>CP125975.1:555447253-556047253 GCA_030063025.1 Avena longiglumis
ATCATCGCTTCTTTGCATGTAGTCGGATCATTATTGTCAAATAATGATTTAACTCTCAAATCTTGGTATTTGATTGTTTACCGACCTACTTGTTTCAATAGGAACTTAGACCTCCGTGACCGCAACCTTTGAGGCACGTGAGCCATGAGCATTATTCCGCCTCGGAACACTTTTTTGACTGCGCAACTTTGCACATATAGCTAAGGTTCTTTTAACCTTATCAAAGTTCTATTGTCCTCCCACTTATCTTTTCACGAAAAATTCATTCTCAAAGAAACTTGACGTTCTAAGCGACAAACATTTTTGTCTTCAATGTTATGGAGGAATAGTTATTTGAAATAACATACAAAGACATGTTCATCCGACTTTGGTTGCAAACATCTTTCTTATGCATAGCACACCAATGTTTAAGAAAGGACAACTTGGGTTTTATCCCAAACCATAACTTTATATGGCGTCAATTCAACGGATTATGATGAAGCTCTTTTCAGTGGAAAAACGGTAGTCTCTAAAGCTTTTAATCTTTAAAATATAATGGCAGTTTTATGAATTATACCTTTGATCTTACCATGTCAAACAAGGTTTAATTACATATCTCGAACGCTCCATACTCTTATGGTGTTTCGGGAAAATGCAAATCCACGGAACGATTCCTTAAGGCCCCGTTTGGTTGCACTTCCTGCGTTGGCTTTCAAGGCTTATAAGTGAAAGCCCAACCAAATGAGCATTTTACCGAACGCGCTTTCGAACAAAAGCCTCCTGAAACGAGCTTTCTGGGTGAAGCACGGGCCGAGGTGCTTTTCTGCGTTGGCTGCGCGGGCGTTCACCGATTTCCCTCTTTGCCCCGTGATTACGCCTCGAGGCCTGAGGCGAAGCTCTCCGTCGCCGCTTGTCGCCCCCATCCGCCGGCCGCCTGTCCACACCCCATCCGTCGGCCTCCCATCCCGACCCGTCCGTCCCATCCTGGCCACCGTCCCCCCTCCCCATCGTGGCCGCCCCATCCCGCCCGTCCGTCTTGTCGCCCCATCCGGCCGTCCCGTCACGCCCATATCCTGCCGGCCTCCCATCCATTCCCGCCGACCCGTCCTCGCCCCATCCGGGCCGTCCCCACCTATCTCGGCCGACCCGTCCCGCCCATCCCGGCCGCCCGTCCCCTCCCCACCGTGTTGGCTGCCCCGTCTCCTCCCCGTCTGACGCAGCCCTGCCCCGTCTCGTCTCCTCCCCATCGTGCTGCCCCGCCTCGTCTCCTCCCCATGCTTAATTAATTTGGATTATTTTCTAGATTGATCAACCTTGCCTGATTGATCGAGCTTGCCTGATTGATCAACCTTGCCTGACACAAGGTCCCAATTAGTCAAAAAATCCATCAATTAATTAACTAGACAATGTAATAATTAACTACAACATGATTATCTACATACAAATTTATCTCTAATGCGATTAATATCGACAAATAGTAAATTAAATAGTCTCTCAGGTGTTTAAGGGTATACCAGACATTTACCGATACAACCACGATTCGACTACTTGCCAAATGACTTTTACAGCTTTTTCACGGCACACAGCACACAGCTGCTTTTCCACAGCCCACAGCCCACAGTTGCTTTTAGATAAGCCACAGCACAACCAAACACACCCTAAATCTTAGGTATTATGCTAAACTTGTAACTTAAATATCTTCCTTTATGATCTTATCATAAATTATTCATATTCTTATTACAATGATTTTGCACTTCATCTTGGAAGTCTTTGAACTCTTCAAATACTTCACACTTCATCCTTATTAAGTAAATATTCATATATTCACTCAAATTTTCGGAGAAAGCACATGAAGTTGAAATCCTTCGCTCTTGACTACACATAATGTACTTCGTACAACAATATGTACAAGTTCCAATAAGCTAGTCATTCGTTCCTTTTTGGCCTATAAACGAAGTTTTAATTATCTCTAGGAAAGTTTCATAAGCGTCATTTGATCAAAAATCAAAAGACTCCAAAATTCCATCCACATGGAGTTTCTTCATGTTTTCTTTCAATATAATTTAAACGGCGATGTCACTTCCTAAGTGATCTTTCAATCAATTTGTCTTTTGACATCTTTAGCACTAGTTTTATGGATGTGATTTCTCCAACGAGATTTGTGAATCATCCATCTTTTATGGATTACGGAAATTATTTGAACAACCCTTTTGTTCTCATAATACCTGATAAAACAAATATCGAAGGCAAGCTTTGATGTTTAACGAGCAACACAATAACCCTTTATTTGTTCTCGATGAACATTATCACATATTCTTTTGCTAGTTACTTAGGCCATTGTAGTTCATGAATTGTGTTGTTTCGTATGATGATTCACACCAACAAATTCAGTATCAAATACTTAAGAACCACATTGTTTAATAAGCGAAGAATATAGCCATAACATGTATATCATCTATATACTTAAACTGAACAATTCTAGTCTTTTCTTTTCTGCCATATATTTATGAGATTCTCTTTCAGTATTTCCTTTCTGTTTGAAAGAATCTATCAACATCAATAGTGGAGTCATACATATGACACATAGTCCAAAGCGTGTATAGTTAAATACCAATGTCTTTGGACTTGCACTTTGAAGTAGATTACCATCATCAAATGTTTGGTGTTCTTTCAAATTCCTTTCTTTAGTAATCTCTTGGTGCAGTAAACATTTTACCTACATCAAATATTCACCCTTACCATAGAATTATTCATGATCAAGCTACTTTTAGCTTATAACGATGAATTGCGAGTATAATGTTGCTCTCCAAAACCTTTTGGAGGATTAGGACAACTAGTGTCTCCAACCTCTTGCAAATTCTCATCAAATATGAGAACATGACTTTTGCCATATTATACTCTATCATGTTGCAACCAAAACTTTGTTTCAGATATCACAATATCTTCCACACATCATGGTTTCTGAAACAACTCTTTCAGATCCTAGATAACCTTGATATTAAGACAATCCTTTGAATATCGAGAATCATGGAGACAAACATGATACTCATACACTAACATTTGGAATTGTCACTCTTGATTTAATACCAATTATTAAACTTCATGGAGTAACCGAAACTTACTGAAAGTTTGCAATAGGACTTTTAAATTTTAGATTAACACTTCAAAAACAATACGATACCAGTTCGTAAAGTAACTAACCAGAATTCTATAGTTCTATCATCTCAATTATGACTAAGCGCAAGGTGGTAAACGGATGCCAATGACTACAACAACTATGCAAATTCACTTTGATTTAATTTATGATAAATAGTGTTCAACTTTTAATCATATTGCCGTTGAACTCCCACTCAAAACAATATCCCTCACATTGTTTTAGTGATCACACGAACCAAATCCACCACATCAAAACCGATCATCACGAGAGTTGATGTAGCTTCAATGGCGAACATTCAACATGTTCATCATATCTACTATATGACTCATGCTTTACCTTTCGGTGATCCGTGTTCGAGACCATGTCATACATGCTAGGCTCGTCAAGATCAAACCTTAGCTTCGCATGAGCAAATCTGGCTTGCCCACGTTGTATACACTTGCGAATCTAACACCGATCATCACGTGGTGCTTGAAACAAAAAGCTTTAGCAACGGTGCTAACTAAGGGTGAACACTTTATGACTTGAAATTCATGTGCATGAGGGATCATCTTATAATGCTACCATCGTCTACTAAGCAATACAAGATGCATAAAGGATTAACATCACATGAAATTCATAATATGTGATATGATATGGCCTTTCTTCTTTGTTCTTCCGATCTCCATCTTCTAGCACGAACATGATCTCCATCATCACCGACATTGCATCAAGGTCAATGATGCTTCTCCATGGTTGTCGTCCACCGGCTTCAACTATTACAACTACTTTGAATAGACACGCGGGTCTTAACAGAATTTAAAAACAACCATATGGCTCCTACCGGTTGCCAACTTACAATAAGGAACATTGCATACATCAAATATAATCACAATCATGGCCATATCACATCACGGCACACCCCTGCAAAACAAAGTTAGACGCCTCTAATTTTCTTTGCATATTTTACGTGGTTTGGGGCTTTCAATAAGTGTCGTTTTAACTTACGAACAAGAACCACAACATTGATACTAGTATTGTCAATCACCCGTTGTAAATTGAATCTTAACTATGTTGGGAGAAACAGGCACCCGCAAAGCCACTTATGCAATACAAGTTGCATGTCAAGCGTGGAGCAAGTCTCATTAACGATGTCATGTAAGGTTAGCCCGGGCTGCTTCATCCCACCATACCGCAAGATGCAAAGTACACAAGAAGCAATCGACAACAAAAGCATCAACGCCCACAATGACCATTGTGTTCTACTCATGCAAACAGATCTACATATAGACACGGCTCTGATACCACTGTAGGGGTTCGTAGCATGGAAAACAAAAATTTTCTACCGCATACAAACAAACAAGCCAAGATCTATCTACTAGATTGTAGCAACGAGTCGATAGAGGAACTTACCTCGAAGATTCCAAAGCGGTTAGCGAGAGCGATTCTCGTGGGTGATGTAGTCGTACACTTGCGCTCTCAAGATCGCGTGAGCGATCCTTTCGGCGCTTCGTTTGGCGCTCGCTTGATCGGTCACACGTTCGGTACTGACGAAGACCTTCCTCTCCCTTGTTCCATGAAAATGGAGGTTGTAGCACTCTCTCTCGCGATTCCGGCGACGACGACGTGGTACCTAAGTAGAGGAGATCTCGCAGGCTTCGCCTTAAGCGGGCAGTATGGTGGACTATGAGAGAGCCTTGGTGATCTAGGGTTTAGACACACCAATTAGAAGGGGCTAAACCAGCAGCTAGGGCAATTAGAAGCTCTAACTCGGCTTGGGAGAAATCCTAGTGTGGCTAGGGTTTAGGTTTAGAGGAGGCAACTTGTGTGTCAAGGAGGAGCCCTTCCTCCTCTTATAGGTGGAGGGAGGCGCGGGAGGCAGTCCCTCCCAACTCGGACAGGTGGGCGGCGGTGGGAGGAACTCCTCCCCAAGTCGATTTCAAACCTCCTTCTCCTCTTTCCCAAAACTAGTTTGACTTTCAAACTAGCCGTTTGACTTTTCAAACTAGGATTTGAATAAACCCTCTATTTGGTACATCGATGACACCAAGTACATAATGCAATCATACCAACTTGATATAACACATTCATGTACCCTTCCTCGGTCTTGGGACATTCGAACCTTCTAGAACATTCGATGAAAACACGGAATCATTCCCCAACTCCGGCAGGACTTTCCTTATATGAATCTTATTCTCCGGACCATTCCGGATCTCCTCGTGATATCCCGGATCCCATCCGAGACCCCGAACAACATTCGGTCTCTTACTCATCATTCCATAACTACTCAACAACATCGAATCCTTAAGTGTGTCTCCCTACGGTTCGTGAATTATGCGGACATGATCGAGACACTTCTCCGAACAATAACCAATAGAGGAATCTAGAAATTCATATGGCTCCCACATATTTTTATGATTACTTTGCGATTGAATGAACCACTTACATACGATACCAATTTCCCTTTGTTTCACGATAGTTTACTTATCCGAGGTTATGATCGTCGATATCTCTGCATACCTAGTTCAACCTCGTTACTGATAAGTACTCTTTTCTCGTTCCCGTGATATGTGATCCCTTGTGATCCAGTCACATGCTTGCAAGCTAATTGGATGACATTCCACCGAGAGGGCCCAGAGTATATCTATCCGTCATATGGATGGACAAATCCCACTCTTGATCCATGTGCCTCAACCCATAATTTCCAAACACTCAATGCCACCTTTATAGCCACCCAGTTACGGTGTGGTGTTTGATGTCATCAAAGCATCCTTCCGGTGATGGTGATTAACATGATCTCATGGTCGAAGGAATTAGGTTACTATGTATCAGAAAGCTTATAGCAAATGAACTATATTAAATGACTTGATCTTTATGCTACGCTTACTATAGGAGTATGTCCATCACATCATTCTCCTAATGATATGACCTTGTTGTTAATAACATCTCTATGTTTATGATCAGGAAACCATGATCATATATTAACCAACAAGCTAGTTTAAACAAGAGGCTTTACTAGGGACTCTTTTATGTTTACAAATCACACAAGTATTAATGTTTCCTGTTAATACAATTATAGCATGGTATGTAAACATTTATCATAAGTATGAAGATATGATAATAACCTACTTTACTATTGCCTCTTGGGCATATCTCCAACACAAGCCTCCCTCAAGGGGGCAGGTTCCTGCATTCCAATAACAAGAATAAAATTAGTCTGGTTAATGAGCAAAACCAGATCCAAAACCTCACAATAAGAAAGACATAGTGACTAACAACTTGAAATCAACCTAGCTAAACTTGGACTGAAGCACCACCAAGCAAAAAAAGAACCCACTGGCAAAGCCGATATGCATGACACACAAACAAAACATGAGATACATTTTGCAAAGGAAGGGTACACCTACATCCACACTTTTTTTTAGACATTTTTGGTGTACCAAAATTTTGATATTGTAGTATAATAGTTATATTAATTTGTGAAGTTTGAGGTTTATAAGTTATGCTATTTGAGAGAAACCAAAAAGGAAATGATGAATTTTATATTGACATATATTTTCTACCAATTGTTCTTTTTGCGCGACCGCATACTATAAGTTTTCTCATCTGAGTATTCTGTGTGACATAGTATAATCTTGTACTACACTCTTCTGTTTTTGTAGTTTTTTGTTGTGATTTAGTATTAATAAAATCAAAAGTTAGTAGAGGTGTAGGTGTTATGGTGCTCACTCAACTTTTAAGCACTATTCGTGGATTGGCACAAATCCTAGTGTTCATCAGATCCATCATATTGCACTCTGATCCCGATTAACATAGAGCATCTCCAACATATGATGTATAATAGGGTACTTGAAAACATTTTTAGGTCACCTTTTTTTGACTTTTAGGGCACCAAATCAAAATATGCCATACTAAATGATGTATAATAGGGCACCCAACATGAAATGCAACTGTGGGGAGCGACGGGATGGAGGTCCAGCTGGCGGTTGCGCGCGACCATTTTATGTGGTATGGTTGTGCTTTAGTGTCCCAAATTTTTATCGCCAACTACAAAGTTTTAGGGTGTTATGTAGAAAATTTCCTTTTTTAGGGATAGATCATCGGTTGGAGCATCATTTTAGCCTCTTGTGCCGTATAATTTTTTTTGCATCATCTCTTGGAGATGGTCTTACACTACATAATGGAATTGATTTGGTTAACGAGGAAAACCAAACCCAAAACCTCATAATGCTTTGTAAATTAAAAAAACTAAGCGAAAACCCTGACAATAGGAGATCAACCTAGCTAAAATAGGACTGAAACCTCGACAAATGAAATGGATCTGCCGACAAAGAACATAATCCACTACACACAATCATATTTCTTATTACATGTTCTTAGGATGGGAGTTGGTATATAAGAGCAACTCTAACGGTACCTATAAAAACACAAACCGTATATCGAGTTTACGTGCCACTGGAAGCGAGCAGAACGAAGCCCATAAACTGGACCTCTGAAAGAGAACTCTACACGAGCTGTTTTCAAAGAGTAAAAACATATGATTCCAACATTTGAACCAACGGTGATCAATACTCCAACAATCAAACGATGCAATGGTTCATAGTTTTTACATCAAATTGTCGAGATAACAGCAACCCAAACATAGATTGGAAAATTTTCAACCATCGGATCCATGATGAATGCAAGAGATCATCAAACCATACCGTCGTCGACAAGCCCATCACGCACACCTCATTCACCACCATTCATAGGACATTCACCTAGGCCATGTGACGATGCTCCACCCCCTTGACGCACCATCTTCCTCCTCTCCAAGATGTCTGAAAGCATCATTTGATGCAACTCCAATTGTGCTTCACTCATCTTTGAGGTATCTATCATCATGATCTCCTTCTCCTCAGCCATGAGCTCCTTCATTTCCTTGGCCTCCTTTATCTTGAGCCTCCTCTCCTCTAACTCAGTTTGTACTTGGCATCACTTCGGATTGCTTCCCACCTTGAATGCTTCATAACCATCTTCTTGTCACGCATCATCATCTTCATCTCCAACGTCTTCGTCATCAATAATTCCTTTGACTTCACTATCTCATCAATCTTATCCCTCAAAGATGATAATTCGGCTTCAAGCTTCACCCTCTCCTTTGCCTTCTTGTCGCCTTCCGGCTTCCCATTGTTCCTTCCTCCATTTTCATCATCACCAACATCGTCCATTTCCTTCATGGACTCCCTCTTCGGTGCCGCTTCTTGATCCCTCAAATTCCATTTTGGTATATAGTCAAGAAACTTCCAACAATGGTGAAGGTTGAACGATTTGTTCTTGGATCCCTTCATTTCCTTGTACCTCTCTTGTGCAATGTATTCCTAAATTACACAATGAGATTACCAATAAACTCTTATCCATAACTCAATTAGAAGAGAAGAACAATGATCTCACATATTCATCCGGAGAGACACCACTTGGAGGATTGTTCCGCACTTGCTTCATAGCTCTGGTCCAATGGCTACAAGTCGGTTTGATCACATCCCATCATCCTTGTAGAGACCGATATGAGCGAGAGACCAGTTGGGAAACACGAGGCATAAGTTTGAAAAACTTATCTTTGATACGCTGCCAATAGCGCTTGCCAGTTTGGTCTGTGTCAGTCACCGCACCGAGGGACACTTGTGACCATGCCTGCACCAAGCAAGTGTCCTCGATATCGGTTTAGTTCACCTTCCTCTTATTATTTGTCAACTATGCTTGAGATTCATCGAACACCTCCTCCCCGATCTCTTCCAATTCAGCCTCAGGGTCCTCGTCTTCATCATGGCCATCATCATCACTGAACTGAAGCCACTGGTCGGTGATGTCTACCGCACTCTCACTAAGCAGATGGGAATACGCTGCCATGACCTCGTGTGTATTGTAACTACACCATATTAAGCATAAGCACTACATAAACCCAATTACGACGCGATGGAGAGGGCGGAGGTCATACCTTGCGGAGGCACCTCCGAGCATGGTGCCTACACCAGCCGAGGTGTCCTGCAGGTCGACCACGACAGAAGGGGACACAGTGGCAGTGGGCGGATGCTGAGCGGCGATGGGCGGAGGATGAGCGACATGAGGGAGTCCTGCGTGGGGCACAACCAACTTTGTCTTCTTCAACGCACGTGGCTTCGGCATCGTGGCGATGGTAGGTGCCTGCTGGGGCTTGGCCGATGTCGACGCATCAGTGACCAGCGGGGTGCTATTGTTCCCAACCTCTTCCTCTTCGACTTGCATCCAAACGCAATCATCTGGGCAATGGATCCTGCGGGCGGGGCCCTTGAGCCAAATCCGGTGGCAGGGCTAGGCTGATGAGGCGGCGTGGCCTCACCAGTGACGGGCGGGAGCTCACTGAGGTCCATGGGTTTGGATCCGGTGCGCGGTGGCGCTGGAGAGCGAGTGGGAGGGAGATCGGCGGCGGTGGCGCATGCGGGAATAGGGTAATTGAAATGTCTCTCCCGCACGAACATATTGAGCGATACGAGGCACTCTTGGTTCGGCTGCCCGCACTGGGATTTTAGGGTTCGGATGGATGGTTTCCCCGCAAACGGTAAAAAATAATACATTTCTCGGGAGTTTACGTGTACCTCTAGAGCGTCAGGTTTTTGCGAAAACCTAAAACTGGTTGCTTTTATACAGTTAGAGTTGATCTAATAATCACATAATAGTAGTGTTTAGCAGATCCATTATGGAAAACGCTATCTAACAATCGGGGGATCGAGCACGTTCTCGCCCCTGCCTCCATCTTCGTACGCGTGTCCTATGGGACATACTTCTTATCTCTTCCCACCTTATCTCTTCCCCACATCCTGGCAACTCACATCATGATCCCTCTCGACTCCGTGCATCTCCATGCCTCACACTCGAGCTGTCCACCGCCTCACGGCAGCCTCTAGGTCGTCGGTGAGCCGTGGCTCACCTGTGCTACCGCCTCTTGCCTCCCCCGTCCCACCTCCTCACCTGGCGAGGGAGTAGAGTACGTCGACGAGGCGATCTGTGGTGGCTGCTCGCCGCCAGCACCGTTTCCCTCCAACTGGCGAGGGAGCGGAGGACGTCGGCGAGGAGGTCTATGGTGGATGCTTGCCACGAGCGCATGCTGCCCTCCATGGCGTCAAACTCTCCGGAGGCGTCTGACCATGGAGACGCGGCGGAAAAATTTAGCACTCATTATCCTCGTGCTGCTATTTCCATGGGGCACGAAGCTCCAAGCCGTCCTCTACTCGCTCGCTGCTACAAACGGTCGTCGACGTTGCTACGAGCGGCCGTCGACGCTGCTACAAACGGCTACTGCAATCCGCATGTCCGCGACTCTGCTATAACCGGCCGAAGATGCTGCTACATATGGCCATCGACTCTGCTACAAATAGTCACCGACTCTGCTACAAACGGCTATTGCAATCCACGCGCCGGTGACTTTGCTGCAAATGTTTATGTGGATTTGCTACATTAGTTCTATGGATTTGCAACATAGAAGAATTTTTTTTGCTACGAACCTTCTTGTGAACCTGTATTATATAATATTTTTTTGCTACAATCAATTTTTTTTTTGCTACAACTGTTTTATGTTTTTGCTATTTTAGTACAAAATTGTTGCTACAAGGTTTTGCTACAGTAGCACAAGGTTTTTCTTTCCGGCGAGATCTCCGGTGATGTTTTTGGGGAGGTCATTTTTGCTACAATAGCATCTACTTATTGCTACGACGTATCCGACAAGATCTCCGACGAGATTTTTTTTTGTTGTCTCACAAACCTTTTTTTTGCTGCAACCACTGTTTAGTTTTGCTGCATTTCAAGTTTATGAAAGCAAAAGTGGGAGAGGAAGTTGACGATCTGATAGGATGGTCAAAATTCGCCTGATCGGACGGCTGGCGACCCGGGGATCCGGAGGTTTGATCCTCTGGGCACCTCACACGCAAAGGCACGCGCAGCGCAAGAGAGACAGAACTGCAGATCGGATCATTGTGTCCTTTTTTATTTTAACCGAGCACACCTTTGCTGGACACACACTGTGATCAAAAGCCATTCGTTCAGTGATGCGTCTTTTACGGCTGATTTAGCCCATCTCACCTTAATCCCTTGCTTGGCAGGCACTCGTCACCGTACAAGGATCTACTAGCCAATAGCCCCAATGCTTTGCCAATATCCGATCTCGAGAGTATCTTTCGTGTTGGTTAAGCCCAGCGGCAAAGGATGATCACCCTGGGGGGAGAAGAGATGCATGCTTGGCTTGTTCCGTTTCTGCATATATGGATGCCGTGCTGGAGACAACATGGCCGCTGCCTCCAAGCAAGAATCCATCCATCCATATGGTCCCTTTATCTCTTTGCTGATCGACAGCTTTCGCTTTCGCCGTCCTGTGCTAATCCTCCGCGGCAAGGCAAGCATATTTGGTTCCGGCCCACGATACTATAAATCCACCGCCCGGTGGATCCCAGACTCCATCACTCAGTCGCTTCACTCACTGCTCCTCGATCCGAGACATTTGAGCGAGAAGGAATTTGAAGCAATGGCGGCGGGACTCCAGGTGTTCGGGCAGCCGGCGTCGACCGATGTGGCGAGGGTGCTGACCTGCCTCTTCGAGAAGAACCTCGAGTTCGAGCTCGTCCGCATCGACACCTTCAAGAGGGAGCACAAGCTCCCCGAGTTCATCAAGCTCCGGGTACGTGCTGTGCCTGACAGCTCCGTCCATCGTGCAATTTCTTGGCTAATTTGGGTTCGTAATTTCACTATTGACCGACGCTCGTCTCTGCAGGATCCTACTGGGCAGGTGACCTTCAAGCATGGTGACAAAACTCTCGTTGGTAAGAGCTGAACTCCAAATAAACGTTTCAAATAATGCACCTTTTTTTTCTGATTCTCGTCGTCGGGGATTTAAAATTTCTGAGAAATTCATGTGAAATTCAATTTCCAAAAGTAGCTAGTGTATATGCAATCTCAATTTTGGGTCGATGGGAGCACTACCATAATTAGGCAATGATGATGTGGCTCTTGTATTCTTGTGGCAGACTCAAGGGCGATATGCCGGTACCTGTGCACCCAGTTCCCGGAAGACGGCAACCGCGGCATCTACGGCACGGGGTCGCTGGAGCGCGCGTCCATAGAGCAGTGGCTCCAGGCGGAAGCCCACAGCTTCGACGCCCCGAGCTCCGAGCTCGTCTTCCACCTGGCGTTCGCGCCGCTGCTGAGCATGAACCCCGACGAGGCCCACATCGCGGAGAACGAGAGGAAGCTGCAGCAGATGCTCGGCGTCTACGACGAGATCCTCGCCAAGAACCAGTACCTCGCCGGCGACGAGTTCACGCTCGCCGACCTGTCCCACCTGCCCAGCTCCCACTACATCGCCGCCACCCCGAGGGGCAGGAAGCTCTTCACCTCCAAGAGGCACGTCGCCAGGTGGTACGACGCCATCTCCAGCCGCCCGTCCTGGCAGCAGGTGGTCAAGATGCAGAGCGAGCACCCCGGCACGTTCGAGTGATGATCGGTCCAGCTACGTCTACGTGGCGACCTCGTCGTATGTGAATGTGATCGACGGCACCGCCGGATTCTTCGTTGGGCTTCATACGTACCGTGATACGTCTTCGTCAAGGGTCCCTCATCTCGTCTACGTTCGTCCGTCGTCGTGTCGGCTAGAATAATGTGAAGCCCTAAACCGGTGTCCTCGTAATATTGTCTTCAATTTTGCAACACCATTGTCCTTCAAGGGGTTGTATTGCTCACTTTGCTTTCAGTTCAACAAATAAATGTTCCCAATCAAGCCTTGTCACCCGATCTCCTACATGTGTCTTCATTTGACAAGAGTAGTAGTACTATTGCATCGATGGAGACATTAATATATGTCCTAAGAGAAAGCCTATGACAGGGTGAGTTTCGAGTTTCGAGTTTCCAGTTTCTCCATGAGGTCCTCTTTTGTAAAGGTTTTTTGTGTCAGGGTTTTTGACCGTCTCCCGCACCTCCTAGGTCGCCTCACAGGGCTACTACGTAGGCTCCTCTCCGATCACTAACCTCCCCGCCCGATTTACTCATCATGGCCACTGGAGGGTGAAGGCAGGAGCCGGATGGTCCCCCACACGGAGGCGGGCCGTCTCTTAGGTGTGAAGGTGGAATACGGGAGGTGTCGCGGAATGGCGGTTAGCGGTCTTGCGTGGTAATACTCCTCGAGGAGAGCGGTGGTAGTCATGACATGGAGGCGGCCCTTAGGGGCCACGACACGGGCCGGATCCAGCGAAGAGGCGGTGATGGATATGTCGGGTGGTGTGGACCGGCCTCTGGTGGCACAGCTTCCCCGGTGCCCTCCCGCTGCTCGCGACACATCTAGGAGGAGAGGCACTGATATAGGGGCTAACGATGGCGGCGCTTGTGGGTGTCGTTACCTTCTTGAAGGCATCATCGCTGCGTCTCCTCTTCCTAGCCCAGATGTTCGGGGAAAACCCAAGATCCGGGCTCCCGGATCAGACGATGGCGTTCTCCCTCTTTGGGGCATCGTTTGGACCAACTAGCTGAGTGGTCTGGTCGTGGAGAGGTTTTTATCTATCATGTCAACGACGGAGAGACTTCGATGGCATGGTGCCTTTGGGTCTTGGGGACAGCCATGTCATATTGGACGCGCGCAGGACGGCGGCGCTGTCTAGCGCCGTGGTGGTGGTGCAGACGACAATCCTTGCAAGGTCACGGCCTGGATCCCTGTCTTGAAGATGGGTTAGCGGAAGATGGTGGTGGCAACTTCTGGAGCATGTACGAGGGTGCGCGTTGAGGGTCTGATGGACCGGTTTGTGGTCCCGATTTGCCGTTGGGTGGTTTGGTGAGGCCTCCAGTTTTGTGATGCCGTGCATAGGTGTGAAGTCAAGGCGTTGGACCCAACATGGCCAACCCCTCCGTCAAGGTTTTTGGTGTTGCGACAATGGTCATTTGTAAGGTGATGTCGGGTTACTCTATGTATTTTCTTTGTAAGACTATGTTGAATAATAAATAAAGAAGATCGTGTATATCATTTTGACGTAGAGGCCGGGGGTATCACCTCCATTTCGAGAGAAAACCAACAACATGGATAATTGGTAGTGTATGATCTTCAAATTACGCATAAAGCTTTTTTCTAGCTAAGTGGTTATGAAAAATGGAGGTGGACGATGGCTTATAGAAACTTATATGTTTATTATGTTAAAGGACACATCATTGCACTTAAACATAGTGCTATAGATTCTCAATTCTTGGATAGTATATTAGGAATTGAAGATGAATTTTATCAGCATTCTAATAAAGAGATTAGAGAGGAATATATAGTGTGGTTGGTAGATTAGTGATGGCCCTCTTACCCAAATTAGCCCAGACTATATGACATAGGATTTAGTCATGATATTTCAGTAGTTGATATATTTGATTTTGTTTGGGTGATGATCCATATTAGGAGGAATCTTTGGAGAGGAACTTTGCAAACGTGCGAAGGAAAAATGTGCACATGTGTCTCCACTAATGGGAGAGGCATATATTCTTAAGTGGACTACAACTTGAGGTCACATTATCTTTGTTAATGTCCTTTTATAAATTGATGAGACTTGCAGGTGTGTATTTTCCCCATAAATTTGCATGGAAGATCATACTCCAAGGAAGCTCAAGATTTTGTTTGAATGGTTGCTAGAATAATTATCCTCATATAATGTGTCAAAGAGAAACTGGAAAGGAGACAAGCAAGGCCAATCTCATGGTCATTGAAACCCCGTATCATATGTTTCTTAGTTGATTTTTGTTTGTACAATGTGTTATTTGAGATATATACCAACCGTTGTTACTAAGTTTTCTTGTGCATGGTTGCCTAAATTTCACAAGTAGGATAAATTCACAATTTTGGTTGGAGTTACTGTTGTTTTCTAAAATATTTGGCACTTTTGCGACCAAGTTTACTTTGAGAAGTTTATTGTTGGGCATTCACTGAATTTCATGTAGACAGAAGCGTGGAACCAAGGGGTAGTATTACGGGGAGTAACATTATATGAACATGTGCAAATGAGGTGTTCAATGTGACTATGGGAGTGGCGCCAAGATGTGAGATGAAGACCCAAGGATGTTTTGTTACACCAAGTTCTTTGTGACTATTTAATTGATGTTGGCTGGTTCACTTATCGATACTATGTTTGTAGTTTTTTTTGTAGTTCGTAGGAGTTTTTTTTGCGGGTTACCTATGAACTTCTACACAATAGTCTATTATTCTTTCTTTACTTTTCTTGGTTGAGACGGTGTTTTCTCAACTATGTGAACTCACTGTTCGTACTGACAACTCTATGGGTTTTGATGATAGAAATCGGATGCGCAAGCCTCTTCTTCAAAAGGAAAAGGATTTGACAAGAGTAATATCTAAGAGCACAATGTGTTGAACACAATAGATGGTGAAAATGAATAGAAAATCTTGAAACTGTATGTTGAATAACTCCCACATGTCAAAAAGTCATAATCTAACCCTAGGCCCATCATGATGGAAGAAAATTGTGAAAAAAATATTTGCATGTAAGACGCGAAGAAAAATCATGTATAATATGTGTTGACCACAAATTTTATAGGTATCGCTCTCACTATATATGGAACCACGGATCAGAAATTTCACTTCAACCAAATATCACCAGATGGTAATGATATTAATATGTGCTGGAAATGTTGTGAGCATTACAATTATTGTTTTGGGAATATGTTGGCATGAATGTTGGGTGCATGCTTAGTTGTATAGGAGCTAATCTCTAGCTCCATGTTTTGTATTTTATACTCTACAATCCTTTGTTTGAATATTGATTATGGGCCCTGCAAGGGCACGTTTTAGCGGATGATTATTTCGGACGGTAGCTTATGATAGTCCCTACTACTTTCTCCGACCCATGTTAGTTGACTTGGATTTGTCTAGATTCAAATGTATCTAGTACTAAAACATGTCTAAATATATCCGAATCTAGACAGATCCAAATCAATTAATATAGGTCAAAGAAAGTACAATAAGGACTTTTTATAGATTTCACCTCTCGAGTCTATGAGCTTTGTCGGAGTCTTTTTCATTTGCCTCCTGCTTAATAAGACGCCACTGTTGATGTGACTATCTGTTTTCATGAACACGTGGTCATATTTTAAAATTTGCATATTCCATCCTATCTATTAATGCTTGAGCGTTTTCTTCATGAAGGCATCACTAGATTTTGTTACTGTTTTGTTGTGTTTGGTCCGTGGTTTTAAGAAACTGATTATAGCAAGACTTATAATTTTTTTTCTTTTTTTGGCCGTGTGCATTCGTAGGACTGTTAGGTAGGGCACTATGTTATCGTTGAGACAGGGTGTACTTGATATCTTCACAATATTAATATATCCCTTGTATAAATATTGTTTAGCACATATGGCAGTACGTCTACACATATAGACCACGTATAATTCGACACATGGCTGAAACCGACATCTATTTTCTGCTCTTTTCATTTTCTCTCTTATAAATCTTCAGATCTTGCTCAACGCCCACTCTTCTTAAAGCAGACAAATCTAACTGTCCTCTGATGAAAATGGTCGGAAATCCACGCCTTGTAACTTGTGGGTATAATCATGCATTCATGCTGCCATGGCAACACATGCGAGACAATCTTGTCACATAGACAAGCACCCCCTTTCCCTTTGGTGCCCATTTGATCGCTTTCGTCTTTGCCTCTTTTTCCCCTTTGATTTTCAGCTTTAGATTTACCCCTTGAAGAAGCAAAGAATTTTGTTCGATCTCCCCGAGCGCCTTGGCAACTAGTATATATAAGCAGACCAACCTATCACCGATGCAAATCAAGCATTGCTCACACCTTTGCAGCATCCCATTTTAGCTCCGAGCTCTAGCTTCACACTCGAGGTCAGTTGCAATGGCGCCGACGAGCGTGAAGGTGTTCGGGTCGCCCAAGTCGGCGGAGGTGGCCCGCGTGCTCATGTGCCTGTTCGAGAAGGACGTGGAGTTCCAGCTGATCCGCGTCGACGCCTACCACGGCGCCAAGCGCATGCCCCAGTACCTCAAGCTCCAGCCCCGCGGCGAGGCGCTCACCTTCGAGGACGACAGCCTCACCCTCTCCGGTAAGAACTGGGCGGCGGCAATGGAGATACATTGTACGTATGATTCAGCGTTGTTTTCTGATGGGTGCCATGTGTTTGTTCGTGGAATGTGGATGCAGAGTCTCGGGGGATCCTGCGGCACATCTCCCACAAGTACGCGAAGCAGGGCAACCCGGACCTGATCGGGTCGGGGGCGCTGGAGCGCGCGTCCATCGAGCAGTGGCTGCAGACGGAGGCGCAGAGCTTCGACGTCCCCAGCGCCGAGATGGTCTACAGCCTCGCCTTCCTGCCGCCCGCCATGCCGCAGCAGCACCAGAACGGCAATGGCAATGGCTATGGCAACGGCGACCGCAACCGCAACGGCATGGGCAATGGCGTGGTGAACGCGTCGACAAACCGCGTGTCGGCCGGGGCGCCACCAGGCACGACCAAGGAGAAGGAGGAGGAGATGCGGAGGCTGTTCGAGAAGAGCCAGAGGGAGCTGGAGAAGCTGCTGGACATCTACGAGCAGCGCCTGGAGGAGGCGGCGTACCTGGCCGGAGACAAGTTCACCATCGCCGACCTGTCGCACCTGCCCAACGCCGACCGCCTCGCCTCCGACCCGCGCTCCCGCCGCATGTTCGAGCGCCGCAGGAACGTCAGCCGCTGGTGGAACGACGTCTCCCGCCGCCAGTCCTGGGCCTACGTCAAGAGCCTGCAGCGCCCGCCCTCCTCCAACGGCGCCGGCGCCGACGCCGCGCAAGCGCAGAACGGCCAGAAGCGCGTCGACGGCAGCGACAACGACGGCAAACTCCAGCGCGACCAGTACGGCGGCAACGACAACGGCCACCAGCACAGCCAGTACGGCGAGGCCAGGGACTACCAGCAGGAAAGGCCGTCCGCCGACGGGCGGTACTGATCGATGACGATCCAGCAAGAACTTGGAATTTGAGATGATGGGTTGACTAGTGTTTATTCGTTTTCTGTCTGATGATGCAGGGGGCGTACAAGTGATAAGTCCAATTGCTTACTGCACGTACGTGTGCTTTTTGTTTTGAATTGCTGCTCCTTTTTCTTTTTTCCTACCGTCGATGCTGATGACATCTCGTGTTGTAATAAGATGTTAACCCTTCTCTCAATGGAATTGAAGTTTTTTTTTATCTTGTGTCCAAGAATCCGATTTAGTATCCTTCAGTTAGATTTGTGAAGTTGACATACAATTTCCTAGTATATCATTTTAAAATGGATATGTCTAATTTCTGTCCATTGAGAATTTGATTAGGGCAACTCCAATGCCTATCGCAAACGGACAGGGGCGTCCGATTCTGTCAGAACAAACAGGGAGCAAGGCTCAACGGCCCCTGCAAACAGACTGCGTGGATTGGGCCGTTTTGTCACACTCCGGGTCGCACGTCCTCACATGGCCCGCTAGTTAGTGGTAGAATTTTTCGAGTCTAACAACTAAAGAAAGTAAAATACAAGTGCAAAATAAACCTAAGCTACCTAAACTAAATCGCCCCTGGGCCACATCATAGCTAGTTTAGGTGTGCCCGGTAACATCGGTTTAGCTAGCTGGGACCTCGCCGGCTGCACCACCTGAGCTTTCTTAGCCCTCGCCATCGGAGTTTCCTTGGCTCTCCGCTCCAGCATTGTCAAGCCTGCCACGCCACACCATAGCCTCGTTGGCCTGGCGGTGCCTCTCGACGGCCAGCTTACGCCTCCTAGGACGGGAGATGCTCATGCGAGCTCGTCGGTCCCTTGTGTCTTCCGCTTGGGCGGTCATAGCGGCTTCCGCAGCAAATGCCACGTCTCACCCGCCCGCGCCATCGCAACTGTGTCCGCCCGTAGCCGATAGGTTGCCATCTATCCGACAGCGAGGGAAATCTTCTGGTGTCACTCCTCTTCTACCTCCAGCGTGGCAAGGAGGTAACCCTACTGGCGACGCATCTTCTGCCGTCTGGCGCGCCATCTGATCTACCCAGGCTCGCACGCTCATCCGCCATGTAACAGTGGTCGTACTCCTCCATCTCGGCATCGCGCAAGACATCGTTGTGCTCGATGGGTGCATCAGAGGTCTCTAGATTCTTCTCCTCCGCCAACGATGCATGTAGGGGATCCTCCTCCACTTCTGTGTCACAATCCTCCATGTCCTCCTCTTCTTGGTAGCGCTCGAGCATGGCCTGGCTGTTCAGCGCCTAGGTCGGTGAGGCATAGTGGTTGTGCTGATGTCCAGCTCCCGACGGCTCGGTCTTATAGACGTGGCGGCCTTGTTAGCGAAATAGAGGCCGAAAGACTCGCAGCCGGGCAGGGGAAGCTGGGAGGGAAATGGTGGCGCGAGCGGGGAGGGGGGAGGGGAGGAGACTGCGTCAACCGCCATTAATGGGCAGATGCGCACATAGCAACATGCTGCATGCTGGCCCCGCAAATGGGTCGGCCCATTCGATTTGCTTGTCACTTGCGATACATTCCAAATATATCTATTTATTCAAGTACTTTGCTCAGTGATTTGCTCCAGAATCTCATCAGATTGGAATAAAACTGCTGAATCTCACGTTGTTTTTAGCAAAAGTCTTATTTCTATATTTTCCGTAAGAAATTAAATCGGAGAAAAATACCATGCTAGTTTTTTTATAGGAACAAGGACCCTAGGGCTTGGAAACTCATGAGAGGCCACAAGGCCCAAGCGAGCGTAGGTGGCGTGCCCACTAGTGGGCCCCACACCACCTGAGGCTATTTGGCCCTCGAGGGTCGTCTCATCTCCTTCTTTCGTGTACCCCTTATATACCTAAAAAACACCTGGACATAAGCACAAAGCTTTTCACGAAACATAGCGTCCCCACCATTAGATCTTTATTTTGGGGGTCGGATTAACCCTTCTGTCCAAGCCGTAGAGGGGATTCCAACGCCGTCTCCCCCACCATCATCACCAACATCATCTCCATCAACCATGTGCTCATTCTTTATCACCATGAGTGAGTAGTTCTCTGTATGCATGTGAGGTGGATGGGGATTTCATGAGATTGATCATGTAATCATGCATGTATGTCGAGATTTGAGGTGTTTATCTTGAGGATGTTGTTATATAAGTCTTGATGCACTTTTGCTATGTTTAATGCTTGTTACTAAGGACCGAGTGACATGATTTCGGTACTATACTTTTATTGCCCCATCATATATATGAGTTCAGTACTTATCTGCAAAGTGTATTACATGTTGTTATGTTGATCATGTGAACCCTAAAGTGACAGTTAGGGAAAATAAGGAGGATATGTGATAGTTTGAGGATTATGTGTGTTCATGAAGTGTTAATGCATTATTCCGGGCTATTCGAAAGGGTAGACCTTAATTACCTGTAGTTCTAAGTTGGTCCTGGTGAAATGGAAAGGTAGGACAATAGATATTGTGCAAATTCTCTTGGTTAGTACATATAACTATATTTAGAACACACACCTACACACAACATAATTAGAGTTGAATATCATGTTATTTGTATTTATATTATATGATCAATCTTATTCGTGCAATACCCCGCTATCACCTCATTCCTACTCTTTTAGAGCATGTTTGATTCAAAAGATTTATAAAGGAATTCTATAGGATTCCAATGCATAGGAATTTTTCCAATAGGACGTGTTTGTTTCAAAGGAATAAATCCTTCAAAATTCCTATGTATGGATTTCCTACACTACAATATATCCTATAGGATTTCTAACAAGAAGTGAGACCTCTTGAAAAAATTCATTTGTGTCTATGACAACTATGACATGTATCTAAACCCTATAAAATTTCCTGTGTTTTTCCTGCGGTGCAATCAAACAATTTATCTTATCGATTCCTGCATTTTTTATTCCTATAGGATTCTAAGTGTCATGCCATTCTATTCCTGCACTTTTTCTATTCCTATGTCTTACAAATCCTTTGAATCAAACAAGCCTAGACACTGAAAGTTACAAGTTCACTATTTCCGATAAAAACTGGAAATATGTTGTTATTCTTTACTGTTTGCTTTACTGTTTTGTTTCAACTTCTACAATCACCACTTGTTTCTTAAGAATATTGATACACATGTATGGTTGAGAGTGATGTCTCAATTGTTATTGGTATCCTAATGCTCTCTTGTGTCGAACTATAAATTTGGGTAATATTTCATATCAAAGATTTTAGCGATCCCCTATACTTATGGGCATGACTTGCTAGGCGGACAAATGCCTTGGGCATGTCTTCCCCGACCCATAAATAGACCAATTCAGACACTTTTGGTGTCCGAAATGCGGGATGCCTTTGGCGTTGTTCTTAATTGCAATGTCAACTATAATGTCACTATCAACTCGAAATATCATACCCACTTGCAATTAACAAATTTTAGTTACAACTACACTTGCTGCTGAAAAATCTTAACCTAGTTGCAACTCACGAAATCGCACAAATCAATATACAAATGCAATGAATTGCGAGCTGACTCTAAGTTAATTCTTAATCGATTGAGAATTAGCAAACACCTTTTCTATAAATCCTGAAAATATCATAACAACTGTCGAGAAAAAAAGGGTAAAGAGCAAAGGCGAGGAACTCCCTTTCACGCATAGAAAAAAGTCAGGCGTATCTTTTTGCGAAACCTAGTACAATGTAGACGCTAAAAAAAAATCCTTTGTGAGAGTCAGGCGTGCCTTCTGTATTACGGGCTATTCTGTTCACGCATGACCGCACTAGACCAGAGCTGGATCAAGAGCCCAACAACAAGTGATGGTCAAGTACAACACCTGACCGGATGGACGATGGATCCGTTCCATGCTAGTACGTACACGGCAAGACCTCATGCATGAGGCTAGCCAAGGAGGGAGACCGGTGCGAGTGCGATCGACGAACACATATGAGTTCACGGCCGGCCGGTTGTCGCCTAGGTAGAAACCACGAATTGATTCTCGGGAAGTGTGCTCACTACTACTCCTAGGTCGTTCGAACACCGACTTTATTATTACGGCACTTCTTCTACGTACTCTGTCGGACGCCCGGCCGGCCGGCCGGCCGTGTTTTACTCTGATCTATATATTGGACGTAGTCACGTAGTATGTACACACACGTACACACACTCAGCTCCTCTGTCAGTTGCCATGGTGACCTTCACGGCACGCCGGAGCGACCCCGAGCTGGTGCGTCCGGCGCGCCCGACGCCGGCCGAAACCAAGGCCCTCTCCGACCTCGACGACCAGTGGCCGCGCTGCGGTTCTACGAGTCCATCGTCGGGTTCTTCAAGACCCCGCCGGCCGGGGAAACAGTCGTCACACCGGGCAAGGTGGCCAGGGGCATCAAGGCGGCCGTGGCGGCCGCCCTGGTGTACTACTACCCGATGGCAGGTCGCCTGCGCAAGCTCCCCGACGGGAACAGGCTCGTCGTGGACTGCACGGGAGAAGGGGTGGTCTTCGTGGAGGCAGCCGCCGACGTGCGGCTCGAGGACCTCGGCCAGCCGCTGGTGCCGCCGTACCCCTGCGTCCAGGAGTTCCTCGGAGACGCCGGCGACACCAGAGATGTGGTTGCCAAGCCTTTGCTCTTCCTACAGGTAATGCTTCTTCATTGTGGTCCGTTTGTTCTCTCTTGTGTTCATCAGTCTATGGCTTAATAATAATTATATGTGGGTGGAAGTATATATTGTTTTGAACACCGTATTCACTATGCATGATGTGGTTTGCAGGTGACAGAGCTAAAATGTGGAGGGTTTGTGATTGGGCTTCACATGTGCCATTGCATTGCCGATGGTTTCGGCATCCTTCAATTCATCGATTCTATAGCCGACTTTGCACGCGGTGAACTTGTACCGACCACTTTGCCCATGTGGAAACGAGACATCTTCAAAGCACGTATGCCGCCCTCCATCGCACATGTCTACCCAGCATACAAGCCATTTATATATGGGTTAGAGTGCATCGGAGACGATGTGATGCTATCCACTCCGCCAGAAAGCATGGAGGTGCAATATTTGTTCTTCGGGCCAAAAGAGATTGAAATTTTAAGAAGCCACGTCCCGGAGCATCTCTCCAAGTCGACCACAACATTTGAGCTTCTTACGGCGGTGTCGCACATTGGCCCTGGGTTATGAGCCAAGCAAGAAGGTGTGTGTCATGTTTACTTTGAACACGCGTGGGAGAAGCGTTTATCGTGAAAACATAGTCCCACGTGGTTACTATGGAAATGCACATTTCTCCCCCATGGTCGAGATCACCGTCGATGAGTTGGCCAGGAAGCCGCTCTCACATGTACTTGAGCTGATGCGCCAAGTCAAGTTGGACACCACGGAAGAGTGCATGAAGTCGATGGTGGATTTGCTAGCTTTATGGCGAGAGTTGTCACCTTTTTGTATGGACAGAACATACGAGGTTAGTGATGCAAAGTGGGTTGGAGGAGATACGCTCAAGTTTGGGAAGGCTGAGTTGGTTGCTGCTGGCACACCGCATGCTGGGGATTTCACTTCAAAATTGATAAGCTATCACACCAAGTGTAAGAATAAAGATGGCGAGGACTCAACAGTGGTCTCAATTTTGCTGCCTAAACTCGCAATGGAGAAGTTCACAAAGGAGATGGCAATTTGGTTGAAGAAATAAATTGAAAATAAGGACCCACAAATAATTTAGCCTATTGTGTTGTAAGCATATGTTGTTTACTTTAAATGTTATGTGGTTTTCTGGTCCAAACATAGACCAAATATGTGTGTTATCTTTATATATTGTCTTAGATGTTATATTGTTTTATAAAGAAAGATAAGTAAGATTTCTCTCTCTCTGTAATATGTACTATAAATTCATAATATGTATTGCTAATTCAGCATGCCAAAGTTATTTGCGAAATGTATTCATGTGATGGAAATCAGCAAACTAATTTCTATTTTGATCAAAACTATAAGGAATATGGATGAAGCAAATCCTCCTCCCCTTCTTCGTCCTCCTATGCCCCACCTCCACTTCACCTTTTCTTCCACTCGGTCACGTCTAGATCCTCCTAATTTCTATTTAGGCATCGTATTCTTGCAAGGACAAGTTTCAAACTAATTTTTATTTTGAAACTAGAAAATAGATGAACCTCCTCCCTCTCCGTCCTCCTTCTCCATTGCTGGCCGCGTCTAGGTCCAATGACAACAAACAGTTTGCTCCGTAAGACCAAGTTTTGAAAGTTAGTTCAATAATATATTTTCTCTTGTTTCTAACTATACAAATTCTACGTAAAGCCATAAAGTGTGAGCAATGTATCCATAATATGTATTGCCAACATTTCATTACTGCAGTTTTAGGCTACCAAAATCCATAAACAAAATTCAAACAGACGGTAGAGCAAACACCAGGACAGTGAAGGCTCGTTGCAAAGTGCATTATATATTTTCCTTGGGTGAGGTTGAAGACGCAAAAACACAACACGAAGGACCCTGCAAAATTTGAAACGAAGCAGACATACAGACCCAGTCATCAACATTACACATAGTGCGAAACAACTTTATGGTCATGCGATGGAAACTTGAAAACTAATTTCTATTTGGATCGAAACCACAATAATTTAGCCTATTGTGTTGTAGGCATATGCTAGTTACTTTACCTGTTATATGTGGTTTTCTGGTCCAAACATAGACCAAATATGTGTGTTATCTTTATGTATTGTCTTAGATGTTATATTGTTTTATAAAGAAAGATAAGTAAGAATTTTCTCTCTGTAATATGTACTATAAATTTATAATATGTAATGCCAAAGTTCTTTGGCCACTCTATTCATGCGATGGAAATTTGCAAAATAATTTTTATTTCATTCGAAACTATAAGGACTATGGATGAACATCATCCTCCCCCCTACCTCTTCGTCTTCCTACTCCTCCACTTCCCCCTTTCCACCACTCGTGAGGACTAAATCCTCCTAATTTCTATTTAGGCATTGTATTCATGGGAGAAAAAGGTTTAGACTATTTTTTGTTTCGAAACTATAAAGTGGATGAACCTCTCCCTCTTCGTGTCCCCCCCCCCCCCCCTCCCCCCGCGCACGCGTTCACCCTTTTTCCGCTGCTCGCCGCGTCTAGATCCAAGCCATGTTTTGAACGGTAGTTTAAATATACGTTTTCCGTCTATACAAATTCTACGTAAAACTATATAGTGTGTGAACTAACATGTTTCACTATTGCAATTTTAGATTACTGAATCCATAAAAAAATTCAGACATACAGTAGTAGCAAGACCCAGGACATATAAGGCGTTGCAAAGCGGAAATTTAATTCGGCTCAAGGGTGCATATGGATCACTATTTGAAAACACATTCTAAATTGTCAAAAAAAATAGAAAACATGTTCTCATATACATCCGGATATTATATGTTCGTGCACAAATTTATGGAGAAATGATCATTTTTGTTCCATGTGGAAAAGACAAATTTCGATGCTCCAACATAACTGTTCATGATTTTTTTTACATAATCCACATAAAATGTTCATTTTTTTTCTGAAAATTCGTGTGCAAACGTAGAATGTCTAGATATACATGTGACATTTTATTTCATATATTTTGAAATTTTAAAATTTAATTTTAATTATTATTCATAATAGGTTCATATGGACAAAGGAGCCAAACGCAAAGTAAATTGCATTACAATTTTTTCTTGGTTGAGGTAGGAGACCCAAAAACACAATAGGAAGGACCTCGCAAAAGTCGAAACGAACGACAGACACACGGAATTACAGACCCAGTAATCAACATCACACGCAATGCGAAACAACTTAATTTTGACGTACTTCCTCGTGTGCGTGCGCGCCTTGATCAAATTTCAGATTTATTTCAAAAGGCAAATGTTGGTGCTGCACACGACGATCAGCTCTGCAGCAGGAGCTTGTCGCCGTCGTTGTCCTTGGGCTTGGGCTTGGCGAGCGTGGCCTGCCTGGCGCGCACGCGCGCCTGCAGCCGCGCCATGGCCTGCATGCAGTGCACGGCCGCCTCCGCCTGCCGCCGCACGTACGCGCCCCGCGCCACCGCCTGCAGCCTCACCAGGCTCTTCAGCGCCTTGAACGCCCGACGCGCCTGCACATGCAGTGTAAAAATTACTTCCAGAGTTCATTCCGGTGGACGAGGAGGGATCAACGATCAGAGTTCATGCATGGTCTCCGCACGTACCAGGTGGGCTCTGAAGTAGGCCTGGATGGTGACGGCGGCGACGTCCTCCCGGGCGAAGCCCTCCCTGCACAGCAGCGCGTACTCTTCGTTGGAGCAGACCGACTCCGCTTCCTTTGCCGGCTCTGCCTCGGCGGCCTTGACGGCCTTGACAACGTCGCCGCCGTTGCCACGGGGACGAGGGGTGGTGTCGCGGACGGCGCCGGCGACTGCGCGCGCAGCATTTTGCGGTGTCTGAGCCGCCGCCTTGCCCGCGGAGCTGATCGGGCGGCTTCGCGTGTTGCCTGCTGCCGTCGACTTCGTCTTGCCGGCCTGTGCGGCGGGGCCGCCGCCGCCGCTGGTAACGCAGCACACGCGGTTCGTTCGGCCGATGGGCGTCGAAGGGGTTCGTGGCGTCCGCGCCGGAGCCGGAGCCGGAGCCGGAGCAGGAGCAGGAGCCGCTCCAAAAGAAACAGCTGCCGTGGGAGCAGGCGCCGGCGCTGGCGCCGCTGGGACGCGGCGGACCTGCTGCGCGCGGCGCGGGGTCCGGGAGCGGACGCCGCAGAGGCGCCTCGCGCCGGGCGTGCAGGGCGTCTTGGGTGTCTTGGGCGTGCGCGCGCCGCCGCGGACGGCGTCCCCTGCGCCGCCCGTGCCGCAGCAGCTGGTGGTGAGTGGCGTCCGCACGCTGCTGTGGTCCGCGTCGACGGGGGCGAGGGCGCTTCCCCCGGACGGACGGTGGTTGGGGCCGATGCAGCAGATGCACGCCGCGCTGCTGCGGCGCCGGGCGACGTCGCCGGAGGTCTTGGACGGCATGATGCAGCACATCGCTCGCGATCTCCCCATGGCAGAGTGCGTCGCGTCGTTGGGGTAGAGCCGATCGATCGAATGTGGCGCTGCTGACTTGTGAGGATGGCCGTCTGGCCGGCGACGTGCTGTATATAATGGAAGCGGGAGACGAGCCGACACGATGAGATGTGCCTGCCTCTACGGACGTGGGTGCCGGCGAGGGCGTGGTTGTCTTGTTTAGGGATAGCGTGTGAGACTGGATACAGATTGCGGTGATTTCGTCTGCTCGCTGAGGCAACGATGAGAACGTGCCGGGATGGAATGGAATGAAATGAACGAGCCACGGATCATCAACTAGACGAAATGTGGTGCCGGGCTGCCGACACAGCGCGCGCACGCTCCGTTCACTTCGCATTGGAACAGCCACGGCCCATAGTAGAACAGTAATCATGGACATCTGGACTGGAGGTAGACAAAACAAGCCACCCTTTAAAGTGGAGGCCCAATGACCCTGCCTGGCTGCCTATCCAGTTCCAGTTTTTTTTTTTACGGAATCTAGTTCCAGTTTGTCACTTCCTAGTACATTCCCTTCTAAAAAAAAAAACTTCCTAGTACATTCAAACACAAGGCCCCCTTCCTCAAAACAAAAAAAAACACAAGGCCCCATGTGTTTTTTTGAGCGAAGTATTTATTCTTAAAAAATAGACTAACAAAATATGTGCAATATACCACAAGAAATATAGCATTACAATCTTGTATAGGTTTTTTCTACAAAGAGAATATATTAATATCGCGAATATACCAATTACACATAGCCTCTACAATGAATGTAGTGACACTACGGATGCACACAAACCTATAAACACAAAGAAGAATAAGAAGAAAAAAATCTGCCACAATGATACATTCATTATATCAGCAGAATAAACACCACCAAGATAACACCTAAAGTCCAAATTCTCCAAACACGACACCTCCGAGCGGGAAAAAGTGCACATGCACCGTCGTCGCCCGATCATAGATTATCGGCTTTTACCCTAAAGAAAGTATGTGTTCTCAGAACAATATCTATAACAAGGCCATTGCCAGACACAACTAATTAAGATCAAATCTTAGATTTTTACCCTCAAAGATAAGACTTTGTAGACTTTGTGCTTCTTATTGCTGCCGCCCCACTTGACGGCGCCGCTGCTACGAGTCACGAATCATCAAGAAAGTTCTTTATCGCCGCGAAGACTCGAACCACCACTGCTAGTCCTCATATCTCAGCCTCCATGACATTGTGCCTCTGACTTCACCGTGGAACTCAAAATACATGTCCCATGTTGTCACACAATAAAGCTTCGCGACGTTCCCTCCTGAAACCGAACGATCAGAAAACAAGGGTGCGCCCTACCGAATTCCATCTGATCCAGCAATCTCCATGCATGAGATGCCCAAGGGAGTTCACCAGAGGAAATCTTCTGAAACTCGTCACCAGCCAGATCAACGAGGGCAGGCTTCAAGCAGAACACCATCTTGGAGATAGAAAAACCCTATAATCGCTTCCTTATTCGAGAACACCGGCAACCCCATGCCATTGGGTGGCGGCAAGGAGTATGCAACGGAAGCATCCAAAATTCCACCCATGGAAGTTGGCGGCCAGATCGTGCCCTAAGGCCTCTGCGAGGATTTGGCGGAGCTTAGCGTCTTGCCTCCTAACCACCACACCAAGCTCTGAGGATGTGATACCAAGTACAAACACCACCGTCCCTGGCACCCGTGGAGACGCCGTGATACCCTTTTTAGGGTTGAACAATAGGTAAAGCCCACCGCAATTATAAATAAATAAATATCGAGACGATTACATATGTACATGATTACATGTCAACCTCATTGAGGGATTACATTTAAAAGATAGCTATCTCCAAACTAAATGGGAATTGATCCATGTTTCTAGATGCCGGGTGTTTTTTTTCTTAATTCTAAGCACGACCCATCTTAATTCTTGAGCCGCAATGGCCTTCCATTCCTCTAATGAAGGCCTTTGGTTATTGAAGATCATGTTGTTTCTGTATATCCATATGCCCCAGTCCGCCAAGATAATGATATCCATTGCAAAAGGTATATTCAACTTGTTTTTATGTCTGAGAAGGCCTCTTTCAGCGAGAGGTCAATGGTCCTGGTTGGAAAAATTTCATCATGTGATACCCTCTCCTCACTTCCATCCTTTATCCAGAGATGGGGCCACCACTGGCATGGGTGGCTGTGCCAGCTAGGATCTCCTGCATGGGGGACGATGAGAGGCAGGGAAGATCGCCTTCGTAGTCGCTCAGTGGAGAGCGACACGGGAGGTAGTTTTTGAAGGGAATATGCCCTGAGAGGCAATAATAAAGTGTTTATTATGTGTATTCCAAGTATATGATAGATGTTTATTTTGCATGCTATAATTGTATTAATACGGAAGCGTTAATACATGTGTGTTTAATAAACAAGCAGAAAGTTCCTAGTTATGCCTCTCTCATAAACTAGCTCATTGATTAACAAGATGATCAAGGTTTCGATCATGGACATTGGATGTTGTTAATAACGGGATCACAACATTAGTGTAATGATGTGATGAACATTCATCAAGTATAGCATTACGATCAAAGTCATTGAGTTTATATTGCTATAACAACTTACAGTGATCCTAATCCTTAGACCATGAGATCATGTCAATCACTAACAGGAAGAGTTTCTTGATAACATCAAACGTCACACGTAGCATGTGGGGTGATTATAAAGATGGATTCGACGATAAAGTGTTATGTTGAGGCTCATAGATCGAGAGTGGAATTTGTTCATCCCGATGACGGATAGATATACTGCAGGCCCTCTCGGTGATATCACATTGATTAGCTTGCAAGCAAGTGATTTGATCACTAGAATGTTATATCACGAACGAGAAAGAGTGCATGTCGAACGAGATCAAACTAGGTATGGAGATCGATGATCGAATCTCGGACATGTAATATATCGTGAAACAAAGGATTAAGATACTAGCGTAAAAGGTTGACGATCACAAGAAAGTCATCGTTGAATGTGTGGGAGATTATGGGTCTCGGATCCCGCTTGATTATTGATCAGAGGGGTCTCGATCATGTCCGCATTATTCACGAACCGTAGGGTGACACATAAGAGACACCGACATCCAATTGGAGCAAATGTTTCATGCAGAAAGAATGAACAAGCGCGAATTTATTTCACTAGATAAAAACAGGTTTCGGGTGAAATTGCATAAAGTGGTTATGCATGTGAAATAGAATTCTAGGGGTTATTTGTGAATGTTTGTCATTAAAGTAATTGACAAAATTCTGAATAAAATAAAGAGTTTTATTTAATGAGAGTTTGCATTAAATTTGGTGGAAATTTAATGGGATTCTTGAGTGGACTTTTGAGTGGAGGAATTTAGAGGAGTTTTGTGGTGGAGTGTCCACCCACATGAAGAGGGAGGGAGGGCAGCCCCATGCAAGCCACCCCTTGGGGTTCCCCTCCTCCTATAAAGGAGCCCTCCTCCTCACTTGTCTCTCACACCTCCTCGTGAAGGATCTCTCTCCTCTAGAATTTATCCCCATGGTCTCGGACTAGCGAGATACATGTTCCCGTGGCTATTCGGCAAGAAAGAGTTGTGCTTCCGCGCATTTGGGCGAGGCGGAGGTTGCTCGGTGCCTCGAACGTGTGCGAGCACGGATGCGCTGCTGATTTGCGGCGCTAGGACTTCCTCTCGATCTTGAGATCGGCAAGAGATCGTCTACATCAACCACGAGTTGAACTCGTTAATCTTTGTCGGTCTTCAAGGGTATGTTCTCTACGGATATACATCCGCCCGTTGTTTGTATCTAGTATATAGATCTTGGTATATAGTTCACATCGTAGGAAAATTTTTGTTTTCTATGCTGCGAACCCTACAGTGGTATCAGAGCCGGATCTATGCGTAGATACTTTACACAGGTAGTACACATATGAGTATGTGGGCGATGATGATCATGTTGTTGCTCCTTTGTTGTGATTTTGGATATTGGTGGCATAGTGGGATGAAGCGGCCCGGACAAACTTTACATGTCCTCGCACATGAGACCTGTTCCACGCTTGACATGCAACTAGTTTGCATAAGTGGCTAGCGGGTGTCTGTCTCTCCTACTATAGTCAATATCTATTTTGCAAGCGAGTTGTCAACAATTTGATTATCCTCGTTGTGGTTCATGTTCGTAGGTAAGAACGGTTCTATCTCGAAAGCCCTAAGCCACGTAAAACTTGCAATGGATAAATTAGAGGCGTCTAGTTTAGATTGTTGTTGGGCTAGTGTTATGATATGGTAGTGTTGTAAGTAGAAGTATGAGATGATACTCTTACAACACACATAGCGTGTAAAATCCATAGACCTTGGATTTACACATATAGGTATGATAGTGATCATACCACGATGCACATGATAGAGATCATCTGCGGGAACCATATAATTTCACTAATAAACATATGATGTTTGGTTGCATCTTATATTGCTTGTTTAGCGCTTTGTTAAGCATAATAAGATGATCCCTCATTTAAATATCAAGATAAGAATGTGTTCTTCCTTTAGTATGCACCGATTATGGTTTCGGCGCTCCATTTCATCGCGTGATGATCGGGTGTTCTTGGATCCACGACCATATTTGGTGTAAAAGCGATTACACGCAAATACTAAGGTTCTAACTTGGCGAGCCTAGCATGTACAGACATGGCCTCGGAACACAGACCGAAAGGTTAAGCATGAGTCATATAGTTGATATGATGCCCATTTGATGCTCGCCTTTGAAGCTATACCGACTCACGTGATGATCGGACTTGGTGTAGTGGATTTGGTTCATGTAATCACCAAAATGACACGAGGGATGTCGCTTTTGAGTGGGAGTTCATTCGTAATATAGATTAGTTGAACTCGATCTATCATTGTTATCGCCATATTTTGGCCAAAGAAGGAGATGGGCCGTGATCAAGATGGGCTTGGAAGATACGTATATTCAACGTGTTGTTGAATCGGCCTTGTGCGTGGATTTGGGCTAAATTGCCCGTGTATCTTGTATCATAGTAGGTTCCGTTTCAGTTTAGGTAAAGATAGAGTTGTAGAGTTATTCCAAAGATAGAAAGTCTCCGGACTATAAATATGTACCTAAGGTTATCGAGAAAAAGAGGACAATCAAGTTCACAACAAACACAATCTCCAAGACGCCATACCTTGTTTCTAGGGTTTCTTTCGGGTAAGTGTCATCTTGCCTAGATCGCATCTTGCGATCTAGGCGATTTTACTTATCGTTATTTGGTGTTACTCTTTGAAGCCTTGTTGATGGCGAGTAACACTACTATCATAGATTTATTGAGGCTAGCATCGGTGTTTTCGTTATAAGCTTTGATTTATGCTACCTCTAGTTACCTCGCTACCTTTGCACCTTTTCCCAAGTGCAAGGTAGCATCTTATGATCTTTATTTAGCTGATTCGATCTGTTATGGTTATGCCTTGTTCACCAAGGTTTAGTTTGATATCTACGTAGTCGGGCCTTGCAAGCGGGTTGAACGATCCAATGCGTAAGGGCGTGGTTTACTAGTTCTAGAGAAGTCGTTCGGTAATTGACTTTACGTCGGTTGTTAGGCCTCCTCTAGGTTAGTTTTCTATCATCTTTTGTATCCACCAGGCTCAATTACGTGTAAGACGTTCGATTCGTGGTGAAAACGTTAAGCGTCGTAGATCGATTTAACTTGTAATGATAAAGCAAAACCCCATGTTATCGTAAATCTAATGCGAACCATGGGATAATCGGCTCTAGGAGCCGATTCACGTGGTAACAGGGCAGTCACGGCTCGAATTTTACGTATACTTGTTTACCATGCAGGAAATCAATCGAAGCAATCCTTCACCTTCGACCGGTATAGGTCGGTGTATCTCGAACCAAGCCGGGACGTGTGCGGAGTTTTGCGGCCGTTGCCGAGGGACCGAGGCCCCAGCAGTTCTGGGAGGCTCCCGGCTCTTCGTGTTGCTCGTCGCTGCTGCCGGTGGGTTTTGACAGGCAACACATTCAGCACGCCGGTGGGACCTTCAACAACATCTGCATCAACATCCGAAGCCGAGATGGGGGCGGACCGATCACGTCACGAGCTTCGAGGAGCACAAGGCGAAGTATGACGAGATCAAAACTCTCTTGAGCCGACCTCATCGGCTCTTTTGAGAGGACCCGTAAGCATGGCATCAAGTGGAGGGGTTCTCGCGAGGGTGCTCTTGATGAGGTGGATCTCTGTTCCTTGGAGGAGCGCACGAGCTCTGCGGCAGAGGTCAACTACATGGTGGCTCATTCTCTTCTTTGCCATTACGAGAGCGTGAACGCTTTTGAGCGGATCGCGTTTAGCGTGTTCGGGAGATCATGAAACATCGGTATTCTCCGACGGGCCCTACTGGGACTCACGGAGAAAGATCGCTCCCGTGCCAGGCCACCGCCATTCACACTTGCGGCTCCGGGCCGCCGAGCAAGCGTCGTCGTCTACAAGGTCGGAGGCGACAGGCGATTGCGATTCTGTTGAACCACCTAAAGAAATCCCACATGGATATGTGTGCACTTACGCGTCTTACCGCAATAACGACACGCACAACCAGATTGCAACCGCAGATTTCTGCGCGAGTTCTGGGCGAGGGTTTCATTGGCGTTTGAGCAGCGATATGCAGGATGGACGCCGACAAACAAGCGTGGCTAGCCAAGTATGCCAATCGAACGAGTCATGAGAGTCTAGCCCTGCGGCTCAAGCGATTGGAGCAAATCCGTACCATCTTGAGAGACGGTTCGGCCGTTAGAAGAGAAGGACAACCGGCTATTCAAAGCCGTACTAACGAGTTTGATCGATCCGCTGCCTCCCAAGTATCGGCTCTGAGTTCTCCGAGTTGCGGATCGAAGGATCGAGCTCGATCGAAACGTGAGCCGATACAACGCGATTAGGCATGATTTCAGATCGGATCATTGCGTAAGGTTCTTTGCGCAATCTACGGAGACCAGCTTTTGGGTGGTACACCTCGCTGCCACTGATTCGATTCACTGGAAGCAACCGGAAGAGCAGTTCCACATTCGATTATCATTGAGGCTACCGAGGTGGCATTGCAGAACTGGCAAAGTGCGGCGAGCGGGGAAAGCGTGGCGGTACATCCGGTAACCGGGACCGTCAGAACCGATGTTACTCGGCTCGTTTAAGCGAGAAAGAAGCGGTCGAGCTAGCGGTGTTGGGTCTCGGCACCCATCAAGGATCGGCTTTCCAAGTGGAGTACAACTCGTTGGCGCATGGCCCGAAGGCGATGTATGAACAGCGCCACCACAGTTGTACCAGACAAGTTCAAGCGTCCGATAGGCCTCGTCGAGAAGAAGATGATACTACACAAGACCAGAGGTGGCCGTGTGAATGGGCTCGGGGAAGATCTGTATCCTGCAAATGGGTGAAACAACAAGGGCTGCAAAGGTTCGACTTGATGTGAGCAAAGCCGGCGATATTCGATTCTTCTTGAAAGAGAAGCGGTGAGGTTACCGAAGGCCACAAAATCCCTACGGCTCGAAATGAACGGAGACCATACTGCAAGTGGCATCACTCGTTCACCCACACCACCAATGATTGCAAGAAACTCGTCGCGAGATCCAAGCGGCGATAGAACAAGGCCGTCGATCCTTGGGATTCGCCATGAAAGTGGACACAAACCCATTCCCGGCGTCAATATGGTAGAACTCAATCACTCGCGAGCGTCATGGATTTCTCGTTCGGTGTTAATATGGCAGGGTTTGGGTACCACCATGACACGTACAAGGAGGAAGGCAGTCGCTCTCGGGGCAAAGAAAGAGAGGAGGCTGGTCCACGCGACCGGCCCAGCCGCAATCACAGGCGGTATTTAACAGAGGAACAGGTGAGGAGAGTGCGATATCAGAAGCCACATTTGTAGGGGTTCGTAGCATGGAAAACAAAAATTTTCTATCGCATACAAACAAACAAGCCAAGATCTATCTACTAGATTGTAGCAACGAGTCGATGGTATAACTTACCCTCGAAGATTCCAAAGCGGTTAACGAGGCGATTCTCGTGGGTGATGTAGTCGTACTCTTTCGATCTCAAGATCGTGTAGACGATCCTTCCAGCCACGTTCGGCAGCGCTCCCATGATCGGTCACACGTTCGATGCTCGTGAAGACCTTCCTCTCCCTTGTTCCAAAGATGGCGGCAGAGGTTGTAGCACTCTCCTCGCGATTCCGGCCTGGCAGCGTGCAGGAAGTAGAGGGAGATCCATGAGCCGCCTTAAGCCGGTGCGAGTATGGTGGAGCTTATGAGAGAGGCTATTAGTGGTCTAGTAATTAGACACACCAATTAGAAGGCTCTAAACCAATTAGAAGGCTCTAAACATGGCTAAAGCAATTAGAAGCTCTAAACCAAAAGCGGCTCTAAACCGGGATCTAGAGTAGAAAGTTATGTGTCTATGGGAGCCTGCCTCCTTATATGGGAGGGGTCCTTGGCGCCCAGGAGGAGGAGTCCCTCCCAACTCGGCCTAGGGCTTGGCGCCCGGCTGGAGTCCAACTCCTCCTCCAGTTGGTTCCAACTCCTCTTGCTTGTTTCCCAGTTTCTTGTTTTGGCAGTTTGACTTTCAAACTGGACATTTGACTTTTCTGTTTTAGGATTCAATTTAATCCTTTATTTGGGACAGCAAGAACACTTAGTACATGATGCAATCATTCAATGACCAATGACACATTCATGTACCCTTACCCCCCGCAGTGCCGGACAATCCGGAACCTTCGAGAACATTCCCGATGAAAACACCGGAATCATTCCCGAACTCAAAGCGGGACTTTCCTTATATGAATCTTATTCTCCGGATCATTCCGGATCACCGTGATATCCGGATCCCATCCGAGACTCGAACAACATTCGGTCTCTTTCTCATAATACCATAACTACTCAAACAACGTCGAATCCTTAAGTGTGTCTCCCTACGGTTCGTGAATTATGCGGACATGATCGAGACACTTCTAACAATAACCAATAGAGGAATCTGGAAATTCATATGGCTCCCACATATTTCTACGATTACTTTGCGATCGAATGAACCACTTACATACGATATCAATTTCCCTTTGTCTCACGATATGTTACTTATCCGAGGTTATGATCGTCGGTATCTACGCATACCTAGTTCAACCTCGTTCTTGATAAGTACTCTTTTCTCGTTCCGTGATATGTGATCCCTTGTGACCAAGTCACATGCTTGCAAGCTAATTGGATGACATTCCACCGAGAGGGCCCAGTATATCTATCCGTCATGTGGATGGACAAATCCCACTCTTGATCCATGTGTTTCAACCAATACTTTCCGAACACTCAATGCCACTTTTATAGCCACCCAGTTACGGTGTGGTGTTTGATGTCATCAAAGCATCCATCCGGTAAAGGTGATATGCATGATCTCATGGTCGAAGGAATTAGGTTACTATGTATCAGAAAGCATATAGCAATTGAACTATTGAAATGACTTGATATTTATGCTACGCTTATCTATAGGAGTATGTCCATCACATCATTCTCCTAATGATATGATCCTGTTGTTAATAACATCTCTATGTTCATGATCAGGAAACCATGATCATATATTAACCAACAAGCTAGTTTAACAAGAGGCTTTACTAGGGACTCTTATTTTTTACAAATCACACAAGTATTAATGTTTCCGGTTAATACAATTTTAGCATGGTATGTAAACATTTATCATAAGTGTGAAGATATGATAATAACCACTTTATTATTGCCTCTTGGGCATATCTCCAGATCTCCCACTTGCACTAGAGTCAATAATCTAGTTTCAAACCTTTGTGTATATAACACCTATGGCTTTCGGTGTTGTATGTACACGATTGCTAGTGGTCAACGATCTCGGATCGACACTTCCAGGTCCGTGTGTAATTGCATGTCTTTGCGTCTCTACGCATCACTCATTCTCTAATGAGATGGCTTTGTATAAATTTGGTCTTTCGGTGTGACCTTTAGTTCTTTGGGGTTAAAACATGTTGATAATATTGTCGCACAATATATCTTCATAGTATTATCCCACTATGAACTACACCTAGTTTGATAACAAACTACTTGACACAAATGCCCTCTTTTGCTGCTAAAATAGCAGTTATATACTTGGCCTTTTGTTGTAGTATCTGTCACAATGTCTTAACTTTGGAACTCATCCAAATCCATTATGGAACTCACCTTCCATTATATTGTGCCACCCTTAGTTTAAATTGAGATAAACTTAATTTGTACTTTGTGACAAAACTAGTATCAATGTAGTACTTTTACAATGAACTAACCATCTATTTGTCACTTCTACAAATATTATACTCTTAGTTCTTCCAAAAGATCATAAGAATATCCTTACTATTGTCCAATGATCATCTTACGAATCATTACGGTATATGCTCACAACATTTAGAGCATAGGACATATCTGGATTTGTACATATCACGATATGATATAAATACTCTTTGTGATTTTATACATCAAGTATCAATCTATACTTGATTATTTGTTTCACTTTACCAAATGTCAATACACTTGAATATATCATCAACATTGAACTTATTCAATCCTTTCTGTGTGACAAAAACCTCTCTTGTAGTTTCTATATTGAACTCATTCAATATCTTGTCTATGTACTTCTGGCACAACCATATTAGCGTCTATTGATGCCAAATATTTAGGTTTTGCCTAAGTCTTTCATCGGGATGAAATTCTTAATATGTGTTAATAAAAGATACATTATTTCCAATCAACAATATGTCTTCCACATAATGTATTAGAAACATGTCTTAGCGCTCCCACTTAATTTCTTGCAAATGCAAGCATCTTCATTGTCTCGATGAAATTAAACTCTTTTAACAGTTTCATCATAGTGAAGATTCCAACTCATGATGCTCACTTTAACCATTGAAGTTTGCATATGCTTTTAGCATCCTTTGAATTAACAAAACCCTATGGACCGTGTTATGCACATGTCCTAGGTAGCGATTCTATTAGAAGAACTTGTTTTGTTTATTCAACTACCATATAACAAATTATATGTAGTGGTTGCTACATTAATCCGTCTAGACTAAATATCACTATGAGATCAAATCTTGTCATAGTCAACCTTTGAACATTGTTGTGAACTCTTTCCCAACATGTCGACTATTTCATAGATGTGAAACATCCATGTCTATTTCTTTATAGATCCAGACACAACTATAAGGTCTTACACCTTTCTCGAGGGTCCTTCAAGTTCAAAACTTGATTTTCTCGTATGGAACTATCACGGATTTTATGGCTTCAAGCCATTTCTGAGTCGAGGCCCATCATCGCTTCTTTGCATGTAGTCGGTTCATTATTCACAAAAATGATTCAACCCTCAAATCTTGGTATTTGATTGTTTACCCGACCTACTTGTTTCAATAGGAACTTAGATCTCCGTGATCACAACCTTTGAGGCACGTGAGCCATGAGCATTGTTGCTGCCTCCGGAACACTTTTCGTCGTTGCGCAACTCTGCACATATAGCTAAGGTTCTTTCAACCTTATCAAAGTTCTATTGTCCTCCCACTTAACTTTTCACGAAAAATTCCTTCTCAAAGAAACTTGACGTTTTAAGTGACAAACACTTTTGTCTCCGATGTTATGGAGGAATACTTAGCATTAGAAATAACATACAAAGACAGGTTTATCCGACTTTGGTTGCAAAACATCTTTCTTATGCAAAGCATACCAATGTTTAAGAAAGGACAACTTGGGTTTTATCCCAAACCATAACTTTATATGGTGTCATTTCAATGGATTATGATGAAGCTCTTTTCAGTGGAAAAACGGTAATCTCTAAAGCTTTTAATCTTTAAAATACAATGGCAATTTTATGAATTACACCTTTGATCTCACCATGTCAAACAAGGTTTAATTACATATCTCGAATGCTCCATACTCTTATGGTGTTTGGAAATGCAAATCCATGGAACGATTCCTTAAATCTTAGGTATTATGCTAAACTCGTAACTCAAATATCTTCCTTTATGATCTTTATCATAAACTTTATATTCTTGTTACAATGATTTTGTACTTCATCTTGAAAGTCTTTGAACTTTTCAAATGTTTCATACTTCATCCTTATTAAGTAAATATTCATATATTCACTCAAATTTTGGAGAAAGCATATGAAGTTGAAATCCATCGCTCTTGACTACACATAATGGACTTGTACAACAATATGTACAAATTCCAATAAGCTAGTCTTTCGTTCCTTTTGGCCTATGAGCGAAGTTTTAATTATCTCTAGGAAAGTTTTACAAGCGTCATTTGATCAAAATCAAAAGACTCCAAAATTCCATCCATATGGAGTTTCTTCATGTTTTCTTTCAATATAATTTAAACGGCGATGTCACTTCCTAAGTGATCTTTCAATCAATTTGTCTTTCGACATTTTTAGCACTAGTTTTATGGATGTGATTCATCCAACGAGATTTTGAATCATCCATCTTTTATGGATTCTGGCAATTATTTGAACAACCCTTTTGTTCTCATAATACGATAAAACAAATCTTTGAAGGCAAGCTTTGATGTTTAACGAGCAACACAATAACCCTTTATTTTGTTCTCGATGAACATCATCACATATTCTTCGCTAGTTACTTAGGCCATGTAGTTCATGAATTACATTGTTTTGTATGACGATTCATACCAACAAATTCAGTATCAAATACTTAAGAACCACATTGTTTAATAAGCAAAGAATATAGCCATAACAAGTATATCATATATATACTTAAACTGAACAATTCTAGTCTTTTCCTTTCGCCATATATTTATGAGATTCTCTTCAAGATTTCCTATTACATTTGAAAGAATCTATCAACATCAATAGTGGAGTCATACATATGACATATAGTCCAAAGCGTGTATAGTTAAATACCAATGTCTTTGGACTTGCACCTGAAGTAGATCACCATCATCAAATGTTTGGTGTTCTTTCAAATTCCTTTATTTAGTAATCTCTTGGTGTAGTAAACATTTTACCTACATCAAATATTCATCCTTATCATGGAATCGTCCATGATCAAACTACTTTAGCTTGTAACGGTGAATCTAAGTATAATGTTGCTCTCCAAAACCTTTTGGAGGATTAGGACAACTAGTGTCTCCAACCTTTTGCAAATTCTCATCAAATATGAGAACATGACTTTTGCCATATTATACTCTATCATGTTGCAACCAAAACTTTGTTTGATATCACAATATCTTCCACACATCATGGTTTCGAAATAACTCTTTCGGATCCTAGATAACCTTGATATTAAGAGAATTCTTTGAATATCAAGAATCATGGAGACAAACATGATACTCATATACTAACTCTTGGAATTGTCACTCTTGATTTAATACCAATTATTAAACTTCATAGAGTAAGGAACTTCTTGAAAGTTTGCAATAGGACTTTTAAACTTTAGATTAACACTTCAAAACAATACGATACCGGTTCGTAAAGTAACTAACCAGAATTCTATAGCTCTATCATCTCAATTATAACTAAGCGCAAGGTGGTAAGCGGATGCCAATGACTACAACAACTATGCAAATTCACTTTGATTTAGTTTATGATAAATTGAGTTCTAATTAATAATTAAATTAATCTAGGTGAACTCCTCAAAACAATATCCCTCACATTGTTTTAGTGATCACACGAACCAAATCCACCACATCAAAACCGATCATCACGAGAGTTGATATAGCTTCAATGGCGAACAATCAACATGTTCATCATATCTACTATATGACTCATGCTCTACCTTTCGGTAATCCGTGTTCACGAGGCCATGCGTACATGCTAGGCTCGTCAAGATCAAACCTTAGTTTACGCATGAGCAAATCTGGCTTGCTCACGTTGTATACACTTGCGAGAATCTAGCACACCCGATCATCACGTGGTGTTTGAAACAACAAGCTTTAGCGGTGCTAACTAAGGGTGAACACTTTATGATTTGAAATTCATGTGCATGAGGGATCATCTTATAATGCTACCGCTGTCTACTAAGCAATACAAGATGCATAAAGGATTAACATCACATGCAATTCATAATATGTGATATGATATGGCCTTTTCTTCTTTGTGCTTCGATCTCCATCTTCTAGCACGAACATGATCTCCATCATCACCGGCATTGCATCAAGGTCAATGACGCTACTCCATGGTTGTCGCCCACGGCTTCAACTATTACAACTACTTTGAATAGACACGTGGGTCTTAACATAAATTAAAGACAACCATATGGCTCACCGGTTGTCGATTTACAATAAGGAACATTGCATACATCAAATACAATCACAATCATGGCCATATCACATCATCAGCACACCCTGCAAAACAAAGTTAGACGCTTCTACTTTCTTTGCATATTTTACGTGGTTTGGGGCTTTCAATAAGTGTCGTTCTAACTTACGAACAAGAACCACAACATTGATACTAGTATTGTTGATCACCCGTTGTAAATTGGATCTTAACTATGCTAGGAGAAACATGCACCCGCAAAGCCACTTATGCAATACAAGTTACATGTCAAGCGTGGAGCAAGTCTCATGAACGATGTCATGTAAGGTTAGCCCGGGCCGCTTCATCCCAACATACCGCAAGATACAAAGTACACAAGAAGCAATCGACAATAAAAGCATCAACGCCCACAATGACCATTGTGTTCTACTCGTGCAACAGATCTACATATAGACACGGCTCTGATACCACTGTAGAGGTTCGTAGCATGGAAAACAAAAATTTTCTATCGCATACAAACAAACAAGCCAAGATCTATCTACTAGATTGTAGCAACGAGTCGATGGTATAACTTACCCTCGAAGATTCCAAAGCGGTTAACGAGAGCAGATTCTCGTGGGTGATGTAGTCGTACTCTTTCCGATCTCAAGATCGTGTAGACGATCCTTCCAGGTACGTTAAGCGCTCCATGATCGGTCACCGTTCGATTTTCGTGAAGACCTTCCTCTCCTTGTTCCAAAGAGGCGGCGAGGTTGTAGCACTCTCCTCGCGATTCCGCAAAGACAACTGGTAGGAAGTAGAGGGAGATCATGAGGCTTCCTTAAGCAGTGCGAGTATGGTGGAGCTTATGAGAGAGGCTATTAGTGGTCTAGTAATTAGACACACCAATTAGAAGGCTCTAAACCAATTAGAAGGCTCTAAACCGTGGCTAAAGCAATTAGAAGCTCTAAACCAAAGCGGCTCTAAACCGGGGATCTAGAGTAGAAAGTTATGTGTCTATGGGAGCCTGCCCCTCCTTATATGGGAGGGGGTCCTGGCGCCCAGGAGGAGGAGTCCTCCCCAACTCGGCCTAGGGCTTGGGCGCCCGGAGGAGTCCAACTCCTCCTAGTTGGTTCCAACTCCTCTTGCTTGTTTCCCACAGTTTCTTGTTTTGGTTTGACTTTCAAAGGACATTTGACTTTTCTGTTTAGGATTCAATTTAATCCTTTATTTGGGACAGCAAGAACACTTAGTACATGATGCAATCATTCAATGAGCAATGACACATTCATGTACCCTTCCCCGGTCTTGGACAATCCGAACCTTCTAGAACATTCCCGATGAAAACACTGGAATCATTCCCGAACTCCGAAACGGGACTTTCCTTATATGAATCTTATTCTCCGGATCATTCCGGATCACCTCGTGATATCCGGATCCCATCCGAGACTCAACAACATTCGGTCTCTTTCTCATAATACCATAACTACTCAAACAACGTCCGAATCCTTAAGTGTGTCTCCCTACGGTTCGTGAATTATGCGACATGATCGAGACACTTCTCGAACAATAACCAATAGAGGAATCTGGAAATTCATATGGCTCCCACATATTTCTACGATTACTTTGATCGAATGAACCACTTACATACGATATCAATTTCCCTTTGTCTCACGATATGTTACTTATCCGAGGTTATGATCGTGGTATATCTACGCATACCTAGTTCAACCTCGTTCTTGAAGTACTCTTTTCTCGTTCCGTGATATGTGATCCCTTGTGACCAAGTCACATGCTTGCAAGCTAATTGGATGACATTCCACCGAGAGGGCCCAGTATATCTATCCGTCATGTGGATGGACAAATCCCACTCTTGATCCATGTGTTTCAACCAATACTTTCCGAACACTCAATGCCACTTTTATAGCCACCCGATTCGGTGTGGTGTTTGATGTCATCAAAGCATCCATCGGTAAAGGTGATATGCATGATCTCATGGTCGAAGGAATTAGGTTACTATGTATCAGAAAGCATATAGCAATTGAACTATTGAAATGACTTGATATTTATGCTACGCTTATCTATAGGAGTATGTCCATCACATCATTCTCCTAATGATATGATCCTGTTGTTAATAACATCTCTATGTTCATGATCAGGAAACCATGATCATATATTAACCAACAAGCTAGTTTAACAAGAGGCTTTACTAGGGACTCTTATTTTAGTTTACAAATCACACAAGTATTAATGTTTCCGGTTAATACAATTTTAGCATGGTATGTAAACATTTATCATAAGTGTGAAGATATGATAATAACCACTTTATTATTGCCTCTTGGGCATATCTCCAACAACATTCCACGCATCTCCTTAACAAGTATGAGCGTCAGTATGACCAACGTCGTCGGCGCGATGGGGACGATGAAGGATATGAGCACCTCGCTAGGGGACCGTCAAAAGAAAAGGAAGGCGCAGACAAACATTGGGATTGTCCTTTCTTCAAGTATTCTTTGGGACGGGAATGAGCCGATTGCCTACGATGACAACTGCCGGAATGTGGACAGCAGAGGGAGGACACGGGGCCGGTTCGGTGTTCAAACGTCTAGGGACTCTCCACCTCGAGGCCGTTCTGGAGTCCGCTCGAGCAAAAGACCTCGAGAAGCCAAGGGATGACAAAGAAGAAGGCAGATATCACCGTCAAGGTGGTGTCGACGGACTCAGACATACCCAAAAGCATAGAGTGCGATTGCGTAACAGAATTTGGAGGAAGCGTAGTATCTCCATGCTTTAAGAAAGCACGCCCGATCGGCCGTTAAAATTAGGCAGACCTTGAAGCGGAAGACCGCCGACAAGGAAAGAGTGGCGCCTAAACGGTAAAAGCGATGCAGACATCGGGCGCAAACATGGTGTTCATACTTCCGTCGGTCTGCGCACCAAGAACCAATGAGCTACCGGTGTACGATCATTGCGCCCACGGTGATTATCTTTGAGAAGCCACGTGAGAAGGGTTACAAACATCGAAAGCCACTGCCTACGAGGTTACATCAATGGGCAACTGTCGACAAGATGTTGGTGGACACCGGAGCGATCAATATAATGCCATACTCCATGCTACGGCGTTTGGGATGATCCACTGCAGATCGATCAAAACCAACGTCACGTTAAGCGACTTCAACGGCGGACTTGAAGCAAGGCGTCTTGAGCGTGGATCTCGTGGGTGAAAAACCATCCCCACGTCATTCTTCGTCAGAGAAAGCAAAAGCACCTCTGTCTTGCTAGGGAGATTGGATTCACGCTAATTCTGCATTCCGTCCACGATGCACCGGTTTAATACTGATGGGATGGAGATGAAGTGGAGGTCATCCATGCAGATGATTCTATCGATATCTCCATAGCTGGCATGAACGTCTGGGAAGCAGAAGACTAGGAGCCAATCTCTGGAATCAGTCTAGACGGCTGTGAGCGAATTGAAGCTACAAAAAACGGGGTGAGGCTGGTCTTATCCACTGGCCTGACAGAGTAGCAAAGTCCACGGTACGGCCGATCCTCGCGATCGGCCACAAAAAATAAAAAGCAGCAATCATACGACAAGAAGATCACATAGTCGTAGCAGGGAGATGTCCTGCCATTGTGAAACAATAAGGTGTAAACCGTCCTTGACTAATGCAATCAAAAAGGGGGCCGATTCAGGCAATCGGCCCAAATTATTTTTGTTATCCTCACCTACTGTTTGCCCTGTGCTTAGCATCGATTTGACAGGTGACGGAAAGCTAGGGTACAGGTTTACATCCTCTGATGAACTAGAAGAAATCGACATTGGTCCTGGGGATAAGCCACGACCAACATTTATCAGCAAGAAGTTAGATCCGAGTCTGCGGGGTCCGATGATAGACCTGTTGAAATAATATCCATCGCCGCCGGGACTATCTGAGAGATGCAGGTTAGACAGAGCATCATTGAGCATCGACTCCGCTTAAAGGATTTCGCCATTCCAGCGAGCACGACGGATGAAGGCGAAATTCGAAGAAATCAAGAAGGAGGTCGAGAAAATGTTGGCGACCAAGTTAATCAGGCCATGCGGTATCTTTGAGGATTTCTAGTATCGTACTGTAGAAAAGGATGGCCGTTGGCGTGTTGCCATAGATTTTCGGGATCTCAACAGAGCTACCCAAAGGACGAGTATCCGATGCGGTGGCGTTAATCAATGCGTGGTGGTCATAAGATCTTGAGCTTCATGGATGGCAATGCGGTTACAACCAAATTTTATGGCTCCGAAGACATACACAAGGCATTCGAGTCCTGGTCGGTGGGGTTGTTTGAGTATGTAGTCATGACGTTTGGATGAAGAATGCCGCCATACGTACCAAAGAGCCATGAATTATATTTTCCATGATCTGATCGGCAAGTTGGTGGAAATTTACATCGATGACGTGGTGGTCAAGTGCGCTTCGCAAGGACACTTGGACGATCTGCAGCGTCTGGACCGAACAAGAAAATTCGACTCGGATGAACCCAAAGAAGTGTGCCTTGGGGTGACGGCCGATTCTTGGGTTTTGGTCCATGAACGCGGAATTGAGATCGGCCTGAAAAGTCAGGAGGCAGTGCGAACAATGAAGCCACCCACCACAAAGAAAGAACTGCAGTCTCTCATCGGCAAGATCAACTTCGTCAGAAGATTCATCTCCAATCTGTCAGGAAGGATAGAGCCGTTCATGGGACTAGTGAAAATTAAATATGACGAGGAATTCCGGCGGGCGTAACAACAACGAGCCTTGACGAGATCAAAGAATATCGGCAAAGCCCGGTGTTGGTTCCACCCCAGCGGACTGCGTTCTACATTTACTTGTCGATGGCGACGTCCGCCATCGCCTCGGTGGTGATGCAAGTTTATGATGGGCTGGGCGAGTCGTATTTTACATAAGCGAGAAGGATCTTGGGCCGAGACAAGGTATCCTGGTATCGATAAGTTGTGCCTCCGCTTTTTCACCGCACCAAGCTGCGCCACATTTTGCTATCGGAGAGATTATCATCATACCGTCGGGCGTCATAAAGCACATCTTCGGCTCCTATGTTGAAAGGCCGACTGGGAAAATGGATGTTTGCACTATCGAAGTTTGACATCCGGTATCAACCCGCGAAAGCAGTTAAGGGACAGGCGTTGGCCGACCTTATCGCTGAAAGGATCAACACTAATATAGCAGCATTGTCTATACGAGCGTGGGCTATGTTTTTCGACGGATCGGTTTGTGACGATGGGTGTGGCATCGGCATGCTACTCGTGTCGCCTCGGGGGGCAACATTTTCCTTCTCCATCAGGTTATCTGCCCCTTGTACCAACAACGTCGCCGAAAATGCGGCGATACGCAAGGAATGGAATTGCTCATCGGGCTGGAGCGAAGCGGTGGAAATTTTGGAGACTCAAGTTGGTGATTTCCCAACTCACGGAGGAATACAAGTGCGAGGCGAGTCCCTCTTCCCATTATGGCTGCCGTGAGTGATGGCGATTCGATACATAAACTTCACTGGATCCCGGTCGCAGAATACCGAGGTAACGATCTTGCCCAAATGGCTTGGGCTACAAGGATGTAGCAGAGGAGCCGATGTTCGTGCTGTTCGGACGGGATCGGAGAGCCGATATCTTCAATTACTTGAAGGATTCGGCTCGGGCACCTAAACGGATAAGGTACAAGGCCATGAAGTATGTGCTTATTGGGGATGACATGTTTTACAGGACTCGGAGGTTATTGCTCAAATGCACGGGGACGGCGAGGCCAATCGGCTCCTACACGAGGTACACGAAGGCGCTGTGGAACTCACCAATCGGCTCACAAGATGAAATGGTTGATCAGCGATCAGGGTTTTATTGGCCCACCATGCTTGAGGACTGTTTCAAGTACTACAAAGGGTGTCAAGCATGTCGAAATTTGGGAAAATTCAGATGGTACCACGACAATGAACCCCATCATCAAGCCTTGGCCATTCCGAGGTTGGGGCATGGATATGATCGGCAAAATCAATCCTCCATCAAGCAAAGGCCACATGTGGATTCTGGCCATCACTGATTATTTCACTAAATGGGTGGAGGCTGTCCCGATGAAGTCAGTAAACTCAAAGGATGTCATCAACTTTGTGAAAGAACATGTCATCCATAGATTCGGGATTCCCCAAACTATCACGACCGATGGAGGTTCGGTCTTCATTTCTCACGAGTTTAGAAAGTTCTGTGAGGACACGGGGATCAAGCTGATCAGATCATCTCCATACTATGCTCAGGCAAATGGGCAAGCTGAGGCATCCAACCAGAGCCTCATCAAGCTGATCAAGAGAAAAGTCGATGAGCACCCTAGGCGTTGGCACGAGGTTTTGTCAGAGGCGTTATGGGCCTATCGCATGTCATGCCATGGAGCGATAAAAACCTCGCCATACCATCTAGTATATGGACAAGAAGCCGTATTGCCCTGGGAAATCACGGCTGGATCGAGGCGTGTCACTTTTCAGGACAATCTAACAACTGAAGAATATGCAACCCTGATGAGTGACAATATTGAGGATTTAACTGAGCTCAGGCTGTGGTCGCTTGAGAAAATCAAAGAGAACAAGGCCAAGGTGGCTCGTGCATATAACAAGAAAGTGAGGCCAAAGGAGTTCCACGTTGGTGATCTGGTGTGGGAAGCTGTGTTGCCATTTAGGGACTAAGGATGCAACATATGGTAAATGGTCTCCAAATTGGCACGGGCCGTACAGGGTCGATCAGGTGCTAAGAGGAAACGCATACATGCTTGAGGAGCTGGACGGCGTAAAATTCCCAGTGGCGGTCAACGGTCAACATCTCAAGAGATATTTCCCAAGCATGTGGGATGATGGACAGTAAAATATGGGGGCCGATACATGAAATCGGCCAAGTAAAAGCACGTGAGACGTTGGACAGTAAAATGTGGGGGCCGATACATAAAATCGGCCAAATAAAAACAAAAATATATAGCCGATGCACGGTCATCGACTCTAGAGGTTCACATATGTTACAAACAGGTGCCAGTTTACACATATGAGCTACTGAAGAAATGCTTCGAAGGCGTGGAGGGCGTCAGCACGGACACGATCCACCTCGGCGATCTCGGCTTCGTCGTCTTCATCCTTGCCCGTCACTAGCTGCTTGTTCAGGCGTATTTCCGGATCGGTCTTCATTTGAGCTTTGAGGCTTTACGCCCGTCTTGGGAGCGGGCGATGGATTCTTCCTTGTCACGAATAAGCTGTTTAGTCGCCCGGACCTTCTCTTCAAGATCTTCCAACTCCCTTGTCAAGGATGCGAGCTCGGCATCGTGAGGTGTCGGTTTGGCATCCAGAGGCGCCTTTTCTCGTTGAGTTCTTGGCATCATCTGCGATATTGGCTTTTGGGAGTTGGGCACGGCGCAGAGCCTCTCACGAGCTAACTTCACCTTGGCCCGTAGAAAGACGAGTTACAAGCGGCCAAAGCTTCACCCAATGCTACCGGGAGTTGGTCTTTTATTTCAGCAGACGCTTCACCTCCTCGAACCCTCGATCAGCTCTTGATTGGGGAGGACGGCGGGCTTTGAGACGCTGGAATTGAGGTGGAACAACCTGCTCGTGGTTCATCATCGACGGAGGAGTTGGTTCGATGGATTCGGTCGACGTCGGCAAACCTGAAATATCACAACTCGGCAGCCAAAAGCGTCGATGTCGTCCAAGCGTAAGGATGAGCCGAAAGAACCTGAACATACCTCTCCTAAGATCGAGGGGATAATCAATGAGGAGACGATCGGCTTGTGTATGGTTGCTGGGGGATTGGCCGGAGTGGTAGCCGTTTCATCTGCACCTTCGGGGATTGCTAGGTCCGGTTTGGATAAAGGCATCGGCATCGCCTTGACTTTCCCACTAGAAACATCGATCAAATGCATGGAAGGTGTTTAGCGGTATAAATAATGATTAATCGGCGAGATCAAAAGAAGTAAGTGGTAAGGCGTAAAGGTGATGATTTTGAAACCTCGGCTCGACGAAGAAGCTTGCGATCCGTTGCGAGCTCTCTTGGGATCCACAATGGCCCGCCTCGTGGTGCTCGAGGCGATGGGTTCGAGAAAAGACCTTTTCCTGGAAGCCGATGGTGATGAATCTGGCTGGCTCGGTGTGATGGTCCTCTCAGAATCTGATGGGTCCGGTTATCCTCGATTGTCCTGAGTGTTCTCGCTGGAGGTGTCTTCGACGGAAGCCTGTAAAAAAGGAAAACCAGTGAGCACAAGCATGTCTGCAAGGATGGAAGAATTAGAAGGATCGACCAAGGCATAGATCACCCTACATGCGAGCTTTCTGGAGAAGGGCTCCGGCGCCTCAAGGTCTTCCTGGCATCTACCTTCCTCGTAGTCGTTCTTGTTTTGGTTGGAACCTGAGGGGCAGCTGACTTAGGAGTTGCTGGGTTCTTGGAAGCCGATTGTGGTGTTATCGGCTGTTTCTGCATTATGACCTTTTTCAGAGGAGGCGAGTTTTTGCAGAAAAGAACCACAGGAGCTGGCGGAAAGAACTCGAAGGGGGAGCCATCACTGTGCGTGGGTGCAGGGCCATCTTGTTGCTGCAAAGAGAAAGAATGGATTGATAAAAGGATCAATTGCAAGCTGCATCAAGAAAATTTGCAAGTAGTGGTACCTGTTCCACGGGGATGTCATAGTCAGCATCGAGCTGTTTCAGCAATGGTCCCAGAGCTCTCCTGAAGGCGTGAGTCTTCCACATTGACCACCAGTCTTCAAAACCATCGGTCGATGAGACAAAGGTGAGGTCGTTGGGAATTGGGATGGTCAGAGCATCAAAGAAGGAATAACACCTTTGGCTGGTTAGAGGATCAGGCAGGTCGGCTCTACTCTCGTAAGGTGGTGAAGAAAGAAATGGGAGGTACTTGTCCAAGGCCAAATTGGCGAGCTACTACGATGGCTGGTAGAATTCATACCAGGTTTGATTATTACATTGGGCGTACTCATGCCAACCGGAAGGAAGCAGGGCGAATCACGGTGGAAAAGAGTTGCAGTGCTAGTGTCATCGGCAAAATTGTCGACTGAAGGAGAGTGGATTTTCAAAGTGTTCTGATTCCTCCATGTAAGGGAAGAAGGTAGGGTTGTCCAGGCCTTGAAAGAAAGTGCTGAACCACTTGGATGCTTCCGGAGGGGATAATTTACTGCCTGGCAGTCTATATAAAGCTTGGCCATAGCTGGTGCATCGGATCTTCCTTTTACATCTGGAAAGGTGCAGCGCCAAAGGGGAAGTTTGGGATGTGATTTTGAAAATACAGTGAGCCCATAGCTGAATAAACCACCAAGGACCACTGTTTTGTGGCTATGCGAAGAACGACAGCAGACATCAATTGGAGGTATCGATAGACTTCTCCAAGGAGCAGTTTGCGAGGCCAAGTTGAGTACCTTTGGCGGTTAGGGCTAAGGAGATAGTTTTGGTTGGAGCGAGGAAGGGCCACGAGAATATGAAATGCTCCGGCGAAGTTGAGAAAGTGTATGTTCTTTCTCCGAGACAGGCCCTTTGTTTTCATATGGCGTTGGAGGTTGGCACCCAGTTAAATGCGATGCTTTTAGAAGACAACTTTTAGGGACTTTGGTGGGTTTAAAAGCAGAGGGGCTGGGTGATGTAACATCCAGACCAGTGATCATCACCACGTCTAACAAGGTTGGTGACATAGGGCCATGACCGAACATAAAAGCGATTGAGCGTCGGACGAAGTAGCCGATGGTTTTGAAGGTTCTCATGTTTCTCGAGAGGAGACAATGATAAATGCAAGGCATCGGCTATTCTGTGGTTTCCCATTGGGATTGGTAAGCTCTAGCTACTCTGCTGAACCAAGAGACCCAATGTTCAGGGGATTAGGCCAGCTCACGGTCGGCCCAAGAGTTCGATCTAGGTCTTGGCTTACGAAGGATTCTGTTTGCCATAAGAAATCGATGGGCAGGACTAGAATCATGCGGGGCCAAGACAGAGGAATTTGGGAGAGAAGGATGCGGCGTGAGAATACGAAACCTAGAAAGTTTAATGGTGGAATAAAAGCATTAATTGGTGTTCGCCATTAAATTCTAACATCGCGTTGATTGCGAGAGTAGGCGTACCGGACGAGACCTCTGGATTGGTGTTGGACGATTCCGCCATCTAGTTTGCCAGCGAAGATGGATCTATGCAGTTGAGGATTGAGGGTTCTTCGTTGTGAGCTCAATCTGGTCGGTGGGTAATTGGAGATCTAGGTCGCCCTTTTTGAAGAGAGTCGCAGGTTACCGTTTGGAACTGAAAAGCAGCCGCTTAGATTTGCCTAAATATGCGACCAAGTTTTGACCTTGTCAACGTTTTTTGGGAAAAGCCCTGCATCGGCTCTTTGAGCTTTGACTTGGTTGACGGAATGAGGGCAGTGTGGTGAAAGCCGATACGTTGCTATCGGCTTCTGGAGCATCGATCTATTTTGTCTATCGGCAAAATTGGGGCGAAAAAAGCAATCTTCGATGAAACAGATTTTCATTCATTCATTCAAAAGCTGATTGCTTACAAAAGGCTGATTGATTACAAAAGGGAGCTTACTACTACTACTACTGGTTCCTAATCTAGAGGCCGAGGTCATCGCCGCTGTCGTCGCCGCCGTCTTGTTATTTGTCCTCGGTATTGCTGCCGGTCGTCTTATTCTTCTTCTTGAGGAAGCAGTGAGGCCTCCTCGTCCTCGCCGTCTTGATTGTCCTCGCTGGACCAGCGGAATTACTTCACCGGTTGGTACTCCTCGGAGGAGGTGTCCTCCTCTTCCTCCTCCTCGTCGGAGTCGGCGCCCGTCGAGGACATGGCGTCGTCGGTGCTGTCTGCCTCCAGTTCTCCATCAGCAAGGAACTGCAGGTCCTCCTCGCCATCGGTCAAGGACGCGTCGTCCTCCGACCAATCGGCGAAATCCCAATCCCTCTCGTCCCACCATTGTGGGGCGAGAGTGTTGTACGCCGCCGTCGGCGGGTGCTCTGGGGTCGGCTCTCGGTTGCTCATTGAGTTGGAGGCTTGGGAGGACAGGCCAGAAGAAGCAGAGGAGGCCATGGCGGAGAAAGAGGGTGTTTCGGCGGAGGAAGAAGGGTTTTTTGGCTACTGGAGGAAGATGGGGACTGCGAACTGCTCAGATGAATTTAAATAAGGGGAATAGTGGGAGGAGGTTCAATGCCATAGCGGTTTCCCAGAATGTGATGCCAAAATCGTCAAATCATGCACTGCGAAGGAGTTGAGAAGACAGGGCATCATGATGAGGAGGTGGCGTGAAGATTCTGCTCTGCAATGCGTAACCCGATGTGAAGAAAAAAAAGAGGGGGAAGAAAAAACATCAGCAGAGTGGTTTTGGAATTATTATTGCCAAAACCAGGGGGGCATGTGTTATCGCCATATTTTGGCCAAAGAAGGAGATGGGCCGTGATCAAGATGGGCTTGGAAGATACGTATATTCAACGTGTTGTTGAATCGGCCTTGTGCGTGGATTTGGGCTAAATTGCCCGTGTATCTTGTATCATAGTAGGTTCCGTTTCAGTTTAGGTAAAGATAGAGTTGTAGAGTTATTCCAAAGATAGAAAGTCTCCGGACTATAAATATGTACCTAAGGTTATCGAGAAAAGAGGACAATCAAGTTCACAACAAACACAATCTCGGTAGCATCGCCCCTTGTTTCTAGGGTTTCTTTCGGGTAAGTGTCATGCCTAGATCGCATCTTGCGATCTAGGCGATTTTTACTATCGTTATTTGGTGTTACTCGTCTTTGAAGCCTTGTTGATGACGAGTAACACCACTATCATAGATTTATTGAGGCTAGCATCGGTGTTTTTCGTTATAACTGTTTGATTTATGCTACCTCTAGTTACCTCGCTACCTTTGCACCTTTTCCCAAGTGCAAGGGTAGCATCTTGCTTGATCTTTATTTAGCTGATTCGATCTGTTATGGTTATGCCTTGTTCACCAAGGTTTAGTTTGATATCTACGTAGTCAGGCCTTGCAAACGGGTTGAACGATCCAGTAGTACGTAAGGACGTGGTTTACTAGTTCTAGAGAAGTCGTTCCGGTAATTGACTTTACGTCGGTTGTTAGGCCTCCTCTAGGGTTAGTTTTCTATCATCTTTTGTATCCACCAGGCTCAATTACGTGTAAGACGTTCGATTCACGTGGTAAGCGTTAAACCGTAGATCGATTTAACTTGTAATGATAAAGCAAAACCCCATGTTATCGTAAATCTAATGCAGAACCATGGGATAATCGGCTCTAGGAGCCGATTCACAGGGTAACCTGGGAGCCGGTCACGGCTCGAATTTTACGTATACTTGTTTACCATGCAGAAATCAATCGAAGCAATCCTTCACCTTCGACCAGGTATAGGTCGGTGTACATCTCGAACCAAGCCGGGGCGTGTCGGAGTTTTTGGCGTTGCGAGGGACCAGGGCCCACCAGTTCTGGGAGCCTCCCGGCTCTTCGTGTTGCTCGTCGCTGCTCGCCGGTGGGTTTTGGCAGGCAACAATCATACACTTAGTCTAAACTTTACAAATTCTGTTGTAGATGGCACCACCTGCTTTTAATTTCAATGTGTTCATGGAGAAAGAGAAACTAGCAACGAACGGTAGCAACTTTCTTGAATGGGCCATGAATTTGAGGATTCTCCTCTCTGCACAAAAGCAATATGTGCTAGAAGCGCGTTAGGCCCCACCTTTGATGATGCCCCGACGAGGAGAAGAATGTCTATCGGACTCGTCGGAGGACCACAACTTAGTTCATTGCGGCATATTTTATGGGCTAGAGCCGAAACTTCAAAGCGTTTAAAGCGGCAATGCATTTGATACAATGGGTGAGTTGAAAATGATTTTCGACACACATCTTTGCGTAGAGAGCTACAATGCTTGAAAAGTTCTTTAGCTGCATGATGGAAGAGCACAGCTCCGTTAGTGAGCATGTACTCAAGATGTCGGGTTCTGCCGATAAGCTTGTGTCCTTGGGAATAACGATTCCCATTGACTTAGGCATCCATCGTTCTGCGTCTCTTCCACCTAGCTATCGAGCTTCGTGATGAACTATAATATGCAAGGCATGAAGAAGTCTCTCCCGAGCTTACAATGCTTAAAACTGCAGAAGTGGAGATCAAGAAGGAACATCAAGTCTTGATGATCAATAGGAACACTGGTTTCAAGAAAGACAAGAAGGGAAAAGCGGAAGGAAGTAAGGCGGCAAGCCTGTTGCGCTGAAAAAACCCCGAGTTGGACATAAGTCGATTCAGTGCTACTATTGTAAGGGATGCCATGGAAGCGCAATCGCCCCAAGTATGGCATGGACAAGAAGGCCGGCAAGGCAAACAAAGGTATATATGATATACATGTTATTGATGTGTACTTGACTAGTGCTCGCAGTATCACGGGTATTTGATACGGTTCGATTGCTAATATTTGTAACTTTCGAATCGGGGCTGCGGAACAAGCGACCGCTAGCAAGGGTGAGGTCAAGATGCGTGTCGGCAATGGATCAAGCGTTGATGTAATCGCCGTCGAACGCTGCCTCTCCACTTACCGTCGGGATTAGTTATAAACTTGAATAAATGTTATCGGTGCCTGCCGAGCATGAACATTATGTGGATCATGTTTGATGCAAAGTGGTTATTCATTTAAATCCGAGAACAATGGTTGTTCCATTTATATGAATGAAATCTTTTATGGTCATGCACCGATGATGAATGGTTTATTTCATTAGATCTCAATGATAATGTTACACATATTCATAATGTTGATGCTAAAAGGATTAAACTTAATGATGATATATCCGCATATATGTGTACTGCCGTCTAGGTCATATTGGCATTAAGCATGAAGAAGCTCCATACGGATGGACTTTTGGAATCACTTGATTATGAATCATTTGATACATGTGAGCCATGCCTTATGGGCAAGATGACTAGAACGCCGTTTTCGGTTCAATGGAGCAGGCGATGATTTATTGGAAATCATACATTCGATGTATGTGGTCCAATGAGTGTGTCGGTGAGGTGGATATCGTTATTTTGTTACTTTCACGGATGATTTGAGTAGATACGGTTATATCTACTTGATGAAACACAAGTCCGAAACCTTTGAAAAGTTCAAGGAATTTCAGAATGAAGTGGAAAATCATCGTAATAGAAAGATCAAATTTCTACGGTCCGACCGTGGAGGTGAGTATCTGAGTTACAAGTTTAGCACTCACATGAAAGAGTGTGGAATTGTTTCACAACTCACACCTGCCGGAACACCACAATGAAATGGTGTGTCGGAACGTCGTGTCGTACTTTATTAGATATGGTTCGATCTATGATGTCTCGACGGACTTGCCATTGTCATTTTGGGGTTATGCACTAAAGCTGCATTCACTTTAAATCGGGCACCATCTAAATCCGTTGAAAAGACACAGTATGAATTGTGGTTTGGAAACAAACCTAAGCATCATTTCTTAAAGTTTGGGGATGCGATGTTTATGTGAAGAAACTTCAACCGGATAAACTCGAACCCAAAGCGGAAAAATGCGTCTTCATAGGATACCCTACAGAAACTATTGGGTATTCCTTCTATCACAGATCCGAGGGCAAGGTTTTTGTTGCCAAGAATGGATCCTTTCTAGAAAGAGTTTCTCGCGAAAGGTGTGAGTAGTCGGAAGGTAGAACTCGAAGAGGTTGTGGAACATTCTCTTCAAAGTATGGCGAGTAGTGGCCGGAAGTTGTTCGGAGTTGGCTCCACTGTTGAAGAGGAACTAATGATAATGATCATGAAACTCCGAGAGAAGAGAGTACTACCGAACCTCGCAGTCAAACAGACGCGCAGCTCCATTTGACGGAAATCCTGTCATGAATTTCATGGTTGATGAAAATAATGACCTGCACGTATGAAGAAGCGACAATGAGCCAGTTCCAACAAATGGTTAGAAGCCATGAAATCGAGATGGAATCCATGTATGAAAATCAAGTTTGGAACTTGGTGGAATTACCTCACGACCGAAAGGCCGTGGAGAACAAATGGATTTTCAAAGGAAAACGATGTCTTGATGGTAATGTGACCATCTATAAAGCTCGACTTATCGCAAAGGGGTTTCGACAAATTCAAGGAGTTGACTACGATGAGACTTTCTCTCCGTGGCGATGCTAAAGTCGATTAGGATTATGTTAGCAATTCTGCATATTTCGATTATGAAATATGGCAGATGGATGTCAAAACCGCGTTTCTCAATGGTAATATTGAAGAAGAGTTGTATATGATACAACCAAAGGGTTTTGTCGATCCTAAGGATGCTAACAAGGTGTGCAAGCTTCAGCGATCCATCTATGGATTGAAGCAAGCATCACGAAGTTGGAATCTCCGCTTTGATGAGGTGATCAAAGAGTTTGGATTTGTCCAAACTTATGGAGAAGCTTGTATTTACAAGAAAGTGAGTGGGAGCAATGTGGCATTTCGATATTATATGTGGATGACATATTATTGATCGGAAATGATATAGAACTTTAAACAATGTTAAAAGTTATCTAAACAAATTTTCAATGAAGGACCTAGGTGAAGCGTCATACATATTAGGCATAAAGATCTATAGAGATAGATCTAGGCGCCTAATAGGGCTATCATAAAGTACATACCTTGATAAGATTTTAAAGAAGTTTAAAATGGGCGGAAGTAAGAAGGGTTCTTACCTATGTTGCAAGGCAAGACATTGAGTAAGACTCAAAGTCCGACTTATTGGAAGAAAGAGAGATAATGGACAAAGTCCCTATGCTTGACCATAGGCTCTATAATGTCGCCATGCTATGTACAAGACGGATGTGGCACACGCTATTAGTTTGACTAGTAGGTACCAATCGGATCCAGTTGAACCTTTGGATAGCGGTCAAGAATATCCTTAAGTACTTACGAAGAACTAAGGATATGTTTCTTGTATCTGGAGGTGAAGAAGAGCTCGTCGCTAAGTGTTATGTCGGCTAGCTTTGACACCGATCCGGATGACTCTAAGTCTCAATCCGGATCGTATTTCTCATGAATGGCGGGCGGTTAGTTGGAGGAGCTCCAAACAACCTGTGGTAGCGGGATCAACAACGGAGGCGAATATGTTCTTTGCTTGAGCGGCTCGAAGCGATTTGGATGAAGGAGTTCATATCCGAACTAGGAGTTGTGGCAAACGCGTTGGACCCAATGGTGATCTATTGTGACAACAATGGTGCCATTGCCAATGCCAAAGATCCAAGGTCTCACAAGCATTCCAAGCATATTAAGCGCCGGTTTCACTCCATCCGCGAGCATGTCAAGGATGGAGATATAAAGATCTGTAAAGTACATACGGATCTCAATGTAGCAGATCCATTGACTAAAACTCTCCCTAGAGCAAAACATGATCAACACCAGAACTCAATGGGTGTTAGATTTATCACTATGTAACTAGATTATTGTCTCTAGTGCAAGTGGGAGACTGAAGGGAATATGCCCTAAGAGGCAATAATAAAGTGTTTATTATGTGTATTCCAAGTATATGATAGATGTTTATTTTGCATGCTATAATTGTATTAATACGAAGCGTTAATACATGTGTGTTTAATAAACAAGCGAAAGTTCCTAGTTATGCCTCTCTCATAACTAGCTCATTGATTAACAAGATGATCAAGGTTTCACGATCATGGACATTGGATGTTGTTAATAACGGGATCACAACATTAGTGTAATGATGTGATGAACATTCATCCAGTATAGCATTACGATCAAAGTCATTGAGTTTATATTGCTATAACAACTTACGAAGTGATCCTAATCCTTAGACCATGAGATCATGTCAATCACTAACACCGAAGAGTTTCTTGATAACATCAAGCGTCACACCGTAATGGGTGATTATAAAGATGGATTCAGAACTAATAAAGTGTTATGTTGAGGCTCATAGATCGAGAGTGGAATTTGTTCATCCCGATGGCGGATAGATATACTCTGGGCCCTCTCGGGGATATCACGTTGATTAGCTTGCAAGCGAGTGATTTGATCACGAGAATGTTATATCACGAAGCGAAAAGAGTGCATGTCGAACGAGATCAAACTAGGTATGGAGATACCGATGATCGAATCTCGGACATGTAATATATCGTGAAACAAAGGGATTAAGATACTAGCGTAAAAGGTTAGACGATCACAAGAAAGTCATCGTTGAATGTGTGGGAGTCGGTATGGGTCTCCGGATCCGCTTCGATTATTGATCCGAGAGGGTCTCGATCATGTCCGCATTATTCACGAACCGTAGGGTGACACACTTAAGAGACACCGACATCCAATTGGAGCAAATGTTTCATGCCGAAAGAATGAACAAGCGCGAATTTATTTCACTAGATATCAAACAGGTTTTCGGGTGAAATTGCATAAAGTGGTTATGCATGTGAAATAGAATTCTAGCAAGGGATTATTTGTGAATGTTTGTCATTAAAGTAATTGACAAAATTCTGAATAAAATAAAAGAGTTTTATTTAATGAGAGTTTGCATTAAATTTGGTGGAAATTTAATGGGATTCTTGAGTGGACTTTTGAGTGGAGGGAATTTAGAGGAGTTTTGTGAGTGGAGTGTCCACCCACATGAAGAGGGAGGGCAGGGGCAGCCCCATGCGGCCACCCCTTGGGGTTCCCCCTCCTCCTATAAAAGGAGCCCTCCTCCTCACTTGTCTCTCACACCTCCTCGTGAAGGATCTCTCCCCTCTAGAATTTATCCCCATGGTCTCGGACTAGCGAGATACATGTTCCGGTGGCTATTCGGCAAGAAAGAGTTGTGCTTTAGCTGCATCGCTGAGCGAGGAGGCGGGGTTGCTCGGTGCCTCGAGCGTGTGTGCGATCACGGATGCTGGCGATTTGCGGCGCTAGGACTTCCTCTCGATCTTGAGATCGGCAAGAGATCGTCTACATCAACCACGAGTTGAACTCGTTAAGCTTTGTCGGTCTTCAAGGGTATGTTCTCTATATACATACATCCCGTTGTTTGTATCTAGTATATAGATCTTGGTATATAGTTCACATCGTAGGAAATTTTTTGTTTTCTATGCTGCGAACCCTACAGTTTTCCCATATCGTTGGGTTTTCGTTTGGGAGCTTTGTCTGTGGGTAGAATAAGTTTCCAATGGTATATTTTTGTGGTTTATAAGTCATTTTTTGTTTTCAAACTAAGAATAAGGTAATACAATGAGGACTTATATGCATGGAATTGGTAAGGAGGGTTGATGCCTTCCTACCTTTGGAGTCGATGATGAGCCGAGAACCAACTTGTGGATGGATGGTAAGGAGAGCAGTGGTACCCCAACCCACCAGGGATCAAACCCCAAGTTTGACCCCTTGGTGTCTCATAAAGGCGTAATATTCTTTAGTGGGAGGCGGCGTTCCCATCGACAGCGAGGAACCTGGGGTGACTTCATCAATCTCAAGACCCGTCGGATTAGTCTCTCAAACTCAGTCTTTCGGGGGTGCTCATAGGGTATGGTGTGCATGTCCGTGTTCATAGGGGTGATTGTATATATGTATTTGTGAGTGTCTGCGTATATACTGGGTTTCATAGGGGTGAGTGTATGTATGTATGTATGTATGTATGTATGTATGTATGTATGTATGTATGTATGTATGTATGTATGTATGTATGTATGTATGTATGTATGTATGTATGTATGTATGTATGTATGTATGTATGTATGTATGTATGTATGTATGCATATGAGTCATTGAGGTCTCGTACAAACGTGAGGCTGAGGGTTTAAATCGATGGCCTAGCCAACATCAGTGAGGGAGTCGACAAGGTTCTTGACCTTGGCACACTAGTAGATTATGGAGAGATTCCCTTGAAGCAAACTAGGCTTCAACCTAAATGGCACGATGCTTCTTGTTGTCGCAGAATAGGTTCTCAATGGCGTCCCACATCGTGCGCGTGATGGAGTCAGGACGCATGATGATGCCTAGGAGGTCAACGAAGATGGATCCTTCGATCTATTATAGGATCGTGAAGTCGTAGGGCGAGGACATGCCGATGATGTGGGTCGTCAAGCTATAGTAGTCGAGAGCAACGAGAAAAGGTCCTGCCAATTGGTGGAGTTGGGTTCATTGAGATCTAGGGTAATTGGGACGTGGAGTTTGATAGATGTGGTGAAGGTGGAGCGGCTTGGTGTGGTGGGGTGGGTATGGTGGTTTCGATGATGGCCGCATGCTTGCTTTTGTCGCTGGTAGGGGCAGCTTGCCTACCGAGTTCAGCCTCGTGGGCGTCGAGTTCTTAGGCGCGAGCTTGGAGCTCATACTCCTTGGCTTTGATCTATTTGGGAGTCATGGTGAGGGAGGGAGAGAATATTAGGGTTTTAGGGGGCGGCAACTAGGTTTAGGAGTGGGTCTGCTTTGATGCCATGCAAAGGTGTAATACTCGGGTTGCTCAATCGCACGCCTCAAGGTTGAGTCCTCCTCTTTATATACTCGGATTACATGATGGTTTACAAGATTGTTACAAAAAAATCCTAACTGATTAGGTAGGCAAGATCACAGGAGATCTGCGTAGTATAGTTAACAATTATTTTGATCTATTGGAATTATTTAAAAATTCTTTGCAATATGAATTTTGAACCCAAAAATTGAGAGTCAAACTAAATAGACGGGTGCATCCCAAACTCCCTGTCCAAATGAGCTTACCAGAATGCTATTTGAGTTACTGTGATTTCATTTTTTTATTAAAAAAAGTTAGGTGCACCTTGGAATTCATAGCCACGTGAGAGGAATAGGAGAAGAGGGTAAATAATGTGAGGGTTTGAATTAAGGAGGGTGACATGGGCCCTACGAGCATATTTTTTTAAATAATACGATTTATTATAAAAAAAAACATGAATAATACACGAATTTGAGGAATTGCGAATCTAGCGTGGCGTCGGTGTTTAAAATACCGACAAGTACCCCTCGGTGCTTGAAATACCGACTAGACCTATCGGCATTTGAACTACCGACTGGTCTCTCTTTCCTTTGTTTAAAAAAAAGATGATGACATGTGTGGTCGGTATTACAAATGTTGATAGGTTGTGGTCGGCATTTCAAACACCGATAGGGTGTGGTCGGTATTTCAAACACCGACGCTGCGCTAGATTCGCAATTTCTCAAATTCGTGTATTATTCGTGAAATTTGTTAAATAAATCGTATTATTTAAAAAAATAGCGCCCTACGATATAGAATCATCTAAGCCAAAATTTAATTTTGATAGGAGGGTATTTCAAGTGGTTTTAAGATTTGAGGATGGGGAATCAACTTAGAATTAAGTGATTGTTCTAAATTAAACTCTAGGACACGGTTAGGGGGGGGGGGGGGGGGATATAGACTTTGTTCTAGGAAAGGTTAAGCACAATTTGTCATAGGACCATCTTCTGTCTCCACTAAGGCCTTGTTCGGTTAATCCCACCGAGGCAGGGATTGGCCTGGATTTTGGCCCAATCTAGGTCGTGCAGCCTGGCGAGGTATTTTTTCTAGCCTAGATTTTTTTTGCTATTCGTTTACTCCTGGACTGGATAATTTCTCCAACCCATCCCGTCCATCTATACTGACTCGGGTTGGAAAAAAGTATCGCCATCTGACTTTTGGAAAATTTCCACAAGCCGAGACAGACAGTACTATCGCTCCGAGGCTGATTTCTATGGGTTAAACGAACGGAAATAGATCTCGGAGGTTAGTTGAGGTTAATACCCATATGGATTGGGTGAAGGGGCCGGATCAACCACATCCATGCCCTGGATCTATTCCATGCTGGGGTTCAATCCCACGTAAACGAACGGGGCCTAAAAGAACTTAGGTGCCTTTGGTTCACATGGTTTAAAAGGTTGAAGAAGGGATATGAAAATATATAAATTGAAAGAGATGTCTGTTGAATTCTGTATTACTTGGAAACACTTAAGGGAAAGTACGATTCAAGGTGCTTAGAAAATTAAACCAGATTTTCTTTAAGCATTAGGTCTTACTTTACAAGACAAGTGCTTAATTAGACACATCTACTGTAGTAATAAGCACAGTTGTTTTAAGAAAAATTGGTTTATTTTTGTTAGCACCTCTATAAGCACCTTGCGTTTGTAGATGGCCTAATTGTGCAGTAGAAGTTAGAAAAACAAGCTTTCTCTGAACGATTTTCTATGAGGATAATTGAGACAAAGGAAATATTAAGGAGAGTGGAGTCAATAAATTTGCCCATCGGAATTACATGCAAAGTGAAATGTTGAAACAATCATACCGTTCCTAACTCAGACAAATCATACTTGCTTTCATAGACAGACCATACAAGCTTTTTTGAAAGAAAAATATAGGAATCAGATTCTCGAGAATTTCTATGAGATTCCTTCCAATGAAGAGAAATAGGCGGTTTGGGCATAAAGGTGGAGTCTATAATTATGCAGTGCCTTCTAAGTTGATTAAACCTTGAGCAGCTCTTCTTATAGTATACTAAAGATCAGCGTTTTTTTCGAAATGGACTAAAGATCAGCGTAGGCCGGAGTTGATGACTAATAACAGTATGCTAGGAAGCCTTTGCGTGTATCTGGATATATTGGATATTACTGAAATATATGTCTATGCTCAGTTCTTTTCCAGAAAAAATGAGCTATGCTCAGTCTGAATCAAGTATTTCTGAATCAAGCAGTAGCGTCATGGTATGATCAGCATACATATCGCAAATAATTATACGCTATGAGCCTATAAGACAGCAACAGGTTTATACTGAAATGTACCTCAAATGAATGGGTTGGCACGATGTTTTTATCTTATTAAGCATGCCTTAGCTGATTTTGAGGCTTTGGGTACGTCATGTTTGCCTGGACCAATAGGTCCATATTCTCCGTGATCATTAGCTCGAAAGATCGATATTCTAATTAAGATGCACAAAAGACTATACACCCGGCTTTATAGATCACAAGGCAAGGCAAAACAACTGCTCGAGCACCCGAAAGGTAGCTAGGCTGACAAAACAACTTTGAAAAAAAATGACTGAAAAGTATGAGTGCTGTCTTATGTGGCCTTATTTCCATTTGGCGAGTGAAGTGGAGTCTCTGTCACAAACACAAAAGTCCCTGCTAACTCTATCTGTATTGTATGTATAACAAAGTGACTCTCGATCGTAACATCAACTAATCTGGATTAGCAAGTAGGGGAGATCGAACAGGAGTGGAAGTGGGTTGGTTACAAATTCGATAGCCCTGCTGCAAGTGTGCAGCAGAAACGGGTAAGTTGGATTCGGCAACCAATATTAACAGTGTAGCTGGCCGATCGAATCGGTGCTGCGAATTCGACAAAATTTTATATGCGCAAATTGCCACTCCAACAGAATTTGCTTTCGATTTAAATAACAAGCATATCAGAACCAAATGCCCGTCCCTTTTCCGTCTCTCGGCTTTTGGGCAGTTAGGGTTCTCCACTGACAAACGTATATCTCCTTCTGTATGCCATGCTGAGGAGGACCAAGATCTTTCAGCTCAGGTCTTGCTTGCGTATCCGGTCCTGACATGGACAAATCAAAGACCAGAAAAGGCAGGGGGTAAAACTTGACCACGAATGGTGTGCACTTTCAGATCGCATTTTTTTTACTTTCCTTGCTGCTTTGCTGGATGGAATCAGTTCGATCAAAGTTTGACCGCATGACAACAACTGACACGTTGATGTTGATGGGAATTGGTTAGCAGCAATTTTTTTTTTTTTTTTTTTTTAGACAAGACTATGTAAATGTACCCGTGCAAATTTTTTTTTTTTTTTAAAAAAAAAAAAAAAACCTCAAAAAAGGGGTACATTTCTTGCAAATAGACTATCGTTTCTTGCAAATGGACTATCGTTTTGCCATCTCTGGCTTCGACTAGGCTTGTCTCTCGTCTCTGCCAGTCATCGAGCTAGTCCCCTGTCGTGATCCTAACTATTATGACCACGCGTGGCACACTTGTTATCATCAGATTTACTTTTCGATCAAATATTTGCTAGAATCTCATGCAAACACTAATTTACTAGAATATGTTCGATACCAAACATCAAGCACATGGTGGCACAACTAGGGGATTACCAGAGAATCTCGAGATTAGCTCACTACTTTATGTTATTGGTGTATAATTTACCTTTTTATCCTCAAATTTATTAGTGTAGCTATCGGGGTTATACTTTACTTTCTAGGTATACTCACAGTTAGCATTTATCCTCGAAGACCAGGGTGGTCCACTTGTGGGTAGAGCCTATGGCTCCACGGGCAGCCTAGTCAACGGGACAGACGGAGGCCCATCCGGCTACGAGAAGACCCAGAAGAGATACCGACTTAGGACCGAAGCCAGAATACTTGGAGTACAAGATGTAGTAGTTACCTACTATGTTGTAATATGTATCGTAGCCAGATAGGATTGTCCCTGTAAGCCCTAGGTTGGACGACTATATAAGCAGGCCTATGGACAGCCTTTAGGGCAGAGGCAATGGCAACACAACTCGCACAGCGAACCTATCTTCAACCCTATGCAACCTCTGGATTTGCCGATCATAGCAGATTGACAGCGAGAGTAGGATTCGACCATCGCAGTGGGATCTGAACCTAGGTAAACTTGTATGATCCCCGTCCCAGGCGTCCTAAGTGTCACACCCCCTTTCTTTCCATGCCTCGAGGATCCCCTTATGGCGTACTTGTCATCAATACGACGACAGTAGCATTTATCCTATTTAAAAATATATCATAATTTAGCCCTTAGTTGTAACCTATGATGGCTTTAATCCATTTTTCTCTAAGCAAATAACGTGAACTTATGTTTCAAAATTATGTCCCAGCTAACTGGACGAACAACTCAAGCATATATTTGTTTCGTGGTGTGGCTAACCTTGCTTGTTGCATGTAACTGGCATCCTTTCATAGAACTTTACTATATATGATGAAATTTGATGACAATTTTGCAAATACCTCTCACAACAAAGCTTCCAAGTTGTATGCCTAGTCAATCCAAACAAGTATATCTGGTTTTTCAATTTGAGAAGTAATAAATGTAAAAGTTGTCACAATATCACCACTAAGGGTAAATTTTGGTACGATTTTTAAATGGTATAAAAAGTTGTCAAAATGACCAAAATTGAGGAGTATAAAATTTGATTTATTGTCTTTCTTAAATACTTAAAAAGACTATTAAAAGGATCGATACAGTCGACTGGGGAGGGCGAATAAGCGACTATAAATTTTCAGTTTATTTTTTCAATTTAGACTTGAAAAGAGAGTAAATTGTCTATATATGCAACTAGGTGACAATTCTATGTGACAAGGTTGAAAAAAGAAAGAAGCACAAAGTAATTTCAAGTAGTAAAGGAAAGGGAACGAAGTAACCGAAAAGTAGATACGGAGATGTAAATCTCGTAGTTCCTTGCTTTTGAGGGGACGTACGTCTATGTTGGAATGGTGTGAAGCCACAAAGGATACCAACGCCATAAAGGTCTCACTCTATTCTCCTGAGAGTGCACCATAAAGGCGACCTCACGATCCACTATAAAGTGACCTTGAAGGCCCGACCAAAATCTTTACAACAAGGTTGAGGCAATCTCCACAACTCAATTGGAGGCTCCCAATGTCTCCATAAATCCTTACAATAAATACCATGAGCTCCAAGGACGAGCACTTCCATCTAGGGTTCCAAGAAGCAAGAGTAACAAGATCCACAAGGGAAAACGAGGAGGAATCAGATTTCCTTTAATGGAAGTATAGATCTAGATCATCTCTCTCAATATTAAAAAGATCAAGAAGTTTGGGTGACTACGGAGAGAGATCTAGGGAATTAAAGCTCTTGTATTAGTGGAGGAGAGAGAGTGTGAGAGTGGTAGGTGAGGAGGAAGAAGAAGGACCCTTTAAATAGGAGGCATGAATCCAACTCTTATGTTCCGCCAGCTCTTAAGCGGCACTGCCAACCAAGGGGCAAGGCACTGTCAGCGAGCTCGTGTTCCTGAGCGAGAGGGAGTCCTGCTAAGAAATTGAAGCAGCAGTTCTTAGCACTACCGGTCTACTTCCGCACGAGACACAATGCTAGTTTTTTAGTGCAGAGGTGACGAGTCCAAAATTGAAGCATATTTACCTCTTGTTTTTTCATAAGTAGAATATGGTTTTTAGTATTTTACTGGGTTTACGTGTATCTTTTGTCCTTGTTTCAACAGGATCCCAAATTACTATGTCACTTATGAACATATCAATTGAGACTATCATATTATATTGTAATATGATATTTTTAAGTGATAAAAGTCATTTAGTTGATTTATCTTTGCACACGGAGGAATTTCTTACGCAGAGCACACAGGGCACATAATGAACACTGGTATGGGCAGATCCCACCTGTACCGTCCAACCGTACTGAGCGGCAGCGTGTCCGCCTCGTCAAATACTTCTACCTCGCAAAGACGGATCTGAGATCCGACATTCATAGAAACCTCCAGCCATGAAAAACCACACCAGAAAGGGATCTGGAGGAGGAACTTGGGGAAGGGCAAATCTTTACTGCTTCACGGATCATTGGAGGACAATGCATCATCCCCTTCATCCTCAACCGCTGCATCACCATCACCATTACTACCCCCATCTTCCATCCATTAGATCTTGTTGTAATTCTAGATTCAATTGTGGTTTGCACTAGATTCATTCCCATACTTTTATCCTTCCATTTGATTATGATTATGTTGTTGATTGCTTCTATGTGTGAGTAGTTTCCTTCGTTCTTGGGAGATGGAGAAACCCTAGCATTATTATGAAATAAAATAAATATGATTTATTGCTTGTGTCTATGATCTATTGATCTATGATATGTGTTTGATCTCTCTCTTTAAATGGTATGTGTAGTCGGCCACATATCATTTGTCTTTGGTTCTAAAGAAGAGGGTGAAATCCTTTGGACGTGTTTGAAAGTGTGCTCGAAGCTATTGTGACTAGAAGCACCGGCTAGCAACCTGCACGCTCGAAGGAGGAATAAAAAGAGATTCACTAAGCTAATTACGATATCCACGGGGAGACCCTTAGTTGTGGTGGTCTGTATGGGTGATTGCTCTCAAACATCGCAATGGTTATTTAGAGATGACCTCATTCTTGATTCAACAAAGTGGCTTCCTACGAGCCTTGTAGTGAACATCTTATTATAGAGCTCTCTCCACACATGTCATGACATAATAAATAAGTTATCCTAATTATGATTAATTACAACATGCTAGTGTGTATCCTACATCCCCGAGAACGCTTTAGCCTTATTGAGTTTAACCACCATTCAAAAAGCTTTTGTTACTTGTTTCTTTTTAATTGTTTTAATTACTTTTCTGCATTCAACCCAAATACCTTTTAAATACCCTTTACTTGAAATCAAAGGCAGCTTACAAGTATCCTTTGGTAGATAGTGACGAGGGGCATAAAGACCTTAACCAAATAGCTCTATGTGGGTTTGATACTCTTATTTTGAAACTAGCTTCAATCGTGTGCACTTGCAGTCATCAAGAGGCACTAGAAGAAGCACTACGAGTGGCAGTGTTGGTCAAGAAAAAATGGCATGGCTTAGGAGCATACTGGCACTATCATATCCCTATCGGGCCACATACAGTACCAAAAAAGCGCCCCTCCCAAAAGCTCAGCGGCACTGCTAGTACTAGAGATGGCACTGTCGGCATAAAAATTGGCAGAACACAAGCTGACGATAGGATGGTTGTGGCATGCATTTGGTTTGTGAACATGAAGACGATTCCACCTTACCTTCCCAAGCAAGCCCTTGTTGATAGTACGCTGTTAAAAACGAGGGGCCTCGCTCCACTTTGTGCAAAAGTGATATGAATCTATAGCTCAAGAACACATTAGTCAACATAAAAGGAGTTCACATCTACACTTTTTTTTGAAAAGGGACCATCGTCCCGGCCTCTGCATCGATCGATACATGCAACCTTTATTTTATTATTATTGATATCCAAAGCTATAAAATTATTACATGGGTCACTCAAGGTCTTGGCATGTATGAGCCACCTAAAAATAGAATAAGACAACAAGGAATGATGTTGCATCAACATGTTATCCTTAGATCAGAACGCCAACTAGACTGATTGTATATAGAATGTGCAACTATTTCCAATTAGTTGCACCTAATATCCAAGGCTTGCCGTATTTTCGTTGGTTGCAGATAAGACCACATACTGGTCCAATAGGTAGCAAGGGAGATGACCTGCATAAAATAAGAATTTTTTGCATTGTTAAAGGTAATATCATTTGGTGTGTTTCAGATGGACCATAATAAAGCACAAACTCTTACTCGAATTTGGAATTTATCCTTATTATTTATACCGGTTCCCAAACAAGTTGGTAATGTTCTATACAAAAATGTTTATCTAGGGAAATGCCCTTTCAACCGTCTTTACTATAGTGTGTTTTATGTCATAATTTTTTGTTTTTCTCTCCACCTGACCAATATTTTTCCATCATTTTTTATTTTCTCTCCTCTCAACATTTTGTTCTTCCAACCACCAAATATGTATGCCCGATTTAAGATTGATTTTGTTGATGTTGTTGGCTCCATGTTATTGCCACCATTGGCACAAGTCCGCCACAGTCGACAATCCCACGTCACTAAGAACTATTGGGTGTCCTCCTCATGTGGCGTGTGAGGATATGGTCTATTGAAGCCTTTTTAGTCAGCCCAAGCGGTGCAAGATCACACTGCCAAATAGGCTTGTGACCGAGGGCCATTACAGACATTGCATATGAGATAAGGGAACTGTTGAGCCTCTCACCGAGCCATCATCCTTGGTACCCCTTCACTCGACTATGCATACACGCATGCAGGAGTCTGAGACCATTATCCTTGATTGTCCTGACAAGGTTGTCGATGCTCTAGCACTAAAAGTAAGAGGAAGAGGGGTACCAAGTTTGACAATGAGATCTAGTCTTCACCAGCCCGACCGAGATAGTCAAGGACCTCGGGACGTCCTTCAGGGACAACAAGCCAACTAACATGCACCCCAAATATATAGTTATCATGGACGTCATTGGCTTCACTGAGGAAAGCTATGATGTTGGCTATAGGCTACCTTATTGACAACAAGGCACATTGTGTCAACTTTTTTGGCATGTAGAGGAGTACATGGCCCTTTAGCTTGGGACCTATCTGAGCAAGCACTATTACTAGTTCTAGGGTTTCTTGCGGTCTTGGGGTGGTGATTCATGCATATTTTGATGGATTGATGTTGATAATATATTTTTTATGGTAGCTAGGGGTTAAAATTTCATGATGGCATGTATATTTTTATGAGGTGGTAATGCTGGTGAACTTGCGGTGGTAGAATGTCACCAATTTTCATGACAATGCCAATCAGGTTGTAGACAAGGGTGCACATCACGACTTACTAAGTAGGATCAAAGACTTCATAATGGTCGTCCAATTTTTCGTATGAAGCTTCTACTTTTTCAAGAGTTGTGTATGATCATTTATGTAACACGGAATGACATGGTAAACTCACAACATTGAAAGGAAGGTAAGCATATCGGGCCTCACATGGCCTATCATACATAAATATTTGCATCAGTGGATCCCAAAAGACAAACGAGTAGCCATCCAAATGAATGGAAGATAGTAGCTCAAACCATACATTTAGTATCAATACATGCTACCAATCATGTGACACGACATGATCCTATGCTATTTTCAGCACTGGTGGGGCATGTTCTAGGAAAGCGAGAAATATATGAAGGATACCAAACATAAGATCATCCCTAGCCATGTCTCTCAACCGGCGCCCAAAGGGTTACTAGAAGCGCCCGGAAAAATCTTGCTCATGCGATTTTCTATCCGGCACAACCCAATAGCACGTCCAGCGTCCTTGGACCATCCTCAAACCATAGGGCGTATTACGGGCATGCAGGACACTAATACGTCCAATTTTGCATCACCATTCTATATCATAATTTGCCTCTATTCATTGATATATGTCTTATTACGAGGTAATACTTATGTCTTTTCATCTGTTTATGCATGTTGGATGATTTTTGGAGGATGGACTGCCAGAGTCAGGATTCTGATGGAAAAAGAGGTATTTTGATGCCATTTCGCAAAGATCAGAAAAATACCAGAAAAATATGGGAAAAATATATTTTCCCATAAGCTAGAAGGGGAGGCGAAGAAGGGCCATAGGGGTGCCACACCCTCTTAGGCGTGGGCCCACCTTGCCCCACACCTAGGGCAGGTGTGGCCCACCTGGCCGGCCTCCGACTCCACCCTCTCGCCTATATCTTCCTTACGGGACCCTAACACCAGGGAACCGACCACAGATAGATTTCCGCCGCCTCTGCGGGGCGGAAAACACCGAGAGAGAAAGATCTCTCTGGCAGACAGATTTCTTCCGGGGGAATTCCTTCCCGGAGAGGGGAGATCGTCGACATCAACACCATCATCAAGCTAGGCTTCATCGAGATCATCATCATCATCCACACCATCATCACCACTTCGTCCTGCTGTAACAATTGTGTTGGATATTGCTTTAGTTCTTAGGGGAAACTTTCCCGGTGTTGGTTACTATTGTAGTTGATGCTTGTGAGTGGAACCATTGGATTATTGTTTATGTTCAGATTTTTATCCATTACCATATCATCTTTGATCTTGATCCATATGATGTCTTGTGAGTAGTTCATTTAGTTCTTGAGTACATGGGAGAAATCATGTTGTTATTAGTGGATTTGTGTTGAGTTATTATTCATTGGTTTAGTATTCAAGTTGTGGTTCTATTCTTCTAGTGGTGTCATGTGAACGTCGACTACATGATACTTCACCATTTATGGGCCTAGGGGAATGCATTGTGTATTTGGCTACTAATTATGGATTTGCCAGAGTGACAGAAACCTGAACCCCCATTAGGACACCTTTGCACAAGGGAGCATAGGATCTCAGAGTTTAAGGCTGTGGTTGGGTTTATATCTTAATTAATTTCATGTAGTTGCGGATGCTTGCAGGGGGTTTAATCACAAGTATGTATTAGTCCAAGTAAGTTCGGTACATTAGCAAAGGTTCACCCACACAACACTTACAACACCAAAGAAGAGTACTCAGCTATATGAAGCGGAAGCACTTGACAGAATTCCCATGTGTCCTCAAGAACGTTTGGTCCTTATAAGTATTTACACTGTTTTGTCCTTTGCTAAGAAAGGATTGGGACACTTGCTATGTTTGTTCTTTATTACTTTCACTTTGTTTTGTTGCTTTATCAGAAAACCCCTAAAAATTTGTTTGCTAAGTATTTGCAGAGAGTTCCTGCTCCATACCACTAGTCAACACCTTCTGCTCCTCGTTGGGATCGACACTCCTATTTATCGAAAGTACTGTGATACACCTCCTATACTTGTGGGTCATCAAGACTATTTTCTGGTGCCGTTTCCAGGGAGTGAAGCGCTATTGAAGAGTGGAGCTGGTAAAGGAAACTTCTACTGTGAGTATTGTTTTTTGTTACTACTTGTTACTTTGTTTCCAATATGGATAACCCACTTGGTTTTCTGTTTGGGAAAACTACTACCACTGCTAGGGTAGTAGATGAACCACCAACTTTTGAGATAGATCCTTTTAAGATACCTACAAGTATTGTTGATCGTGTTATGGATAATTATTATTTTGGGGATGGAACTGTCCATCCTGGTGATCACTTGCTTTTTATCCATGAATTATGCGGGTTGTTTAAGTGTGCAGGTATCACAACTGAACAAATGAAGAAGAAGTTACTCTCTATATCCTTGAAAGGGAGAGCTAAAGAATGGTATAAGCTGCTGAAGAATGGATAATCCATGGAATGGGAGGAGATGGCATCTCTCTTTTATTCTAAATTTTATCCTCCCAGTGAGATTCATAAGGATAGAAATCTGATATATAACTTTTGGCGTCGTGATGGAGAGATTACAGCTCAAGCTTGGGGGATATCAAAGTTACTAATGCTTAAATGTCCTATTCATGAACTCCCTAACAATATTATTAGCAATAACTTTTATGCTAGGCTTTCTCTTCATGATAAAGATTTACTAGATGCTTCTTGTGCTGGATCATTCACACGTATGAAAGAAGAAGCTAAATGGGATCTACTAGACCGTATTCAAGAGAACACTGAAGCTTGGGAGAATGACAAAGGAAGAAAGTCAGTTATAAACTATGATTATGAATGCATTAAATCTTTTATGGGAACTGATGACTTCCATGATATTAGTAATGAGTTTGGTCTTGATTCCCAAAGTATTGCCAATTGTTTTAAGGCCTTTGCCTCTTACATAGAAATTCCCAAGAAGAAGTGGAATAAGTACCATGCTCCTTATAAAGATGTTGTTAGTCATGTTCCTGTTAGAAGTACTGAAGTTTGTACTATTAATCATATTGTGCCTAAACCTCATGTTGAGAAAATACCTTTCCTAGATAAGGTAAATGAGTATTCTATGATTATTAGTGCAAATAACAAAGGTACAAATAAATCTATGGAGCCTGATGAGCAATTGAATATTGAATCTTTGGTAGCTATTGTGAAAGATCTTGATGCTAGAAATATAGAGGATGATCACATTGTCTTCTGTGAAGACGCTTCTAATATTATATCTCATCCTAGTAAGGCTAGAAAAGCTAGTGTTCATGTGCTTTCTGTTAAAATTGGTGATCATTGCTACTATGGTTTATGTGATATTTGTGCTAGTTCTAGTGTTATTCCTTATGATCTTTACAGGGAAATTATGCATGAAACTGGTCCTTGTGAGCTTGAGGAAATTGATGTGGTTATTCACCTCGCTAACAAGGAGACCATTTTTCCTATTGGTATTGTAAGAGATGTGGAGGTTCTCTGTGGTAAGATTAAGTATCCTGATGATTTTCTAGTGCTTAATTCTACAGCTAGCAAAACTTGCCCTATCATTTTTGGTAGACCTTTGTTGAACACTTGTGGAGCTATTATAGATTGTAAGAAGGATAAAGTTTTAACTAAGTTTGATGGAGATTATTATGAGTTTAATTTTTCCAAATTTGCTAAAGCTCCTTGTGAAAATAGCTTGCCTAATAAAAATTTCAGGATGGAACAACTTGCTTCTATTGATCCAGTTTATGACCTCGGACCTCTTTTTGATGACTGTAAGTATGCTTATTCTGATGATAAATTTGTTTCTTGTGACAGTTATATTGTCAACTTTATTCAAAGTGCTACTGAAAGTTATTATGAGAGAGGGAAACATGGTTTTATGCATCGCAATAATATTAAGTTTCCCTGTTTTATGTTGAAAGCTTTGAAGTTGCATCTGTTTTATCTTCCTATGCTAGTGGCTTTTTGTTTCAACAATTCATTTGATCATGATACCCCCATGCATAGGAAGTTGGTTATACTCAAATGTGTTGGTTATTTGCTTCTTGATGCTCTTTTTCACTCCAGATATATATCTCCTATGTGAGCATCTTTAAAATTTTCAAGCCTAACTTAAAGGCATTAAAGAAAGTACTTGTCGGGAGATAACCCAAGAGTTTTGTCAAGTCTTGGAAGTTATTACCTCGGTGATAACCGCTCCTTATCGTTTTTGTTTTGGTTTTTGTGTCAAGTCCAACTACTTTTGTGAAGTAGAGGAGTTGTGAAAAGTGGCTGTCGTGGGACAGAATTTTGTGTTGCGCCGTAAAAATTCATGAGGGATATCAGTACATCGGGTGGAGCTGTATTTTTCTGAGCTTGTTCTCCAAGTTGTTACCCAACTTTCATTAGTTCTGCACTTTTTGATTTGAGAAACATAAGGTTTAAAAAAAACAATCTTTACCTGCTGGTCTGTTTTGACAGATTTCTGCTATCATTTGCATTTGCCTCTTACGGAAGCCTTTGTTTTGATGGATTTCAGTTGAAGTGTGAACCTAAAGGTTTGTTGTTTTGCTTGCATTAATGTTGCCATTGAAGTTTGCGTTTCACCTTGTGAGGAAAGGAATTTCCAGGAGAAGGAGAAAAGGAGTCTAAAGAGTTCATCTTTGAATAGGTAAAAGTGGTGAAAACAGAAGGTTCGTGAAACCCCAATCTTTTTATATTTTTGATGTTTTTAATACATAAGGGAAGTTACGAGACAGAACAGAGGATGAACCGGAGGCCGGGGTGGCCAAACCCACCCCAGACACGGGCCCACCTTGCCCCGTACCTGGAGGGGGTGTGCCTCCCCCGAGCTCCGACTCCGCCTCGTTCTCGTATCAAAACCTTCCTTATGGTTTGAAATTTCGTAATATATAACCCCCTGGATTCCCCGAGGTTCTTGCATCGAGTTCTCGTCGTGTTTTTGTTTCGATCTGTTTCTCTCAGGCAAATTCTCAGTTTTGGAGCTACAATGTCTTCCTCTGGATCACCCATGGAGGATTCCTCTGCGGATGTCCTCAACCCATACATGTATGAGTTGAAGATCCATCCCAAGGATTTGATTCTCAAAGATGGGAAGGTATAGATGAAAGAGTTCAAGGCCCCAAGGGAGAAGGAAGTCTAGAAGACAGGATGGAAGCATTGGAGCAGGAGGTTTTTAGGTACAAGAAGATGACGAAACGCGAAGTGGATGTTATTCACAAGATAAGTTCAGAACTCATCGCCAAACATGAGGAGGAGGTAGCTGAGCTTCGAGAAGAAATCTTCTCGCTCCATCAGACCACCAACCAATTACAAGCACAGCTCTACGCCATACAAAATCAAAAATGTGAGTATGAGGCTAGATTTGATCCGATAAGCTCTGCTGCTAGTTTCAGGATTGCAGAGAAAAGGACATCCTTTTTGGATGGGGAAACTTTGCCTTGGAAGTTTTATGATGACAAGAGAACACCACCACCACCACCAAAGGAATAATTCATCATTAGGTTTGGCATCCCCTTGGCTTGTTCCAAGCTTAGGGGGCGTCACGGTATCACCATCATTATCTTTTATCTTTTACCTTTTTAGTGGATTCATATCTTTGGTACAGAAGTTATCTTATAGTTTGGTTTGCATGTGGAAGTATCTCTCCTTTAGTTGATTATCTATGTATCCTTTGGTGTGAGTGCCTTTATGGAATATTAATGAGAAGTTTCATCTTTTACTTTTTGCACTTCTTATTTTAGTTTGCAATCTCTATTATATGATGGATCTTGTTGATCAGTATTGGCATCACTTTGGGACCATCAAGTGGATCTAAATTGTTTTTGGCGAACCGAGTTCTGGTCAGTATCAATACTTTTTAAGGTTTGAAAAAAAATCTTACAGGTATTTTGTATCATTTATTTTCTTTCTTGTTGGCTCATAAGCTTAGTATTCTCTATTTAAGAGCTTTTATCTCTTCAAGAAATATTGCATGTTTGGCTTTACTACTTGTATGTTTACTTGTTTCTTTCAAATCTTTTGCTTGCTACCCAGCCTTGCTAGCCAAAAACCTGTTCTGAGAAGGCATACTTCTCATGTTTCAAACCCCTTTGAACCAAAACCTGTGCCATTTGTGTCCACCATATCTACCTAGTAGCTTTTTCTATTCCAAGAAAATTCTCATGCTTCATCTATCTTTTGAATTAAAAAGTATTTTGTTATGTGAAAACTAGTTAGTAAAGCTCTCACGAACTTGATGGCACACCTTATTTTATTGCCCCTAATAGACTTGAACCATTGTGTCATCTAAGTTGTATATGCTTGCATCTATACGTTGGAATTAGCAGAATCATGTTGTCATGGGGAATGCTTTAAACATTGCACTTGTACCTTGTACATAGCTGATATCGTGCTATTTTGTCTGTGGATGTCAACGGTGTGAAATAAAGAGGGAACTTGTAAGTCCATGGAGTCTGTATTTTGTGTTAGAGAAATGCCTGGGCTGCTAGCCTAAGCCATGCCTAATCATGGTGAAAACTTGCAGCATCACCATAGTGAGTTATCTATGAAGCATCCTCTATAAAAAGTTATGCACATAGTAAATAAAAAGATCGCTGAGATGCTCATTGTCTGCTTGCCTTGTCATTTTGGTTATGGGATAGCTGTTGTACCATGTGCAAGGGGTACCCCGTTGGCGGTTCTCTATGATACGCATGTACTTACAATGACAAGAACTTACCGGTAACTGAAGTTGAGTAGCATGAGGAGTGGCCCTCATATTCAGGGGACATGAGATTGCCAACTTATATTTCGTCAAGCATATACTCCATCTTTGTGCACTTTAACCTTAATCATCTCAAGATGCCTATGATAGGGGCAATGAGGGCTCAAAGCTAGTAAGTATCATAATCTTTTGGAAGCTCTTTATGACTTGTAATCCCTGCTACCCTCTATGAAGGGACCTTTCTCCTATTTTCTAAAGTTGAGTCAGTAAACCTACTTCCTCTCCATCTCTAGTAAGCATTTGGGTTGTTGTGTTTCAAGCATTCATAGGGTGATTTATTCAATCGTGTTCTTTATCTTCCTTGTTTGCACATAACTCTTATCTATTGAGTATTACTTTGAAATCCTTCATTGAAAAACCTTTCTGAGCAAACAGTTCTCCTGTTATAAAACTTCTACAAAAAGCTTTTTGCAAAACTGTTTGCCAGCTGTTCTCTGACCAAGAACAAGAGTTTGCCAATTCCAATTATGTTTTATCTTCATGCCTCTCTATTGTGACTCATGTACTTGTTGCAAGCTAAGTTATATAATGGTGAGTTGCTTTCTTCTATGAGTTGTGTAATGGTAAGTGTGATGCTTCTTGTCCGTATTCTTTTACCGACACTTCACTCCATAAACATGTGGACATGTTTACTGAGCTCAGTTTTTTCTTGGGGACAAGCGAATGTCTAAGCTTGGGGGAGTTGATACGTCCAATTTGCATCACCATTCTATATCATAATTTGCCTATATTCATTGATATATGTCTTATTATGAGGTAATACTCATGTATTTTCATCTGTTTATGCATGTTGGATGATTCTTGGAGGATGGACTACCGGAGTCTGGATTCTGATGGAAAAAGAGGTGTTTTGATGCAATTTCGCGAAGATCAGAAAAATACCAGAAAAATATGTGAAAATTATATTTTCCCAGAAGACAGGAAGCCAGAAGGGGAGGCGAAGAAGGGCCACAGGGGGGCCACACCCCCTAGGCGCGGGCCCACCTTGCCCCGCGCCTAGGGCAGGTGTGGCCCACCTGGACGGCCTCTGACTCTGCCCTCTCGCCTATATCTTCCTTACGGAACCCTAACACCAGAGAAGCGACCACAGATAGATTTCCGCTGCCTCTGTGGGGCGGAAAACATTGAGAGAGAAAGATCTCTCCGGCAGATAGATTTCTGCCAGGGGAATTCCTTCCCGGAGAGGGGAGATCGTCACCATCAACACCATCATCAAGCTAGGCTTCATCGGGATCATCATCATCCACACCATCATCTCCACCAGCACCATCATCACCACTCCGTCCCACTGTAACAATTGTGTTGGATATTGCTCTAGTTCTTAGGGGAAACTTTCTCGGTGTTGATTACTATTGTAGTTGATGCTTGGGTTGACTTGGAACATGCTCACACCATGTTATGACTATGAACAAGTCACCATATCCTCTATGATCATTTAGTCCTTGACTTGTAGTACCACTCTATGCTTTGATTAGTAATGTTTTGTCGCTCTGCATGATTATGGCCATTATTGCTCTCTTAGTTGGTTGCTCCCAGTCTTTTGCTAGCCTCCACTTGTATGAGTAAGCTCTACTCATGCTTCCAACTCCCAAAAAACCAAGTTATTCCAAAGTGTCCACTATAAAATCCTATGCATGGTGTGTTACACCATTCCAAGTATATTCTTGTTTTTAGCTACCTTCCAATTAAAAAGTATTTTGTTATGTGAAAACTTAGTGATTAAAGCCCTCACGAACTTGATGGCACACTTTATATTCTTTTCCCCTAATAAATTTGAACCATTGTGTCATCTATGTTGTATATGCTTGCACTTATACGTTGGAATTAGCACAACCATGTTGTGATGGGGAACATTTTCAACATTGCACTTGTACTTTGTACACAGTTGATATCATGCTCTTTTGTCTATGGATGTCATCGGTGTGAAATAAATAGGGAGCTTTTTAAGTCCATGGAGTTATGTATTTTGTGTTAGAGAAACGCCTGGGCCGCTAGCCTAAGCTATGCCTAATCATGGTGGAAACTTGCAGCATCACCATAATGAGCATTCTGTGAAGCATCCTCAATAAAAAGCTATGCACATAGTAAATAAAAAGATCGCTGAGATGCTCATTGTCTGCTTTCCTTATTATTTTGTTTGCTTCCCTTGCACATGGTACAGGAGCTATCTCGTAACGAAAATGACAAGGAAATCAGACAATGAGCATCTCGGCGATCTTTTTAATGCTTTGAGCGAGGATGCTTCATGTCATTATGATGATGCTGATGCTTTCCCTTATTATTGGCTTTGGCTTGGGCTTTAGTAGGTGGGTGTGTTCTCTAAAACAAAGAAACAAGAATATACATAACTGCAACAAGTGGAGGCTAGCAAAAGACTGGGAGCAACCAACTAAGAGAGCAATAAAGGCATAATCATGCAGAGCGACAAAACATTACTAATCAAAACATAGAGTGGTACTACAAGTCAAGGACTAAATGATCATAGAGGCTATGATGACTTGTTCATAGTCATAACATGGTGTGAGCATGTGCCAAGTCAACCCAAACAAAGCATCAAAGGAGAATACCACAATACTATGCTTTTTTATGCTAAAACAACGCATGATTCCTTCAAGGCACACTAAGCAATACCAATTTCTTGGAACAAAACATGCTACAACAATAATCACTAAGCATAAGGTCAAAACAACACCTAGCATGTCATTCAAAAGTCTAAGTCACAGTCAATGCAAGCTCCTCTTGCACTATCAAGCAAGAACTTTCTACTCCTTTCCAACACAAATCAACTTATTTGAAACAACGCAGCGAGAACGGGGGTCCAAACTACTTTATTCAAGCAAACTAAACAAATAAGCAAAGCAAACGAAAACTAAGACGCTCCAAGAACAACACAACAGTGCATGAAACAATAAAAACGAAGTGTCTAGAGAGACCTGAGCTTTTTACTGATGAAGAAGGGGATTCCTTGGGCATCTCCAAGCTTTGACGCTTGTAACTCTTGGATATTTCTTGGGGTTACACCGGGTTGGCATCCCCAAGCTTGAGCTTTTGTCCATTCTTAATCTTATTACACCATTCTCTCTCTACACCTGAAATTTTCCTTCACACAATCTTCATTAGCAACATTAGTGTATTCAAAAGATAATAGACCCTTGGGTTTAGATTTAGAATAGCAAAAAAATTCACTAAAAACACAATCTACTGTGGCAACTCCTTCAACAAGATCAATTTCCCAAAAAGAACCCAAAAAGGAATCAATAAGAAGCAAATGCAAATAATGGCAGAAATCTATCAAAACAGACCAGCGGGTAGAAACCGATTTTTTCGAAAATCTTATGTTGCTTAGATCAAAAAGAGTTGAACTAACGAAAGTTGTCTAACATACTGGGGGGTTTATTCATAAATTTTCATCTCAATCCGACTTAGAGAGACTCCTCATGATTTTTTATGGTGGAGGACAGAAATCTGTTTCGGGACAGCAACTCCCCAAATCTTACTTCCCTCTCATTAGAGGTAATTCTTGGCACAAAAAGCAAACAAAAAAGGATAAGGAGAGGTCATTACTAAAGTAATAATTTCCAAGACTTAAGGAAACTCTTGGGTTATCTCCCAACAAGTACTTTTCTTTTACGCCTTTAAGTTAGGCACAAGAAGCAATAAATCAAGTATTTTCAAATGAGGAAGCATTAACATCAAACCTTGCTTTCAAAGGAGAAGCAAAAAGCAACTTCTCTCTCCTCATAGGAAAGTGTTCAATACCTTTCTTGAATGGAAATTGATATTTAATGGTGCCTTCTTTCATATCAATGATGGCACCAACAGTTCTAATAAAAGGTCTTCCCAAAGTAATAGGACAAGAAGCATTATATTCAACATTCAAAACATAGAAATCAATAGGAACATAAGCATTGTTAACCATAATAAGAACATCATTAATACTCCCCATGAGTTTCTTCTTAGCATTATCATCAAGTGGGACATCTAAATAACAATCTTCCAAAGGTGGCAAATCAAGCATTTCATAAATCTTCCTAGGCATAATAGACAATAGAACCAAGATCACATGAAGCTTTGAGATCAAAGTCATTCACTTGCATATTAATAATGGGTTCCCAACTATCTTCTACTTTCCTAGGAATAGAAGCTTTGTGTTTTAACTTCTCTTTCTTAATCTTAACAAGAGCATTTGTAGTGTGTTTGGTGAAAGCAACATGCATATCACTAGCATCAGGACTTCTAGCAAATTTTTGCAGGAACAAAATCACTTCAGAAATATTGCAACCATCTATATCAAAATCAAACTTAGCATCACTAGTAGTAGACTCAATAAGCTTAGGCATTGTAGGAGGAGGAATAGGGACTTCTTGTGGTTTAGTGGTATCCATTCTAATGATGGTGCACACACTATTGTTTCTATCAATTTCAGCTTCCCTTTCCCACTTAGCATGAATTTGAGCTAACAATCTAACATTTTTATCAATAGTAACTTGTATGGCATGAGTAGCAACAAAGGTACTTTCCAAGGTTTCAGGTTTAGCAGCCATTTTATTAATCAAGAAGGACTGTGCTTCAGACAAAGAGGAAATATTTTTCTCAACGGTTAAAAGTTTTTCTTCCACAGTCTTGTTGAAAGAGGTTTGTTTACTAGTAAAGTCTTTGAGCATAACTTCAAGTTCAGAGGGGGCACTTCTAGCATGGTTGTAGGAGTTTCCATAGGAATTGCCATTATTAGGAGGATAAGGCCTATAATTGTTGTTGCTACCAAAATTATTCCTATAGGCATTGTTGTTGAAATTGTTGTTTCTAATGAAGTTCACATCAACTTGCTCTTCTTGAGAAACCAAAGAGGCTAAGGGAACATTGTTTGGATCTAAAGGAGCTTCCCCATTAACAAGCATAGCCATAATAACATCAATCTTATCACTCAAAGAGGAGGTTTCTTCAACAGAATTTACCTTCTTACCATGTGGAGCTCTCGCAGTGTGCCATTCAGAGTAATTAACCATCATATTATCAAGGAGTTTTGTTGCAGCACCCAAAGTGATGCCCATAAAGGTACCTCCGGCAGCTGAATCCAACAGGTTTCTTGAAGAGAAGTTCAAACCTGCATAAAAAGTCTGAATAATCATCCAAGCAGTAAGTCCATGAGTGGGATAATTCTTAACCAAAGATTTTATTCTTTCCCAAGCTTGAGCAACATGTTCATTATCAAGTTGTTTAAATTTCATAATATCACTTCTCATAGATATAATCTTAGCAGGAGGGTAGTACTTTCCAATAAAAGCATCTTTGCACTTAATCCAAGAATCAATACTATTTCTAGGCAAGGATAGCAACCATTCTTTAGCTTTTCCTCTCAAGGAGAAAGGAAACAGCTTGAGCTTAATAATATCTCCATCTTCATCCTTAACAAAGCGATTGAGATGGGAAGCAACATCATCAGAACTAGCACCAGAAATTTGCTCTCTCATCACAAGATTCAACAAAGCAGGCTTAATTTCATAAAAGGTAGCATCAGGAGCAGGCGAAGCAATAGGAGTGCTAAGAAAATCATTGTTGTTTGTGCTAGTGAAGTCACACAACTTGGTGTTCTCGGCAGAGTTCATTTTGGCAACAATGGGGCAAGCCAAAACAGCAGCAACAGCTAGAGAAGGAACAAAAAAATTGTGTGTTTGATAAGAGAAAGCAAACCAAACTAAACTATTTTTTTTTGAGTTTTTGATAAAAATAGGCAAACAAAACCAAGCAAAAGAAACTAAGCAAACTAAAAACAAAGTAAAGAGAAAGGTTGAGGAGGACTCCCCTTGTGAATACGTCCTTAGCCTCCCTAGAAACGGCGCCAGAAAACTTGTTGATGACTCCTTGTTGACGTGGAGCACTTCGTCGGGAAACCCCAAGAGCAAGGTGTGAAGCAGCACAGCAGCAAGTCTTCCCTTAGTAAGAAACCAAGGTTATCAAACCAGTAGGAGGAAGGAAACGTCTCAAAGGTGTTGCAAGCAACGTGGAAACCTGCACAACACAAACTCAAGACTTTGCCCCAATGAACAGTGAGGTTGTCAATCTCACCGTTTGCTGTAACAAAGGATTAACTATATGGTATGGAAGGTGATGATGGTTTGCAGCAAATAAACAGGTAACAGTGGAAGATGTATCAATGGTAAAGATTGGACCGGGGTCCATAGTTCACTAGAGGTACTCTCCTTAGATAAACAAACATGGCATGCTGGGTAAACAAATTACAGCAGGGCAATTGATAGGACTGGGCAAGGCATAACAATGCAATACTAGACAAAAAGATCCTATGAGATTCGATTGGGCAATACAATAATATACATAGACCGCCATCCAACTACATCTATGACTAGAAGTCCACCTTCAGGTTATCATCCGAACCCCCTCCAGTATTAAGTTGCAAGCAACAGACAACTGCTTTAAGCAAAGTGTGTAAGGTAAACAATCCACTTGTTCCATGAACAACAGACCGTTGTTTTCTCCCTAGTGGCAATAGCACATCTACAACCGAAGAGATTTATGTCACTTCCCTTGGAAACTAGAGGCATGAACCCATTATCGAGCATAAATACCCTCGCTTGGAGTCACTAGCAACTACTTGGCCAAGATAGCTACTAACAACAGAGAGCATGCAAGATCACAAACAACACAGACATGATAGAATCAAATAGACAAAACCATTAATCAATCTGACATAGTAATCTCAATATTCATCGGATCCCTGCAAACACAACATGCATGATTACAAATAGATTATATCTTGATCATGATCGGATCTCACAAGATCTATACATGAAAGCACAAGGAGGAGATACAACCATCTAGCTACTATATGGACCCGTAGTCCAAGGTGGAACTACTCACGCTTCATATCGGAGGCTGGCATGATGAAGAAGAAGGCCTCCGGGATGATATCCCCTCCGGCAGGGTGCCGGGAAGAACTTCAGATCCCCCCTATCCAGGGACGATGGTGGCGGAGGCTACAGACGGTTTCATGGAGTTTTAATCGGGTGCCTAGGGTTTCTGCATCGGGGGGACTTTATAGGCGAAGAGGCGAGGCAGGAGGCACCAGGGCGGCTGCACACCCCAGGCGTGGGGTGGGCCCACCCGTGCGGCCAGGGGTGTGGCCCCCTAGTGAGCCTCCTCCGTCTCGTATTCTGGCTTCGTGTTGCCCACGGTAAAATATTGACTTTGGCTTTTGTCCCGTCCAATTTCGAGAATATTGATTTTCTACCTTGGAACCAAAAACAGAAGAAAACAAGCAACTGGCACGGTGGCAACTTGTTAATAGGTTAGTTCCAGAAAACATATAAAAACACCTCAAATCATAGACAAAGCAAAGTTGATACTAAACAAGCATGGAACATCAAAAATTATAGATACATTTCCGACGTATCACATAGCGCCGCCGAGGAGGAGGAGGAGAACCGGCTCCGCCGCCAGCGTGACGTCGACATCGACGGCATCCTGCTCGAGCAAGGCATCACGTGGGAGCAGGAGGACATGTTATATGTTGATCCAAATTCTACAAAGTATAGGCCAACTTCTGACGAGTGGAGAGAGGCCCGTTGCCAGAGGCTTGGGCCGAGTGTAAGCACCTTGGTTTATTTTCTAAGCACCCCTGCAAGAGCATCACTAGTACATCCCCTAAACCCTCAAATTCTCAAAGCAGATTAAGGGTTGAGAAATGGCATTTTTGGCACTTTTAAGGGTTGAAAAACAGGGGCATAGACTAGAACCCTCAAAACTGAGGGTTAAGGGCAGAGACTAGAACCCTTAAACCCTCAAAACTGTCATTTGACATCTCACAATTTTCATCATCTCAATAACGGTTTGGAGAAAACAATAATCATTCTAGTTATTATTACAACACCAAATAGTACTTTCAAGCACATAATAATCATTCAAGTTATTACAACAATGTTTTTGCAAATAACAATAATTGTTTGAATCGAATAGGACATAGAAAAGTAAAACAAAGATAGATCATGGGCCTTGGCTCCGCCCATCCAACTGCCAATGGTACTCTACTAGATCATCCCGGAGCTGACCATGAGTTTTTGAATCCTCAATCTTACGATGTGCTTCAAGAAAAGCTTGTACGCTACAAGGGTTTCTTTCCGGTTGCACACGGGTACCAACATTGTCATAGAAACAAGGCAGGTTTAACCCTCTCTCATCCTCGAGGATCATATTGTGTAGAATCACACAACATTTCATGATGTTCTCCAATGTTTTTTGTCCCAAAATCGAGCTGGACCCCGAACTATGGCAAACCTAGCTTGCAAAATACCGAAAGCTCTCTCAATATCCTTGCGGGCTGCCTCTTGTGCCTTGTTGAAATGAGCCTCTTTTTTACTTAAGGGCACCCCATTTTTATCCTTGATGGACTTCACAAGAGTTGCCCACTCGGGATAAATGCCATCGGTGAGATAGTATCCCATTGAGTACTCATTGTCCATGATTTTTTAGTTGCAAGTTGGAGCATCCCCAGAAACTAATCTTGCAAACAAAGGAGATCTATTGAGCACATTGATATCATTGAGTGTTCCCGGCAAACCAAAAAAATGCATACCAAATCCATGTGTCCTCCGATGCCACGTCCTCAAGCATAATTGTTGCATCCTTGCTTTTACCGCAATACATTCCTTGCCATGACTTTGGGAAATTTTTCCATGTCCAATGCATGCAATCAAGACTACTAAGCATCCCCGGCCATCCCCTTTTTGCATTTATATCCATCAATCTCTTTGTATTTTCCTCGTTGGTTGCCCGAAGATACTCACCGCCATACAACCGGATGACCAATTTTGCAAACCTACGGACGGACACCATGGTTGTAACTTGCCCAATGCGAAGATACTCGTCGGTATAGTCTGCGGGTATGTGTTGCCTGTCAAAACCCACCGGCGAGCAGCGACGAGCAACACGAAGAGAGCCGGAGGCTCCTGAATCTGGTGGGCCTGGTCCTGCAACGGCCCGCAAAACTCCGACACGCCCCGGCTGATTCGAGATGCCACCGACCTATACCGGTCGAAGGTGATGGATTGCTTCGATCAGTTTCCTGCATGGTAAACAAGTATACGTAAAATTCGAGCCGTGACCGGCTCCCAGGTTTCCCTGTGAATCGGCTCCTGGAGCCGATTATCCCATGGTTCTGCATTAGATCTACGGCAACATGGGTTTTTGCTTCATCAATACGCGTTAAATCGATCTACGACAGTTTAACGTTTTCACCACGTAATTGGAACATCCTACACGTAATTGAGCCTGGTAAATACAAAAGATGATAGAAAACTAACCCTAGAGAAGGCCTAACAACCGACGTAAAGTCAATTCCCGGAACAACTCCTCTCGAACTAGCAAACCATATCCTCACGTACTACTGGATCGTTCAACCCGTTTGCAAGGCCTGACTACGTGGATATCAAACTAAACCTTGGAAAACAAGGAAAAACTATAACGGATCAAATCGACTGAATAAAGATCAAGCAAGATGCTACCCTTACACCCGGGAAAAGGTGCAAAGGCAGCGAGATAACTAGAGGTAGCATAACTAAACGATCATAGCAAAAAGTACCGATGCTAACCTAAACAAATCTATGATAATAGTATTACTCGCCATCAACAAGGCTTCAGTACGAGTAACACCAAATAACGCATAAGCAGATACTGCCTAGATCGCAAGATGCGATCTAGGCAGCATGACACTTACCGAAAAGAAACCCTAGAAACAAGGGTATGGCGATCCGAGATTGTGTTTGTTGTGAACGTGATTGTCCTCCTTTTCTCAATAACCTTAGGTACATATTTATAGTCCGGAGACTTGCTATCTTTGGAATAACCCTACAACTCTATCTCTTACTTAAACCGAAACGGAACCTACTACAATATACAGATACACGGGCAATTTAGCCCAAATCCACGCACAAGGCCGATTCAACAACACGTTGCATATATGTATCTTCCAAGCCCATCTTGATTATGGCCCATCTCCTCCTTTGGTCAAAATATGGCGATAACACATGCCCCCCTGGTTTTGGCAATAATAATTCCAAAACCACTCTGTTGATGTTTTTTATTCCCCCTTTTTTTTATATCGGGTTACGCGTTGCAGAGCAGAATCGTCACGCCACCCCCTCATCATGATGCCCTGTCTTCTCAACTTCTCCGCAGTGCATGATTTGACAATTTTGGCACCACATTCTGGGAAACCGCTATGGCATTGAACCACCTCCCACTATTCCCCTTATTTAAATTCATCTGAGCAGTTTGCAGCCCCCATCTTCCTCCATTAGCCAAAAAACCCTCTTCCTCCGCCGAAAAAACCCTCTTCCTCCGCCATGGCCTCCTCTTCCTCTTCCAAATCATCCGCCCTTTCCTCCCAATCTTCCAACACGATGAGCAACCGAGAGCCGACGCCGGAGCACCCGCCAATGGCGGCGTACGAGGCTCTCGCCCCACAATGGTGGGACGAGAGAGACTGGGACTTCGCCGCCTGGTCGGAGGACGACGAGTCCCTGACCGACGGCGAGGAGGGCCTCCAGTTCCTTGTCGACGGGGAACTGGAGGTGGAGAGCTCCGACGACGCCTGGTCCTGGGATGGCGTCGAATCCTCCGATGAGGAGGAGGAAGCGGAGGAGGACACCTCCTCCGATGAATACCCGCCGGTGAAGCGCTTCCGCGCCGGGTCCAGCGAGGACACCGAAGACGACGACGAGGACGAGGAGGCCTCACGACATCTACAGAAGAATGGCGAAGACGACGCCAAAGCAATGGCGATGACGAGTACGACGACGGCGATGACACCGGCCTCTAGATTAGGGACTAGTAGTAGTAGTACTAGTAGTAGATTTCCTTTTGTAAGCAATCGGCTCCATTGTAAACAATCGTTTTTTGAATCAACAAAGATTACTTTTCCAATTCGCTTTTGCCGATAGTCAAAATAGGTCAACGCTCCAGAAGCCGATAGTAATGTATCGGCTTTCACCATACTGCGCTCATACAGTCAACCAAGTCAAAGCCCCAAGAGCCGATGGTAACACATCGGCTTTCCCCACAAACGTTGACAAGGCCAAATTTGGTCGCATACTTAGTCGAATCTGAGCGGCCACTTTCCAGTTTCAAACGGTAGCTCATGACCCTCTTCAAAAAGGCCAACCCAGATCTCCAATTGCCTCACGGAATAGACCGAGCTCACATGACAAGAACCCTCGATCCCCAATTGCATAGATCCATCTCCGCCGCAAACTAGATGGCGGAATCGTCCAACACCAACACAAATGGTCTCTGGGTCCAAGGTACGCCTACTCCTCGCATCGAACACGTGCTGGAATTAATGGCAAACACAATTAATGCTTTATTCCACCATTAAATTTTTAGGTTTCGGACATTCTGCCGCATCCTTCTCTCCCAAATTCTCTCTGTCTTGGCCCCGTCAGAATCTAGTCCTGCCCATCCGATCTCTTGCGAGGCAAGCAGAATCCCTTCGTAAGCCAAAACCTAGATTTGAATTCTTGGGCCGGCCTTGCAGCTGGCCTAATCCTCCGAACATTGGGTCTCTTGGTACAGCGGTAGCCAAAACTTACCAATCTCAATGGGAAACCACGGAATAGCCGATGCCTTGTATTTGTCATTGTCTCCCTTGAAAACATGAAAATCTTCTAAAACCATCGGTTATTTCTGGTCCGATGCTCGAATCGCTTCATGTTCGGTCATGGTCCCATGACACCAACCACATAGACGTGGTGATGATTACTGGTCCGACGTTACATCACCCAGCCCTCCGCTTTTAATCGACAAAGGTCCCCTACAAGCTCTCTTCCAAAAGCAGATTTGCCTGCAGGGGTGCCTATATTAAAACCACATGAAAACTAAAGGCCTCACGGAGAGAGAACACGGCTTTCCTCAACTTCCGCTGGAACATTTCATATTCGTGGCCCTTCCCTTGCTCCAACCAAGAATTATCTCTCCTTGGCCTCTGAACTTGCCAAAGGCACTCAACTTGGCATTGGCAACTGTTCCTCGGAGAAGTCTATCGATATCTCCGTTGATGTCTCAAGCTATTCTCCCAAGATAGTCAAAACAGGAGGTCCTTGGTGGTTCATTCAGCTATGGGCTCAGCTGTATTTTCAAAACCATGTCCCAAACTTCCCCCTTTTGGCGAGTTGCACCTTTCCAGATGCCAAAGGGAAGCAGATCCGATGCACCAGCTACGACCAAGCTGTATAGACGCCGGTAGTAAATCGATCCCTCAGAAGCATCCAAGTGGTTCACATTTTCTTCCAAGGCCTGGACAATCCTATCTTCTTTCCTTATATGGAAGAATCGGAACATTTTGAAAATCCAATCTCCTTCAGGCTAGACAACTTTGCCGATGACACCAGCACTCGGCAGCTATTTTCCACTGTGATCCGTCCCTGTTTCCTTCCAGTTGGCATGAGCACATCCAACAGAATAATCAAGCCTGGATACGAATTCTACCAGCCGGTCCTAGTGGCCCGGCAATTTGTCCTTGGACAAGTACCTCCCCATTTCTTTCTCCACCATCTTACAGAGAGCAGAGCTGACCTGCCCGATCCTCTCACCAGTCAAAGGTGTTATTCCTTCTTCGATGCTCTGACCATCCCAATTCCCAACAACCTCACCTTCGCTTCATCAACCGATGGTTTTGAGAACTGGTGGTCGATGTGGAAGACTCATGCCTTCGAGAGAGCTCGGGACGATCTTGGAACAGCTCGATGTTGAATATGACATCCCGTAGAATGGTACCACTACTCGTAAATTTCTGGATGCAGCCCACAAATGACTCTTCTAATAAACCACTCTGTCTCCTTGCAGCAACAAGATGGTCCTGAACCTACGCACGGTGATGGCTCCCCCTTCGAATTCTTCCCACCAGCTCCTGTGGTCCTTTTCTGCAAAAACTCGCCACCTTTGAAAAAGGTCGTGATGCAGAGCCAGCCGATATCACCACAATCGGCTTCCAAGAACCAAGCGACCTCTAAGTCAGCTGCCTCTCGAGTTCCAACTAAAACAAGAACGATGGTGAGGAAGGTAGCTGCCAGGAAGACCTTGAGGCGCCGGAGCCCTTCTCCAGAAAGTTCGCATGTACGCTGATCCATGCCTTGGTTGATCTCTTTCGTCCTCGCAAACATGCTCGTACTTACTAACTCTCCTTTTCTTACAGGCTTCCGTCGAAGACACCTCCAGCGAGGACACACAATCCAATCGAGGAGAATCGGGCCCAACAGACTCTGAGAGGACCATCACACCGAGCCAGCCAGATTTGCCACCATCGGCTTCCGGAAAGGCGGTTCTGAACCTCGCCCCCGAGCACCGGTCGGCGGGGCCGGTATGAGCCCCAAGAGGGCTCGCAAGGATCAAACTTCTTCGTCGAGCCAGAGGTTTGAAAGTCATCACCCTCCATGCTCTCACCAATTGTTCCTTTTTATCCGCCGATTCATCACTATTTACATCGGCTAAGCACCTTCCATGCATTTAATCGACACTTCTAGTGGGAAAGCCGGCAGCCGATGCCTCTCACAAGGCTGGATCTAGTAATCCCTGAAGGCGTAGATGAAACGGTTACCACTTTGGCCAAGCCCCCACCAACAACACACAAGTCGATTGTCTCGTCATCTGCTACCCCCTTGGTCTTAGGGGAGGTACGTTCGCTTCGTTCGGTTCATCCTTCCATGTTGGACGCATACTGACGCCATTTTGGCCTGCCAGGGTTGTGATATCTCAGGCCTGCTGACGTTCGACCCTGAGTCCATCGAACCAACTCCCTCTGTTGCCAATGATGAACCACGAGCCAGGGTTGTTCTACCTCAATTCCAGCGCCTCAAAGCCTTGCTGTCCTCCCCGATCGAAGAGTTGATCGAGGGTTCTGAAGAGGTGAAGAGCGTTCTTGCCGAAATCAAGGACCAACTCCCAGTAGCATTGCAGGTGAAGCTTTGGCCAGTTGTAACTCTGTCTTTCTACGGGTCAAGGGTGAAGTTGGCTCGTGAGAGGATTAATCTGCGCCTAACTCCCTGAAGGCCAATATTGCGCATAAATGCCAGCCTTAACGAAAAAGGCGTCTCTGGATGCCAAAACGACACCTCACAAGACCGAGCTTGCATCCTTGAAAAAGGAATTGGAAGATCTTGAAGAGAAGGTCCGGGCGACTAAACAGCTCATTCGTGACAAGGAAGCATTCATCGCCCGCTCCCAAGACGAAGCGGAAGGCCTCAAAGCTCAACTGAAGACGTGCCCTGAACAAGCAGCTAGTGACGGGCAAGGACGAAGATGACGAAGCCGAGATCGCCGAGGTGGACCGTGTCCGTGCTGACGCCCTCCATGCCTTCGAGGCATTCCTTCAGTAGCTCATTTACATAACTGGCACCTGCTTGTAACAGTTTGAACCTCTAGAGTCGATGACTGTGCATCGGCTATATATATTTTTTTTTTTATTATTTGGCCGATTTCATGTATCGGCCCCCACATTTCAATGTCCATCGTCCCACATGCTTGGGAAATATTTCTTGAGATGCTTTCGCTGACAACCATCGGGAATTTCGCTGCTTTCAGCTCCTCAAGCATGTACGTTCCCCTTAAAACTTGATCGACCTTGTATGGCCCGTGCCAATTTGGAGACCATTTACCATATGTCGCATCCTTAGTCCCCAATGGCAATACACTTCCCATACCGGATCGCCAACGTGGAACTCCTTTGGTCTCACCTTCTTATTATATGCACGAGCTACCTTGGCCTTGTTCTCTTTGATTTTCTCAAGCGACCACCTAAGCTCGCTTAAATCCTCAACACCGCCACTCATCGTGGTCGCATATTCTTCGCTTGTTAGATCGCTCGAAAAGTGACACGCCTAGATCCAGCCGTAATCTCCTGTGGCACACGGCTTCTTGTCCGTAGACTAGATGGTATGGCGAGGTTTTTATCGCCCATGACATGACATGCGATAAGCCCATAAAGCCTCGACAAAACCTCGTACAACGCCTAGGGTGCTCATCGACTTTCCTCTTGATCAGCTTGATAAGGCTCGTTGACGCTCAGCTTGCCCATTTGCTTGAGCATAGTATGGAGATGATCGGATCGCCTTAATTCCCGTGTCCTCAGAATTTTCTAAACTCGTGAGAAATGAAGACCGAACCTCCATCGGTCGTGATCGTTTGGGAACCCGAATCTATGAATGACGTGTTCTTTCACAAAATTGATCACATCCTTCGAGTTCATCGACTTCATAGGGACGGCTTCCACCCATTTAGTGAAATAATCCGTAATGGCCAAAATCCACATGTGGCCTTTGCTTGATGGAGGATTGATCTTGCCGATCATATCCATGCCCCAACCTCGAATGGCCAAGGCTTGATGATGGGGTTCATTCGACGTGGTACCATCTGAATTTTCCAAATTTCGACATGCTTGACACCCTTTGTAGTACTTGAAACAGTCCTCAAGCATGGTGGGCCAATAAAACCCGATCACCGATCAACCATTTCATCTTGTGAGCCGATTGGTGAGTTCCACAGCGCCTTCGTACCTCGTGTAGGAGCCGATTGCCTCGGTTGGTCCCAGACATCCGAAAGCGGTAACCTTCCAGTCCTCAGAAACATGTCGCCCCAATAAGCACATACTTCATGGCCTTGTACCTTATCCGTTTAGGTGCCCCCGAATCTTTCAAGTAATTGAAGATATCGGCTCTCCATCGTCTGCCTGTGAACTGCACTTGAACATCGTTCCTCTGCTATGTCCTTGTAGCTGAAGCCATTTGTGAGATCATTCGGTATTCTGCGATCGCGGGATCCGATTAAAGTTTATGTACGGAATCGTGCCATGAGCTCACGGCATTGAAACCATAATGGAAAGAGCAACTCGCTCACACTTGTATTCCTCCGTGAGTTGGGAAATCACCAATTTGGAGTCTCCAAAATTTCCACCGCTTCCGCTTCGATGAGCAACTCCATTCCCTTGCGACGCCTCATATTCGGCGTTGTTGGTGCGAGGGTAGCTTCGATGGAGAAGGAATATGTTGCCCCGGGCGACACGAGTAGAATGCCGATGCCGCAATCATCATCACAAACCGATCCATCGAAAAACATAGCCCACGTATAGACAGCGTTGCTATATCGTGTTGATTCTTTCGGCAATAAGGTCGGCCAATGCTCGACCTTAACCGCTGCGGGTTGATACCGGATGTCAAATTCGATAATGCAAACATCCATTTGCCGAGTCGGCCTTTCAACATAGGAGCCGACAAGATGTGCTTTATGACATCTGACGGTATTTGCATATGATGATAATCTCACGAGAGCAAGATGTGGCGGCTTAGTGCGGTGAAAAACAGCGAGGCACAACTTATCGATCTCAGGATACCTTGTCTCTGCATCCAGCATCCTTCTGCTGATGTAAAACACCACTCGCTCCAGACCATCATAAACTTGCACCACCACCGAGGCGATGGACGTGTCAGCTACTGACAAGTAAATGTAGAACGGCCTATCCGGCTGGGGCGGAACCAACACTGGCGGCTTCGTTAGATATTCTTTGATCTCGTCGAAGGCTCGTTGTTGTTCTGTCCCCCAGCGGAACTCCTCATCAGATTTAATTTTCACCAGTCCCATGAACGGCTCTATTCTTCCTGACAGATTGGAGATGAATCTTCTGACGAAGTTGATCTTGCCGATGAGAGACTGCAGTTCTTTCTTCGTGGTAGGTGGCTTCATTGTTCGCACTGCCTCCTGACTTTTCAGGCCGATCTCAATTCCGCGTTCATGGACCAAGAAACCCAAGAACTGACCAGCCGTCACCCCGAAGGCACACTTCTTTGGATTCATCCGTAGCCCGAATTTTCTTGTTCGGTCCAGGACGCGTTGCAGATCGTCCAAGTGTCCTTGTACTGAAGCAGACTTGACCACCACGTCATCGATGTAAATTTCCACCAGCTTGCCGATCAGATCATGGAAAATGTAATTCATGGCTCTTTGGTATGTGGCGCCGGCATTTTTCAGTCCAAACGTCATGACTACATATTCAAACAACCCCACCGAACCTGGGACTCTGAATGCAGTCTTGTGTATATCTTCTGGAGCCATAAAAATTTGGTTGTAACCGGCATTGCCATCCATGAAGCTCAAGATCTTATGACCAGCCGTTGCGTTGATTAATGTCTCTGCTACCGGCATCGGATATTCATCCTTTGGAGTAGCTCTATTGAGATCCCGAAAATCTATGGCAACACGCCAGCGGCCATCCTTTTTCTCTGAGTGCGATACTAGAAATCCACTCAAAGATACCGCATGGTCCGATTAACCTAGTCAACATTTTCTCGATCTCTTTCTTGACTTCTTCCAAAATTTCGGCCTTCATCATGCCGTGCTCGCTGGAATGGCGAAATCCTTTTTAAGCGGAGTCGATGCTCAATGATGCTCTGTCTAACCTGCATCTCTATAGTCCTGCAAAGCAGCTGGATATTCTTTCAACAAAGCTATCATCGGACCCGTAGATTCGGATCTAACTTCTCGATAAATGTTGGTCGTGGCTTATCCCCAGGACCGATGTCAATCTCCTCTAGCTCATCAGCGGAGGTAAACCCATACCCTAGTTTTCCGTCACCTGCTAAATCGATGCTAAACACGGGGCAAACAGTTGGTGAGGATAACAAAAATGATTTGGGCCGATTGCCTGAATCGGCCCTCTTTTTGATTGCATTAGTCAAGGACGGTTTACACCTTATTTGTGCTCTACAATGGCGGAATCTCCCTACGATCGCATGACCTGCTTGTCGTAAGATTACTTTTATTTTTGTGGATCGCGAGGATCGGCCGTACCACATCGATCGTGGACTTTGCTACTCTGTGCCGATGGATAAGACCAGCCTCACCCGTTTTGTAGCTTCAATGCGCCACGGCCGTCTAGACTGATTCCGAGATCGGCTCTTGGTCTTCGCTTCGATGTTCATGCCAGCTATGGAGATCTCGATCGAATCATCTGCATGAATGACCTCCACTTAATCTCCATCCCATCAGACCTTAATCGGTGCATCGTGGATGGAATGCAGCGATTAGCGTGAATCCAATCTCTCCCAGCAAGACAGTAGGTGCTTTTCATCCATGACAAAGAATGACGTAGGGATGGTTTTTCTACCACGGTCGGATCCACGCTCAAGACGCTTTATGCTTCTGAAGTTTGGCCGTTGAAGTCGCTTAACGTGACGTTGGTTTTGATCAGATCTGCGGTGAGCCCAAACGCCGTAGCATGGAGTATGGCATTATATTGATCGCTCCGGTGTCAACCAACATCTTGCTGACAGGTTGCCCATTGATGTAACCTCGCAGGTACAGGGCTTTCAGGTGTTTGTAGCCTTTCTCACGTGGCTTTTCAAAGATAACCGGCCGCGGGCCGCAGTCAAACTGTGCCACTGTTAGCTCTTTGGTTCTTGGAGCGCAAAACTCTGTCGGAAGTATGAACACCATGTTTGTGCCAGCCGATGTCTTCGCATCGGCTCTTACTGGCTTGGGGCGCCACTCTTTCTTTTTCGGACGATCCTCCGTTTCCAAGGTCTGCCGGATTTTCATGGCCAGATCGGGTCGTGCTTTCCTTAAAGCGTGGAGGTACTGCGCTTCGGCTTCCTCCAAGTTATGCAGCCGCTGAACTCGACGCTTTTGGGTGTGCCTGAGTCCATCGGGCACCACCTTGGCCGGTGATATCTGTCTTCTTCTTTTTCACCCATTGGCTCCTAGCGATCTTGTGCTCGAGGAAGGCGAGGCCCTAGACGCTTGAACACTGAAACGGGACCGGTGTCATCCTTCTGCTGTCCACATTCCGGGCAGTTGTCGATTGTAGGCAATCGGCTCATTCCGCATCCCAGAATACTTGAAGAAAGGCAATCCCAATGTTTATCCACGCCTTCCTTCTCCTTTGACGCGTTCCCTAGCGAGGTGCTCATATCTTTCATCATCTCTATCGCTACGGCGCCGGTCGTCTTGACGCTCATACTTGTTAAGGAGATGCGTGGAATGTGGCTTCGATATCGCACGCTTCTCACTTGCTCCTCGGTTAAATACCTCCTCATCATCATAACGGGTCGGTCGTGGACCAGCCTCCTCTCTTTCTTTGCCCCGAGAGCGACCGCCTTCCTCCTTGTATGTGCCATGGTGGTGCACAGGTCGCCATATTAACATCGAACGAGAAATCAGCGGCGCCTCGTGGAGTGGCGTGCTCTACCATGTTGATGCCGGAAACGGGTTGGTGTCTACTTTCATGGCGAATTGCCCAAGGATCGACGGCCTCGTTCTATGGCCGTTTGGATCCGGCGTAGCTCTTTGCAATCATTGGTGGTGTGGGTGAACGAGTGATGCCACTTCCAAAGATGGTCTCCGTTCATCTCTTGAGTAGGGATTTTATGGCCTTGGTAACTTCACCGCTTTTCTTTCAGTGATAAATCGAATATCTGCCAGCTTTGCTTACATCAAGTCGAACCCTTTTGCAGGCCCTCGCTTTACCCATTTGCAGGACAGGATCTGCCGAGCCCATTCAGCCACGGCCACCTCACGGTCTTGTATAGGATCCTCTTCTTACAGACGACCAGGCCTATCGGACGCTTGAACTTGTCTTGGTACAACTCGGTGGCGCTGTTCATACATTGTCGGTTCGGGCCATATGCGCCAATGAATTGTACTCTACTTGAAAGCGATCCTTGATAGGTCTTGAGAGACCCAACACCGCCAGCTCGCTTCTTTCTCGATTAACGAGCGAATAACATCGGTTCTTGACAGTCCTACGGTAGCCGAGTATATCCAGCTTCTCCCCGCTTTCGCACTTTGTGTCCGCAATGCCAGCCTCGGTAGCTTCGAATGATCTTGAATGTGGAACTCTTCCAGTTGCTTCAGTGCGGATTGAATCGGTGGCACCGAGGCGTACCACCCAAAAGCTGGTCCTATCAGAGATTGCGCAAAGAAACTTACGCGTAACTGATCCGATGCTGAAATCATGCCTAACTCTGCCAGGTATCGGCTCACATGCTCGATCGAGCTCGACCCTTCTGATCCGCTAAACCTTGAGAACTCAAGGATCCGATACTTGGGCGGCAGCGGAATCAGATCAAACTCGTTAGGGTACGGCTTGGAATAGCCGATTGTCCTTCTCTTCGGCACGAAGTCGAACTGGTCTCTCAGGATGGTACGGATTTGCTCCACCGTTTGAGCTGCAGGGGCTGAATTCTCATGACTCGTTCCGGTGGCGTGCCAGCTAGCCATGCCTGTTTATCGTCCATCCGACATCCCTCGCTCAAATACCTGCTCCCAAGCCCTGCTCCGAAACTCCGCCTGAAATCCCTGCGGTTGCAATCTGGTTCTGGCGTCAGTTATTGCAGTCCGCACGTAGGTGCACACATATCCATGTGGGATTTCTTTAGGTGGTTCAAACAGGCGGCAATCGCTCGGGTCACCTCCAACCTTGTAGGACGACGCCGGTGCCCTGGTGGCTCCGGAGCTGCAAGCGTGAATGGCGGTTGTGGCCTGTCTGGAGCAGTCTTTCTCCTGGTGAGTCCCTAGAGTAGGCCCGACGGAGTACTGATGTTTCACGATCTCCTGAACTACGAACCGCGCTCGAAAGCGTTCACTAGGCTCTCGGAATGGCGGTGAAGAGAATGAGCCACCATGTAGTTGACTTCTGTCGCGAGCTCGTGCGCTCCTCAAGGAACAGACAGATCCACCTCATCAAGAGCACCTTGGCGAGAACCCTTTCCACCGATGCCATGCTTATGGGTCCTCTCAAAGAGCCGATGATATCGGCGAAGAGAGCTTTGATATCATCATACTTCCTTGTGCTCCTCCGGCAGATAAGACGTGACCGGTCATCCCCATCGCGTCGGATGTTGATGCAGATCTTGTTGAAGGTCCCACCGGCGTGCGAAATGTGTTGCTGTCAAAACCCACCGGCGAAAGCAGCGACGAGCAACACGAAGAGCCGGGAGGATCCGAACTGCTGGTGGGCCTGGTCCCTCGCAACGGCCCGCAAAACTCCCAGACACGCCCCGGCTGATTCGAGGCGTGCCACCGACCTATACCGTCGAAGGTGATGGATTGCTTCGATCGGTTTCTGCATGGTAAACAAGTATCGTAAAATTCGAGCCGTGACGGCTCCTGTGTTTCCTGAATCGGCTCGAGCCGATTATCCCATGGTTACGCATTAGATCTACGGCAACATGGGTTTTGCTTCATCAATATCGTTAAATCGATCTCGACGGTTTAACGCTTTCACCACGTAATTGGAACATCCTACACGTAATTGAGCCCGGTAAATACAAAAGATGATAGAAAACTAACCCTAGAAGGCCTAACAACCGACGAAAGTCAATTCCGGAACAACTCCTCTCGAACTAGCAAACCATATCCTCACGTACTCTTTGGATTGTTCAACCCGTTTGCAAGGCCCGACTACGTGGATATCAAACTAAACCTTGGAAAACAAGGCAAAACTATAACGGATCAAATCGATGAATAAAGATCATAAGATGCTACCCTTACACCCGGAAAGGTGCAAAGGCAGCGAGATAACTAGAGGTAGCATAACTAAACGATCATAGCAAAAAGTACCGATGCTAACCTAAACAAATCTATGATAATAGTATTACTCGCCATCAACAAGGCTTGACGAGTAACACCAAATAACGATAGTAGATATCGCCTAGATCGCAAGATGCGATCTAGGCAGCATATTTTACGAAAGAAACCCTAGAAACAAGGGGTGGCGATGCGCCGAGATTGTGTTTGTTGTGAACGTGATTGTCCTCCTTTTCTCAATAACCTTAGGTACATATTTATAGTCCGGAGACTTGCTATCTTTGGAATAACCCTACAACTCTATCTCTTACTTAAACCGAAACGGAACCTACTACAATATACAGATACACGGGCAATTTAGTCCAAATCCACGCACAAGGCCGATTCAACAACACGTTGCATATATGTATCTTCCAAGCCCATCTTGATTACGGCCCATCTCCTCCTTTGGTCAAAATATGGCGATAACAGTATGCCATAGGCGAGCACACGCATTGCAGGCGATATCTTTTGGTACCCACTAAACCCCATGATACCGTCGGCGGATCTACGACGCTTGAAGTAATCTGATGCGGCCTCACAATCGGTGACAACCTTCACAAACAAACTACGGCGCATTCGGTACCTTCTCCGGAAGAGGCGAGGTGGGTATGTCAGAGACTTCTTCGCGAAGTAGTCTTGCATCAGTTGCTAGTGTCCGAGAGCGCGGTTCCGGTAAATGGTGACTCGCCCCATCTTCGACCCTCTTCTCTGATCCATCAGCTTCGTGCGGTCTTCAAACTCTTGCACGTCGAGGAGGAGGCCCATCATCTCGACATCGTCGTCTTGAAGCAACTCCTCAATGTCTGAATCATCCGATGATGACCAATCGGACAACGGCATGGAGTCGGCAGTGGTCACCTCCATCTACACAAAACAACAAACAAAAAATTGTGAGTGCTATCAATGAATAAAAGAGGGAAATGGAAAAAAAAGGAAAAAGAGGCATACCTCGGGGCGGCGTGGCTACCTGCCCGCCTGCTCGAGGTCGAGGTTGGGCGGCTCGGGAAGGTCGGCGGGTGAGGCAGGGCGGTGGCTCGGGGGAGGTCGGTGGCGGGCATGGTGGTGGCAAGGCTAGAGAGCTTCAGGCGTGGCGGCTCGGGAGCGTGCCTGAGGTGAGGCGGGAAAGGCGGAACAGAGGCCTTCTGGGCACAGCGTCTTGAGCAGCGGGAGGAAGGAGACGGCGGGAGGCGGGAGGAAGGGGGCGGTGAAATTTCCCTCCCGCGCTCGCGTGGTCGAGGAATTGGGGTTGGACGGGTTGGGGGCCTCCAACCCTCACTTGTATAGGTTGGGAGGGGAGTATGGGGTTGGGCCTGTAAAAAATTCTGAGGGTTCGAGAGTTTAGGAGTTCTAGTCTACGGAATTTTTCGATCACAATCTATAAAAAAAAGGTTATTTTCAAAGATTTAAGGGTTTAGGGCCTCTACTAGTAATGCTCTAAGCACATTGCATTGTAGGTGGTAGTACCTACATACGCTCTTAGACAGGGCGGGAAGTGTGAACACGGTGGGCACGGCTGTGCCCGTCTACATCCAGCGAGGGTTGGGCAGGCGACCCAAGGGCCCTAGCGAGCCCGGGTCTGCGTGCAAATGTGGTGAATTGCCGCGTTGTTGGGTTGGGTGGTTTCTCGGGCTATCAGCGGCAGGGGCAGCGGATCGATACGCTCCGGGATTTCTTCGCGTCTGCCGTGCATTTTCCGGTGAATTCCTCCTCTGGTTGAATTTAACATGTCTTGCCCGCGGGACACAGACGTCTCGCTAGAATATTGGCCAGGAAGAGACTTACTTGACCACCCTCGGCCCGTAAATGGATATTTCCAATGCAGTCGTCCTCAGCTTTTACAGACCAAGTGCCTTGATTCAGGTCGGCGCGATCTTCCGGCCGAGATCCTGGAAATGGTTTAAGCTGCCTGTTTCATCGTAACTACTACTCCACTGCAGTAGGTACGCTGACTGACCGTCACCATCGTGGGGACAGGGTTATAATACTACTACTACTACTGGTACTAGCTACTAAGGACTAGTATTGACTAAAGTTGATGAAGGGTGTGGGTAACATGAATCGGGCCTAACTCTTGGTGTTGTTTACGCAATACACCAACTGCGGTGCATATTAGTCCAAGGTTCCCTCCAAGCACGGATAATCAATCAACAACTCCACAAATTTATACTCTCTCTGTTCAGAAATATAAGACATTTTATCTTTGTAAAATAAATATGTCAAGATATCTTTTAGAGTGAATTCCACTTTTTACCCTATGCTTGTGTATTTGTGACACTAATTACCCCATGTAGTGAAAATTCATCTAAATTACCATGTTTGGAAATTTTAAACCCTCATTTTCTGATGCATATCTATTGGGCAAGGTGTGAGGCGACGATTGAACTTTGAAATTATCGAGATGGCAACAAAGAATAAAACATTTGGTGCAGAGAAGGGTAGATATGATCGACGACGACGTCCTCCGATCTTGACATATTTTGTGGCGGCACATCGTCCTAACATGTCAGTCTTATCCAAGAAGACGTGTTGAATGCTAAAACAGGACAAAATCATGCTTAGAATTTTCTTAAATAGGACATTCGGGTACAACTTCTACTAAACAGGGTAATTAGTGTCTCAAATGCACAAATAGAGGGTAAAAAGTGGAATTCACTCTATCTTTTAATGTATAGGTTCACCCCAAACCTTTATAAACATATACACTGAAAGACATCTAGATATATTTGATTCATAAAATTAAAACGTCTTATATTTCTGAACAGAGGAAGTAGACAACATTGTGCTTACACATGTGATAGGGGACTAAGAATTAGCTTGATTCTCAGTCAGATGATGTCATGCAATCTTAGTTGCAAGTCTACTTGTAAATAGAAATATCTTATTTGCAACCCAATTTGCACCTAAAAAGTCATAGTTGCAACCTTACTTGCAACACCACCCGCAACTCACATGATGCACGAACCAGTGGATTAGACCTGACTGAGCTCTTTCTTAATTCTTAGTCGGCTGAGAATTAGCAAAACCCTATATATGATAACATCAACGACATGTCATTTGTCAAAAGACATGTTAATACAGGTCGTTTGCAACAAAAATAATGTAAATGCAGATCTGTCTAGAATTACCTTCTACTACTTAGTACTTAACAAGTATAGTAGATTGTGAGCATAGGGCTACGGTAGCTCCACGGAGCTCTTCCACATATACTAGCAAAGAAACATCTGCAGAAATTACTAGCAAAAAAGTTGGACAAAACTATACTTACAAGTCGATCATGGATGTATTTTCTATATGTTGTGCCCACATAGATGATATATCAACGACATTTTAATAGAGGTCGATCTAGAGCTATCTGGTTACGTAGGAGAGATGTGTTACTAACTTATAACAAAGCAAAAAAAAAAAATTATAACAAAGCACTAGTAGTACATCTACATAGGGCTACGGCAGCTCCACGAAGCTCCCCGTATATACTAGTAGTAGTACTGTACTAGCAAAGAACATGGGCAAGAAAATGTATAGCAAGTAGAACATGGGATTTCCAAGTACCTACCTTGTGAGTCTCAACTCTGAACTGAGTTTTACTGAACAAATACAACGGTCCGGCGGAAAACACAGAGGCCGGGGCCACTAAGAACGATTTTCAAATCTTTGATGTGCCAATGATTGAATCGTCTTTGCAAGTTGCAAGGACCGCGCCAAATCTTTTTGCTCCGGCAAACCCCTATAAATACGGCCTCCCGCGCAGCAAGCCTCGCTCAGAGCACACCACACGAAGTCCGAAAATGGAGAGCTCAGTCGAGAGCTGGTGGGTGCTGCCCCTGACCTTGATCCCGGCCATCTCCGGCGGGCAGCACGACTGCACCACCACCACCACACTCGCCGCCATAGCCACTAGCTTCCTCTACCTCGCAGTCTTCGCGTGCCTCGCGTGGGCGGCCGCTGCCCTGCTCTACTGGGCTCATCCCGGTGGCCCTGCATGGGGAAAGTACTGGAGGGGGAAGGGGCATAGCCTCGTGGGGGGATGGGGACGTGTGATCCCGGGCCCGAAAGGGCTCCCCGTCGTCGGCAGCCTCGGCCTCATGTCCGGGCTCGCGCACCGCTCGCTGGCCGCCGAGGCGGCGCGCCGGGCCCGGGCCAAGCGGCTCATGGCGCTGTCGCTCGGCCCCGTCCGCGCCGTCGTCGCGTCCCACCCGGACGTGGCCAAGGAGATCCTCGACAACCCGGCCTTCGCCGAACGCCCGCTCAACCACGCCGCCTACGGCCTCATGTTCCACCGCTCCATCGGCTTCGCGGAGCACGGGCCCTACTGGCGCGCGCTCCGGCGCGTCGCCGCCGGCCACCTGTTCGGCCCGAGGCAGGTCGACGCCTTCGAGCCGTACCGCGCGCGCGTCGGGGACGACGTGGTCGCGGCGCTCCGCGGTAGCGCTAGCGCCATCGGCGAGGGAGGCGTCGTGCGGGTCCGCGACGTCCTCCGCCGCGCCTCGCTCTACTACATCATGCGGTTCGTGTTCGGCAAGGAGTACGACGTGTCGGCGCGCTCGGCGTCCGGGGAGGTGGAGGAGCTGCTGGAGATGGTGCACGAAGGGTACGAGCTGCTGGGCAAGGAGAACTGGTGCGACTACTTCCCGGGCCTCGCCGCCGTCGACCCGCAGGGCATCGGGGCGCGGTGCGCCGAGCTCATGCCGCGGGTGAACCGCTTCGTGCACGGCATCATCCAGGAGCACCGCGCCAAGGCCACCGGATCCCCAGGAGAGGCGCGCGACTTCGTTGACATACTGCTTTCCCTGCAGGAGAGCGAGGGGCTCGCCGACGCCGACATCGCCGCCGTGCTCTGGGTACGTAACTACCATATCTAGCTAGACAAAATCTTCCTACATAAACTACTTCTATGGCATCGGTTCCATTTGGAGTGTGTGCAAATCAAATCAATCCTACCACTTTTGTTGTGATTCGTAGTCCGAGTAAAATAGCAAGACCTTTTTTGAAAAGCTAGCGAGCATTCGTGCAAATTTAAAATCCACCATGAATCAGATAAGTGGAGTGCTTTGCGGCACACTACACGAGTGACATAAATAAATAAATGAAATTGGTGGTTATTTTTGTTGATCAGGAAATGGTGTTCAGAGGAACGGACGCCATGGCCGTGCTGATGGAGTGGACCATGGCGCGACTCGTCCTCCACCGCGAAGTCCAAGCCAACGTGCACCGGGAGCTGGACGATGTGGTCGGCCGGAGCAGCCACGTCACCGAGTCCGCCGTGCCGTCCCTGCCGTACCTGCAGGCGCTGCTCAAGGAGGCCCTCCGCGTGCACCCGCCGGGCCCGCTGCTGTCGTGGCGCCACAGGGCCATCACGGACACGTACGTCGACGGCCACCTCGTCCCCGCCGGCACCACGGCCATGGTGAACCAGTGGGCCATGAGCCGCGACCCGGACGTGTGGAACGCGCCGCTCGAGTTCCGCCCCGAGCGGTTCCTGGCCGGCGGCGAGGCCCCGGACGTGTCCGTGCTGGGCGCCGACGGCCGGCTCGTGCCGTTCGGGTCCGGCCGGAGGAGCTGCCCGGGCAAGTCCCTGGCCATGACCACCGTGACCTCCTGGATGGCCACCCTGCTGCAGGAGTTCGAGTGGATGCCGGCTGGCCCCGGCCCCGCCGCCGTCGACCTGTCGGAGGTGCTCCGCCTGTCGTGCGAGATGGCAGTGCCGCTCGAGGTCAGGGTCCGCCCGAGGCGCGAGTTGTGAGGCTGCTGCTGCCTGAAGGTTTGTTTGCCCAGCAGCTCGACCGACTTCACTGCGTAGCTCGTAGCCGTGAACCCTGCCTGTGTGCTTCACGAAAGTTAATAAGCCGTGCTGCTGGTAAGAAATGTGCACCAGCTAAGCTCACTACGTATTTGGTTCAGAATTTCAAACTTTTTGTGTGATTTCTATGTACTAGTATTTTGTGTTTCATCAGGTGTGATCGTGTGAGTATAAGGTTCCACACGGTGTACAAATTGCAAAACAAAATCTATAAAAGATTGTGTGTGCAGTGTGCTATACTACATCGTTGCTTGTCATGCTCACATCTGCACTGTTGTCGTGGGTCGCCTTCCATTGTCAGCAACTGCTTTGTCTCCTGAATCTGGAAGAAATTCGTCGGGTCTGGTCTTTTTGAGCAATTCCCACAAAATACAGACCCCGTTTAGAAACAGAAATTAAACTCTTTCCTACAAAATACCTATACTATATTTGAAAAAGCCATAGTTTACACTGAATTCTTTTCAAGTATAAAGAGAAAGTAAAATGGCAGAAAACATGAAAAGGAGACGCCAATTTTGGATGTCGGGGATGTGATATTGATTGAGATATAGAACCATTCTTCAATAGGACCATGCTGAACCAATTCTCAAACGTGGCATGGAGCTGAGATATATACAACAAAAAGAAGAGAAAAATAAACATGGATGGGACAAGCTATTTCTGAAAAGCAGGCAATGAGAATTTCATAGGGAATCGAATAGACTTGCCACGGAGACCAACCCACAAAAGGGATTCTTGCTTTCCGGTCGCCCAATTATTCAGGGCAGCACCAACAAAAGGTAAGATCTGACATACTACTACAGAACTTACACCCAACAACCTGGACTCCAACTCTATCAATTGGTACATAAAAAAGGATAATCCAACCAGTCCTGTCTATATAGAACACATTGGCTAAGCACAATATCTGATGGTAGATATCAAACTTTCCTCAATCAGTCCCACACAATTTCACATGGGAGCTCACTTTGCATCATACATTTTTCAAAACTCGGGTGACTTCTGTATATGATGTAGACGCTTCACCAAGCACAGATACAAGTGATGCGAACTGAGACAGTCCGCTGTCTAAGAGAGCATGGCCGACCTTGCACCAAGTCATATTCCCAGCTCCGAAAGAAGTCTGCGCCACCTAGGGGTCTCCTCGTTAAATATGTAGGTCAGTTTTGACACCAGGACTCCGCTACCACCAATCTGCAGTTCCAAGTTCGTGAAACACGTAAAAGTATTAGATGTATTGTTATATAAAGAACCATAGTGTTATATCAAGTACCTATATGATATGTGTTCTTAAAACTAGTTCTATATGAGGTCTGCCATCAGGTTGTTCTATTGTTGATTCGGACCGCTTCCTAACTGGTTCTGGCTCAGATGTACTGTTCACCAGTTGAATACAAAATTTTAATTTACAGATAGGGATATATTCTCCAAATGCCCGCCACGATTTCCAGTTCCTAGTGGTAATCAATTGGTTACCGCCGGGACTTGAAAACATGTGGTACTGATACTGGTACTGGTAACAGTTCACACTTATAGCTGCTGAATGGAGCTTACTATATGGTTTAAATACTTACTCTTAGCGTGCACCATGGCAAACTGATTTTCTAATTACGTAGGTAATTTACTTAGTTGAGATAGGTGTCTGCCTCAAACACAACATTAAATTGTTCTCAAACAAATAAAAGTTGCAAACAAGAAACTGATAAGAGGTAAAGGTTTCCATAGAAAGAAAGATGTAGCTTACAGATCTCAGTTGCTGAATAGACTTGTAAAGCGATTTTTGTGGAACTACTATATTAATAGCATAGTAGTCCACAGCGACATTGCCATCAAGACTGCAATACACTGGACTTATAGTTGGGCCCTGTTCACATTAAAATGGAGTAAATGAAATCATAAACTTGAGTTCAAAAGATAGTATTTTATCTCAATCTTTAAAATTATTACAGTATGGTTTAGCAATCAAGAACAAAGCTTTTAGTACAAGTTTGCAATGCATGATCAGTTTAACTTCAAGGAACCAAAAGTGTACAAGACTACAACTGGAATTTGGCCCAGTCAAAAGGATGTTAGAGATGTCATAGTGTTAACTTTAACACATTATAATGATAAAAATTACAGACCCCAAGAGAAATGATGGATGTTACACATCCACTTTCACTTTGAATGGCTAGATATTCCATAGTCAATCAGATGAAGAAACATCTGCCTGCTTATTTAGTGGTCACAGACTATAATCATGCAGGTTAATAAGATGCAGATATTAGAGTTGCTACAAATGTATAACCAACACAGTTATATTTTCAGTTATGGATACTAGACTGTATGAATATAACAAAAAGAATGCGACTTAAATATATAGATAAAAATTCTAGCATCTACCCGCACAAATGTTCTCCAAAATTCTTAGCAATGATACCTGTAATCCACATAATGATGGTTGGCTGAGAACTCTCTCTGCCACTTCTTCTGCACTATTTCCCCTCATATTTGCTGTTACCTTATATGATAAAAGGTATACTAAGTTAAGCAATTATTCCAGCATAATGTAAAACAAACTGTGTAAAGATTTACCATTATCTTGCCAGACGCTGTGAGGTGAGCCTCTAGTCTTTCAAGCATCTCATGTGAAATCTCCAATGCACCTTCACGTCTGTGCAAAGATTTCCTACTTGCTACAAGTGCTGCCTGCGTAGTGTTGGAGACGTAATAAAATGAACACAACTTCTCACTTTAAGCAAATGGAACAACAATTGGAACTTTGCGAGACCGTGCCTCTTTGTGAGAGCTTACCTGGCTTTCCAAAATTACCCCACCCTCAATTTCCTTCAAATTATTCTCTCGCAAAGTCGTTCCACTACTCACGAGATCCACAATAACATCAGCCATACCCATCTGAATGGACAAAAAATGAATTAGTAGCGTAGATTCTCAATAGATAGTGTCCTGTCTCAACTCACAAATTTGCAAATCAATACTCAAGACAGTATGCCAATATACCACAGAGTGGCAAAGACAACTCCAGTGTTCATTGCCATGCGAAGAATCAGGGTCACATCTATGGTAATTTACATCCGGTCATATACAGTACTCATACAGCATCTTGTAAAACTGCTATCATAATTAACAAAAAAAGAAATGAAAAAATATGGCCTTGTGTATTATAATAATACCATGTAAGTGAAAAACTATGTCTAAATTTTAGCTCTTGAGTTCTCTTAAGATATATAGAGAAGTAAACCTGGCAATGGTTGGAGAACCGAACCATGCCTAAATTGAAACCACGTGATATTTTCTAGCAAACCGAACCAAACTAACCCACTATAATGTGTATTGGCACCCAGCCGAAACTAAACCGTCTGCAATTCCTAACTAAACCGAACTAAACTGACGTCCGGAACTGTGGTTTTAGCCCATGGGTTGAGATCAGTTCCCTGCCAAGCTTTTAAAAATTCCTGGACGTCGTTGGCAAGAACAAATCACAGCTGCAGGGGCACTGCACCATCTCCGTCGCACCTTCCTGGCATGCAATTACTCGAATCTATGGAGAGGCACAGGCGCACAGCTTCCCAACACGTGAACGAGAAGCTATCAGGGGGCGCAGCCGAGTCACCGCCAGCCGCAGAGGGATGGCACGACGGCCGAGTCGCTGCCGGCCGCCGGCCGCGGAGGGACCGGGGACGGCACAGCGGCCGCTTCTTCTCCTCTGTTGCAGCCCCCTCCTTCAGCTCTGTCAGACGCCTCGCCCTTGGGCTGCAGCTACTCATGCAAGGATACGGCGGGCGGCAGCTATGGTGGGGTGCAGGAGGAGATGCACATGGGAATTACTAGTATGGAGTATTATTTTCCTTTGGCTCCGTCGCATACTTATCCTTGGCTCCTGGCTCGAACGCTCAGTTCGAGAACCAGTTCTTAACCATTAGAGACCAAACTGTTTTGGCTCAAACCAAACCATGCCCAACTTTTCTTTTTGTAAACCCAAACTAAATCAAACTAAGATGACCCAAAACGACCCAAACCAATCAAGCCCATATGAAGAAACCAAAACATTTATCCTGGTTAATTTAGAACCATTTCCAGATTTAAAGAGAAGTAGTGGATAGAAATGCACAACCCACAACATCTTGCCATCCAAATTTGAAATAAATACATGAAATAATCAAATACAAAGGGAGGAGATGACAATCACAAGGACAGATGGAAAATAAATAAGAACACTGAACAAATAAAAAGAGAGCAATCTCACAGCAGGATATGACTCAAGAGCACCATCGCCAGATAGAAACGAAACATGCTTGAAACCTTTTTCTTTCAAGAACTTAGCACCTACCTGCAGCAAAATCCATAAGTCAATGATCAACAAAGAAGTGTCGATAGGGGGCAGCTTGATCAAATTTAAATTTATTCATGACCATACATATCCAAATCCTGTAACAACCCGCATTGGTCTTTCTTCTGTCCATTGAGGCATATTTACCAACTCCTCTAGAGTATTTATGTTTTGAAAAATACCTTCCTTCGGTACCTGGTCACACAACACAATTTGACTAGTTCAGATATGAGCATCAATTAAGGTGTGGTGAAGCTAGTACTAGTAAATGCACTGGGACAATAGCATACCGCTAGGGACAAGTGACAATGTCCGAAGTCGAGAGCATCATGAATAATAACTAGATCATCATTGCCCTGAAACAGAAAATGTTACCAGCATAGATCATAGTAAATTAAAGGTATGCACTAACTGGGTCGAAAGATGTAACATTATGCCTCAGAAACTTACCTGCCCGATTTCACTGATTATGTCATAACCCACAATGCCAAGATCAAGATCCCCTGAACACAGTTTACGAACAATATCCGTGGGCCTCTGAAGCCAAACCTCCAAGTTTGGCATCTGCATAAAAGAGTACATCAGAACTTCACCATAGCCATTCATTACTCCCTTTGTTTCACAGTACTTCTTCAAAGAGGAAACCGCATAGTATTACAAATTCCTGTATATTAACTAGATATGGCCAGATTTTACAGTTCCACGACGAATTCTGGGCTTGAAAGTTTATGCATACAACTTATAGCCAGCTGGTACATGACATAACAGGATTAGCACATAGTTCATGGAATGCATAGTCACAAATAGGTCAGATAACACAAAATGCCTAAATATCCCCACCCTGAAATTTTCAGATACACTACAGATGTGACGACGCGGGCTCCATATCTTCTTATTTTTTCTCCTTCATTTATCAGTGTTATCTACACATCAATGGTGAAAACAAACGAGGAAACACCCCCCGAAGAAATTAGATGCTTTTGGGTCCACTGTTTGTTTTGAACAAACTTCAAAATTGACTCTGAGGACATGGAATGAATTTCTTGCTGTATCACATCTTGACATAAAGCTGATTCTTCTCTTAACTATTCTAAAATAATCAGACATTTAGAAGGTCGCCTTATTGATACACCAATTGCCATGTGGCATGACAAGATTTTAACAAAGCTAAGAATCTGGTATTTTTTTCATTAACCACCCTAAAAGCACAGCTTCCAAAACAAAATCTTCACCCGTCATACCCAAGATGATATTTCATTGTTTGACATTAGCATGGGATTTAATATGACAGTACAAACGTCTTCTACTTGGTCATTTCTCTCGCATATGTGTTGAAGCATGAAACGAGTGTTGCATTGCATACAAGCAAATGCTACCATGAGACAAATCCAGCAGTGGTATGTCCTAACAGTCTTCTTAGCTTCTGCTGCCGTATGATTGAACCCGTCAGGACCAGTCCCTAATCACAGCAACAGTTCATTCTCTATCCTAGATACAGTACACGGCAATGGAGAGAAGATGGGAGTGGAAAACTGACCTGCGGGATGTCGGCAATGTACTGGCGCGGGTTCGACTGAATGACGGTCAACTGGCAGCTCTGTATCCCCAAATACCGCCACCACAACAGCAACAGAATGAGCAGTTGAGCACAACCGTAACAGAAATTAATCCCAGATACGGATGGGAGTATGGGGGTGGAGATTACCTTGAGGAGGTCCCGGGTTAGGTCTGACATGCGGCCCTTGCTGGCGATCCCAAGACGGACGGCCGTGCGGTCGGCGGACAGCGGCGCCACCTCCACCGGTTTGGCGGAGACCGCGGTCGCCGCCGCCGCCGCCCGCGGGGCGTGGAAGCGAGCCCCTCCCGCCGCTGCCGCTGGGGAGAGCGAGGGCCGGACGCGGAGGGTGGAGGACGGCGGCGAGGGCGAGGGCGAGGGCGACGGGGAGAGGAGGAAGGACGCGAGGTCCAGCCGCGCCCCCAGCATCGCCGACATTCTGGTGTCCGTCGACGATTGGGGTGTGGAGTGTCCTCTCGCTGCGGCGAAGCGTCGGGTTGCGGCGGCGACAGGGGAGGTAGGTAGGTGGGCTGGGGCTGGGGCTGGGGCTGGGGGGAAACGGTGGTGGGGTTTTGGAAGGGGACAAAATGAACGGTGGGTGGCAGCGAGGTGGACCATCATGATTCATGCGCGACGGATGGCCGTCCGTTGCCGTGGAGGCGTGGATGGATGGGTCGGAGCTGCGTGCGCGCGGATATTCCCGGTTTATTTTGGTTCCGAGGGACTCGTGGCGGGCCAGGTGGCCCGACGTGTACTCCACGTAGGACGAAGGGGAGATGAGCATTTTTCTAGGACGAGGAGGAGATAACTATGAATGCAGATGATGGTGTGCAGAATCTAGCCTAGTCATCACATGACTGCACACTCTAATTTATGCTTTGTTCTGCAACATTTAGCGCATTATTTGTCCTTTGGTAGTAGTATGTGGTGTGGTATGGAAAAAGATTATGCAGTTTGCAATCCACGCTGCCCTGCTCTTGGGTTCTCTGCATCTGGACACATTCAGATACTGCTCACAAACAGCATACCATCTAAAGTAGCACCAGTGAGCAACAGTGGCCCAGTGTGCATGTGTCACATCTATGTACTCCCTCGGTCTGTAAAAAGGATGTTTCAAGTTTGTTTAAACTTAAATATATCTAGACACTATTTAGTATATAGATATATCTAAATTCAAAAAAAATTGAGACATTCTTTTTAGGACGGAGGGAGTACTACTCACATGTCCATTTTTATTTTATATCTTCGAACCATATGGGTCGCCACACGTCAATTTGGGTTGCTTTTGCAGTTTATTAGAAATACTACCTCTGTTTTAAAATATAAGATGTTTTAATTATATTTTAGAAATAATATAGTACAACTTAAGTTGTACGAGCCTTTGACATGTTTTACATAATTATGTTCATTTGATGCTACAAGAAGTGTCGTTTTACGACAAAATCTAGAAGTGTGCAAAAATAGGCACATTTGAGAATGTGGAAAAAATAAGAGTCTCTTTTTAACAATGAGAAGGGTCAAGCTTCATTCATAGCGGTGGGATTTTTTTGAACCTTATAACCGTGGTATTTACAAGGAGGAACCTAAAGATTACAGGTACTGCAACATGATCCTCGTAAATTACAAAAAAAAGGACCTCGAAGGAAAATGAGAAATGCAATCGAGTCCTTCTCCACCATCATTGTTGCAAAGCTTCAAGGCAATGGCCATCGACGACGTCGGCGAGGACGAGACCACTCGGGGCATAGTTGATGTGTGGTGTCATGTTGAAGCTAAATATCCTCTACTTTGGCTCACCGGCCTAGAGGAAGAAGAACCATCGTCGCCCGGAGCATTGAGGTGTGGAGCAGCCACTTTGACCAAGGATAATGGCGGCGCATCCTCGCCATAGTTGAAGAACTCCACCAAGCAAAGCTTCGCTATCTTCTCCAGAGCCAGCAGATGTCGATGTTGTGCCCCTCAATCCACCTCCATGATTGCAGATCTAGCAGCAAGCATGACAATCTAAGACATCCCAAGCTTATCTGGACATGATCTTTGTGTGGCCTCAACCGCCACCTTCCGATCCTACCATGGGAGCACTACGAGCAGGCCAAAGCAGACTACCTCGCAGCTATAGCATTTGTGACAGCGGCATAATGCCATACCAAGCCCTAGCACCAAACCCTATAACTTTTTCTGCCAAACCCTGGAGCTAGACTACTACTATCTACTTCGGTGATAACTGCAAGTGCACAAATCAATTGTAGCTAGTTTCAAAAGTAAGAGTATTGAAACAGAGAGAGCTATTGGTAGAGATATTTATGTCCCTGTTACTATTTACTAGAGAGTACTTTTAAGTTATCTCTAATTCCAAATAATGGTGTATAAAGAGTGTGTTTGAATGAGTGCGAAAGTAAACAAGAACAAAGTAAAATACTAAAGTAAACAAGAACATGCGAGTGGGATTGTGGTGGTGACAATATGGTTAAGGAGTTCTCGGGGAGTGTAGGGTACACCACTAGCATTGGTATTAACTGCGAGTAGGATAAACCTATGTATTTGGTTATGACATGTGTGGGGAGAGATCCATAATAAGATGTGCCTAGAAAACATCGGTCATCACATCTCTAAATAACCACTGCAACGATCTTCGGCAACCACCTATGGATCCATTGCAATTAAGGGTTACCCCGTGGATATCGGTATGAGCTTATTGAACCCCTCTTTATCCCCCTTATCCATATGGTAGTGCGCCGAACACGGTATGTCACTCACGGCGTATGCAATTCCATACTTCCAAGAGTAGTTCCCTCTTTGGTCTTGAAGGCAAATATTATGTGGTCGACTTCACATAATATCTAGTTAGAGAACTAACACATGCTTATATCCCAAAGTAATAGATCATCTTTATTTTATATTATAATATTACTAGGGTTTCTCCATCTCTCCCTAAGAATAAAGAACTACTCATACATGAACTAGCATGCTAAAATCTTGCTAAAATCTTGTCTTCCATGAAGTTATAGATGGTATTATAGCATTGAAACATAATTCATTCCTCTTCTTCTAAAGGTTCCAGGCTACAACTATAAAAACTTCCATGAATATAGTTTTTTGTCCAACCTCTTTTACCTTGCTTAATAATTTGTAGACGATTTCCCTGACTATTCCACTGTATTCCAAGAAGTTGCCAATATTGGCTGCTGAACGGGCAATTAAAGAACAGTTGTTCTACTGTTTCTTTAGAGTTGTTGTTGCAAACAAGACAGTCAAAATTAGAGACATTGTTATGTTGTCTTCTTTTGAGCACATTTTTCATGTTTAACCTATTAGATAAAAGCAACCAACAGAAGAACTTAAGCTTGGACGTGCACTTGCTTTTCCATAACCATTTGAACGATATATGTGGGTGAATGTCTCTAAAGCAGAACTTATAGAATTTACTAGCTGTGAAGTCCTATGATCCCTGGACATGGGTCCATACATCATTACCTAAGTCATTCATTTCCACATTGCTGACTCTTGATTGTAATCCCTTAAGCTCGTCCATAGCTTGAGGAGAGATAGGTAAGGCAAAGTTAGTAGCAAGATCAGGTGCAGTCAAAAACTCTCTCATTGATGAGTCCTCCTTAATAGTAAAAGAAAATGCACTTGGAAAGATATCAGTTGCAATGCCATCAATCCAGTTGTCCTTCCACATTAGTATTGTAGTGCCTCTTTTAACTATACAAGTAGTGATACCTCTGTAATTTGGGAATAGTTTTATAATTTCTTTCCACCAGAATGATCCACATGGATCAGAAGCATGAGGTACTTTCCCATTGTAATAAGCATTCCAAATTAGATGCACCCAAGGTGTATCCAATTTGTTATAAAATTTATGTAAGTATTTGAGCAAAAGTGCTTCATTCTGAATTTTTAGGTTCAGTACACGCATACCTCCTTTTTTTTCTTGGGTCTGCACACTTTATCCCAGGAAATTAGTGCATACCAATGTTCTCCATTATCATCATTCCTATTCCATAAGTAGTGTCTTCTAATCTTGTCCACATATTCTATGATTTTTGGTGAAATCTTAAGTGAGCACATGGGGAACATAAGAACAAATGTCAAGAGAGAATTAATTGAAGTTGTTCTTCCACTGTATGACATCATCATGTAGTTTGCAGTGAGATTTCTTCCAACTTTGTCCACAAGTGGAATCAAATCAGTAATTGTAGGTTTGGTTGTTCTAAAAGGTAGGCCCAAATATGTAAAAGGCATCAATCCAATGACACAACCAATAAGATTAGACAGAGCATTAGTTAACTAAGCATTTATGTTCATATGGATCATAATTGATTTACTATAATTGATATACAATCCAGTGGAGGCAGCATAAGAATCAAGAATCTTCTTCGTTGTGGTGACTTTCTCAATGCTGGCAGGCATAATTATAATGGTGTCATCTGCATATTACACAATGGGGTAGTCCATACTATAGTTGTAGGGAAAGGGTGCTTCATGTTGGAATTATGCCCTAGAGGCAATAATAAATATGTTATTATTATAATTCTTGTTCATGATAAAGTTTATATTCCATGCTAGAATTGTATTAAGCGGAAACTTTAATACTTCTGTGGTTTGTAAACAACACCGTGTCCCTAGTATGCCTCTATGGACTAGCTCATTGATTAATGATGGTTAATGTTTCCTAACCATAGACATGAGTTGTCTATTAATAATGAGATCATATCATTGGGAGAATGATATGATGGATAGACCCAAACTAAGCGGAGCAATTAGATCGTGTCATCGTGTTCATCTTTGCGAAGCTTTTCTTATGTCAAATATTGTATTCCTTAGACCATGAGATAATACAAATCCCTGGTATCGGAAGAAAGATTTGAGGTCATCAAACGTCATCCTATGAGAGGGTGATCATAAAGGTGTCTCTCAGGGGATCGGAAAGTACCTGTTGGGTTGTATGTATCGAGATGGGATTTGTCCCTCCCAAGTCAGAGAGATATACTTTGGGCCCACTCGGTAATCGATATCGACACCGCTTGCAAGAATGTGGTTAAGGAGTTAATCACAAAGTGATATCGGATTACGGAACGAGTAAAGTACTTGCTGTGAACGAGATTGAACTAGGTATGACGGTACCGGCGATCAAATCTCGGGCAAGTAAAATATCGCGAGACGAAGGGAATATATATATGGGATTGAATGAATCATGGCATCGTGGTTCATCCGATATGATCATCGATGAATGTATGGGAGTCAATATGGGTTTCCAGGCCCCGCTGTTGATTATGGATAGAAGATCATGTATGCATGTTCTCGAACCCGAAGGGTCACACACTTAACGTGTCTCGACGTTAGGATAAATTGGATAATTGGTTTATGAGTTTTTGTTCGGAGTCTCGGATGCGATCCGGGACATCACGAGAGGTTCCGGAATGGTCTGGAGAATAAGATTCATATAAGGCAATGCAGTTTTTGGAGTTCGGAATTGTTTCGGGTTAATCGGTATTGTACCGGAAGCTTCTAGAACCTTCCTGAGGGGGACCAACGTGGCCCCACCTGCCAGGAGGGGGCATGGGCCTATGAGGAGTGCTGGCCGCATTGGGCCAGGGCACAAGGCCCCATAGGGCCCAAGCCAAACAAGGGAAACCCTAATGGAGCTTCTAGAAGGAGGGGAAACTTGCCCCCACTCTTCCTCATTGGCCGGGCCTAGGCTTGGGAGGGTTAGGGCGCCCACCCTCTATATAAAGAGGGCGGGGCGCACCCCCACACACCTTCCTCAAGCCTAGCCGCCATGCCGCCTCCTCTCTCCCTCCCGATTGCGTGTAGGCAAAGCCTGCCGCAGTAAACTCTCCACCACTTGCACCGTCCGCGTTGTAGATCCAATCCGCCTCTCCACCATACTTGCTGGACCGAGGAAGGAGGAGACGCCGAGGTGCCGACGTGTGCATCTCTGAGGCATCGCCACTTGCGTGTTAGATCGAGCGGATCGCGAGGAGGAGAAGCGAGTACGACTACATCACCCACGCCCGATTTAACGTTCATTGCGAATCTTCAAGGGTATGAAGATCTCATCTAATCTCTCTCATTCTTTGCATCTCCTAGATTAGATCTTGGCTTTCCCGTTCGCATCCGTAGAAATTTTTTGATTTACTATGCTGTGAAATCCATCAGTGGTATTAGAGATAGATCTATGCATAGATGTGATTCACGAGTAGAACGCAACATGGTTGTTGCGGGCGTTGATGTTTTCTGTTGCAAGCCTCTTGTTTGTGTTCTTCTTATGACGCGGGATACTGAGATTGAAGCGGTCCAGGCCAACCTTACGCGACGTCGTCATGAGACCGGCCCGCACTTGACGTGGCTTGTTCCACACATTAATTTGGTGGATGCCGTTCTCTCACCATAGTTGTCATGGGATTAACACCGGAGTTTGGCAACCATAATATCACCGTTGTGGCTTTCCGTAGGGAAGAATCGTTCTTAGCTTGCTACTCCCATAAGCCACGTAAAACATGCAAACAAAGTAGAGGCGTCTAACTTGTTTTTGCAGGGAGTGTTTTCTGTGATATGGTATGGCCCAAGATATGATGTGTGTATTGTATGCAATGATCATGTTTTGTAATGTTTCACGACTTGCATGTCGATGAGTACACAACCGGCAGGATCCATATGGTTGTATTTATAATTGTGTATGACCGGTGTGTCAACTTCTTATACGCCATGTAATAGTTTCACTTTATCGCAAAGTAGTTAGCAATAGTTATAGTTGCTATTCATGGTGGAGGCAATCATGGTGGAGTGATGGAGATCATGCCGGCACGCACAAGATGGAGATCATTGCGTGAAGATTGGCTATACCATGTCACATAAAGTTATCTGCATGTGATGTTTATCCCTTTTATGTATCTTATTATGCTTAGATCGCGACGGTAGCATTATAAGATGATTCCTCACTTAAAGATCAAGATAAAACTGTGTTCTCCCCATGTATGCACCGTTGCGAAAGTTCGTCGTGTCCAAGCATCACATGATGATCGGGTGCTATAGACTCTACGTTCACATACAACGGGTGCAAGCCAGTTTTGCACACGCGGAAATACTTGGGTTTAACTTGACGAGCCTAGCATGTACAGACATGGCCTCGGAACACATGAACCGAAAGGTTAAGCATGAGTCATATGAATGATATGATCGACACTTCGTTGTCCACCATTGAAACCACATCTCTTCTCGTGAAGATCGGATTAGGTGTGGTGAATTTGGATCATGTTCACTAAACAACTTGAGGGATGTTGAATTTAGTGGGAGTTCATCTAGTAATTTGATTAAAATTTGAACTAGTTACCATGAACATAGTCTAATTTGTACTTGCAAATATTATAGATCAAATGGCTAAGTCCAACTTCAACTTCAACGGTTTTGCTGAGAAGGAAAAGCTTAGAAAACAATGGGTCTAACTTCACCAACTGGTTCCGCAATCTGAGAATCATCCTCTCTGGCGGTCAAAAGGACTATGTCCTTGAAAATACGCTAGGTGACGCCCCTGCTGTAGATGCGCCGGCTGATGAGAAAGCTGTCTATCAGTCACGCAAAGATGATTATGGTGTGATTAAGAGCACCATGTTGTTTGCTATGGAATCGGACCTTCAAAATCGTTTTGAAGACTATCCCGGGCCCTTTGAGATTCTTGAGGAGCTGAAAACCATGTTTCAGACTCAGCTGCTCGAGAGATATGAGATCTCACGAGAAATTCTTTAAGCGCAAGATGGAGGAAGGGAGTTCCGTTAGTGAGCACGCCATTAAGATGTCGGGCTACACTCAACGCCTTGAGCAAGCTGGACTACAAGATTCCAGAGGAGCTCAAGATTGACAGGTTCTCGCAATCACTCCTCCCAGCTACAAAAGTTTTGTAGTGACTCATAATCGATTGGTTCCATCGATACGATCACCGAGCTCTTCGCAAAGTCAAGGCCGGAGGTGGACATCAAGAAGGATAATCATGTGTTGATGGTCAACAATCCCCCCACATTCAAGAAAGGTAAGGGTGCAAAGAAGCCCTTCAAGAAAGGCGGCGGCAAGCGCGTTGCCCCTGCTGAGAAGAAACTCAAGTCTGGACCCAAGCCGACCTCGAGTGCTTCTATTGCAAGGACAAGGGTCACTGAAGCACAACCGTCAAGTACTTAGCGGAGAAGAAGGTGGCACCATCAAAGGTATATTTGATATACATGTTATTGATGTTTTCCTTACTAGCCCTCGTTGTAGTGCTCGGGTATTTGATCATCGGTTCGCTAATATTTGTAACTCAAACAGAGCTACGAAATAGACAAATGACTGAGGATGAGGTGACAATGCGCGTTGGCAGCGGATCAAGAGTTGATGTGATGGCCGCAGACGCCTCCTTAGTTTTACCTTCGGATTAGTTTTAAACCTCAATAAATGTTATTATGTGCTGCGTTGAGCATGAACATCATTTACGGATCGTGTTTATTGCAAGACGGTTATTCATTTAAATCGGAGAATAATGGTTGTTCTATTTATATGAGTAACATCTTTACGGTCATGCACCTATTATGAATGGTTTATTTCTTCTAAATCTCGAAGGGATGAAACACACATCCATAACATTGAGGCTAAGAGATGCAAAGTAGATAGTGATAATACTACTTATTTGTGGCACGTTGCTCAGGTCATATTGGAGTAAAGCGCATGAAGAAACTCCATTCGATGGACTTTGGAGTCTCTTGATTTTGAATCATTTGACACATGCGAACCATGCCTCATGGGCAAGATGATCAAAACCCCGTTCCCAGTATGATGGAGCGAGCAACGGACTTGTTGGAAATCATACGTCTGATGTATGCGACCGATGAGTGTTTTGACGCCGGTGGATATCGTTATTTTCTCACTTTTACCGATGACTTAAGTAGATATGGGTATATCTATCTAATGAAACATAAATCAAACATTTGAAAAGTTCAAAGAATTTCGTAATGAAGTGGAGAACCATCATAATGTAAAATTAAGTTTCTACGATCCGATCGTGGAGGTGAATATTTGAGTTATGATTTTCTCACGCATCTTAAAGCAAGCGGAATCGTTGCAACTCATGCCACTTAACACCACAACGCAATGGTGTGTCTGAACTTAGGAATCGAACCCTATTAGATATGGTCCGATCAATGATGTCTCTTACTGATTTGCCGTTATCATTTTGGGGTTATGCATTAGAAACCGCTGCATTCACTTTAAATAGGGCACCATCTAAATCCGTTGAGACGACACCGTATGAACTGTGGTTTGGTGCTAAACCTAAGTTGTCATTTCTTTAAGTTTGGGGATGCGAAGCCTACGTCAAGAAGTTGATGCCGGACAAGCTCGAACCCAAAGCGGAGAAATGCGTCTTCATAGGATACCCTAAGGAAATTATTGGGTATACCTTCTATCACAGAACCGAAGGCAAAGTGTTTGTCGCAAAGAACGGTTCCTTTCTTGAGAAGGAGTTTCTCTCGAAACAAGTGTGACATGGTTATACCCTACGGGTACGTGACTTTAGCATACCTGGTCCAGCCCAAGGAAGGCCCACAGCAGATATACACTAGCCCATGAAGATTTTCAAGTGGCCAAGGCCCATGACGCTTTCGGATCCTTGGAGAGCAAGACTAGCACAGATAGGAAATTCAAAGTGGTAAAACCCTAGAACTTGTAACCGACTAGGACTATGCCCGGGACCTGCCTAAGTCTATATAAAGGCCAGGAGGGCACGTCCTAGATATCTCGACTCATACTTTCGCACGCACCTCCACGCCAGATCGAATCTGACCAGAACCTTGGCCCGCCGTAATCAAGAGCGTAAGCGGGAGTAGGGTTTTCTCCGGGGCACGAACACAGGTAAATCTCGTGTCCTCGTTGCTTGTCTGCAACCGTGCCACAATCTCCAGATCCCCATCTTCTCCAAAACCCAAGTCCATAACAATGGGCATTGACGAGATTAAACCTCGTCAATTGGCGCCGTCTGTGGGAATTGGGGCTGCTGATTGTGGTCGTGATTCCGGACCGATCGATCTACAACTCCGGCGACAGAGAATCACCTCCTCTTGGCTCGACTTCACCGCCCTCGCCGGCCACCATGAAGATTTCGAGCCGTAGGCGGCGGACTCGAGATTTTGTTGGGAGTTTCGCCTGGGTGGGACAACCGGCACCCTCCGCCTCGAGCGGGTGCCCGTGCCATCAATCAGCCCGTGGCTCCACACCGTACATGCACGCCACCATCAATGATGAGTTTTACAATTAACTCCGATCTATGTGATCCACCTTCGGATGAAGGGACCTACGGTTCGGATCCAAAATGCGGCAAGACAACCGACCAATCTACAAGCGCTATCAGGCGCGCGATCATCCAAACCGACGAGGAAACACCTAACCGCCGCCCAACCAAAGCGAAAACGAAACAAGAAGCGGCCCCACCCAACAGGGAAAACAACGGCCACGTCATCCAACTTAGCAAAGAAGGATGGGTCCAGGCGCGTCGTGCAGTCGCAGGCGACATCGTCTTACCTGCAGACGCCTCACGTGACCTACTCATGGCATACCACTACCTCCTCATCGAGGAACACAAGAAACAATTCAAGATGCAGGAGATGCTAGACAAGCGCAAACAAACAGCCTCCGAGTCCGGTAGCGGCGAGTGCGCTCTCCGCCATGGCACCGGCCCAAAGACAAACGAAACCAGGGGAAACAAGCACCGCTACGGTGGAAAACATGGATCCCAAGGAGCGTTACGTGACCCGAACTCTCCACACATCGTTCATGGATATGGATGCCGACGCAACATCATCGAAGACGCCACAAGCGCGATCATGGCGCATCACAGATCTCACGGCTCACCCACCACCGGAAGGGACCCAAAAGGGCATGCATAGGTCCGCACTCACGGACTAGGACTAATCGAGCTGCGCCCACGAAGTTTCTGAGAAGAAGAAAGCTCGCCAGCGCGACGAGCCCCACACACTCATCCGAAGAGGAAGAGGAGCACGATCTTCCTCGGGAAGAAGAGCTCACACCGCCACAAACGCCTACGACGCCAGAGACAAGCTTACACAAGAAGATCGATAAAGCACGCGCCAAACGCGCATGCTCGTCGAATCGAGATGGATGAAGACGAAGGAGAACTCTACGGCGATGCAAAGCAGACCGCTCATTCGAACACGGATGCCATAACTTCAAGCTTCCTTCGGATACTCCAAGTTCAACGCACGCAAGATCCAAAATCTGGCTCGGTGACCATCCGTCATCCGTCAAGCTTCACGGAGGCAACAAAGAAACCCATGCAATGCCTTCACCGCAATGACAAAGCGCGAGTCTGGCTCAACAGCCTATCATCAGGATCCATCCGAAGCTGGGAGGAGCTTGCTTACAGCTTCATCCAAAATTTCAAAGGCACCAGCAAGAGGCCCGCCTCAATCGAAGAATTGCGAGCCTGCACTCAGAGAACGGGTGAATCTATTCGCTCGTACATACTACGCTGGTCTACAACCAAGAACTCCGCAGCACACATCTCCGAAGAGAGGGCCATCGACGCCTTCAGGGATGACGTCAAGCGCCAAGACTTCAAGGAGGAACTTGGGCGTGTAAAGCCTAAGACACTCGACCACCTCATGGAAATCGCCAACAGTTGGGCAGACGGCGAAGATTGCATCCAGCGACCGCAATCAGATGAAGAGGACGATCACGGCAAGACGTGAACGCCGCAAAGAAGAGGAGATCGCGCGATACGAGGACCGTGACGGACCCGACATGGTCGCAGGCCACGTACGCCGTCAGAACGACAACAATAATGTGAGGATACCGCAGCGGAAACTTCCGCGATAACGGACGACCAACGCGATCGGGTAACGCCGCGATCACAACGACCCTCAACATTCGACAAACTGGGTCCATGCACTATCCACTTCTACATCGAAACAGATGGCAAAAAGAAAGCCAACCACATGCTCAAGGACGCTGCGAGATCCGAACTCCAAGGCATGGTGCAGATGAGGCAACAAGCTCCAACTCTGCTCGAAACGCACCGGCCAGTGAAATAGCACACGAGCTCCACCGCCTATTGAGGCCCAAATCAACCTCGCACCAACAAGAAACAATGCCGGTTCGGATACCCCCACCAAAGGAGCACTAAATATGATCCGGAAGGGACGTCCCACAAACAGTGGTGCGAGAAAATCACCCGACAAATCAACTTGGTGGCAACTCACTGCAATCCCTCGAGTACCTCGGCGGATCGAGTCCTGATCACATTCACTCGCCGATCACCCTTGCCAGATCCTCGCCTGGTCATGCTGCCCTAGTCTCGAGGCGCAGATCGGAGGCTTCGAGATGAGTCGCGTCTTCATGGACGGCAAGAATGCATCAACCTAATGTTCGTAAGCACTCTAGCGGCTATGCGGATCCCGCAATGCAGCCCGGAACAATCGGACACAACTTCCACAAAGATTGTCCTGTGAAGGCATATTCCCCGGGAAAATAGGGCTCGACGCCATCTTGGAAGCCGGACAACTTTCGGCAGAGCGCCTAGAATTCAAAGTGGTGGATCGTCCGCAATACCACGCCATCCCGGGCGTAGCATTCATAAGATTCGCCGCTCCACACCACGATACCTACTCAAGATGCCAGACCAAGGCGTCATCACAATCCACGGAGCTTCACCGATCGGACCAATGCTGTGGATTTCAACAAAATCTTCCGTCTTTTCGCATGCAAGACGAGCTTGTAAGGCTCCACGAGGTGACGGACAATGGATACCCCCACCACAAGCGTAACGCACCGACATGTCCTTCGACTCCACCGTCAACACCAAGAAAGTGGTCCATCCGACGGATGTTCCAAGACGGCGCTGATCGCCAATGACCTCGCCAGATAGGAAGGCGCGCTCGAATTCCGTGAGCGCTGGAAATCTTACCGGTGTCCCGCGGACATGCCAGAGTTCGTGAATTCGCCGAGCACGCACTCAACGTCTTCCACACCAAGCCACCAAGCAATCCATCCAAGACCGCTGAGCACGGGCGAAGCTATTGGCAAGGAAATCAACAGATTATCGCAGCAGACTTCATCCGGGAAATCAAGGAAAGCGAGTGGTGGCGAACACGGTGATGGTCGAAGAAGGACACGGACATCCTGCGGATGCGTAGACTTCACGCCACTAAACAAACACGCCCAAAGGACCACTTCCTCTTCCTGGATCGATCGGATCGATTCTTCTGCAGTTGTGAGAAACTCTCCTTCCTCGACGCCTACTCGTTATAACCAGATTCGACTCAAGGTCAAAGATCAAGAGAAACGGCGCTCATCACACGCTCGAGTATTCTACAACACAATGCCCTTCGGCTAAAGAACGAAAGTGCCACATACCCGATGCATGCGTCGCCTTAAGGACCAGATCGGTCGAACGCCCAAGTCTATGTCGACGCATATAGTAATAAAACCAAGGAGGCAAGGACACTTATCGGCGATCTCCGCGAGACGCTCGACAACCTTGATCGCTACAGATCAAGCTCAACCCGAAAAGTGCGCTTCGGGCCCCTCGGTCACCTGCCGGTACTTCATCTCTCAACGAGGATTGAGGCGAACAAGAAAAAATCGAGCCATCATGACAATGGAGAAGCCGAAACCTCAAGGGCGCCCAAAGTTCGCAGGACGAGTAGCGGCACTAAGGTGTTCATCACCAGTATGGGCGAAGGCCCTACCATTCTACTAGCCGCTGCGTAAAAGCATAAGTTCGAATGGACGCCGAAGCCAACGACGATTCGAAAGCCCTGCTGCCCTTCCACCTTGCCCGCTTTGGTCACTAAAGGAGCGCGAGCCCCGCCGCTGTACATATAGAGCCACACATCGTGGTCAAGACTGACGTGGTCGAACGACCGAAGAAGGCAAGACCCACGGGTCCAGCCCAATTTACTACCTCAACGAGGTAATCGACACCAACAAAGCAGGTACCCTCACTACTGGGTTAGCCTACACGGCGTGTTCATGACGCTCGACGGTTGAGCCATTACTTCCGTGGAGCACCAAGTGATGGTCATCAACGAGGCACCCCTGAACAGCATCCTGAATAATCTAGAGGCAACAGAACGGGTTGCCCTGTGGGGCATCGAACTATCACCCTTGGACATCGCTCACGAAGCGACACGCATCAAATCTCAAGTCCTCGGACTTCTGGTACATTGATGGAGTCAAAATGCGGATACCCCGCATATGTCGCAGCCTTTGGACAATGCATTTCGACGGCTTGAAGCACGAAGTCGAGTAGGGCAGGTCATCGACCTCCGCAAGGTGACAAGATGAATTACGCTCGGATGAAATTCGAGCCTCCAACAACGAAGCCGAACACGCCCTCATCCATGGCATGAGGATGGCAAATATGCGCGAACGCTGGTCATCACGGTGACTCCAACCTCTTCGCCCAGCAGACGATGAATGAGTGTGACGACACGCCGAAAACATGATCGCGCATCGCGCCTACAACGCACTCAAGGAGAATTCGATGGCTGCGAACTTCACGTTGGAAGAGAGAGCAACGAGAAGCCGATAGACTCGCCAACATCGGCTCCACTTGCTAAAGGTGCCACTGTGTGTTCCTCGAACAAATCAAGGCCATCCATGAAGCGGAAATTCCCAAAGGATCACCAAAGCGAAGAACACTGGGGCTACGCTACCCAAGGACAAGAAGGACCGAGAAAATGGACACAGAGGTCGCTATGGTCACCGATGCAGTCATGGCGAAGAAACCCGACACGCCCATACCTTCAGCCTCGATAAACGGAGAATTGCCCGACAATGACAGATGCCCGCCAAGATATCTCGTTCAAAAGCCTTCACCATCATCAATGGCGAATCATAAACGCAGCATCACGGTGTACTACAACGGTGCGTCACCATCGACGATGGCAAAGCCATACCCAAGACATTCACGAGGGCATCTGCGCCACCACGCAGTACCGCCCTTTAGGCTAAAGCTCGCGAGCAGGATTCTACCGCCAACGGACATGAGCGACGCCAAGGACATCGTCCGAGATGCAACGGTGCCAACGGTTCGCCGACAAACCACACGCACTGGTCCGAACTTAGACCCATACCCATAGCTTGGCCTTTTGCTCAATGGGGCCTCGACATGATCAAACCGCCAAAATCCTCGAAGGGGGACACGTTCCTCCTAGTCGCAGAGACAAATTCACCAAGTGGATAGAGGCCATGCCGTCACCAACCGTAAGGAAAAACGTCACAAATTCTTGAATCCATTGTCTACAGGTTCGGCGCATGACAAAGATCATCACCGACAACGGATCGAACTTCATCTCCGAAGAATTCGTGACTTCGCGAAGGCCTCGGATCAACATCACGTATGCCTCTGGCACACCCAAACAAAAGGGGAAGTGGAAAAGGCCAACGGCCTCATCGGCCGCATCAATAAGCGCCTCATGAGCTCACCGAGCAAAAGTTGAAACCGACGAAAGAGTTGTCCGTCTCTGTGGAGCTTACGGACCACGCCAAACAGCTCCACCGGCTACACACTTCTTCATGGTGCACGAGTCGAGCGTTACCAGCCCAAAGTCGCCACTGTGCTCAACAGTCGTCACACAAGCCGAATCCACGGTCAAGATCAAGACGCCGACACACTCGACAAAGCGCGGTATATAGCAAAGACTGATCAGCGGTGTACCAAAGAGTCTCCGCAACTATCACAGCTACGGCTGCGCCCAAGGTCCTTCGTCAAGGAGACCTCGTCTTACGACTCAAGCAAAAGCGATCGAACAAATTCGAGTCACCATGGAAGGACCCCACGTCATCACCGAAGTCATCCTGTGGCGCCTATCGCTTAAACACGTGGAGTCCGGAGTCGCACTCCAACCCATGGAACATCTCGCACTGGCCGATTCTACCCGTAGCAACCTACCCCTTTTACTTTCAATAAGGCTTTCATACTCAAAATTTAGAACCATGTACCTCCTCCATTACGATATAAGTAAGCTAAGTGTCTCGCCCAAACTTCGGTTGGCTCTTTTTCCGCAACTTTAATACATGCTAAACGCACTCGGGGCTCCCCACCTCACGATTTCATCGATCGAGGACCAAACGTGTACACGAAGTAGCGACCACGTCGCAAACGAAAAGGACACGATTAATCAGCGACTACGTGCTCACAAACAAGAAAACCTTTACAACAAAAGGCAAACACGCCACCAGAATATACAAATTTTACATCTATCTGCTCATTTGGTCCTACCTATTCTCAAGAATAACACGAGCACGCTGCTCAAACAAATCTACAACTGCTCGCATATCGCTTACAGCTGCGTAATGCAGACGCATGTTTCACTCGCCACCATCCGGCCGAAGAGGTGGCCCAGCTGCCACACAGCCAAATCCACGTCATGGTGCACTCTCACAAGAGACAAAGCCTTCACTCAAGAACGACCGCTTCAGGCCCTCCTTGACATTTGGCACTCAAATTTTGACAAGACCAAGAAGGGTCGCCGCATGGCATCCAAAGGAAACATGACGCAAAGACCGAGGAAAGTGATGTCCAGACTTTTGGCGGAGCACTGCGCGAACTTGATAGACACGATCCGCACTGCCGCCAGAACCACGTAGCGATCGCGGTCCATCCAGAAGAAGAAGCCGGCCTCCATGTCCTGCTGAGTCAAGCAATTGACCCGAACAGCGACACGCTCTTTTTCTTCCCTCGGAGCAAGATTCGCACCTGCGACAATCGCACAAGACAAGAATAAGGCCTTGGATTTCCAAACGTCGGCAAGGATTGAGCACAACTCGGAGGAATTCATTAAATATATAAGGCCACTACGTGGCACAAGGACGGTACTACAAAAGATATTTACAACAAAAGTAGACTACACACTACACGCCTACTATGCCTAAGGTGCAGACACCGAGTCGCCGAGCCGACGCCTGCCTAGCTGGCCTCATTCCGCTGTCAAAGGCGTACTCGCAGACAAGTCAATGAGCTTGGGCCCATATCGCTGCAACGAGCGGAGTAGGCGTGAAGGCTACCGGATCCATCCGCAGCGTCGGCATCCGAGAGGTGATCCGGGTCCAGGTCCCGCCCAGCCGCCAAGGCCATCGCCAGCCCGGCGACGCGCCGATGCCCTTCGCTGCGCTTGTACGCCGCAGCGCTTTACCGACAGAGCTTCGCCAGGGGCATCAACATCTTCAAGGGCGCTGCAACAGAACACCTCGATCGGACCTATGCAAGTTTGGGCAAAATTCACCAAACCCGCATAGAAACGATTCAAAGGTGCCACCAGCACTTTCGCATGGGTGGAAAACGGCAATAACATTACACAACAGTCCTCGATGGGACCCATGTAACAGATATATAGATAGCAGCGACTCAAAGAGTCAAGAATACGATATAATATACAAAGATCCAAATCACCTTGAAAACGATAGAGCGTCCCCACGGACAAGATGCAAATGAGGCTAAGAGCCTCAAGAATAACCAATGGCGCCATAACCTGCCCAGGCCAAGGAAGGGTAACCCCGCTAACGGGCCGATCTCAAACTCGCTTAACAAAGGGTGCCGACAAAGGGCAAAGGAAAACAAAGAAGGAGGCCAAGATCGAGGCCAAGACACGAGGCTAGAATTCGGCCCTCGCCACATAGGTATGGTGGATCAAGAGCGTGGCAAAGACGCATTAAACAACCTATAGAGACTCGATACAACCGGATATCGGAGGGGTAAGGAAGACCTATTCGGATCCAACTCAAGCTAACACCAAACAAACCCATCTGGCGTTTCCTCGAGACCTATCGAGGAAGTCAACCGAGGAACTCACACGCTGGCGCTTTATTTAATTAGTGATAGTTGCGGTTTTACTAGTCGTTTAGATAATCGCCCGATAAAATAAACAATGGGCACTTTTAGTTAACCATTCCGTGATAGTTGCAATTACTAATCGTGCAGATAGCATGAGATAAACCCAAAACCCAGCCGTTGTTGGTACTTTTATTCAGCCATTTCGCTAGAAGTTGCAAGACTTACTAGTCAGTACAATTGTCGCAAGCGACAACCAACAAGCAATTGTGGTGATTGATTAGCCATTCCGTTATAGTGAAGCTGATTACTAGTCATTATAAGTCAAATTAATAGCAGTAAACTTTAGTTATGCTTGTCTATGATCGAGATATCGCTCCAAGTCGTCCATATCCATGACACGGCTTTCGAAAGTTTTACCCTACGGGTGCACCAATAGCAACACACGCCGATCAACCTCGAAAACCAAATCAAAACCCAACGAGGCTTTCACGATCGAACAATCACAGATTCAAATATTTTGGGGCCACCCTTTGAGTAGAACCCGAACGGAGTAGACAAGCTCCGAGACGGCCTCAAGGTTGCGCCAATGGTCTGAAGCGATCGGGAACCCAAGTGTGGGCTTGTCGATACCGCGTAAACACTCCGCATACCTAAATAAGACAAGCTCCTCGCATCGTAAATAAAGCAAAGAAGCATGGCATAAGTACAGGATCGTAATAAAACCTCAAACTAGTTTGGCCCCAAGAAATAAGAATGAATCAAGCTCGCCTGTGGGGGTCCCATATACCTTGATGTGGATAGCGCGAAAATCAAGGAACAGTGTATCAAGTACTGGGTCTTACGGGACACAAGTGGGCGTTCGGAAACCAAATATTATCTATCACCCACCGATGCCTCTGCTTATTCAATTTTAGTTGTTAAACAGAAATTAAAGTGAACAATAAGTAAAACTAGAATCATCTCCAACATCAACATGCGGCATTACATCAGCAACTGTGGCACATGACGACACACATCAACACTTGAGCAAGCAACTACGACGCGCAAGTCCAACTATCTACCAAACAACAGGTAATAGGGTGTGTCCAAGGCAATATAGGGCTGCACGGTATAACACAGGTACGGAAACTAAAGCATCGCAACTCAGATAGCAATAGATCAACTGGAGGGAAGTAAATACTATAAAAGTAAGCTAGGTAGAAAGGGGGAGATGCTCGCCTGAAAACATTGTCGAAAGGTTCATCCGAAGATCGGGGCGAAGCTCACATCAACTCAACGGCCTTATCCGCGAAGAAGCAAAACACTAGAAGAAACACCGGATGCGATATTTAATAAAACGGCAGAAGATCGGCATGATGCATGTATGAGGTATGGCATGGCAAAGTGCGATGCAATTAGGTCAAGATTAAGCGGAACCGGGGTCCCGACAATTGATTAGGGGGTTCAAGTTGTTTAGCTTCCCCGCAAATTAAATGTTGTATAGCAATGCAACAGATGGAACCGGTTCGCTACACATGTTTAAATGAGGCCAATATGAGACTAGCTTTGCCCGCATATGGGCCCCATATTTAATTATTAGGTGAATCGGCATAAGGCCCCCAAACCAATGCTATGCATGCGAGATGACAATTTAATGTGCAACAAATTGATATATTATAAAATAGGGTTCGAGGAAAAGGTCACACATTTAGGGTTCGGCGATCTTGTTAGGGTTCCGGGGTTCGGGGTCGGTCTCAGGGTTCGACGGATCTGGGATTCGGGGTTCGACGGAAGCGTCCTCGGATTCCGGGGTCGATCTTGTCGTATCCGGGGTCTCGATGTCCGGGAAGCAGAACTTGGGTCGGTGCCGTTCTTGTCGCATGCAGATCTTGTCGGTACCGCGTATCGGGACGGTCTTGGCATCCGAGGGAAGTTCATGTCGCATCCGGGGTCCTCGGACATCGGATCTGGGGAAGTACTTGTTGCATCTACCGCCTTCGGGTCTCGCAATCGGATCCATGTCGTAGTACTCGGCGTTAGGGACGAGGCACTTGACGTGCCGGAAGAAGACTTGTCGCTCCGGTTCGGATTCGGGGTTCGACGTTCCGCCCGGAACGGCCTCGATCGCGTGGACGATCTTGTCGCGATGAAGCACTGCCGCTCGGTCTCGATGTTCAGGCGAAGGTCTTGATGGTGCCGCGGTCGAAATATCGGGGTTTCCGTGAACGAGATCTTGTGACGGGATCGACGAACTTTGTTACGGTCGGCCTTCTCATGTGGTCTCGAGGTTCGCGCCGGAGTGCTTGGGTCCAAACTTTGACTACAGGACGGACATGGGCGAGGTCGACAGGGGACACGGCGACGGAGCTGGACCCGGTCGAGCGAGACGACGCGGAGGGGGTCGGGCGAGGCAGGCGGCGGGCGAAGCGAGGCGGCGGCGGCGACGTGGGGCGGCGCGTAGGGGGGGGCGCGGTGCTCGCTGGGCGAACACGACGGCGATGGCGGACGGGTGGCTCGGGACGCTACGCGCCGACGGAGGCGGCGGAGACGCGGGCGGGGCGCAGGGTCGGGCGAGCGCGATGGAGAGGGACGAGCGAGGAGGGCAGGGCCAGGCAGTCGCCGAGGACGCGGTTGTTGCCGGGTGGGAAGAAGCGCGGAGAGGCGAGGTGGCCGGCTGGCCTGGAGGCGGAGGAACCCGAGGACGCGCGAGGAGAGTGAGGGCGAGGGCGAGGCGCTGGAGTCTCGCTGCCAGCGAGGAGGCGGGAGGGGCGGGAGCTGGCCAGGGAGGGGAGGAGAGCGGCGCGAGGGAGAGGAGAGAGCGTCTGGGGTGGGGGGTCTGAGGCGGCGCCACATGGGACGGGTAGGTGGGAGCGTGTGGGGAGAGGGTCTGGGTGGTGCGAGGGGAGAGGAGGAAGTGGGGGCTCGAGGTGGAAGATGCACAGCGAGGCAGGGGGGCTGGCAGGTGGTGGGCCCAGTGGGACGGGCCAGGGAGGCCGAGTGGAGCCGGTGGCCACGCTGAGGAGGGCCGTGGGAGGTTAGAGGAGTGGGGTCGGCTGGGGAGGTTTTTCCGGAGGGTGGCAGGGGAAAGGGGCTGGTGGGGCGAGTTGGTGAGAGAGAGGGGAATTGGGTGATGTGGCGAAACTGATTGGCTAGGGGAAAGGGAAGGATGATGTGGCGGCATTGGTATTGGGGTGATGTGGAGCTTTGGGTGAGGGTAGACTAATTGGTGGACTTAGGATAGAAGGGCTGGATGGTGGATGGTGGACCGATGAAAATCTGGGCTCGTTGGTCGGGCTGGCCTGCTCGACCGCCTTACTAAAATTAATAAACTTTTATTTGTTTTAAACGGCCGCATGCAAACCGATAGCGCCAAATAAAATATTCGGGACCCGGGTTTGACATTTGAATAGAGATGGGCGTTGGAAAACAAACGGGTTTTAAAATAGTTTTGGCAAACAATGCATGATGATGATGATGCAATGCACAAATTCAACGCGATTTTCTAGTAGTGGTTTTATGGGATGCCACACCGACACCACTAACAATGGATCTCGCCGAGATCCGCCTCATGGTACCGGAAGGAAGGTCGGCGATCTCTGTCTTCTCGCTTGGTGTAGATCCTCGCGACACCACTAACGAGGGTTCCTTCTTCATCAGGTATCGCGACACCACCAACAAAGGTCGTTGTTCCCGATCGTCGAGAGCACTCCAAACAAAAGGTCGGAGGTCGAGGTATCACAAATCAAGCACCCCTAACTTCCGTGGACGAGTAAATTGCTGGATCCACCGATTCGACATACAAGGGTGAATGATAAGAGCAGGGTAGGGTAGCTACTCCATCCCACACTCAAACCATTACTCGCACACGACTAGCGGATTAAGCAACCTACTCTCGGAATTAGACTGAAGATCTTCATAGGCGGTATCCGGAACAAAGATATGATGCCAGCAGAAATCGTATGAAAGACACACTGATTAGGTTCCGCGGTGGTTCCATTGGCATGAACAACACATGCTCAAGGTATACTCCAATTTCACCAAAGCTCGTCCTTCTCATATGTTTTTCAACGACACTGGTATCCGGCAGGGAACACATATGGATAAGAGCTCAAGAACAAAAGATCGGATGAAGGGTACAACCGACAAGTTACAGATTGATGATCGTAGCACCTCCGTCACAAAAGGAAGAAGCGAAACCCTAAAGGTACGACGGAAACCCAAACACGAGAATTCCTGGACTCGAAGAGAGAAGAGAGCGTATTCAAAACACGCCGAGGTAAGAGGAGAATAGAGGGTAAGGAGTAAAATCAGACCTAACCGTAACTATCCAACCGATTTTAAAAATAGTTTTGACACTCTACTTGGCCGTTAGCTAGGTTATCCTACAGTCGGATTTCAGGGTATCGTAATCGCCGAGCTCGATACCACTCAGAACACCTCGGACCTATGCAAGTTTGGGCAAAATTCACCAAACCCGCATAGAAACGATTCAAAGGTGCCACCAGCACTTTCGCGGGTGGAAAACGGTAATAACATTACACAACAGCCCCTCGATGGGACCCACGTAAGATATAGATAGCAGCGACTCAAAGAGTCAAGAATACAGATATATAATATACAAAGATCCAAATCACCTTGAAAACGATAGAGCGTCCCAAATACGACAAGATGCAAATGAGGCTAAGAGCTCAAGAATAACCAATGGCGCCCATAACTCCCGCCTGTGCCAAGCCGGGTAACCGCTAACGCGCCGATCTCAAACCTGCTAACAAAGGGTGCGACAAAGGCAAAGCAAAACAAAGAAGGAGCGTCAAGATCGAGGCCAAGACACGGCGAGGCTAGAATTCGGCGGTCCTCGCCACATAGGTATGGTGGATCAAGCGGCAAAGACGCATTAAACAACCTATAGAGACTCGATACAACCATGGATATCGAGAGGGCAGGAAGACCTATTCGATCCAACCCGAAGCTAACACCAAACAAACCCATCTGGCGTTTCCCTCGAGACCTATCGAGGAAGTCAACCGAGGAACTCACAGCTGGCGCTTTATTTAATTAGTGATAGTTGCGGTACTTTACTAGTCAGGGTTTAGATAATCGTCCCGATAAAATAAATGGGCACTTTTAGTTAACCATTCCGTGATAGTTGCAGCAATTACTAATCGTGCAGATAGCATGAGATAAACCCAAAACCCAAATTGTTGGTACTTTTATTCACCATTTCGCTAGAAGTTGCAAAACTTACTAGTCAGTACAATTGTCGCAAGCGACAACCAACAAGCAATTGTGGGCGATTGATTAGCCATTCCGTTATAGTGAAGCTGATTACTAGTCATTATAAGTCAAATTAATAGCAGTAAACTTTAGTTATGCTTGTCTATGATCGAGACATCATGCTCCAAGTCGTCCATATCCGCGACACGGCTTTCAGAAAGTTTTACCCGGGTGCACCAATAGCAACACACGCCGATCAACCTCGAAAACCAAATCAAAACCCAACGAGGCTTTCACGATCGAACAATCACAGGATTCAGAAATATTTCAGGCCACCCTTTGAGTAGAACCCAGAACGGAGTAAGCAAGCGGCCTCAAGGTTGCGCCAATGGTCAAGCGGTCGGGAACCCGAAAGTGTGGCTGGGCTTGTCGATACCGCGAACACTCCGCATACCTAAATAGTACAGTGTGCCTCGCACAATCGTAAATAAAGCAAAGAAGCATGGCATAAGTACAGATCGTAATAAAACCTCAAACTAGTTTGTGGCCCCAAGAAATAAGAATGAATCAAGCTCGCTCGGGGTCCCATATACCTCCCGATGTGGATAGCGCAAAATCAAGGAACAGTATCAAGTACTCGGGTCTTACGGGACACAAGTGGGCTCGAAACCAAATATTATCTATCACCCACCGATGCCTCGCTTATTCAATTTTAGTTGTTAAACAGAAATTAAAGTGAACAATAAGTAAAACTAGAATCATCTCCAACATCAACATGCGGCATTACATCAAGAATCGTGGCACATGACGACACATCAACACTTGAGCAAGCAACTACGACGCGCAAGTCCAACTATCTACCAAACAACAGGTAATAGGGTGTGTCCAAGGCAATATAGGGCTGCACGGTATAACACAGGTACGGAAACTAAAGCATCGCAACTCAGATAGCAATAGATCAACTGGAGGGAAGTAAATACTATAAAAGTAAGCTAGGTAGAAAGGGGGAGATGCTCGCCTGAAAACATTGTCGAAAGGTTCATCCGAAGATCGGGGCGAAGCTCACATCAACTCAACGGCCTTATCCGCGAAGAAGCAAAACACTAGAAGAAACACCGGATGCGATATTTAATAAAACGGCAGAAGATCGGCATGATGCATGTATGAGGTATGGCATGGCAAAGTGCGATGCAATTAGGTCAAGATTAAGCGGAACCGGGGTCCCGACAATTGATTAGGGGGTTCAAGTTGTTTAGCTTCCCCGCAAATTAAATGTTGTATAGCAATGCAACAGATGGAACCGGTTCGCTACACATGTTTAAATGAGGCCAATATGAGACTAGCTTTGCCCGCATATGGGCCCCATATTTAATTATTAGGTGAATCGGCATAAGGCCCCCAAACCAATGCTATGCATGCGAGATGACAATTTAATGTGCAACAAATTGATATATTATAAAATAGGGTTCGAGGAAAAGGTCACACATTTAGGGTTCGGCGATCTTGTTAGGGTTCCGGGGTTCGGGGTCGGTCTCAGGGTTCGACGGATCTCGATTCGGGTTCGACGGAAGCGCCCTCGGATTCGGTCGATCTTGTCGTATCCGGGTCTCGATGTCCGGAAGCGTAACTTGGGTCGGTGCCGTTTGTCGCATGCAGATCTTGTCATTGCAGATCGGGACGGTCTTGGCATCCGAGGGAAGTTCATGTCGCATCCGGGTCCTCGGACATCGGATCAGGGAAGTACTTGTTGCATCTACCGCCGGTCCGCTTCAATCGGATCCATGTCGTAGTACTCGGCGTTCCGGACGAGGCACTTGACGTGCCGAGGAAGAAGACTTGTCGCTCCGTCCGGTGGATTCGGTTCGACGTTCGCCCGAACGGCCTCGTGATCTGCGTGGGCGATCTTGTCGTCGATGAAGCACTTGCCGCTCGTGGTCTCGATGTTCGTATGAAGGTCTTGATGGTGCCGTGGTCGAAATATCGGGTTTCCGTGAACGAGATCTTGTGACGGGATCGACGAACTGTTACGGGTCGGCCTTCTCATGTGGTCTCGAGGTTCGCGCCGAGTGCTTGGGTCCAAACTTTGACGGTTGGACGGACATGGGCGAGGTCGACATGGGGACACGGCGACGGAGCTCCTGGACCCGGGTCGAGGCGCACGACGCGGAGGCGGGCGCGCCGCGAGGCGGGCTCCGGGGCTCGGCGAGTACGAGGGCGCAGGCGGCCGGGGCGGCGGCGAGCAAGGCTGGGCGCAGCACGGCCGGGCGCGATGGCGGACGGTTTCGGGACGCAGGCTGGCGACGGAGGGCGGCGAGACGGGCGGCGCTGGCGGGCGAGGCGGGCGCGATGGAGAGGGACGTGGAGCGAGAGGCACGCCGCGGTCGCGGAGGACGCGGGGTTGCTGGCCGGGTTGGGAAGAAGCGAGAGGCGAAGAGGTGGCCGCGCCACTCGGAGGCGAGGGAACGAGGACGCCTTGCGAGGAGAGAGGAAGAGGCGAGGCGGAGCTGGCGCTGCAAAGCGAGGAGGCGGGGGCGGCGGAGGGGCGGAGGCTGCTGCCTGAGGGGTGGGAGAGCGGCGAGGGAGAGGAGAGGAGCGAGGCGCTGGTGGGGTCTCACGGAGGCGGCTGCGGGGACGTGGGGACGGGTGGTGGGAGCCGGGTGGGGAGAGGGTCTGGTGGTGCGATGCAGGAGGAGAGAGGGGAAGGGGCTCGAGGTGGAAGATGCAGGCAGGCAGGGCGGTGGGGCTCAGGTGGGCTGTGGGGGACGGGTGGGAGGCCGGGAGTGGCCACGCTGGGAGAGGGAGGGCGCTGTGGAGGTTAGAGGAGTGGGTCGGCCCGTGAGGTTTTTCCAGGGAGGGTGCGCGTGGGACCTGTGCGTCAAAGGGGCTGGTGGGGCGAAGTTGGTGAGAGAGAGAGGGGAATTGGGTGATGTGGCTAAAACTGGCTAAGGGGGAAGGAAGGATGATGTGGCACTGGTATTGGAGGGGGTGATGTGGAGCTTTGGGTGAGGGTAGACTAATTGGTGGACTTAGGATAGAAGGGCAGGTGGATGGTGGACCGATTTAAAATCTGGGGCGGTCGTTCGGGTCGGGTTGGCCCGTTCGACTGCCCCTACTAAAAATTAATAAAACTTTTATTTGTTTTAAACGGGCCGTGCGCAAACCGATAGCGGCCAAATAAAATATTCCGGGGACCCGGGGTTTGACATTTGAATAGAGATGGGGCGTTTGGAAAACAAAACGGGGTTTTCGAAAATAGTTTTGGCAAACAATGCATGATGATGATGATGCAATGCACAAATTCAACGCGATTTTCTAGTAGTGGTTTTGCGGGATGCCACATGCGCCCTTCGGGAAGAGCTCCTGGTAGAAGCGACCAAGGACCTCTTTCGCCTTGGCAAGGGAGTTGACGACGGTGCCGCAGCGGTCTTCGACCGCCACAGTGGCATCATCTAGAGCACTCCCGTGCTCCAGAGCATCGCGGTCGAACTCGATGCCTGCGACATCTGAGACAAAAATGAAGAAAAGCATGAAGAAAGGTAGCATCGAAGAAGACTCGTAGAAACAGAAACAAGTGAAAAAATTAGCACTCACCCGAAATAGCCTTGGCAGCAGCCATGAGCTTCGCCGCCACCCATCTTTCACGAGCAGCCGCAACGGTGGCTAGCTGCTCCTCACGATCTGGCCTCTCACGCAGACGCCTTTTCGCCTGCCTTCGACTCTAGCTCAAGGCGCTCTTACCGGGCGGCACAAGCTTTGCTCCGATTGGCCTAGGCTCTTTTTAAGAGCGTCAACCTCACGGAGAGTCATTATGCTTCTGCATTTAAGACAAGCAAGTGTCAAAGAACAGACCAGATAAACAAGAGAGGTATTAAAAGGCGACAGATACCTTGAAGCTGAAGTTTCGCCTCAGTAGCTAGGGCGCCCCCCACCGCCGCTTGGCCTCAAAGACAAAGGTCGCAGAAAAAGGAAACAGAAGAAGAAAGGACTTGGGGCTACGCCAACACAAAGGAGCAAAAACAACATCCGCACACGAAGACACTCGGGGGCTTCCCCCATGACATGAAGAAAAATTACATGTTCCGACGGCGACCCCGCAGCCCCGCCTGCGAAATTCTGAGGCGCAACCACCAGCGCCTCCCGCACAGGAGGATCCGAGCGCGCACCAAGTCGCCACCGTCCGAGGAGGAGGCGACGCAATGTTCAACTCCCCCATCATCTCCCGTGCACCATCACTAGAGTCGTGGGAGGATTACCTGCATACAAACCAATCAGCACAAATGCAAAATTCGCGAAGGAACAAAGACAACAGTATAACGAGGAAACTTACAAGCCCAATGCGCTCAGGTCGAAGATAGGAGAAGCCCTTCGGGCCCTCTTCTCCTCTTTCTTCTCTTCCTTCTTCTCCTCCTTCTTTTCTTCCTTCCGCTTTCTTTGGCGGGCGCGCGCGACAACCCGCACAGGAATGGCAGGAAGGGGAGAGGAAGAACCTCCATGAACATCATCATGACGCTCAAGGCCCAGAGGATTTCTGGGAGTCGGAGGAGTCGAGGAATCCAAAGACTCGCTGGAGCTCTGTGATCGCTATGCGAATGGTCTCGAATCGCTTCATCCTCCCGGAGATCGTACGACGTAGCTCGGACACGGAATCCACCACTTCATTATCCGGGGCATTCGGATACCTTTCGGGCAACGGCGGTACCATGCCCGGCACTTTGAAGCTCTGCAAGATGAGAAGGAACTTTGTTAGCAAACAAAGGAAACAAATACACAACCGACAAAAACAAAGGGGGAGCACTACGTGCGCAAATCTACACCTTCGGTACGACCAACGCCGAAGAAAAGGGAGGTGGCGACTTCCAGGATTTTTAAATCGGCCTTGAACTTCAACAAGGCCAAGAGCTTGTCAAGTTCCACCTCGGAGATTTTCTCACTCGAAACCCTCGTCGGATCACGGTGCCCAGAATAAAGAAACATCGGGTGCGCCCTCGCTTGGAGAGGCTGCACCTGACGCTCAAGAAACATTCGGATGATGTCCACACCGTTCACCTCCTTCTTAGGAATCAGTTGGAGATCCTCCACCCGACGGTACAGGGCCTCTATCTCCGCCACCTCACCGTCTAAGATTTGTTTTTTCCAAGACATTTTCTTCTCAATCATTTGGGAGGGGTCAAAGGGAACAAGACCAAAATCTTGCCCGGGCACTACGGAGTCACGGATATAAAACCATCGCCTCCGCCAAGATCTTGGACAGATTCGGACATGGAAAAGAAAAGAATTGCAGATTGGGACGAGGAGATGATGAAACCCCAATGGGATAAACACCATCCCAGATTGCCTCTTCACGGAATAGAGCTTAGGAAGAGGCCAAAGCTTGACTCAATGCCAAGCCAAGACTCGCAAAAAGTGATAAAACAAGCAATGGAGAAGAGAATTGGGAGAGAAGATGCACAACCCCATAGAAGAAGAGCAGTCCACGAAGGAAGTCATGGATCGATACGAAACCCACGCAAAACGGCATGGAAACATAACCCGACCCGGTACCCAGGATGGGGACGGGGATTACCTCATTGCCGGAGTTTAACGGCTCCCTATCCTCCGGGATCAAGCCCGCCGCGAAGTTTGGAGATCGCTCTCCGCGTCTCGATCGCCGCCACCACCATCGGTGACGCGAAAGCGGCGTGCCCTTCTTGCCTCGTGGCGCTGGTCCCAACCGCAGATGAGGACTTCTTTGTTTTCCCCATGGCGCTACGGGCGTGGTGGCGATGCCAACGCAAAGAACGGGAAATGTGGAAGGAAAGCTCAGCAGCAGCAAGAATCGCCAAGAACAAGGAGGCAAAGTGAAGATATGCCGGTGCGGTGAAAAACAAAACACGATTTCACAAGGATTATAACGAAGACGACGACGCTGGCCGCCCATCGAGAAGACCTAACGCCAACGAGATCTGGCTGCTCACGTGTCGCATCACAACGAATCGTCGTTACCACGCCGCCCACTACGCTGAAATCGAGGGAGACGCCAGATCATCTCACGCCGTGCGTGACCGGTCAATTCAAAGTCGCAAGTGGGACCCACGCTTCGTCCGCCAAGTCATCTCGGCGTAGCGACGCTGAGGTCATCAATCGTGAAGCAGCGTCATCAAAAGCTATACTAGCACCACTTCGCCCACGGCTAAGAGTACTCACGAATCTTCGATTCGACTAAATACTGGGCTACTCCTATCGTGGCGCCGCGCACCGATGCATAAATGAGGATGACATCTCCGAGTCCCACGTCAGTCCACGACTCCACTATGGACTGGGGCTACTCCCATAGGGAGGATGGATTTAAGCATCCGAAAATTTCGAGTCCTGCGGACTTAAAACAAGAAGCTTGAACTAAAGTCTCCGTTCGAGTCTATGACTCGAGCACTTGGGGCTACTCCATAGGGAGGCTGGTCGCACCCTAAGAAATCTTCATTGCGATCCTCGGATGAGCATGCATTTTTGGCAACTTTGCCCCAACAAAGCGGCCGAGTGAGCGACAATCTCTAGGCCACCCAAACACCTCCGTGGTGATAAATGTTCGGATGCTGCGTCGCGACGAAAAGATAAGACCCTACGATATCATCGATGGCCGGCAACGCACTGATTTTGTGCTCGCTAGTACAAACTGCAGTGGGTACAATAAAAATCCCGACGGACGCTGCTGGGTACACCAATTAAAATCACTGAATTCCACTCGTAAGTCCTCCGCGCCCGAGTCGAATTACGCCAAGATATGTTCCGTGTCGGGTTGATTGACGAACTCAAGAAGATCGTGTCGTTTCGTCCTAAGACGCTTAATCGACCGATCCGTCGGGTGAGTCAGCACACGCATCAACAATCCTGCACACATATACTATTAATATATAGATGCACCGAAGATGGAAGAGTCCTCACCAATCTACAATTCGGTGATCACCGGCCATCGACATGGTTATACCCTCACGGTGCGTGACTTTAGCATACCTGGTCCAGCCCAAGGAAGGCCCAGCAGAATATATACTAGCCCATGAAGATTTTCGGGCAAGGCCCATGACGCTTCGGATCCTTGGAGCAAGACTAGCACATATAGGAAATTCAAAGGGTAAAACCCTAGAACTTGTAACCGACTAGGACTATGCCCGGACACGCCTAAGTCTATATAAAGGCCGAGGGCACATCCTAGATCTCTCGACTCATACTTTCAGACGCTCCACTCCAGATCGAATCCAAGACCTGTAACCTTCGGTTCCGCCGTAATCAAGAGCGGACAAGCAGAGTAGGGTTTTCCTTCGGGGCCTGAACCTGGGTAAATCTCGTGTCCCCTGGTTGCTTGTCTGTTAACCGTGCCACGATCTCCAGCATCCCCATCTTCTCCAAAACCCAAGTCCATAACAATGGGCATTGACGAGATTAAACCTCGTCAAAGTGAGTGGGAGGAAAGTAGAGCTAGACGAGGTTGTTGAACCTTCTATTGAGTTGGATAGTAGCGCAACACCTAAAATTGTTCCAGTGCCGCCTGCACCAACAATAGAGGAAGCTAATGACAAGGATCATGAAGCTTCGGACGATGCTGCTACTGAACGTCGCAGGTCTACAAGGTCGCGTGCCCCTCCTGAGTGGTACGGCAACCCTGTCTTGACTGTTTTGTTGGTAGAAGACAGTGAACCTATGAACTATGAGGAAGCGATGATGAGCCCAGACTCTGAGAAATGGCTAGAGGCCATGAAATCCGAATTGGGATCCATGAGCGAAAACCAAGTGTGGACTTTGGTGGACCCTCCTAGCGACCGAAAGGCCGTTGAGTGCAAATGGATTTTCAAGAAGAAAACGGACGCAGATGGTAATGTTACCGTCTATAAAGCACAACTTGTCGCGAAAGACAAGTTCAAGGTGTTGACTACGATGAGACTTTCTCTCCCGTAGCGATGTTTAAGTCCATTCGGATTTTATTAGCAATTGCTGCGTTTCATGATTATGAAATATGGCAGATGGATGTCAAGACTGCGTTCCTCAATGGCAACATTGATGAAGAGTTGTATATGATGCAACCCGAAGGTTTTGTCGATCCTAAGGATGTCGATAAAGTGCAAACTTCGTTCCATTTATGGACCAAGCAAGCATCTCGGAGTTGGAACCTTCGTTTTGATCAAGTGATCAAGAGCTTTGGACTTGTTCCAAATTGCTATGAAGCTTGTATCTACAAGAAAGTGAGTGGGAGCTCGGTGACATTTCTGGTACTATATGTGGATGACATATTGATTATTGGAAATGACATTAACATGCTTAACGATGTGAAGAGTTATTTGAACAAGTGTTTTTCAATGAAATACCTAGGTGAAGCTGCTTATATATTGGGCATCAAAATCTATAGAGATAGACAAAGACGCCTGATAGATTTAAGCCAGAGTACATACCTACACAAAGTTCTGAAAAGGTTCAGAATGGATAAGGCAAAGAAAGGTTAGTGCCTATGTTGTCAGGTAAGATATTGAGCAAGGCTCAGTGTCCAGCTACGGTAAATGATAGAGAAGCTATGAGCAAAGTGCCTTATGCCTCGGCCATAGGTTCTATCATGTATGCCATGCTGTGTACTAGACCGGATGTGTCCAATGCTCTTAGTTTGACGAGCAGATATCAAAGTGATCCAGGAGTGGAACACTGGAGAGCCGTGAAGAACATCCTAAAGTACCTAAATAGGACAAAAGAAATGTTCTTAGTCTATGGGGGTGATGAACACCGTGAAAGGTTACGTCGACGCTAGTTTCGACACCGACAAGGATGATTCTAAATCTCATGTGATAATGTTCATATTTTGAATGGAGGAGCTATGAGTGGAGAAGCTGCAAGCAAAGCGTGATCGCGGGATATACTGAGAAGCGGAATACATGGCTCCGCAGGTTGGCCAAGTGAAGGAGTTTGGATCAGAACTTCATCATCGAGCTTGGCGTGGTTCCAAGTGCATTGGACCCACTAGAGATATTGTGTGACAAAGCTGCGCCATAGCACTCGCTAAGGAACCAAGATATCATCCAAAGACCAAGCATATCAACATGAAGTTTCATATAATCCGAGATTATATAGCGATGGAGATCTGAAGATTAGCAAAGTACATACATCGAATGTCGCAGATCCATTGACTAAACCCCTTCCACGTGTAAAACATGATCAACACCTTAGTGCCATGGGTGTGAGATTGTTGCCAAATGTAAACTAGATTATTGACTCTAGTGCAAGTGGGAGACTGTTGGAATTATGTCCTAGAGGCAATAATAAAGATGTTATTATTATAATTCTTGTTCATGATAAAGTTTACATTCCATGCTAGAATTGTATTAAGCGGAAACTTTAATACTTGTGTGGTTTGTGAACAACACCGTGTCCCTAGTATGCCTCTATGGACTAGCTCATTGATTAATGATGGTTAAGATTTTCTAACCATAGACATGAGTTGTCTATTAATAATGAGATCATATCATTGGGAGAATGATATGATGGACATATCCAAACTAAGCGGAGCAATTAGATCGTGTCATCGTGTTCATCTTTGCGAAGCTTTTCTTATGTCAAATATTGTATTCCTTAGACCATGAGATAATACAACTCCCTGGTATCGGAAGAAAGCTTTGAGGTCATCAAACGTCATCCTATGAGAGGGTGATCATAAAGGTGTCTCTCAGGTGATCGGAAAGTACCTGGGTTGTATGTATCGAGATGGGATTTGTCGCTCCCAAGTCGGAGAGATATACTTGGGCCCACTAAGAATCGATATCAACACCGCTTGCAAGCATGTGGTTAAGGAGTTAATCACAAAGTGATATCGGATTACGGGCAGTAAAGCACTTGTCGTGAACAAGATTGAACTAGGTATGACTGCACGATCATCAAATCTCGCAAGTAAAATATCGCGAGACGAAAGGAATATATATATGGGATTGAATGAATCTGCATCGTGGTTCATTCGATATGATCATCGATGAATGTGTGAGTCAATATGGGTTTACGAGACACTGTTGATTATTGATAGAAGATCATGTCCGCATGTTCTCGAACAGAAGGGTCACACACTTAACGTGTCTCGACGCCAGGATAGATTGGATAATTGGTTTATGAGTTTTTGTTCGAGTCTCGGATGTGATCCGGACATCACGAGAGGTTCGGAATGGTCCGGAGAATAAGATTCATATAAGGCAATGCAGTTTTTGGAGTTCGTAGTTGTTTCGGGTGAATCGGTATTGTACCGAAAGCTTCTAGAACCTTCCGGAGGGGGACCAACGTGGCCCCACCTGCCGGGAGGGGCATGGGCTCATGAGGGAGTGCCTCTGCATTGGGCCAGGCATAAGGCCCATAGGCCCAGCCGCCAAACAAGGGGAAACCCTAATGGAGCTTCTAGAAGGAGGAAACTTGCCCCACTCTTTCCTTGGCTGCCCAGGCTTGGGAGGTTCTGGGGCGCCCACCCCTCTATATAAAGAGGGCTAGGGGCGCACCACCCCCACACACCTTCCCCTCAAGCCTAGCCGCCCTGCTTCCCTCCTCTCTCTCTCCCTCCCGACTGCGTGTAGGCGAAGCCCTGTGCAGAAACTCTCCACCACTTGCACCGCGCCGTCGCGTTGTAGATCCAATACATCTCTCCACCATACTTGTTGGACCGAAGAAGGAGGAGACGTCGAGGTGCCGCACGTGTGCATCTCTCGGAGGCATCTTCACTTGCGGTGTTAGATCGGAGCGGATCGCGAGGAGGAGAAGCGAGTATGACTACATCACCCACGTTCCGACGAACGTTCCGCTGTGTGAATCTTCAAGGGTATGAAGATCTCATCTAATCTCTCTCGTTGTTTGCATCTCCTAGATTAGATCTTGGCTTTCCCGTTCGCATCCGTAGAATTTTTTTGATTTACTATGCTGTGAAACCCATTACTTCAATCATATGAAGAGAATAAGCTTTGTTGATGGAAGATTGTAGAAGATCGGCAACCAAGAAAAATATCAAGGGTGAAAGAGGATCCCCTGTCTTACCCCCCTTCTGTAGTGAAATCGTCTCCCAGGGACTCCATTAAGCAGAACTAAAGAATTTCCAGAACCAAATATAATCTCAATCCATTTCAACCATTTCTCATCAAATCCCATTTGCTTCGTTGTTTTGACTATAGCTTGGTGATCTTGTGTTAAATGCCTTTGCAAAATCCAATTTTACTAGAATTATTTCCCTTTTAGAATGATCACATTGATGAATAAATTCAAATGCCCATGCTAGAAAAACTTGAATGGATCTCCCTTTGAGGAAGCCATACTGATTTTTGTGGCCAATATTGAGAACCACCTTCTGTAATCTATTTGCCAACACCTTTGTAATAATTTTAGGCAACAATTAAGTAGAGTGATACGTCTATAATCATTATCAGTTTCAGGTGTCCTCCTTTTAGGGATCAAAGTGATATGCCCCATACTTAAACTTTCCAAATTCAAGTTTCCATCATGGAAGTCTTGACACAGACTGTAATTATTTGTTTTAATAATATGCTAGCATGACTTAAGAAAATGTCCATTAAATCCATATGGCCCTAGAGATTTATCAGTAGGCATGTGCTTGACAACCATGTCAATTTCTTTAGTTGTGAATGGAGCTGAGAGATCAGCAAGTCCAGGTCCTGGTTGTATGAGATCCTCAAGGTCCATAGTCATTTGTGGGTTATGGGTGGTACCTAACCTCTCCTTAAATACTTGATAAATAGTTTTTTCCTTATCAGCATGAGAAGTGACCACAAAACCATCAGCCATACTAATTTGAGAGATGCTATTCCTTCTATACCTCTCAGTGACCATTGCATGAAAAAACTTCGAGTTTTCATCCCCGAATTTTGTCCATCTGATAGTGCATCTAGTTTTCCAATATTGTTTCTTGTAGTCCAGCAGGTTGATGTGGCATCCCGCAAAACCACTACTAGAAAATCGCGTTGAATTTGTGCATTGCATCGTCATCACCATGCATTGTTTGCCAAAACTATGTTTGCAAAACCCGATTTGTTTTCCAAACGCCCCAACTTTAATCAAATATCAAAACCGGGTCCCCGGAATATTTTGTTTTGTCGCTATCGGTTTGCCAACGCCCGCTTAAATCAAATAAAATTAAATTGTTTTTAGCGAATGAGCGGGCCGTTTGACCAATCCACCACCTTTGAAGATTACAAACGGTCCACCTAACCGCCCTATAAAATCCTAAACCTACCCAGAAATCTACCCACCCTACCTGGCCACATCACCCCAACCTATCCTATCACGCCACATCACCCTTGCCCACCCCTCACCCACTCAAATCCTGCCACCTAATCCTAACCCTCTCTCTCCTCTCTCTCCCTCCAAACAGGCCCAGCCTCCTGGTCCCTCATGGACCCACCCAGGATCCCCACCCAACGCGCCCAGACCACCCCACGCGCCTCCCAGTCACACACCCCACCTCCCTGCGTGGGACCCACTTCCCACCAGACGCCTCCCACGAGCCTGCCTTCCTCCTCCCGTTCTCCTCCTCCGCCTCTCTGCGGCCCATGCTCCGCCATCCTCCTCGCTTGGTCCTCCGCCTTCTCCGCCCTCTCGGTCTCCCGCTCAGTCCACCATGGCCTCTCCTCCCCGACTCGCCTCTCCCTCGCGTCTGAGCCAAGCCCGCGTCAGATCCCACAGCCTCCCGGCCCCGCCTCGCTGCCAGCAGAAGCTCCATATTCCGGCCAAGACTCGCCTCCACCACGCACTTGCCCCCACCTCACGCCCGCCCCGGCCTCCTCCTCGCCAGCCCCGCCTCGCCACGCTCTCGCCCAGCCACAAAGCCAGACGTCTGGCCGTCGGCCGCCTCCCTCAACCCTCCCGGCCAAGGCCTTCGCCCGGCTCACGACCTCCCGCTCGCCCGCCGGCCACGCTGGCCCCTGGGCCCAGTCTCCTCCGCCTCACACTGGCTGCAGCCCGCCCTCACGGCCCGCCTCGCCTCCCGTCCTGGCCTGCTACGCCGCCCGCTCACCTCCCGAGAACCTCCACCGCGCCGGCAGCGGTCCCAGCGCCGTCCCCATCCCGCCGCCGGTGGGCCACCTCGGTGCTCTAGTGAACGCGACAAGACCGGTACTCGACTGACAAGTACCACTCGAGAACGAACCCCGGACTCAAGTTTCCCGAAGACCGTAGGCGGATCCGAGATCGCCGACCCGATCGAACTAGATGGACCAACAGAGGAACCTCATGATCTCCTTCCGAAGCGTTGGCGCCACGCGACAAGATCTTTCAGACGAACAAGACCGCCACACCGACGCCCATGTTCTCCTCCCAAACCCGATGACCGCCATGATCTTCGCCCGGACGAAACGAATCCCGAAGACCGATCCGAGCCGATCCAAGACCCGGCGCGTCAGTACTTCACCGGGCCGCGAACCTGGCGCTGCTCCCAAGTCACCGAACACCAAGTTCTCCATCAAGGAAACCAAGGCCGACGTGGAACCGTAGAACGCCGAGTGCTTCACCCGGACACCGAGAACTTCCCCCTGAACGCCATGACCGTCGACATGACCCCTAGTCCCGCACCCGGATGCGCCAAGACCTACCCCCGATATCCGAGCACGACCCCGGAGGCCGAGAACGATCCCGACGAACCCCAGATCCGAACCTCGCCGACCTCGCCGAACCCTGGACCCCGACCCCGAACCCCGGAACCCCCAAGATCGTCAAGAACCTCAAAGTGTGAACCTCTTATCCGAGAATCCTATTTTATAACATAATAACAACTTGATTGCATATTAAATTGTCATCTCGCATGCATATCCGTGGTTTGGGGGCCTTATACCGATTCACCTAATAATTAAATATGGGGCCCATATGTGGGCAAATCTAGTCTCATATCGGCCTCATTTAAACTTGTGTAGCGAACCCGATGATATCTTCTACCATGTTAAACAACATTTAAAATTGCGGGGTATCTAAATAACATGCGCCATCTAATTAATTGTCGGGACCCCGGCTCCACTTAATATAACCTAATTGCATCACACCTTTGCCATGTCATCCATCATACATGCATCATGCCGATCTTTTGCCGTAGTATTAAATATTGCATCCGGTGTTTCTTCTAGTGTTTTGCCTCTTCGCGGATAAGACCGTTGAGTTGATGTAAGTCACCCGATCTTCGGTTGAACCCTTCGACAATGTTTTCAAAGCAGCATCTCCCTTTCTACCTATCTTAATTTTATAGTCTTTATTCCCTCCTGTTGATCTATTGCTATCCGTGTTGCGATGCTCTAGTTTGCACTTTGATATCCCTGCAGTAAATTGCCTTGGACACATCCTATTACCGTTGTTTGGTAGCTAGTGGGACTTGCGTGTCGACGCTTGCTCAAGTGTTGTCGTGTTGTCAATGCCACGCTTGTTGATGTATTGCCGCTGTTGATGTTGGAGATGATTCTAGTTTTACTTATCGTCATTTTACTTTCGCTTAACAACTAAAATTGAATAAGCAGGCATCGGTGGGTGATAGATAATATTTGGTTTCCGAACGCCCACTTGTGTCCCGAAGACCCCGAGTACTTGATAATTTCCTTGATTTTGCGCTATCCACATCCGGAGGTATATGGGACCCCTGAGCGAGCTTGATTCAGTCTTTATTTCTTGGGGCCACAAACTAGTTTGAGGTTTTATTTACGATCCTGTACTTATGCCATGCTTTATCGCTTTATTTACGATTGTGCGAGATAGCACATCAGATTGTTTAGGATCGGACACGATTCCGCGGTGTGTCGACAAGCCCTGCTTGGGGTTCCCAATCGTTCTCACACCAGATACCCGGCACCTTGAGGCCCCTCGAGCTTGCCTACTCGCTATGATTCTACTTAAGGGTGGCCTCAAATATTTCTGAATCGTGTGATTGTTCACCGTGAAAGCCTCGCTGGGTTTTGATTTGGTTTTTCCGAGGTTGATCGAGTGTGTTGCTATTGGTGCACCCGGCGGGTAAAACTTTCCGAAAAGCCGTGTCCATGGATATGGACGACTTGGAGCACAGATCTCGATCAGACAAGCATAACTAAAGTTTATCGCTATTAATTTGACTTATAATGACTAGTAATCAGCTTCACTATAACGGAATGGCTAATTAATACTGCCCACCATTGTTTGGTTGTCGCTATGCGACAAATGTATCGACTAGTAAGTATTGCAACTACAACAAATTGGTGAATAAAAGTACCAACAAGCCGGGATTTTGGGGTTTATCTCATACTATCAGATTTTGATTAGTAATTGCTGCAACTTCAACGGAATGATTAAATAAAATGCCCACTATTTACTTTATCGACGCTTATCTAAATCGACTAGTAAAGTGCCACAACTACAACGAATAAGTAAAGCGCCAACTGTGAGTTCCTCGGTTGACTTCCTCGTTTGGTCTCGAGGGGAAACGCCAGATGGGTTTGTTTGGTGTTAGCTTCGTGTTGATCCGGATAGGTCATTCTCACCCCTTCGATAACCGCCATTGTATCGAGTCTCTATAGGTTGTTTAGTGCGTCTTGCCGCCGCCACCACCATACCTATGTAGGCGAGGACCGCCGAATTCTAGCCTCGCTGCATGTCCGGCCTCGATCGACGCTCCTTCTTTGTTTTCTCGCTTGCCTTTGTCGGCACCCTTTGTTTAAGGTGTTTGGGATCGACGTCGTTAGCGTGGTTACCCTTCCGCTTGGCACAGGCAGGTTATGGACGCCATTGGTTATTCTTCGTGGCTCTTAGCCCATTTGCATCTTGTCCGTAGCCTGACGCCTCCCTTTCAAGGTGATTTGGATCTTTGTACCGTATATTCAGTATTCTTGACTCGAGTCGTCATTGTATATATCTGCTGGGTCCCATCGAGGACTGTGTAATGTTATTACTTTGTTTTTCCACCCTTGCGAAAGTGCTGGCACCTTCAATCGCTTTCTATGCGGGTTTGGCGAATTTTGCTAAAACTTGCATAGGGCCGATTCGAGGGTGTTCTGAGTGGTATCGAGCTCAGCTATGATACCCCACAAGTCCAAATCAGGATAACCTAGCTAACGGTCAAGTAGAGTGTCAAAACTATTTTTGCAAAATCGGTTGATAGTTCTCGCTAGGTCTGACTCCTTACCCCATTGCTCTCCTCTTACCTCGACGTGTTTTGAATCGCTCTCTTATCTTTCTTCGAGTCCGTGAATTCTCGTGGTAGGGTTTCCGCTGTACCTTTAGGGTTTCGCTTCCTTTGGTAACGGTGTTCTACCATCCGGTGTTCAAGCTGCCTGATGAATCCGTCTACGGTGGTACCATTCTTTGTTCTTTGGTGTGTTTTCCGATGTTTTCCGGCGCGACGACAGCATCTACTCCGGATCCGGTGCCGAGTCCGATCACTCCTTTGTTTAGAACCTCGCTTGTCGAGATCTTCGGTCTGATTCCGAGGATGGTTGCACGCTTTTCCACTGATTGTGCAGAGTAATAGTTTGGGTGCGTGATGGATTGGCCCCCATGCCGACTACCCTTTCTATTCGCTTTCGTACATTGAAGTGGACGAGAATGCATCGGTTCCCCTCGTCCACCGGGTTAGAGGTGGCTTTGTTTGTTGATGCCTCTAGCTCGACCTTTTGTTCCTGAGTGTTCACTAACGATCGTGAACAACGACCCTTTGTTGGTGGTGTCGCCGTTTTGATGAAGAAGGAACCCTTGTTAGTGGTGTCGCGAGGATCTACACGAAGTGAGAAGGATCAGATCGCCGACCCTTCCTTCCGGTACCATGAGGCGGATCTCGAGGGCGAGATCCAGTGTTAGTGGTGTCGAATTGTGGCATCCCGCAAAACCACTACTAGAAAATCGCGTTGAATTTGTGCATTGCATCGTCATCACCATGCATTGTTTGCCAAAACTATGTTTGCAAAACCCGATTTGTTTTCCAAACGCCCCAACTTTAATCAAATATCAAAACCGGGTCCCCGGAATATTTTGTTTTGGCCGCTATCGGTTTGCCAACGGCCCGTTTAAATCAAATAAAAATTAAATTGTTTTTAGCGGGGGCAGTCGAACGGGCCGTTTCGACCCGAACGACCACCCCCAGAAGATTACAAACGGTCCACCTAACCGCCCTATAAAATCCTAAACCTACCCAGAAATCTACCCACCCTACCTGGCCACATCACCCCAACCTATCCTATCACGCCACATCACCCTTGCCCACCCCTCACCCACTCAAATCCTGCCACCTAATCCTAACCCCTCTCTCTCTCCTCTCTCCCTCCCTCCAAACCGAGCCCCAGCCTCTGGTCCCTGCCCGCGGGACCCACCCAGGATCCCCACCCAACGCGCCCAGACCACCCCACGCGCCTCCCAGTCACACCCCACCTCCCCTGGCCCGCGTGCGGGACCCACTTCCCCACCAACCGCACGCCTCATGAGCCTGCCTTCCTCCTCCTGCTCTCCTCCTCCGCCTCTCTCCGGCAGCCCGCCCGCCATCCTCTCCGCTTGGTCCTCCGCCGCCTCTCCCGCCTCTCGGTCTCCCGCCAGTCCACCATGGCCTCCCTCGAGCCACCTGGCCTCCTCGCCCGCCCGCTGCCTCAAGCCCGCCTCCTACGCATCCGCCACCTCCCGGCCAGCGCTACCGCCTCCACCGCGTGCCGCTGCCCCCGACTCGCCTCATTGCCGCGCAGCCCTCGCCCTCCTCCCCGCCAAGCGCGCCACGAGCTCCGCCGCCTCGCGCCTTCTCGCTCAGCGCCGCCAGACGTCCGCCGCCCGCGCGCGTCGCCTCCTCCTCGCCCTCGGGCGCTTGCTCGCACCTCGGCGCTCCGCTGCCACGGCCCCCGGCGACTCTCCGCGCCCGCCACCTCGCCGCCGCCGGGTTCCGCCTCGCTCCAGGCTGCCCGCCTGGCCGAGCCTGCTCCACCTTACCGCCTCGCGCCGCCCTGCCGCCGCCTCGAACCCCGGCCCCACCCGGCCCGCCTCCCTCGTCCTGGGCGACGACCGCCCGCCACCTCCCAGGAACCTCCACCGCCGACGGTCCGCGGCCGTCTCCCCATCCCGCTGCGTGGGCCACCTCGGTGCTCTAGTGGAAGCGACAAGACCTTCAAGACTAACGCGACAAGTACCACTCGAGGCGAACCGACTCAAGTTTCCCGAAGACCGTGGGCGGATCCGAGATCTCCACCCGATCGAACTAGATGGACCAACAGGCGGAACCTCATGATCTCCTTCCGGAAGCGTTGACGCCGCGACAAGATCTTGACAAGCGAGACCGCCACACCGACGCCATGTTCTCCTCCCAAACCCGATGACCGCCATGATCTTCGCCGACGCCGAAACCCGAATCAAGACCGATCCCGAGCCGATCCAAGACCGGCGTCAAGTACTTCACCCGGCCCGCGAACCGGGCGCTGTTCCCAAGTCCGCCACCGAACACCAAGTTCTCCATCAAGAAACCAAGGCCGGCGTGGAACGTGAGAACGCCGAAGTGCTTCACCCGACACCGAGAACTTCCCACGAACGCCATGACCACGACATGACCCCTAGTCCCGCACCGGATGCGCCAAGACCTACCCGATATCCGAGCACGACCGGCCGAGAACGATCCCGACGAACCCGGATCCGAACCTCGCCCGACCTCGAACCGACCCCGACCCGAACCCGGAACCCCAAGATCGTCAAGAACCTCAAAGTGTGAACCTCTTATCCGAGAATCCTATTTTATAACATAATAACAACTTGATTGCATATTAAATTGTCATCTCGCATGCATATCCGTGGTTTGGGGCCTTATACGATTCACCTAATAATTAAATATGGGGCCCATATGGGCAAATCTAGTCTCATATCGGCCTCATTTAAACTTGTGTAGCGAACGATGATATCTTCTACCATGTTAAACAACATTTAAAATTGGGGGTATCTAAATAACATGCGCCATCTAATTAATTATGGGACCCGGCTCCACTTAATATAACCTAATTGCATCACACCTTTGCCATGTCATCCATCATACATGCATCATGCCGATCTTCCGTAGTATTAAATATTGCATCCGTGTTTCTTCTAGTGTTTTGCCTCTTCGCGGATAAGACCGTTGAGTTGATGTAAGCTCGCCGATCTTGGTTGAACCCTTCGACAATGTTTTCAAAGCAGCATCTCCCTTTCTACCTATCTTAATTTTATAGTCTTTATTCCCTCCTGTTGATCTATTGCTATCGTATTTGTTGCGATGCTCTAGTTTTCGTACCCTTTGATATCCCCTGCAGTAAATTGCCTTGGACACATCCTATTACTGTTGTTTGGTAGCTAGTGGGACTTGCGGTCGTGACGCGCTTGCTCAAGTGTTGTCGCGTGTTGTCAATGCCACGATTGTTGATGTATTGCCGCTTGATGTTGGAGATGATTCTAGTTTTACTTATCGTCATTTTACTTTCTGCTTAACAACTAAAATTGAATAAGCGAGGCATCGGTGGGTGATAGATAATATTTGGTTTCGAACGCCCACTTGTGTCCCGTAAGACCCCGAGTACTTGATACTGTTCCTTGATTTTGCGCTATCCACATCCGGAGGTATATGGGACCCCTGAGCGAGCTTGATTAGGTCTTATTTCTTGGGGCCACAAACTAGTTTGAGGTTTTTTACGATCCTGTACTTATGCCATGCTTTCTTGCTTATTTACGATTGTGCGACGGATAGCACCTTTATGCTTTAGGATCGGGACACGATTCATGGTCGACAAGCCCGTTTGGGGTTCCCGATCGTTCTGTACCCGTTACCCGACACCTTGAGGCCGTCTCGAGCTTGCCTACTCGCTATGGATTCTACTTAAGGGTGGCCCTCAAATATTTCGAATCTGTGATTGTTCGGTGAAAGCCTCGTTGGGTTTTGATTTGGTTTTTCCGAGGTTGATCGAGTGTGTGTTGCTATTGGTGCACCGGCCGGGTAAAACTTTCAAAGCCGTGTCGCGGATATGGACGACTTGGAGCACGATATCTCGATCATAGACAAGCATAACTAAAGTTTATGCTATTAATTTGACTTATAATGACTAGTAATCAGCTTCACTATAACGGAATGGCTAATTAATACGCCCACCATTGCTTGTTTGGTTGTCGCTTGACAAATGTATCTCGACTAGTAAGTATTGCAACTACAACAAATTGGCTGAATAAAAGTACCAACAAGCTTTGGGATTTTGGGTTTATCTCATACTATCTGTATTTGATTAGTAATTGCTGCAACTTCAGCGGAATGATTAAATAAAATGCCCACTGTTTACTTTATCGACGCTTATCTAAATCGACTAGTAAAGTGCCACAACTACAATTGAATAAGTAAAGCGCCAATGTGAGTTCCTCGGTTGACTTCCTCGTTTGGTCTCGAGAAGCGCCAGATGGGTTTGTTTGGTGTTAGCTTGTTGGATCCGGATAGGTCATTCTCACCCCTCCGATAACCGCCATTGTATCGAGTCTCTATAGGTTGTTTAGTGCGTCTTTCATTTGCCGCGATCCACCATACCTATGTAGGCGAGGACCGCGAATTCTAGCCTCGCTGTCTTGGCCTCGATCTTGACGCTCCTTCTTTGTTTTCTGCTTTGCCCTTTGTCGGCACCCTTTTGTTTAAGCAGGTTTTGGGATCGGCGTCGTTAGCGAGGTTACCCTTCCGCTTGGCACGGCAGGTTATGGACGCCATTGGTTATTCTTGAGGGCTCTTAGCCCATTTGCATCTTGTCCGTAGTGACGCTCCCTCTTTCAAGGTGATTTGGATCTTTGTACCGTATATACGTATTCTTGACTCTTGAGTCATTGTATATATCTCTGCTACGTGGGTCCCATCGAGGACTGTTGTGTAATGTTATTACTTTGTTTTTCCACCCGCACGAAAGTGCCTGGTGGGCACCTTCGAATCGTTTCTATGCGGGTTTGGCGAATTTTGCTAAAACTTGCATAGGGCCGATTCTGAGGGTGTTACAGTTGAGCAGATGTTGCTTTAGAATTCTCCTAAAATTGTTCTATGAGATTGCAAAATATCTTCTATCTTCAATTTTGTCCAATTCCAAAAAGGCTTTATTAGAATTATCAACACAGATAGAAAGTTTGGAAATTGACTTGCTCCAATGTTTCAGATCATATCTAAGCCTCTTGAACTTGGCATTCAGAATGAGAACACTATTACCTCTAAATATGGTAACGTGTATGACTTAACCATGCTAGGAAAAAATAAAAGACAATCATGTCCTGACTACAAAACACAAAATGGAAAAAGCAATTGGTTTTGGGAGCATTGGGCTTGGGTTCCCGCAACGATTTCGGCGAGAAGAGCTGTCGGCAAGCGCCAACCGCCTCCACGTCTTTGCCACTGCCCCGCCACTTGGTCCTCGCCGCGGGTTTGCGGACACGCAGCCTTTGCCGTCCTCGTCTGTCTACATTGATGAGCTCGGGGCAAATGCGACGTGGCCGGTGATGACCTCGGGGAAGTATCCGACATGATGAGCGCTCGAAGAGAAGGAGGCATGCCAGGGTGTGTGTGTGTGTGTGTGGGGGGGGGGGGGGGGGGGGGGGGTGGGGATGGGAGAGAAGGAGACGTGTAGGCCGGTAACCCCTAGCGGGCTGGACTTTTTGGGCTGGACTCAGCAATGCCGAGCTGTGAAGCTCGATTTGAGCTTCACAACCGAGTAGGACCGAGGGGTTATTTTCGCACTGCCTGATGAAACCGACCCAACCTACCAATCGGCAAAACATGGATAGGATGAGAATATGTAAATTGCCCCGAGCTACCAAACACACCCCAAAGATACATGTCAGTAGGAGGACTAGGAGTTCCCAGCCTCCGAAAAACGCTCAACAGTTTCCTTCTTAAAATACAAGGGTTTTGCATTGATCAATAAGAAGATCTTGTGCTCTCAAGTTTGAGTCCAACAATTTAGCCGCGAGGGGGCAGCACACACCACCACCGTGCGTCCTCCACCGATCGGAGCTGGTGGCACACCGCGCCCACGCCGAACACTGACGCCCAAAACTCGAGCGTGAGTGGTGCTGCTGCTGCCATACTGGTCAGACAGAATCACCTGCTGCAGCGTTGGACCGGTGCGCCGCGTCGCGCACACCCACAGCCACATCCCATCGATCGGCACGGGCGCTCGTCGACGGACGGCCACGGGCGCCGCGCGTGGCGCCTGCCACCGGTGGCACCGCACACGTCCTGGGCCCCGCCCATCCACTCCCCCCCTCCCGACCGCCGTTACAAAACCCGAGAGGCGCAATCCAATTTGCAGTCCAGGTCTGATCCTCCTCCTCTGTCCTCCCGCGCGCCGCAAATTCCCGTGGAGCCACAGCCCGGGCCGGCCACAAAAGCGCAAGCCTCCAAACGCACCGCCCCGGGCACGCATCCCAAAGACGAACGTCGCCTCGCCGCCCTCCTTCGCTCCCAACCGCTCTTTTTGTTCCTTTTAGTTTACTTCCTTTTTCGCGTTCGCCCTCCCCGCGCGCCCCGCGACTCGCCGCCCCGCCCCGCGCCGGCGCGCCGGACCGCCGCCCCGGCGGAGAAACCCTAGAGCCCCGAGCCGACCGTCGGGAGCGTCGGCGCCGGGCCCGTCGGGTCCATGACGTCGTGCGGGTGCCTGGTGGTCGAGAAGGTGGAGGACCACGGCGGCGGCGTCGCCAGGGGGAAGGGGATGGCCGGGTGCGGGTGCGGCTTCTGCGCGGGGGACCGGCGGTTCGAGACCATGTTCCCCATCTACTTCATGGGCAGCTCGCGGACGCGCGGCCTGCTCGACCTCTCCGCGGGGGACCCCATATGGGACGCCGTCAAGTCGGAGGCCAGGTCCGAGGTGAGTACGGCTGCGGGGCATCCGCTCCTGCCCATCGATCAGAGGTTTACTTGGGAGTACTCATTTACTTGCGTCTGTTCAACTTGATCGCGGTTTCTGTTCTTCCGTGGCACGCCGATGCTGAACTTGGGGTCTGGGTGAGGAAAAATTGCAGTTCTTTTGGGTGGTTAATTCCTGCCTTTCTCGGTTCAGTTGACTAAGTTTTTGGTTCCATGCGGCAACTAGAATATTTTTGTTCTTGTTCTTTTCAGTTTAGCCTTTTCTAGCTTCAGATTTTGATAGCACGTATGTCTCTGCTTTGTGTCGAGTGACTGAGTGAAGCGCTAACTAAATATCAAGACCAACGGATGGTATTTAATCGCTTAAATAAATAATAGTTGATGTTGTAAAAATGGTACTACAGTACTACCTCTGATCCATAATAAGTGTCAGCAGTTTTGATCCATAATAAGTGTCCAGTTCAAAACTGCGACACTTATTATGGATCGGAGGTAGTACTTCCTTTTACTGTTTTTGACTTCTTCTTCTCCTGAATTTGATGTTGTGTAGTACTAATAGTTCACCAGAGTAATTTATGGAGGCAAAAGTGCAATCAATTGAAACCATGTGTTGTGAGCTACAAGCCTCGGTGTGTTTTTCTGTTGTCACTTCAGAGGGCAACTCCCGAATGAAAAGAAAAACATTTCAGGCAACTCACATCTGATGATGCGGAAATCAGATTGTCTATAAAAATTGTGTGAAATCTGATTGTCTATAAAAAGTGTGAAATCTGATTGTCGTGTAGTAGTTGATAGCTCAGTTTAGCCCAAGTAATTTATGGAGGCAAAAGTACAACCAATTGTAACTATGTCGTGTCAGTTACAGCTTCAGTTCTTTTACTATGTGCCATGACTTCTGAGGGCAATTGTGGAAAAAGAAAAGGACAACATTTCAGGCAACTTAGATTTCATGATGCTGAAATCTGAGGGTGGTATAAAGGTGTGTGAACACCAATAAGACTCAGGATGCGAAACATTTCTTCTCAACCAGCCCTAAACATGAGTTGAGCTTTATGCGTGAGCTTTGGTTTGGACTGTTGACTTTTATACTGTTACCTCCTTATTGCTAAACTTCATATCATGTTACTCCTAGTTTTACCTGATGCCTGATGGCTGTATTTCCGTTTGGCAGGCAGAGAAGGAGCCTATTTTAAGTAGCTTCTTATATGCAAGTGTGTTATCTCACGACTGTCTGGAGCGGGCGTTGAGCTTCGTCCTTGCAAACAGGCTTGAAGATCCAACACTGCTTGCCACTCAGCTAATTGACATTTTTAATGATGTTATGATGAACGACGTAGATATACGCCGTTCCATTCGCCTCGATGCACAAGTGAGTGCACTGTTGTCTTGTCGAGATACCATGTTCGGTGTGTGTGCATGTTTGTTCTGTATCAATGCATTAATGGTCTCCCTGTTCAAATTTAGGCTTTCAAAGGCAGAGATCCTTCATGTGCACAATTTAGCTGGGCCCTACTATACCTAAAGGTATGTGCTTTCTATGTTACTACTCCCTCCGTACGGAAATAAGTGACTTCGATTTGTCTAGATTCACATGTATCTAGACGTATTTTAGTGTATAGATAGATGCGAATCTAGAAAAATGCAAGTCACTTATTTCTGGATGTGGACGGAGGGAGTACCATGTTGCCATATGGTCTAGGTAGTGAGGACTTGGTTGTTCTTTTTTACCTAGTATAGCTTTACTCCAGTTTTGATTGTACTCCTACATTATCTAGTACTTTTGCGGACATAAATGACCACTAATTTTAGTTGCCCTATCATTCATATCCGCATAAGGCAACAAGACTCATGTTGCTTGCAAACTACTTCAGGGTTATCATGCGTTGCAGTCATATAGGATAGCTCATGTATTATGGAACCAAGGCCGTAAGGTTCTGGCGTTGGCACTGCAAAGCCGTATTAGTGAGGTGAACCTTCCTTTCAAATGCAGATTTTTTGTATAAGCATGCCTTCTATGTTGGAGTAACGTATGCTATTATATTCATTCCAGGTTTTGCAGTGGATATACACCCAGGTATATCATTTGTGTATCATAATATCTGTTCAAAATCAAATCTTAACCATATGGTTTTTAGCCTATTTTATTACCTATTTACCTTCGTGGAATTTTGTACTGTTGCCTTTACTAGTGCGTATGGGTTGGTTGCTTGCCTGCTTGGAGAGATGCATGTTAAGTTATCCTAGTAAACATCTTAATTCGTACCAAGGTGTCTTTTTTGTAGTAGATTCGTAGTCACTGCAAACAATTCTATAGAAATTGTAGTGTTCTCTCCAAACTTAATTGTACAACTACTAAATAAGTGTTTTATGTTATGGGTTAATTGATAGTTGCAAATTAGACCATTAAACTGTGTTTTTCCACTCTTTGATAGAGTATAAAAACATTGCTCATGTCTTGATAATTTATGAAAATTGCTTACATACGAGGCTGCAATTATTTCATATGAATTTATATAACTATCAAATTCTTAAATGTAACTCATGTTCAGATGTTATTTAGTTGTGGGATCTAACCTGAGCAAAAAGTATTACACGGTTGTTTGTCTTTTGAGTTTTGAAAAGTGGAATTTTCATCATAAATCATATTTTGGTATGCCCTGGTATTAGACTATTAGTTTTTTCTCTTAACATTCTTTATTGCTGAATCCGCAGCTGCCAAAATTGGGGAGGGAATATTGTTGGATCATGGAACAGGTTTAGTCATTGGTGAAACTGCTGTTGTTGGCAATTGGGTTTCATTAATGCAGGTGCAGTGCATAATCTAGTTCTTGCTACTTATAATTCTAAAATAAAGCACTACATCTTGAAACAATTTTGAATTCCATCCACAATTCACCTTCTTTTCCTTCTTGCTTAGACTGCTAGATATGTTTTAATATCTATGTTGATATAGTTCCAAAATATTCTTCTTCAAATAATTGAATATTTATTTTGTAAGTTCTCATATAATGTTATAAATAGATGATCTGACTCTGATAAGTATCTATGCACACCATTTTTTATTCTGTCAGTGAACATTTGTCTTGCAGTTGTAAATCATGCAATTCACGTTAGTTGAATGCTTCAAAGGCTCCAGAAACATTTCAGTTTGTGCTGTACCAGATAAGAGAAGAACAGTTAGGAAAACATAAGGGCGCTTGTTTTGTGCTTTGTTACCATACATGTTTTCCTTCCATTTTCTAAAATCTTGTGACACAATTGTAGTCCTCCCTAGGTGTAAATATATACCTGGAGATTAGCCTTCTACCCTATTTATGTATGCTCCCATGCTGGTTTTTTTGCGGTCCAAATTTTAATCCTAGAAGATTCCTAATTGTTCTTTAGGAAAAGCCATAGCAAAAATGGAAGTTAACCAGCTTACCAGTAGGCCTTTGCTACAGGGTGTTACACTTGGAGGTACCGGCAAGGAGCATGGAGATAGGCACCCCAAGATCGGTCAGGGGGCTCTTCTTGGAGCTGGTGCTACTATCCTCGGCAACATAAATGTAGGCGAAGGTGCCATGATTGCAGCTGGTTCCCTTGTTTTAAAGCATGTGCCTCCCCACAGGTTAGAAAAAAGTTAACTGTTAATTTATATTTTTAAATGACAATGCTTCAATTCCAAATTTAGTTAGTAATGAACATTTCTAGATAGCATCTTTGTTTTCCTTCTTGCAATACAACATCCTTTGAAACAGGGCAAACCTGAAGAATGCATAATCTGAATGCTGTTATTCACTGTAGTATACTGCATTTGCTTAATTGAGCTAGCGGATGTACACCTTGCACATTCCATGCAAAGAAGGGGGAATTATAAGTATTTTGAAGTTTCTATGGAGTGTGCTTCAGGATACTGTTTTTTTCCATGCTCATCCAATTTCCATTCAATTAGCTTGACATACCGAGGCCCATCATTAGTAAATAGTCAATTTTAAAAAATAGTCCTTGAAATGCTGGTGGAATCATGCTCCTATGGATCATTTGGTCATTTTATTCCCTTCTGAATTTGAACATAGTCCCTTGTAACCTGGTTGTCCTGACAAGGATCTATAATATTCTCCAAGTTCAGGCTTACGTTAGTGGTAATGTTAAAATAGAAAGGAATATATGCATTTATTTTTAAATGCATACACTGAAGCTTAAAGCATGTGATTCAGTATGCTTTTCCATATTCCAAGGACTAGTAGTGTGCATTTTGTGGATATATAACTTGTGTTATCACTTCACACGACGAGTCCAGCACCATGATCTTTACATGCTTCATGTTGATTGGTGTTTTGATACTTTTTTCCTCGTGCTCAAAAGCATGGCGGTAGGAAATCCTGCGAAGGTAGTCGGCTATACGGAGAAGGAGGATCCTTCTTTAAGTATGAAGCATGGTAAGTAGTATGTGCACAGAATTATGCGAGCTGTGTTTCTCTTTTAGCTACGTGTTGTTAACCTACGCTTTTGCCATTTTTTCCTTTTTAACCTAGATGCAAGGCGGGATTATTTCGAGCAAGTGGCCGGTAGTTTCTCAGAAGACAGATACAACGGTGAGTCTCCCAATTTACGGTGATGTGTCTGTGTATAATCGTCAGTTATCCACTTCCTGTTATTTTACAGCAACTCGTCTCATGTGCAGGAAAGTGTCTTTTGTGCAAGAAGTGCTGTGAACTGAAACTCCGATGAAGTGGCGACACATGGAATGCATGCATCTCTCTTGGCGTTCCTACTTCCTGGAGCAAGAGCAGGCCCCTTCTCCTCTTCGCCGAGGAACCCTCTTGGGAGGAGGCCACGCCCGCCCGCAGGCGAGTCGCTGAGGGTCTCCTGAAGCTTCCCAGATGTATATTTTGCTGCGCCCTTTTAACTGGCGCAATAATGTGGAGATGTATTTCTGTAAAGCTGGGAGGAATGGTACAAGTCTCCTGTGGGGATGTCCAGCTGCAGTACTGTGTACCTCAGAGTAGTGCTTGTGACCTTAAATACCTGGAGCAACTTATCTGAATCAACAAAGAAGTAAGGCAGTTGTCACTGTAACTGTCAAGTGACTACTTGTCAATTGCCATGTTCCCGAGTCAATTTACCATTGTGAGATGGAATCATGTGCACGCGAATCAGCCAAGAAGATCCTCTGTAACCACGTTGTACGTTCGTCCACTGCTTCCCAGAGTATGAACAATATTAGAGCATTAAGAAGGGATATTTAGGAAGTTTAATCTTTGAGAACAACGGAAGAGAGATGATAAAATTGGCCTCTCTTGGGGAAGAAGGGGATCAGTGGCTCAACAAATCAAGCTGTTAGGCCTATATAGACAGATGTCACGTGGGTGACAAGCCAGTATCACCCCACTAGATAAGAACGAAAGTTGGTCTGGAAAGTAGCGAGTAGCTCTGAGGTAGGGAGCGAGGAGGGGCTTGGGAACCCATGAGACCATCTCTGTTCGAACCGTCTAAATATGTACGTCTATATGTCTGTATAGACGACCCGTTTAAAAGGAAAGAAATATAAGATGTCTACATGCTCTCTCCAATATTTCAGTAATTTTTTTATAACTACCTTTAAAATTTAGAAGCAATATTCAGTAGCAAACAAGACAACATGTTTATCAATACAAGCAAATACATGGAGCCGGCGAGCAGAGGGACGGCGACCTCGCGCGAGTGCCGCCCGCGTCCTACGTCTCCAACTTCTCCGGATGGGAGCGGGAGTGAGCTCTCGGGTTGAGAAGTTGCTTTGGACGGCCGTGGTTTTAGTCTTGCACTATATCGATGCGATAGTGATACCAACAGAGGGTGATTTGACCCCATGGCGTTTCACTGGTTTGTATGGGGAGCCGCGAAGAGAGAACCGACACTCTAGTTGGACTTTGTTGTGGCGTCTTCACTCGCTCCAAAGTTATCCCTGGCTTTGTATCGACGATTTCAACGAGACAACAAATGGCCTAGAACACTTTAGTGAGCACGGAAGGAAAGAGTCGCAAATGAGAAATTTTAGAGAGGTTGTTGATGATTACGACTTGCAAGATCTTGGCTACACCGGTGTGCCGTATACATGGGATAATAAGCAACCGGGGAAAGCGAATGTTAAAGCGAGGATCGACCGTGCAGTGGCCAACAAGACGTTATTACTTTTGTTCCCGATGTTCTGTGCGCAACATCTCTCGTCGGTACAATCTGATCGTTGCTTCGTGTTGGCATCACTAGAGAAGCAAGTGAAAAGAAATGCGCATAGTGGCCAGGATACTTTTCGCTACGAGAATGTGTGGCAAACCCACAAGGATTATGACAAGGTGATCTCGAACATGTGGAATGCGTCAGCGCGGGGGAAGAAGGATAACATAGCCTTGCAAAAGCGCTAAAAAGTATGCAATCCGGCATGAGTTCCTAGGGTAATGAGACTTTTGGTAATTTCAAGCATAGGCTTCCTATTATGCGGAAATACCTAGAGCCAAATCCGAAAGTACTTGATCCATAATGGTCCATCTCGTGAGAAGAAAAAGCTCACTGGAAAAAATAATGGGGTGTTGTACAGGAGGAGGTGTGGGTACTGCAGAGATCACGTGTGATGTGGCTTAAGGCCGGTGGTCGCAACTCGACTTATTTCCATGATCATACAACAAATCCTAAGCAGAAATAAAATTACCGCGCTGCAGAGGAGCAATGGATCTTGGTGTGAGGATGTAGAGTTGGTGAACAAGGAGATTCATGACTTATACATCGGTCTGTATACCTCACAAGGGGTACCAATCATGGGGGAGGTTCTTGACCTAGTCCAACATCGAATTGATGAGGTCGCAAAGACGAAGTTAGAAGCGGATTATAGTGGCGGGGAAGTTAAAATAGCCCTGTTTCAGATGCATCCATACAAAGCCTGATACCATCGATCCGGATTACGGCTATGTTTAAGACGGGCGTTGGCATGAGCTGCTTCTTAAGGGGTAGCCGTTGGTTTCTCTGCCCTAGCCATTGATTTTTGACAACATGCGTGGGAACACGTAGTGCTTTCTGCTGTGCGAGCAACCTCTTGTACTCTGTTTCCATGGCTTTCGTCGCCTTGATTGAGTCCTTCGCCTTCGCAAGTTCCATGTTGAGCCTCGTGCTTTGCTCCGTGATGTACTTGGCATCCGCAAGGTTTTTTTTGGTGTTTCTCGTCTAGGCGGGCGACATTCCAAATATGATCCACGGTTACTGGCTCAACGAGGGTTTCGTCGAAGATGACCTTGTCAGCCGGAGTAACAAAAATGTCACCCGCCCTCGAAGGTGGATGCCAGTGGCGGATGATTTGCTTGATCGGTACCGCTGGGTCCAACAATCAGTTCATGCGCTTGCTATAGAGGGATGGCCAGAGGGGCATGGCCTTTGCTGCGTCGCTAGGATCTACAACATTCTTACCTGTGGCCATGATCCTCCTGCATTGTCTACTCCTAGCAGAGCTACTCTGGCTTTTGGGTTCCCTTGGTTTTCCTAGCGGAGATGCTGAGAAACATACAATGCAGATAACCAAGATTTAGTATAGATTTATAAGAAGAAAGGAATAATCATATAAACATGGGGGACATGGAAAGACAAATATAACCAAATAAATATGGAAGTTGGCAAGTAGCAAACACTTTATAGGTATTCTAGATATGGTTCCGCTATAAGGAAACGACTACGAAATCGATACTAAAGGTCCCGTCCTTTAGTCCCGGTTGGCCATAAATTGGTACTACAAAATCAAGACTAAAGGTCCCGTTCTTTAGTCCTGGTTGGCCACAAACCAGGACCAAAGGGCCTCCACGTGGGCTGCGGTCACGTTTTGGGGATGGAGGACCTTTAGTCCCAGTCGTAACAACAACCGAAACTGTCCTTTAGTTCCGGTTGGTAACAACAACCGAAACTAAAGTTCCACTACCTCTTTAGTACCGATTGGTATCTCAAACCAGAATTCCTAGGCATAAACACGACCCGGACTAAAATCTTACATTAGTTTTGGACAAAAGGCCTATTTTATACTAGTGAAGTCACCCCAAATGACTTTCCTCTGCGGAAGTGGCAGAGAAGATCAGTTTCATCATGGCCATGATCATTTCATCCTTTTAGTATAGATTTATAAAAAGAAGGGAATCATCGTATAAACATGAGGAACATTGAAAAACAACTATAACCAAATAATAATGGAAGTTGGAAAATAGCAAATACTTTATAGGTATTCTATATATGGTTCCCTTACAAGGAAACAAACACTAGTAGAAAAAGGGCTTTTAGCCCGGGTTGGGAATAGGGTTTAGTCCCAGTTATCCAATCGGGACTAAAGGTCCCGTCTTTTAGTCCCGGTTGGTACAACCCATGACTAAAGACCCTCCACGTGGCTGCGGTCGTGTTCTAGAAATAAAGGCCTTACAACCGGGACTAAAGACTCCTGATTTGAAATACCAAAAGGGACTAACGGGGTAGTGACCTTTAGTCCCGGTTATTATTACCAAACAGGACTAAAGAGTCCTCCAGCCGAATGTAGTCACATGACCGTTAGTAAAGCTTACATTAGCTCTGGACAAAGACCTATTTTCTACCAGTGAAGCCACTCCAAATGACTTTCCTACGCTCTCTACAAGAAGTGTGGCAGAGAGAAGATCGGTTTCATCATGGCCGTGATCATTCGTCTTGCACAGGTGTACCTCTAGTGCAAGCGTCCTTATGGATGCGCACAATGGATGGTACACTCTTACTCCCTCCGTTTAGAAATATAAGACGTTTTAGGTTTGTGAAGAAGATGTATCTAGACACGTTTTAGTGTATAGGTTCAAATGAATCTAGACACTAAAATATGTCTAGATACATCTCATTCACAAACCTAAAACATCTTATATTTCCAAACGGAGGGAGTACCTGTTTAACCGTATCGGGATAGACGCAGCCGCTGCCCGGAGGAGGACGAACATACAGGGAGGAATGGCAATGTCGAGTTGGGGTTTTGGTCGAGGGAGTCTAGTCCTTCTTATATTGGTACCACCTCACCGTGTGGTCGAGCTGAGCTAGAGCATCTCTAACGGAGAAACTGAAAAAACCGAGTACATGTGACTGTACTCGGAAATTTGCGGATCCAAAATCGTCTGCACACAACAGACACCTTAACTGAAACATAATTTTTCGAATCCATGCACTCGCTGCAAATTTCGACAAAGAACAGGTTCAATTATTCACAAACAGCAGCGATTAAACTTAATTTACAACTTAGTGCAGCGATTCAAAAACTGTGACGCGTAATTAGAGTAGCTATGGGTGGGATCCGCCGAGCTCCAGGACGCGTTGGGGAGCTCCGACGCGATCACTCGGAGATGTCGATCAGGTCCGCCACCTGCAGCTTGATGACGAGGAGCGCTGCCCGCTGCCTCTCCCAGTCTCCCTAGCCTCGTGCGCCTTCATGAGCATCTCCAATGCGAGCATCTCCTCGTCAGAGTCCTGTGCAAAGTCGGAGGCGGGCGGGGTGGACGGCAAGCTCCATTCATCGTCGGAGAGGGACGGAGGAGCGCGCGAGGACCCCTGCCCAAAGGGACGTGCGTCGGTATGTGCGTACCTGCGGATGATGGGCGGATGATGGGGACGGGCTCCAGCAATAGCGTGTAGCGCAAACCAACGAAGGCTTGGTGGAGGATGAAGGTCGCAGTTGGTCCACCTCCGTGTCACCCGCTTCTTTGCGCCATCTGTGCGGACAAGGCGCTTTCTCTACTTGTCAGAAAGGTCACCGCATAGTCGCGGGTGGCGGTCGCCGTCTCCTCCACCGCCGCTACTGCCTCCTCCCACCCAAACTTTGCACGACCGCTGAACATTTAGCCGAGCTACCGCTGACGCTCGTGGAATTGCTCGCCAGAGGTTTAAGTGCAGACGGCGGCGGAGCTAGGGTCCGATGCGAGAGCGAGTGAGGGTTTCGCCCCGTATTTGCCGATCCGGTCAGTATTTATACTGACCCAGCGCTCGTTTTCACGGGCCACCAAAAAAGATTTTTCAGGCCGACCCATAGTTGGAGGAGGAGGACAACGTCCACTAGGATGATGCTATCGTCGAGGGAGGGCTAGACCGACATGAGGCCATCCTTGCATCCATCAAGTCGGACCACGACGAGGCGACACATGACACCATCACTGCCATGGACTATGCCGTCAAACAACACGTCATCACGCTGTCACGGGCCTCGACGACACAGGAGGCCAAAGGCCACCAGCACATGACCGATGAGCGGCTGCGCCAGGCCGCGAACACGACGGCGAGGGAGATGGAGGTCGCGGCGGAAGAGAGGGAGGAGAGGGATGTCCAGGCGGTGATGGAGGCTGCCGAGGCCACGTAGCGCGCCTAACGGAAGGCATGGGAGGAGGCCATGGCCATGGTGGCCACCCTCACCGCTCGCTACCGCGGCCGTCAGGCTGTCATACCCGGCTTCGACCAGCGGGTCGCCGAGATGCACACATATCGCTCATCTATGGTGGACATTGAAGCTCGATCGCTGACGAGGCCGAACCCGAGCGAGGTCGTCGAATAGGGCTTCGGAGCCGGGCCGATGTTGGAGGGCCGGGCAGCGCACAACCGCGAAGCGGCCATGGCGACACGAGAGAGGGAGAGGATGTCCCTCGCCCGCCTCCGGCGCAGGACCGCTGTTGCAACGCGCCACCGCCAGGCGAAGGAGACGACGATGGCCTGGATGGGCTATCCAGGAGGACGGCGGCGATGACAGCCCATCGGCCATGTAGTTGTAGGCTAGTTAGGTTTAATTACCACGTTAATTGTAGTTTAAGTTCATGTACCGGTTCTCAAATTATCATCGAAACTTTTTATTCTTATGACTACTTGGCCTATGGATGCGCCGAAATGGACCATTTCGCCGGTCCAACGTTTTGTTCTTATGACTACTTGGCCGTGGATGCGCTGAAATGGTCAACTATCATCAAAACTTTTTATTCTTATGACTACTGGGCCTATGGATGCGTCAAAATGGACCATTTCACGGGTCTAACTTATTGTTGTTATGACTATTCGGTCATGGATGCGCCGAAATGGTCACGGGTCCATTTGCAGGTGACCGTTAGGCCGTGCCATCGGTCGGACCCGCCCAATCCGTTTGTGGGAAGTCGTTGAAGTTGCCTAAGGAAACGTTCAAACGAAACATTTTTTTACTTATTATCATATGTATGGATGCCGTTGGTGGTAATATGAGTTTTGGTGGGAAAGTCGGTCTAAGAAAAAATTAGACGAACAAAAAACCTTGCGTACTTTATTATAGAAAAAAATGTATAAATGTGTAGATACACAGAGCATGACACACTCAGTACACACGTGCCACGTCTACGCAAGTGACAAACATCATCACGCGGCATTGTGCACTAGGTTTTGGAGGTGCCTCTCGACGACGTCGAGGCCACATAGCTTCTTGACGTCGGCCATGGTCGCCGGCACGTCCATCTGGAACGTCATCGGTGACTCGGCCGAGAACTCCGTCCTGGCCGCCCTGATGGCCTCCCGCATGGCGCAGTGCACCGACGCCGCCATCACCAGCGGCGGCTCGCCGGAGGACTTGGAGGACAGCACCCGCTTCTTGTCCCGCGCGCTGTTGATCAACTCCACGTTGAGCTGCTTCGGGATGGTGTCCACCGTCGGGATCTTGTATGTCCACGTGCTGTCGTTGATCACCAGCCCGTCGGCGTTGCTCGCGTACTCCTCGTTGGTGAAGAACCCCACACCTTGCACGAACGCTCCCTCCACCTGGCCGAGGTCCACCGCGGGGTTCAAGCTCTGCCCGCAGTCGTACAACAGGTCGCTCCTCAGGATCGTCGTCGCTCCGGTCAGCACATCGATCTCCACCTCGCTCACTCCGGCACCGTAGTTCAGGTATTTTACGAAGGCCGGGTCGGGCGTCCAGTAGGCGTGCGCCGTCAAGTTCGCGCTCGCCATCGTCGCCTGGGCGATCAGGGCGCTCCATGGCACCGATGCGCCGCTAGAGTTATTGGCCTCCATGCTCTCCTTGATGGGCTTCAGCCGCTCGACTAGTATGGCGCACGACACCCGGACCGCCTCGCAGCTCGTCTCGGAGGTGGTGCTTCCGCCGGTGAAGCCGCCCTGGACCAAGCTCAGCGAGTCGGCCTGGATCACGCGCACCTTCTCCAGGAGGACCCCATCGGCGTCTAGCTCCCTCAGTCCGAATGCCGCCATCTGCTTCACCTTGGTGTACAGCCCCTGCCCGAGCTCCACGCCGCCGACCTCCACGACGATGGAACCGTCGTTCAGGATCGACACCTTCCCGGGCGTAGGCCGGAGCGTCACCGTGAACGTGATTGGCACGCACGAGATGCCGCGCTTCTTCCACTTGCTCCCACTGTTGAACCGCTCCACATCCGCCGCCCTGCTCTGGTACTCCGGCGACGTGGCAAGCTTGTCGAACATCTCAACGAGGCTGTACGTGGCGGCATCCCCAGCGGCCTCCCCGTAGAACTTCGTGAGACTCTCGATGTCGTGGAGGTTCTTCCTCCTGACGGCGTTGGTGTCGGTGGCGAGCACCGACGCGATATGCTCGATGATGGCCTCCGCTATGAAGGATCCCTGTACTTCGCCGGGCCCTCGCATCGCCGACCTTGATGACACGTTCGTCTTGCACAACTTCAGGTCGAAGGACAGGGCGCCCCAATTGTACTTCTTCAGGGCGCCCATGATGAACAACGGGAGCATCGGGCTCACGTCGGGGGATATACCGGCGTCGATCCTTAGGTCCATGTGCAGCGCCGTGAGCGTGCCATCCGACTTGAAGCCGACAGAGTACTTTACCTTCATCGGGTGCCGCCCTCCCGCCATGATCATGTCAGTCTTGCGGTCAAGGTACATCCGGACAGGACGCCGCAGCTTGAACGCTGCAAGTGCACATGCACATGCCACCTGAGCAACACAAACAATTCCTCCTCCATGATCAGAAGATTGTACCAGCTGAAAATTCTGCACTCTTTTGTACAAGTTGTCTGGGGACTTACAGGGCATCCCTTCTGTGCCTTCCCACCAAAGCCGCCGCCAACTCTTCTCGTGATGACCCGAACATTGTGGTACGGAAGGCCGAGGAGTTCCGCGATGACATTCTGTGTGATTTCCGGAGTCTGCGTCGAAGAGTAGACCGTGATACAGTTATCTTCGTCTGGGATGGCCAAAGCAGTGTTGGTCTCCATGTAGAAGTAGTACTGGGATTCAAGTTTCACCTGTGGGAAATTAACAAACAAGATACTTGGTTTGAGCACAAATTGATCCTTGTCAGATATTAAGAATGTAACATCCTCCTAGATTGACATATTTTTACCTCTCCTGATAAGTTATGATCAGCTTCAGACATCCCTTTGTCAAAGTCGCCAACCTGGTTAGGAGCCAAATCAGGGGGAATTCGGAAGTAGCTGTTATGTTGGATGGCATCCTCTATTGTCAAAATCGGCGGCTCAAGATTCTCGGTGTTGTACTCGATCACAGCTTGCTTCGCCGCCATATAGGCATACTTCTGCGTTTCAGCAATCTGAAAAATAGCAAAGCCACAAAATTGTACCATACCTTCTCAGTGAACAAAGACTACTACTGCGCCGCTGGTTGTTCATTTTTGTCAAATTGAGTTCAAGTCGTTAAGAAGTAAGTACCACAATGCCAATGCTTTGACCAGCAAATTCGGAAACCGGATCACCGAAAAGCACTTCATCTCCGAGCATCGGGTAGCTAGTTCCAATATTCTTTCCACCGACAGGAATGTCCTTTGCGGTAATAACCGTGATGACCTTTTGTGCAGCCAAAGATGATTTAAAGTTGACACCTTTTATATTAGCATGAGGGTGTGTGCCGTAGATAAATGCTCCATATAGGCAATCCTTGGGAGCAGGGATGTCATCAACATAGACAGCCTCACCTAGACAAGAACGAATATGTCAATATGACAGAAGGTGCCAACAAAAATGTGGAAAAGATATATTGAGGGATGAAGCATATTAGATGGTCCAGCATTGGCTGAAATAGTGTACTCGAGATGAACAAGTGTACTCGGGATGAACAAACGAACTATACCAAATCATCTGAGTCTATGAAAATAGAACTATTAAATGATATTGTTTCCAATTATTACCATAGACAAAAAGCTCAGAAGTTTAGGCTAAAGAAGAAATCTAAAAATTCAAGTGCCAGGCCATTTAGTTATAAGGTTGACTAACACTGTCAAGAAGCTCTAACACTTGCAATTGAAGAGATAGAGTGCAAGGTTAATTGAAGTAAACACTTGGAAGTTGGGGTATAGAATTATACCTGAAGCTTGTAACTCTCCCCCAGCTTTCGTGATTGGCTTCCCGACTGGTTTGTATTCCTCGCTGAAAACCAGCTCCTGTCTCGAGCGAATAGGTGAATTATCGTTGGCAACCTCCGTTGAGGACTCGGCGGTACCATTGATGATCCCATTGGTAGTAATAGCCTCTCTCGGTTCAATGAGGTCCTTGCTAAGTGAAGACATGAACCTGAACAAGAAACCGACAGCCAAGCTGACTCTGTACTCAGGGTGCGTGGTGTCTTGTGACGGTCTGATAACATCTTTCAGCAACTTAACTGCTTCAAGTACCACATGTGCAGTCACTGATTTCCCCTTGAGGAACTCCTCAACCTTCCGAGCCCGGATAGCGACGCCGCCGTAAGCGCCAAACACGAGGCAGAATTCCTCGATGCGGAGGTCTCCTAATGCTGCATCGCCTGAAGTCCTTGCCAGGAATGCAGAGTTGACATAGGACACGGCATTGCCGAACGGCCTGGGAGCTGCTCGGTAGGTCTCGAAGATGACACTCTCTGAACCCCAATCAGGGACAGATATGCTGAGCAGAATGGTCTTGGCGTCACAGGGAGGCTGCTGGAGGAACTCCTCCATAGTTAGGCGGAGCATCTTGGACGCCGTGTGGATGGTGACCGTGGCGGCGGCGGCGAGGAGAATGGTGGCGATGTCCGACGCGAACCGAAGCCTCTGCGCCATGATAAGGTTGCCTCCGATCGTGGCGGTGTTCCGGACGAACGGCGAGGCCACCTTGCCGAGGTGGGCGGCGATCTTCCTGAATACCGGAGTTCCGTGAGAGGAGAAGACCTCGATTGCTTTGGAGATGGACACGGCTGCCCCGATCTCCACCCCCTTGCTGCTACTGTGGACAACCAACAACTCCGCAATGCCTGTGATGTTGATGTACTTTTCGTAGAGGTCTTGCTCCTTGTACACTCCGGAGCCGGTGTTTGACGCGACGATCTTGACTGCGGTTTCATCGAACCAGTTGGCGGCAAAGAGGCTGTGGAGCTCCTTGATGCTCTTGGGATGGTACCAGCCAGCGGAGTACTCCGGGAGAACCTTGGCGTCGTGGGACCTGATCTCGGCCTTGAGGAAGTCGGGGAACGTGCAGACGGAGCCGGCGGAGTACTCCGGCAGCTTGGCAACGTCGGCACGGTCGCTGGCAGCTTTGTTCCAGAAGGAGTTGAGGCCGAGATCCTCGAGGTCGACGTCGGCGGCGAAGCTCTTGCAGGCGTCGAGGATGGGCCGGTAGCCGGTGCAGCGGCAGAGGTTGCCCGACACGGCGTGCTCGGCCTCGGCGCAGGTGAGGTTTGAGAAGCCGGCCCGCGGCGGCGCCGGGGTGGTGGCATGCTTGTCTGCCTTGAGTAGCGCGGAGAAGATGGACATGCATACGCCGGGGGTGCAGAAGCCGCACTGGGAGGCGTGGAAGCCGGCGAGGCGCTGCTGGACGGGGTGGTAGCCATCGCGGGTGTTGCCGATGCCCTCGCTGGTGGTCACCGAGCAGTGGTTGAGCGTGCCGAGTAGCGTGAGGCAGGAGCTCGCCGAGAACTCGGTGACCTCGTCGGTGGCCGGGTCGTACTTGGAGATGAGCACCACGCATGCGCCGCATCCACCTGCACGCAGCAGCAGCAGCGCAACATCGTGAATCACAAGGCAAACACAAGCCGGACTCCAAATTTGGACAAACCTGTGACATCGTCCTCTTTTAGGATGGAGGGAGTACTACAAACGCTACTGCTACCAGTTTTTCTTTCCTTAAAAGGTAAAGGAGCTAGCTAAAGCCTGCTTGCGGAGAAAGAAACAGGACCGAAGGAGAAACACACTAAACAGGTCCTCAAATCTAGCACTAGAGTAGCATGGACTAGAGTTTACTACTTGCCAATAGGAGTAAGAAATCCAAGACCAGGCAGCTCACATCGTGGGGCGGGTGCTCACCTTCGCCGCAGCCGAGCTTTGGCCCCCGGACGGGCGTCTTGGTGCGGAGGAACTCCAGCAGCGTCATGGACGGGTGGACGTCCGCCGCCTCGTGCCGCACGCCGTTCACGGCCAGCACCACCGTCCTACCCATCTCCATCTCCACCAACTCCGACAATGGACACAACCCAACCCAAGAAAATGGGATGAGCCACTATCCTTTATTTTTTTTCTTTCCGTTTTTGACAGTAAGCCACTATCCTATTTACTTTTTATAATAGTAGTAGTACGGCAGCGCGAGGAGTAGCCGCGTGCTCCCTCTGTCCATAAATAAGTATACTTTTAGCTTGTTTTAAGTTGAATTTAATAAACTTTGATCAATTTTATAAAAAATATGAAAATACTTATGACACTACACTAATATATTTTCAAATTTAATTTTATAATATAACAATTATATATAATATATTGATATATTTATTTATAAAATTAATATTTAATTTAGCTAAAATCTAGAAGTACACTTGTTTGCGATGAAGCGAGTATACAGTGACTCGATCGGGAAGGTGGCGTGCGAGTGCCCTCAAGATCGGGACAGATCGGTGATGAAGATTTTTACGTACTTTTTTATTATTAAAGAGAAGATTGGCTGAGATTTGTCCCCGTGTGCATGGGCATGTGCACGTGCGGTTGTCACAAGCCACAGCTCGGCCAATCAGGAGGCAGCACACGGATTGTGTGTTTTCTGTCACTAATTCTTAGCCGTCCGATCAGATCGACTTGTCACTCCTCGTGTGTCTCGTGGGTCAACGCGCCTCTTGGCCATCTGGCCAGCCACCAGGCACGCTCGTCTTCCTACTCCTGTGAGACCACACAGCTGGACAGTCGCCGGTGGAAAACGTCGTTCAACACCAATGATCTTCGAATTTACAGGGATCAATAACGTCATTCAATATTTTTTTTTGCCATTAACTACATTAATTCTCAGTGTGAAAGGATTAAAAAAATATATTTCATGTTGTGTCATACTATCGGCTTAGTATCGATCTTACTGCAATATACATAAATGAATCTTTTATCGTGCGAGGCATAAAAACGAGATGTCTCGAAGGTCCCATTATTAAACTTACACAATGATATCAAATTTGCTACTTTCTCCCCCGTGTGGGGTTTCTAGCATGTATGTTATATACTCCCTCTGTTAGTGATTATAAGGCCTATGGACCATTTTGATAGGATTAAGAAAATCAATAACTCACCCTCTTAATTACTACATGCACCAATAATTACACACGTGAGAAGAGATAGAAAAAGAAAACGTCGTTGGAGAGACTAATAAATGGGAGAGGACTTATAATTTCTAACATTTTTAAAAAGCTCTTGGCCTTATAATCCCTAAGAGAGAGAGTAGCATGCATGTCCCCACACTCTCTCTCCTCTCCCTCTTTTAGATTGTGTCAGATTCTCTCTTTCTTTTCTCTCACATTAGAGATAATTTGATACATCTATAGATTCTAAACCATAAGTTTAATTCAAAAACCATTTTAATATTTGGATTCCTATCAAAGAGAGCTTCAAAGTAATACCAATATTGAATATATTTTAATAACATTTGAAAATCGATGTTTGAACCATAGTGAAACTTTAAAAAGCATTATGAAACCTGACAAAAATATTTTCTGAATTTTTTGTTTCACTGTGTTTCAAATCTGGTTCATCATAGTTGGAATTAACAATTAGCAATTAACTTTGAGTTTAAACCATAAAATATATTAATGACAAAAGGGATAAACACGTTTCATTGGATTTCATTGTTAATCCTAACATTTTATTATGTTTTGAAATTCACCTTTTTTATTTTTGTTAATTTTGGGCTTGTTTAAAAGATAACACAAAAATAAAACACATGTTCAAACAAATTGTTGTTTTGATATATTTTGTTATATACGGCTCCTTTAAATTTAGGCTTAGAAATAAAATATATGGGCTAATGAATGGGAGAGAGTGTGTGAGGTGTCAGATGGGAGAGAGAGAGTGTGGGGTATCATGTGCATGCACAGATTCTGTATGTCCAAATCTCAAAGCATATCAATAAAATTTAATGGTGTACACATGCATGCTATCTACCATCACGCTAGAATGACATTTCTAACTTTCTTCCTAGGCTTGGTGGTCAAGTGGACCATATGGTAGTTGGATCTAGCGTCGACACAACTCAATCAGAAATCAAATATAAAAGGCCTCATGAAGGAGGTCCACAAAAGATGCATATAATACATTGTACGAAATCATAAAGGCTCCCATTAAGCTATGCATGTGGACTTTAATGGGCATTGTCGAGGTAGTTTACAATGGTAGATTTATATTTGGAAGGGTCAAACTCAGAGATCGGAATGGTAGCACACTGAGAGTGCTCGGGTGAAAACGAAATACGGATCGATATCACCTATCGGCCAGGGGTTCTAGATTCTAGGTTCTAGGTGCTAGGTTATGTGCGCTCGTCCGTCATTCGGCGTCCCTGCCCCCTTATACACGGTCAGGACTAGGGTTACAAAATTGCCGATATAATTTACATATGGCAGCGTCTATGTAAGATCCTAAAAAGAATATCATATCTAATCATGAAAACATAATCATAATACCTCGCAGAATCCATAGGGCGATATGCACTGGCTTGGCTGCCAAGGCATCCTTATTCGTGACTCCTCCTAAGACTCGAGTCTTGGTGCTAGTGGTTGATATACTATGTGCCAGCGGTATTCTCTGAATTAAGAATTTAAAATACTTCCTTCGATCCATATTAGTTGACTTAAGTTTATCTAGATTTATATGTATCTAGTTAAGTATCTAGTCTAGATTCATTCGTATCTAGACAAAACTGAGTCAATTAATATGTATCGAAGGAAGTATATAATTTTTTAAAACTTTAAACTATTATAATTGTTTGACTGTTTAATCGCGAAGGAATTTCTTTAACTCTAAGCAGGCTTAATATTAGGTCAAATTACTCACTCATGTTCGTTCAATCACCTATTCTCAAATTGATCGGCACGCTTAACTTCTAAGTTTCTTTCAAATAAACTTCTAATAAAAAATTATATATTATTAATAACAGTATCCTATCAATCCTATTAACCCTTGGATCATAATGTCACACATCTTTATTGTTTGAATGTTAAACAATTATTAGCGAGGCACGATCTACTAGCAAGGCACGCGTGATTTCTCGTCGGAGTAGGAGGTGGCAGCGGCGGCGCTAGGGTTGGGTACCGAGACGAGTGAGGGTTTCGACCTGCACCCGTCCGAGCCGCTGGTATTTGTAGCGACCGCGTCGTGAGTAGAGCGGGCCGCTGTAAAAGAAATTACGGGCCGAACATATTCACGGGCTCGACTAGAGATGCTCTAAGCCGTCGTGATCTATAACATGGCTCTGACATACAACACATGATGCCTCGAGTCATGTCATTATATATGAAAAAAATGAGTGTAAGAAAAAAATCACTTTTAAGAGAAGTTCTTCATTTGGTGCCAAACTTCCAGAAATAGGCTATCATTGTCAAAATCATCTACAGTACGACAAAGTACTCCAAAATGACTTTGCAACCAAAGAACATACTCCATCATCACCCGAATGAAGCACGTACAAAGCGTGGGCTTTTATTGCTTATTAGTTGAGCATATGACTCGATCAGTAGGGAAGAATCCCCGTGTTCCTGCCGTACTGGACGACGTCGTCGAAGATCTCGCCCAGGTCACCGTACTTGTACTCGAACCCTTCCCCGATGAGCTTCTTGGAAGAAACACTCACTCTTGGCTTCTCAAGGTACCCATCAACGAAACTGCAAAAAGAAGGACGCACGCATGGATATCGATGATCATGTCGTTAAAGCCAGCAGCCTGCGACGACAAAAACATGTAGTATATATAGTCTGATGATATACATACATACCGTTCGGGTTTCATGTTGTATTGTGGGTACTTGTCCGCCAGGAGACGGGCGATCTGGGGCACGCTGGTGTTGTGGCTGCAGCAGATGTACCTCCCCGACGACGGCTCGTTCTCGGCGAGGAAGACCTCGGCGCGGCAGAGGTCGTCGACGTGGATTACCGCCACGGAGTCCGTGACCGACTGCAGGGCTTTCAGGATCTCCAGCTGTTCCTCGTCACCTGTCAACATGGAGAGGATGGCGGGGACGCTGGTTTTGGCCTGCGAGACCGGCGCCGCGCCCAGGGTGAACGCCGGCAGCAGGGTCACCAGGCCGATGCCGCTCTCCTTCGCGAACTCGCCGGCCGCCTCCTCCAGAAGCACCTTCGACACCGCGTAGTCCTGCGACCACCGTCAGGGGGTCAGGGCATGGCGTTGTGTCAGACCGATGACAGAAGATGTGTGTATGTGTGTGTGTACCCATGCCGCCGGCTTCTCGGCTCGCAGGTAGGGCACGTCGGACCAGGAGCTCTCGTCCACCACCACGTGCCCGTCGCCTTCCACTGGCTTCCGGTGGTACACCGCGGCAGCGTCCGAGGACGTCAGGATCACGCGCTTCACCGTCCCCGATTTCGCACACGACCTCATCACGTTCAGGGTCCCGTCGACGCCGGCCTGGATCAGGTCTCTCTGCCGCCGCGTCACAGAACATACAGTAAGATTATTAGATTCATCATTCCCAAAAGTAATATGTTCTTCTTGTCTATCTCTATTACTCGAAGTTATAGCGTGTCTCTTTAGTTGTTTAGTGCTTGCTTGCCGCCGCTTGAGCTTCCACTATATCTTTGTAGGTGAGCGCGGTCGAATTCTCGTCTCGCCGGTACGCGCCTCGGTACTAACACTCTTTTATTTTGTACCTATATATGTCGGACCCTCTTTTGATGAACAGGTGTGAGTTACTTCGAGGAGCCTTCTGGTGGATATTTTGTTGAGTACGTGGACGACGATTATGACTGCGGCTCTGATGTTCCTATGCAGCTGCCTGGTGCCTTAAGTTATGGGTCCGCATGATTATGTTTTAGGCTTTTTATGCCCATTTACATCATGTATGCACTCATACCTATATATTTGCTTCACTGATGTACGTATGATGTAATGTTGGGGCACATGTGTTCTCTGTTTGGTGATATATATATTTGGATCTTGCCTATTGGCGTTACATTTCTTTTCTTTGTACATAGTCAACTCTCATATACATATTGTATGGTAGGGGTTGTACGTACTCACTTGTGTACATCTGTCATTCTTGCTGTCCTGATGTTTACCTTGCATGTGAAGCTGTAATAAATTGTGGGTGCGGAGGAGTGCGCACGTTGATGTGTTCCGTTCGCACCTTCCAAGACCATGGCCTATTGTGGGATTTTAAGTCCCTGATAGAAATCAATTCCTCATTTATTGTGAAGAGGAGGAATCAATTCATCATTTATTTTTTAATTGCCCTGCTGCTAAATATATGTGGAGCATTGTTAGTTGGTCTATAGGTTCTCCTGACAGACCTGAAAATTTTACACAATATTTTGCATGGATTGCGAAATATACCAAGGGTTTAACAAGTGTGCATGCAGTTGCGGGGTCGGCTTTTTAATTGCCCTGGACATAGGTGACTTGTTTGTATTCTGTATGGTCCTTGCTTTATTTATAAGCTGAGCTTAAAGCTTGTTTCGAGAAAATTAGGGAATAGGACTTGTTTTGAGAAAATATCGATAAAATTGCTTGCTGAAATAATTTCCTATGCTTGTACTTTTCTCAAATATTGGGCAGGGCTATAGAAAGAGTGACAAGCAGATGATATTGGATGGAGCAGATCTTCGCTAGTCTGTGCGTTTGAACCAGTACAAAAACTAGACTTGGGGTTATTGTTTACCTCGGGATCTGTCGACCCGATGTCCATCGGGGCGGCAACGAGGAATGCGTAGTCGCAGCCGGCGACCGCGTCGTCGAAGCTCCCTTCGACATTCAGCTCCGCACGGACGATCTCCAAGGGGCCAAGCGCTTGCAAGTCCTTGAGGTGAGAGTTCTTCTCCACATTATCTAGATCAGTAACAAAAACCAGAGAATGTTTAGAGACGATTCTTGGTCATCCAGAGTAACAAAACTTCCACACCACACGGGATTTGATTACTAAGGTAACTATGTTTCGCTGATTCGATATATATATATACCAGGGAAAAATATGAGCAGAAACGAGGAAGGGAATGCAAGAACCGAACCGGGGTCTCTGACGGTCGTCTTGACGGCGTAGCCCTTCTCGAGCAGCGTCTTGATGAGCGCGGAAGCGATGTAGCCGCTTCCTCCGGTGACGCACGCCGTCTTCCTCCGCCCACCGCCCGCCTGAAGAGATGTCATCAGTCGATCGCCCGCGGCTGCTCACTAGCCACTACTACGTCTCCTCAGGAGATGGAACGTTGACTTGAGGCAGAGAGGCTCCCGTGGACCTAGGAACCTGCATATATATATGGCAACGAGCCTGCCTGGTAGCGTGTTACCTGATACCTCAACCAAGGAAGGCGTCCCTTTGGAGACATCCGATACAATTGGAACGAGAAAACCAAGAAAGGCAACGAACCTGGCTGCTATGTGTCGACAAGTAGATGATGATGATAGAAAAAGGACGCTCGATGGATGGATGGTGAACATTTTTCTTTGGGTTAATGGGATAGATGCTATCACAATTTTTGGCTATTTAAGAAACCCATCACTAACTTTCATCTTCCTAAAAACGCCACTGCAATTCTTTCTACATTCTATACATCCCATTACGCCAATGTAAACACACATGCCAGCCTGTTAGAATATTATACAGATAGTTGAATGCCCGTGCGTTGCCACGAAATAATAAAAAAAATACATACACGTAGAAGAAATAATGATCCTAAATTTTAAAAAATGTTAAAGATGCGACGAATACCAATTATTTGTCCGACTTCTTCTTACTTGACATATTCTAAAAACTTTAGCATACCTATAGAAATCGTGTTGTCATTGTAACTTTAGCACATATGCATGTGCGTTACTATGGGATAAAATAATTTATACGTGTGCGATCCAAATTTTACCCTAGAGTCTACACATTAGTCTTGGTTTGCAATTTTAGTTTAATCCATTTTTTTAATATTTTTATTTGTTCTACTCTCTTATTCTTTTTAAATTTATGTTTATTTAATCTACTTTTTAGACAATTGGTTTATTTTCAAATATAAGTAGTAAATGTGTCGGTACATTGCTGGGGATGATACACCAAATAGGTGTACCAAGACAATGCGTGAGACATTCTGTTGATATAAAACACATGTCAAGCACACCACTTCTTATGATATATAGTTGTTCGAAATGTTGTTTTGTTTCATGAAAATAAACAGGTGTACCTATGAAGTGGCCACCTATATGTGTTAGAAGACACTGATATCGCCCTTTTTGATGGCTTCTTTGAAATTCATTTGCATTCATCCCTTTGAATGAGGTTGGTCAACCTAGTTGAATGAATGTCAAAAGAATCTACTGTATAGCCAGCCAGATAGTACAAATATAAGAATATGGATATAGCGTCTTCTAGGGTCTGTTTGGATTTGAGCCAAAGTCGGCCTTACCAAAATATTGTCACACTCGTGAGCCCTGAGTATCGTTTGGTTGGGCACCAAAATTTTGGCAAGCCCATAGCTTAGTCCGAATGTGCAGTGTAATTTTTGCCAATAAGTGGGCAAGTCTGGGCGGCAGATTCCTGTGTCAAAATATTGGCAGGGCATCTTGGGGCATGAACCAAATAGACCCCTGGACTTTTCTACCCGGCTTCATCTTACATAAGTGATAAAGTTTTTTTGGGTGATAAAGAATACATCTTTTTTCGGGTGATAAAGAATACATATTTAGCTATGATAGTATCCAAGTCAAACCGTTCAGCTACTATTTAGATCATTCTTTCTCAAGGATTTGGAACTATTGTGATGTCAGAGTGGTGTGGTTGTAAAGCTTTGGTGCGGTGAATTTAATTACAGATGTTTGTGTTGCAAGAAGGGTGACTAATAACAACACTGAGAGAAATTAGGAGTTACACAAATAGAAATAGAAATAGAAATAGAAGTGGAACTGCGTAAACCATACATTGTTGTCTTTATTGATCTCCGTCTCACCCCTTCCCCTTTTCATGTTATTTTCGTTCTTTTGACTCATATCAGAGGCCCATTGACCAAAAACAAAATCAGTTAACTACAAGATCTACAACCTGCCATGATTGTCAGACGCCACGATTTGGCTTGCGAGTGCCAACTGCTAGGCCGCCGGACGCCGGCCGGAATGACCACATCGGAAGATCTCACCGTCCATGAGCGGTCAAACCTGAAATTGGAATTAAAAATTGAGGATAGAGGGATTAGAATCATTAGATGGGAACACACCAGGCTCCATCATCCATACCAAGAACGTATCAGGCCTCGTCAAATTCCCCTTTTGCGTGTGTCTCTCGGTGTCTTTGGCAAGCGTCATCGAGCTCCCTTGCTGCGTACCAAATCCAACCTCTGTCAGACTCCCCACAAGCTACAAGTTGCCGTTGGCGTGGCCTGGCTCCTCTCCTCCGCCAGCCACCGGAATCTCGCCACCATCGCAGACATGCTCCCACTTCCATGCCTCCCTCTCTCCGAAGCTCCGCTGGTGTTCCCCATCGCGCCGACCTCCGTGCTGCCACTGCCCCGTGACCATGTCTCCCGCTGCTGATGATGTTAGCATCCTGAAGGTAGCCTCATGGGCTCACGTCGTGTCTTCGGAGGCGGAGAGGGTCTAGATTGCTCAGCAGTTTGCCTCGCACGCCCCCAATCAATGGACACCTTAGGATGGGGACTCGGCAGCGGGAGGATTGGAGCTTGGGGTCAGGGAACCGGCGGAACTGTACTCAGGAGTAAGTTCATTCGAGGATCTGGGAGGCCGAAGGCAGGCCCCGGTCGGTCATCCTTGTTCCCTCGCGGGAGGATTCGCCAGAGCGTGCAGCTCCGCATCCGTCTCCGCGCTCAAACTCTGCTCGCGGTCAAGAAGGAGGCAGGAATCGAGTTTCAGCCGGACTCTGTTGTCGTGCGAGGGCCGGAAGAACGGACGACGGAAGAAAATCCTCGCAGACGAAAACCACCTCTAGACAAATTATATAGTAGAGATATGGTTATCATGGTATTTAATAAAGTTAGGACTGTAGCCTAATTTAACTTGTAATGCAAGATGATCCCTATACGTCTATATATATATAGTCTGACCGTCCGCGACGTTTCAGTTGTTCATGATGCTACCACTACGACTGCGGAGAGATGTTAGAGTATTATACGGACATGTTATTATGTTAGTTTAAGATAGTTAGGACTCTAGCCTAACTTGACTTATACTCCAAGATGGTCTATGTACGTCTATATATACTCGCTCATGAGGCTCAATAAAAAATCTCTCTCTATCGTTCTATAAGACAATATATATACACTTGTATTTTTACTATATATACATGTATATGGTGGCCCCTAGCTGAATCAGGTCAGACGTGACAACATAAAATTGGAAAAAATGATGCGATAAAATTGTGACAGAATAAAATTGGAGAAAATAATAAGAAATCTTAAAGAGCACCTCACGTAGCTCCACTTACATCTTTATATAGCTTCAGGTTTACTTTCATGCTTGTGCACTTTGATAATGAAGTGGTGATGCAGTGTATAGGGACGTGGCTCCTCTGACGTAGCTATCCCTGTAGTGCACTGACTTACGGTCATTGACATGTGGGTCTATCCCTGGCCGACCCCACTTGTCAGGGACTCAATGGTAGGAGAGGGCACGTCAGAGGATCCTCTTCCGTGTAGGACGTGGCTTCTCTGACGTAGCTATCCCTGCAGTGCACTGACTTACGGTCACTGACATGTGGGTCCTACCCCTGGCCGACCCCACTTGTCAGGGACTCAATGGCAGGAGAGGGCACGCCAGGGGATCCTCTTCCGTGTAGGACGTGGCTCCTCTGACGTAGCTATCTTTGGAGTGCACTGACTTACAGTCACTGACATGTGGATTCTACCCCTGGCCAACCCCACTTGTCAGGGACTCAATGGCAAGAGAGGGCACGTCAGAGGATCCTCTTCCGTGTAGGACGTAGCTATCCTGCATGCATTAGTGGCTATTATTAATTAAAATATTTTATAGGTTGATCAAACGCCGCTTAGCTTTTGAGAGCGCACTTCATAATTAACTGAGTGTGCATATCTCGAGCGAAATTTTCCATCACAATTTCACAATCTGAACAGCTATATCATGGATTATTTGCACGTATGCCTTTTATGCAAAGGAACTCGACTTGGAAATTAAGCTCTATATTATGAGACTCTGAATAACGTAGTATATGAGATGTAAGATGTCTTATCATTTCCTCTAGTTTTAGTTCATCACAATTTTTTGGCATGCTTTATATAATTTTAATCTGTCACGTCTAAGGCCGAATTACATATGTATATCAGGCATTATGTGTGTTTAAATGTGCACAATGGCATATATAAAATGTACTCAGAATTATAGTAGCATTTTTCAAAAGATGAAAGATGCAGTAGCGTTTTACAAATAGCCAGAAATTGCAGTGGAATCTATCTAATTGACCTTTTTTCCTTTGATTGTATCCACTTGGGCTAATTTTTTTAAATAATACACCTTTTAAATAAATTTTAGAAATAATACACAAAATTCGGAATTTTGGATTCTAACATGTCTGTTACACCGATAGGTACTAATCGGTGTACTAATCGTTTGCATTTCCTTACTCAGACATGTGTGTGTGATTTAGTACATATCGGTGTGCCGTAAACCGATTAGTCCCTATCGGTGTACCGTGTACCGTAATCATGCTAGAATCCAATTTTTTAATTTTATATATTATTTTTGGAATTAATTAAAAATATATTATTAAAAAAATAGCTACGCTTGGCCTCTGGACCCCAACTTTTGCCTCACAGGACTTGTAAATTTACCTCCGTCTCAAATCGTAAGGCTTATTTTTATTTTGAAAGGTCAAGCTATAAAATGTTTGATCAAACTTCTAAAAAAATATCCAAAACTATGATATTATATAGATACAATGTAAAAGTATATTTTAAAGGGTATGGATTTTCTATTATAAATATTACTATTTTTCTTTAATAAACTTGATAAAAATTATGTAGTTTGACTTAAAAAAAATGACCTTAAAGCTTTGCGAAGGAGGTAGTACGGTACTACCTATATCGTTTAAAATTCCTTATGTATCGATCCAAGGTGGAGCACGTTGACATGTCGACCACAACGGCGGCAGCATCTCAGATCCACAGACCACCACGAGCGATCGGGAAGAAATCAAGGATGGGTGACTTCCTTCGGTACAGAACAATCAAAGCTGTGGGCCAATACGTTGAACATTTTCACGTGACACGAGGCACTGCTCATGCAGTCTATAAACAGTGCACACTCATCACTCATGAGCAGTACCAGATCTGGAGTAATTTACATATGATGATTAGACAGTACATGTTTAGAGCAAGTTCAATAATAAAGCTGTTGTATTATGCACGCCACGCCATCTATAGCCAATTAATAGTTAACATGTACAATAGTATAACTATATACTACTTTATTTGACTAGGCCACCTTACATTCACACACAAAGTGCCTAGAGCATGTTATAATTGTCTCTGCATGAGAGCCCACTAATCTTCTCTCTCCACTTCTCTCTCATCCACATCATCTCAAATATATTATTTAAAGGCTTATAGCCTGCTTACATAAGCTTATTGTACTTGCTCTTAGTGGTAGTTTCCCAATAGTAAAATTTCAGCACAATTCTTTAGCAGTAATTCTTTTACAAATAATTATCTTGCGACGATCTTCCGACGATACGAACTCTTTAACAAAATATCTTTGACGGTGTAAGAACAATACTTTCTCTGTTTAAAAATATAAGACATTTTAGTTTTATTCATCGAATATATTTATGCATTTTTTATGTATATGTTTATAGAGGTTCGGAGTGAATCTATACACTAAAAAAAATTTAGATATTCATTTTATAAAAATAAAATGTCTTATATTTTTGAACAAAGAGAGTATTTCACACGTACTGCAACTTTTCTACGATAGCTGACTTCTTCTACAATACGCAACAGTAGTTCTCCAATAGTAATTAGCCTACGATAATTCTTCAAAGGGGCGTAATCCCTATGCAACAATTCTTCGATCGCACCATAATTCTTCCATAGGACAGTATATGAGCAATACTTTTTCAATAGAAATTATATTTTTTAATAAAAAGAAATATATTAATATCAAAAAGATATCAATTATACCCGACATCTATACAACATAGTGTCAAAAGCTAGTCGAGAGTCGGGACATCAAGGATAGATGAAACCAAATGAATAAAACAAAAAGAAACAAAAAAAAAACCTGCTAACTTGATTAGCGAAGCAGTGTGAACTACCACCACCAAAGGCCACACCCAGACTTCAAAAAAGGTTCTCCAAAAGCGTCGTCTTCAAGAAAGGAAGAATATATAAACACCACCGTTGGCTGTTCATAGATCATGGATTTTCATCCAGAAGAAAGCCCGACTAAACTCCAGACAATGCCTTCAACAAGAATATGAATATATATTATCCATTGCTAGGTACAACCATTTAAGATCATACCTAGGGTTTTCACCTAGAAATCGAGACTTGGTGCCCAAAGATTACCACCAAGAATGAAGTCCTCCTGTGTTGCTGTCCCGCCTGTCAAGACTGCTGCAAAACGTAATTATCTGGCTCACAATCTTCCCCACATCCAACCTCGCCATCTCTAACACTTCTAATCTCAAACTCGACTTGAGAAATCAAGATCAACATATCATCCGACGTCACCATCTTGATATTCCCCATCATTGTCAGCAACATGGTAACCGTGGCTAAATATGCAATTGTGCTTCTACGAGAAAAAGTGTATATTTTTTGTGCATAAAATTACACATACAAGTGAAGGTACCTTCAAATTGCACATATATATACATTTGCGCACATATGTGCAATTACTCATATATGTGCAAACACACCTAAAAATAGCAAGAGTTTTCGGTGTACAGATATGTACAAATATGCATACATGTGCAAACACACGTACAAATGCGCCTAACGCTCGGTTGACTGAGAATTACTTTAATTCTTGATCAATCGAGGTAAGCTGGATTGTTTGCCTCATGGGTTTTGATTTTCTATGTTTAACTAAAAGCTCAATGACAATGACAACCACAACCCGGATAACAAGTTAAATATGAAAAAATAAAAAATGTAGTATATATATATATATATATATATATATATATATATATATATATATATATATATATATATATATATATATATATATAGGGTGCTTATTTGACACTGGGGTGTAGAATAGTACACCCACCTATTCTACACCCACCCTCTATCTTTAAAAATGTATATTATTTTTACGTCACGTAAATTTTGTATTACTTCGTAAGTCGAGAAGAACATAATAAAATTTAGAAATGACATAATTTTTTTGTTTACATGCCATAAAAAAATTCGACATAAAAAACATATTTTTGGTGTTTTTCACACTATAATGACTCATAAACTTTAGTTTTGTGTCAAATTTTTTGGTTATGGTGAATATATGAACATAATTATTCATATACAAAACATAATTTTTTCAATCTAACAACGTAAAAATATGTTGAGTGCAAAATAACTATTCTGCGTCCTGAGTGCTGAATAGGGTTTCTATATATAGGGTGGCGCTATTTGACACCCTATATATACATATATACATATATATATATATATACATATATATATATACTTAAATTGCGTGGGTTTTCTTTTTCCTCCTATTTTATATCCTCCCAGCGATTTTTGTGGTGCTATAACTCGTGCGACTTGGCGCACTCGACTCGGCATTCCGGAGGGTACAACCGTGTCATGGTTAGGGCATCTCCATCGAGGAGATCCAACCCGTCCGAGCGCGTCCTAATCGGACCGCGCGGACACGCGAGACATGCACAACATTTTAGTGGGACGACCCATTCGAAACTCAGGCCGGATCAATCCATTCATGCATCATATTTGGGTCACAGATGGGTCTGTTCGAACAGACATGGACGCTAGCATGTCCAGTTTTATAGAAGACTGACCCAGTTGTAGCCACCCAATGAGCCTTCTTCTCTCTCCTCTCTCTTGGACGGGCTTGTCCGATTTTGTCCGTTTAGATTGCACTGCTGGACGTGGCCGGACGGATAGGCCGGATCACGCCTAAAAAACAGATTAAACGGACCGTTTGAGTCAGACGTTTAGGTCTGGCCGATGAAGATGTTCTTACTCCCGTGTGAGGTTCATGGGTGCCACAGGGAGCGGGACAGCAAGTGTCCGCTGTTATTTCTTGTCGATAATAATGGCATGGTTTGACAACAGGGAGTAAGGATTCATCGGCGATAATAATGGCATGGTTTGACAGTAAGTTTAGTCAACAAAATATAAACTATATTTAACAAAAAATATAACATTACATTCATATTAAAAATACGCTTTCAATGGTATAATTTTTGTGACATATGATTTATATTGTTGACCAAATTTACGATCAAACTATTTTCTCGAAGTACGTATTTGCCTTATAAACTGGAATGGAGGTAGGAGATATGAACGGACACGGCTAAATCTTAACAGCGTTAAGTCAAATCCACGGTGAAAATGACCGACAAGCATAGTTTTAAAAATCGGACCGGTCATTGAACCAGTGAGATGACTGGTTCACTGGTTTGCTGATCAGACTACTTGTTCGGTCAGTTCAATGGAGACAAAAAACCGTTCTTTTTCATCAAAATTTAAGCAAATTTTGGAACAAAATAACCATGAAAGGTATTTATAATTTATATTTCAATGTGTAATCACAAAGTCATGGTGTGTCCAAGTGGTATTGAGCTTTATGTGTTTCTATTTATGCTTAGCATAAGGTTCACGAGTTCGATTTATCTATTAAACATTTTTTCTGTTTTTTTGTTGTTTGGACCCGTGCCTCTTAAAAAACCAACGAGTTTATCAATTCAGTTTTTTTCTGATTAAACCACCAAACCGGTCTGGTTTTTAAAACTATGCCTACAAACTACTTCAACGGTTGGATAACTGTACAAGATATAACTATGGGTAGCCAGCTAATTTCCTATATTCAGAAAGAGGGAGTAACTCTTAATGCATAAAATGTCAATATAATTGAGGCTTCAGGATCATGATGATTTATCTCAGATAAGGCCTTTCACAATGGAGGTTCTTAGCGCTGTATCCTAGGAATTTGCTTATATGGCACTATAGTTAATAGTTAATGAGAAAATAGGTTAAGGTTGAAACACCTCCTGCATGAAACTATGGGCAAAAAACATTGTTAGGCCAATCACATGCATGCATGTCCTCTAAATCATTAAATATAAAACACCACTTAATAAACAATGCATTGGAGAGGTTGTCTTTTAACCATTTATTTCTTCTATAATAACATGCTAAGATACTCCCTCCATTTGGGATTATATATAAGTCCCGCACGAATAATTAGGTTGCCAATTTAAACAACAAAATATAAATAGTGTAGCATAAAAATTATACCATTAGAAACTTTAGAGGTTATATTTTTTAATGGTATAACTTTTATAATATATAAGTTATATTTTTTTATCAAATTAATAATCTAGGTATGCACGAGGATATATAATCCTAAACAGAGGGAGTACACTCCATTGTTCTACCTCCATTAACTGTAAACTTTTGAGAAAAACGAAGCATGATAAAAAACTGTAAAGGCGATGGGATTTAATACCTCTACATTTTATTTTGTTCTCCACACTATGAAGAGTAAAATAAGTGTCTTGGTGCAAACCCGCAAAGCAAGCCAGCCCAGACCACCTGAATCAGAACCAACGAAAAAAAACATCGTTCATAAAAGCGTATGGAAGGTTTGTCAATACTACATATATATGTTTTCTATCATACTTTTTTTTGCAGTGGTTCAGATTAACATGATATATCACCGCAGCTCCATAGTTGAACTGGTAGCCCAGAAGGTACCCCAAGGGCAGCCCAAATATGTAGTAGCAGCCTAGGTTGATGTATGCATGGTACCATGAGCAGCAGCAGAGACCCCTCAAATTCTCCATGTTGATAAAGCTTATCTTTGCATGGAATTGAATTTTTTTACAATTTCACAGCTCGGTAATTCCATCGAGAAGAAGAGAGAAAATAAGATTTTGTCGCCTATGGGATTATCATGCCATCCTTGTGGTTCTACGGCAAGATTTACTACTTTTTGGTAAATTATTCCACCTCCTTTTTTCTGGTACATACCAGAATTTTGGAATAAATCATTTCCCCTGTTAATTTTCAGAGTAGAGAAGAGCGCCTAATATTTCTTGCCAGACCATGATATTGTTGCATCTTCCTCTTTCACAAAATCCTACAGCCAAGCATGAAGGAGGTTGAAACACGGATTGGTTGTCGAATCGGCGGAGGATGTCATCATCATCACAAAGCATGTACAGTGGAGGCCAAGCATGAGATAGGGCTGAAGGAGGTTGAAACACAGATTGGCTAACGAATCGAAGGAGGATGTCAACATCGGTCACAAAGCATCATAACATTACAAACCAGTATACTATTATCATCATATTTTTAATTTCTAAAATATCAACGCAAAGCTATTTACAAGGTATATTTTTATTATTTTTTGTGGATCTATGTGATATGATTTTTTTTATTTTTCTGCCACATCGGATTTGATTGTACTGCAATATACATCAATGAATCTTCTATTGTGCGAGGCATAAGAATGTAATGCCATGAATATCCCATTATTAGATTTACATAATAAGATCATGCTTGATACTTGCTTCCCATGCTCGATGGTTAAGCGGACTGGCCGATTGTTTGATCTAGCATTCTCTTGTTGGTTGTGCCGACACAACTCAATAAAGTGTGTCTAGAAATCAAGCATAAGGCCCGAATAAGATCCACAAAATATGCATAGAATTCATTGTAGGAAATTATAAAAGCTACCATCAAGCCATGCATGTGGACTCTAATGGGCATATTTGTAGGTTTTAACTAGAGCCAAGTCTGATCTTTTCATATCCAAGAGGAAAAAAAATGTCTGTCCATTGGCCATAACGCCAAGCCAGGTGGTATCGAACACCTAACTTAGAATTAAATTGGGGAAATTCCTACCTCCTTAATTGAAATTGTAGATGGTACTATTTCTTCCTTTAAATTCGAAGAATAATCATGACCATTGAATTTCCTAATTACTCTTTCTCCATTGATAGTTCTTGTATGTGTGCTGAAATAAATTTTTTTTGGTAAATCTATAATTCTTGTTGGCTTCATTATTTTTGACAAGCTAAATACACATGTATGCCAGCCACAAGATAAATAAACGTGCATGCTAGAACCTAATTTTGTAAACCGTATAATTCAACTTGGTTATACTTTGGATGGTACCAAAGGAATAAACCATGTTCTCAATGTATGACTATACTTTCACCAGGCCATTTGTTAAGCATGCAAAGAAGTGATCGGCGATCTCTCTACTCTTTAACACAGAATGCTAATGGAATCAAAATAGACCATTTTAAGCGATATTTACGTATTTTTGATAAGCCTACATGGAGAGTTGGTTTCAAAACATTGGTCCCATTATTAATGAGATATCACCACTGCACAAGATATTTTGTCACCATATAGTTATGGTACTTGATAAAGCATCATAGCATAAAGAATCATATGACAGTTTAATTTATAGGATACTAGTTTACGATACTAACACCATAATACATAAAATTAAAAAATATTGTCCTAGTATCATCATATTTACTTAATAATAAAATCTCCATGCAGAGATATTTAAAATGTCTATTTCTATTATTGTTTTTCTAGACCCATGTGCCATGTACTACTAATAGATCATGGTCATGGTATGACCTCTCTTTATTAAATATTGTGCCACATCATCTTAGTACCGATAGTACCCCAATATACATCAATGAATCTTCCATTTTGTGAGGCATAAGATAATGCGACGCCATGAAGGTATTATTATTATTATATGTACACAATCACATTATGCTTGTTACTTGCCGGTAGTTGGATCCAACATCCACTTGATGGGCGTGCCGATGAAACTGAATCAAGTCTGTACATGTTAAACTTAAGGCCTCACGAAGAAGGTCCACAAAATATGCATATAATACATTTTACCAATTCATCAAGTCTGCCATCAAGCCATGCATGTGGAATATACTGCCGATTGTGTGCTAGGAGCTAAGTATGGTCCTTTTCCTGGCCTAGAGTAAAAATCAAGTGTGTTGTCCTCCATTTCCCATAATGGTAAATATGCAAGGTAGGTGGTTTGGCATATCTAGGTTAGAAATAAATTGAGGAAGTTTTCTATAATCCTTCAAATGAACTCGAAGATAGTATTTCTCCTTTTAAATTCGAAGAATATTCGCTGCCACTAAACTACCCACTACCTCTTCCTCGATCTACAGTTCATATATGTGTTAAAGTAATTTTTTGGTAAATCAATAATTCTAGTTGACTTCATTATTCTTGACAAGGTAAATACGCGTGCATGTCAGCCACTAAGGAAGAAGAATTACCTTATTGTATAAACCTTGTTGTTCAACTTGGTTTTGTTTGGATAATACAAAATGAATAAACCATGTTCTCAATGCACGATTGCAATTTTGTATTGTTAAGTCGGCAAAAAGTGGTCAACAATCTCTCTGATGGCTCTTGCACACACAACGCAAACGAGATCAAAATAGGACATTCTACGCAATGTTTACGTACTTTTTTTATAAGCCTACGCTCGCAATTTGATTAAAGGACAATGGTCCCATTATTAATTAGACATCATCATATATATGTCTAGTTGCAACTCATATTGTGGTGCGATATAGTTATAGTACTTGATAAGGCTTCATAGCATAAAAAAATCATGTGGTCATTTAATTTATAGGATACTAGCGGTACAATACTAACACCATAATACATATCATTACCAAATAATATCCTATGATCATCATATTTACTTAATTATAAAATCTAAATGAAGAGCTATTTACAAGGTCTATTTTCATTAGTTTTTCTAAATTTATATTATGTGCCATGATAAAATAATAGAGCATGATACAGATACGACATTCCTTTATTAATTGTTGTGCCACATCGTCTTACTATCGATTGTACTACAATATAAATCAATGAATCTCCATTGTGCGAGGCATAAGAATGTGACACCACAAAGGTCCCATTAGATTTACACAATGAGATTACTCTTGTTATGTGCTTCCCAGCGGCGATGGTTTAGTGGACCGGCCGGTAGTTGGATCTAACATCCTCTTCATGGGCGTGCGGACAAAACTCAATCAAGTCTGTCAGAAATCAAACATAAGGCCCAATGAAGGAGGTCCATAAAATATGCATATAATACATTGTACAAATTATCATGACTGCCATCAAGCCATGCATGTGTACTCTACTAGGCATATCTGCTGGTTGTGTACTAGAAGCTGAGCCCGGTCTTTTCCTGGCCTAGAGTAAAAATCAGTGTGTTGTCCATTGCCCATAATGTTAAATATCCATGGCAGGTGGTTTCGAACAACTATGTAAGAAATAAATTGGGGGAATTTCCTATAATCTTTAAATGAAACTAAGATAGAATTGCTCCCTTTAAGTTCAAAGAATATTCATGGCCATTGCACTACCTAATATCTCTTTCTCGATCTATAGTTCTTATATGTGCTGAAGTAGTTTTTAGTAGTTGGCTTCATTATTATTGACAAACTAAATAAGTGCACATGTCATCCACTAAGAAGAAATATTACCTATTGTTTTAAAACTTATCATTATACTTGGTCACAATTTACTTGGTAGAAAAGTAATAAACAATGTTCTCCATCCATGACTAAAATTTGTCACGACCATCTGTTAAGCCGGAAAAAGTGTTTAGCGGTCTGTGTTATGTCTCTTCCGTGCAGAACGCTAATAGAATAAAAATAGGATATTCTACACAATGTTTACCTATTTTGTATAAGCCTCGTCCAAATTTGATCACAAGACAATGGTCCCCTTATTAATTAGATATCATCATATACATATGTCTAGTTACAACTCATATTTTTGGTGCCATATATGTATGATACTTGATAAGGCCTCATAGCATAAAAAATCACGTGATGGTTTCATTTATAAGATACTAGTTTACGATACAAACAATATAATGTGTAACTTTACAAACTAGTATCCTAGTATCATCATATTTATTTATTTCTAACATCGCAATGCAAAGCTATCTAAAAGGTCTAATTTTATTAGTTTTTCTAAATCTAGGTGCCATGACACAATAATAGAGCATGAAACTTATATGACCTCTCTTTGCTAAATTTTTGTGTCACATCGGCTTATTATATATTGTATTGCAACATACATCAACGAGTCATCCATTGTGTGAGGCATAAGAATGTGATGCCACGAAGGTCCCATTATTAGATTTACACAATAAGATCATGATTTTTACTTTATTCCTTGGCTCGGAGGTCCAGTGGACCAACCGGTAGATGGATCTAGCATCCTCTTGCTCGACATGCCGACACAACACAATCAAGCCTGTTCAGCAATCAAACATAAGGCTCCACGAAGGAGGTCCACAAAAGATGCATATAATACATTATATGAAATCATCATGGCCGCCATCAGGCCATGCATGTGGACTTTACTAGGCACATATGCTAGTTGTGTGCTAGAAGACGAGCCCGATCTTTTTTCCGGCTTACAGGTAAAATCAATATGTTGTCAATTTCCTATAATGTTAAATATCCAAGGCAGGTGGTTTCAAACAACTAAGTAACAAATAAATTGGGGAAATTTTCTATTATCCTTAAAATGAAACTAAAGATAGTATTGCTCCCTTTAAATTCAAATAATATTCACAACCATTGTACTACCTAATACATCCTTCTCGATCTATAGTTTTTATATGTGCTGAAGTAATTTTTGGTAAATCTATAATTCTACTTGACTTCATTGTTATTGACAAGCTAAATACGTGTGGATACTAGCCACTAAGAATAAGAATTACCTAATTTTTTAAACCTTATCTTTATATTTGGTCACAATTTAGTTGATAGAAAAGTAATAAACGATGTTCTCAATCCATGACTAAAATTTGCCGCGACCATCTGTTAAGCCGGAGAAAAGTGTTTAGTGGTATCTCTTATGCCTCTTCCGCCCAGAACACTAATAGAAACAAAATAGGACATTCTACGCAATGTTTATATATATTTTTATAAGCTTACGTCCAAATTTGGTTACAATACAATGGACACCTTATTAATGATATGTCATCATATAAATATGTCTAGTTACAACTAATATTTTGGTGCCATATAGGTATGATACTTGATAAGGCATCATAGCATAAAAAAAATCAAGGAAGGTGTACCAGACGGTAGATGGATCTAGCATCCTCTTGCTGGGTGTGCTGACACAACTCAATCAAATTTATCCATCAATCAAACACAAGGCTCCATGAAGGAGGTCCACAAAATATGCGTATAATACAATATACGAAATTATCATGACTTCCATCAAGCCATGCATGTGGACTGTACTAGACATACCTGCTAATTGTGTGCTAGAAGCTAAGCCCGGTCTTTTTCCTGACCTATAGTAAAAATCAGTGTGATGTCCATTGCTCATAATGTTAAATATTCAAGGAAGGTGGTTTCGAACAACTAAGTAATAAATAAATTAGGGAAATGTCCTATAATCCTTAAAATGAAACTGAAGATAGTATTGCTCCCTTTAACTTCAAAGTATATTCCCGGCCATTGAACTACCTAATACCTATTCTCGATCTATAGTTCTATATGTTTTAAGGTATTTTTTTGGTAAATCTATAATTCTAGTTGGCTTCATTATTCTTGATAAGCTAAATATGTGTGCATGCCAGCCACTAAGAAGAAGAATTACCTAATTTTTTGAACTTCAACATTATATATGCCATAATTTGGTTGGTACAAAAGCAATAAACGATTTTCTCAATATGTCATGGTGTGGAACGCGACATTAGCATTTAGGATGGCTTAATAGGAAGCAATCAAGGGCAAGTGGAGGTTTCCGCAAGCAGGATTGGGCACAAGTGATAGTCGGAAACGTATCTATAATTTTTGATGTTTCATGCCTGTTTAGTATCTACTTTGCTTTGCTTTGTCTACACTTTGAGGTGTTTTTATATATTTTCTGGTACTAACCTATTAACAAGATGCCACAGTGCTAGTTGCCTGTTTTCTTATGTTTTTGGTTCCAGAAAGGCAGAAAATCAATATTCTCGAAATTGGACGGGACAAAAGCTGAAGTCAATATTTTACCGTGGGGAACACAGAGCCGGAATACGAGACAGAGGGGGGGGGCACTAGGGGCCACAACCCCTGGCGGCGCGGGCTAGGGTTAGCCACGCCTGGGGGGGTGAACACCCTGGCCGCCCCTATCTCGCCTCTTCGCCTATAAAGACCCCCCGATGCCAAAACCCTAAGTACCCGATCAGTATTTCACGAAATCGTCTGTAGCCGCCACCACCATCGTCCCTAGATCGGGGGGATCTCAAGATCTTCCCGGCACCCTGCCGGAGGGGAGATCATCCCGGAGGCCTTCTTCATCATGCCAGCCTCCGGTATGAAGCGTGAGTAGTTCCACCTTGGACTACGGGTCCATGTAGTAGCTAGATGGTTGTATCTCCTCCTTTGTGCTACCATGTTTAGATCTTGTGAGCTCCGTTCATGATTAAGATCATCTATTTGTAATCATGCATGTTGTGTTTGCGGGGATCTAATGGATATTTAGAATACTATGTCAGATTGTTTAATGGTTTTGTCTTATTGATTCTATCATGTCTGTGTTGTTTATGATCTTGCGTGCTCTCTGTTTCTAGTAGATATCTTGGCCAAGTAGATGCTAATGACTCCAAGAGGGGGTATTTATGCTAGATAGTGGGTTCATGTCTCTATTTAATCTAAGGGAAGTGATAGAAATCTCTAAGGTTGTAGATGTGATATTGCCACTTGGGAGAAAACAACGGTCTCACCTTACACACTTTGCTTAAAGCAGTTATCTATTGCTTGCAACTTCTTGGAGAGGGTTGGATGATAACCTGAAGGTGGATTTCTAGTCATATATGCAGTTGGATGGCGGTCTATGTATCTTGTTGTATTGCCCAATCGAATCTCATAGGATCATGAATGTCTAGTATTGCATTGTTATGCCTTGCTCAGTCCTGTCAATTGCCCTACTGTAATTTGTTTACCCAGGATGCCATGTTTGTTTATATTAAGGAGAACACCTCTAGTGAACTATGGACCCCGGTCCAATCTTTACCATTGAAACATCTTCCATTGTTATTGTTGTTGCAAACCACTATTACCTTCAACACCATACAGTTAATCCTTTGTTACAGCAACCGGTGAGATTGACAACCTCATTGTTCGTTGGGGCAAAGTCTTGAGTTTGTGTTGTGCAGGTCTCCAAGTTGCTAGCAACACCTTTGAGTCGTTTCCTTCCTCCTACTGGTTCGATAACCTCGGTTTCTTACTGAGGGAAAACTTGCTGCTGTGCTCATCACTCCTTGCTCTTGGGGTCTCCCAATGAGGCGTTAATAACATGCCAACAAGCTTTTCTGGCGCCGTTGCCGGGGAGGCTAAGGACGTCTTCACAAGGGGAGTCCTTCACAACCTTTCTCTTTACTTTGTTTTTGTTTTGCTTAGTTTCTTTTGCTTGGTTTTGTTTGCCTCTTTTTATCAAAAACTCCAAAAAAATAGTTTAGTTTGGTTTGGTTTGCTTTCTCTTATAAAAAACACACAAAAAAATTAGTTCATGCTCTAGTTGCTGCTGCTGTTGGCTTGCTCTACTTTTGCCAAAATGAACTCTGCTGAGAACACCAAGTTGTGTGACTTCACTAGCAGAAACAACAATGATTTCCTAAGTACTCCTATTGATCCACCTGCTCCTAATGCTATCTTTTATGAAATTAATCTTGCTTTGTTGAATCTTGTGATGAGAGAGCAATTTTCCGGTGCTAGTTCTGATGTTGCTGCTGCCTACCTCAATAACTTTGTTGAACTTTGTGAGATGCAAAAATATAAGGATGTAGATGGAGATATTATTAATCTCGAGTTGTTTCCTTTCTCCTTGAGAGGAAAAGCTAAAGAATGGTTGCTATCCTTGCCTAGAAATAGTATTGATTCTTGGATTAAGTGCAAAGATGCGTTTACTGGAAAATACTTATCGAAACTCTTACAACAATACTAGAAGTTCCCCCTCTGAACTTGAAGTCATGCTCAAATACTTTATTAGTAAACAAACCACTTTCAATAAGACTGTGGAGGAAAAGCTTTTGAATGTTGAGAAAAATATTTCCTATTTGTCTGAAGCATAGTCCTCTTTGATTAATAAAATGGCTGCTAAACCTGAAACTTTGGAAAGTACCTTTGCTGCTACTCATGCCATACAAGTTACTATTGATGAAAATGTTAGACTACTAGCCCAACTACATACTAAGTGGGAAAGAGAAGCTGAAATTGCTAGAAACAATAGTGTGTGCACTATCACCACCACCAATATGGATGCCACTAAACCACAAGAAGTCCCTATTCCTCCTACCATAATGCCTAAACCCAATGAGCCTACTACAATTGATGCTAAGTTTGATTTTGATCTTGATGGTTGCAATATTTCTGAAGTGATTATGTTCCTACAAAAGCTTGCTAGAAGTCCTGATGCTAGTGATATGCATGTAGCTTTCACCAAACACATTACAGATGCTCTTACTAAAATTAAGGAAGAGAAGTTGAAACACAAAGCCTCTATTCCTAGGAAAGTAGAAGATAGTTGGGAACCCATTATTAATATGCAAGTGAATGAATTTTATCTCAATGCTTCGTGTGACCTTGTGAAAGGGAATGTATGCCCCCATGTATGGTTTTGATAATTAATGACAATCTCTTTGGACTAATGTGTAAATTGAGTTTCACTTGTAGGTTTGTCCATTGGCATCGCTTGGGCCATGTGTTGGTCTCAAGGTTGTAAGATGAAGAAATGTCCAAGGGTTTTGTGCCATTGTAATCATGAAGAAAGAAGGAGCTTGAAGGTTGATCAAGACAAGTGCAAAGAGTTGCATCAAGATGGATCAACCTCAAGAAGGGATGAAGAAGGGCAAGCTCAAGATGCGCCATCTCTAGAAGATCTCATGCTTGAAGCTTGCCATCCTCATGATCATGGGGTGATGAAGACAAGTTCAAAGAAGAGGTTTCCCCATGGAGTATGGGGGAGCAATTTGCAAGTCTTCATCTTGATCAAGCAAGAGCAAACAAGAAAGGTGTTCCCACTATAGAAGAACAAGACGGTCTACATCTAGTTCAAGTGGGATGCTCAAGGCAAAGGTATGTTCTTGATAGGGCTTCTCTTTTGCCAGTCTCGTATTGTTAGTTGGGAGACCGGGTTTAGGATAGATAGCCGTACTATCAAGAGGGGATCTCAAGCGGGTGTCTCGTTTGCATTGTTCGGAGAGAGCTCAAACCTTTGCATTCATAGCATCATCTTTCTTGGTTGTTATTTGGTTCTTGTACATGAGAGGATCTAGAGCTTGTGGTCATCATCATAACAAGCTCTAGTTCATCAAATAAGGATTTCACTTGCATATCTTATTGTGGTTTTTTATCTTGCGAGTTTTCCGGCTCCACACCTTGGTAGATACTTCACATATATATTCATGGTATTTTCTCCCTAGATGATACTCAATATTTCGAACAAAATTGGTTGTATTCTATTCGTCGTTATATTTCCAACAAAATTGGTTTCATCTCGTTTGGAGTTCGGGTGCGAGAGTTATTGCATTTCTAGTTTCTGGAATTTCCCTGACCGTAAGTTCTGGCTTCTCATCGGAAGTTCTTCTAGGGCGTTTTTCCGCCGGAAGTTCCGGTGGAAGTTCCGATTCTTCTTCTGCTCATGTACTGTATCCTCTCTATTTGGTTTGTTGTATTTGAAGGAATTTGGGCTGGAAGTTACAGCGGTAATACCGCCCCCACCGAAAGTTCCGGCCAGGGACCGAAAGTTTCGCTCGGGCCTAGTTGCCGCCGGAAGTACCGATTGAAAATCCGGCTCTTGTTTCGCTCATGTTTAGTAACCTTCTGTTTTGGGTGTGTCTATTTGAAGGAACTTCAGTCGGAACTTGGAAGTTCCGGTGGACCGGTAGAAGTTCCGACCAGGACTCGCGTTTTCATATTCTCGCATCGCTATTTTTGACCATTGGCTGTGTGCCACCAGAACTTCCGGCCTCCCACCGGAAGTTTCGGCCAGGGTCGCGAATGCCCATAATGGGCAGATCTGGGAGCCCTTTAAAAGGGGCTCCTCTTCCCCTTCATGGGCACTAGCTTTTCTTCTTGGTTCTTGGCTTTATCTCTCTCCTCCATTGTTGATCTTGAAGAATCTTTCCCTCTCCCCTTTCCCTTCCTATGATTCTTGCATCTTTTTGAGAGATTTGAGAGAGGATATCTAGATCTACAACCCCCCAAGACAAACCCCTTATTTGTGAAGGAATCATTGGGATCTAGATCTTGGAGAGTTTTGTGTTCTCCTCTTTTGTTCTTCCTCCCTTATTCCCCCAAATAGCTTTTGTATCTTTGTTGGAATTTGGCAGTGAAGGACTTTCCCTTGCATTTGTTGCATAGGTTTGAGTTCTCCTCGGAGATTCAGCGAGTAGAAGCTCGTGGGCTTGTTACTCTTGGGTTCTTGGAACCCTAGACGGTTGTGTGGTTGGATTATTGACCTTTTGTGGTCTTGTTGACCTTTTGTGGTCTTGTAGCATCTTGTGGCTTTGTTGGCCTTTTGTGGCATTGTAGCCTTTTGTGGCTTTGTTGTTGGGAGCCTCCAATTGAGTTGTGGAGTAAGCCCCAATCTTGTACGGGTTCGGTGACCGCCCTCAAGCGTCCCATAGTGGAGCGAGTGCCTGCCTTTTGTGGTGCTTTTCGGGAGAATAGGGTGAGCCTTTTGGCATTGGTGAGTTGCGTGCTTCCGCATCCGGGGTGAGGCCTTGTGTGGCGTTGGGTGAGCATCGAGCCACCACACTGTTGGTGATATGCTATCTGGGTATCCTCATAGCATGTCTCTTATCCGGATAACCCGGGTGGCCCACAGTTGGTAGCATGGCCCATGGCACATTGCCCAATTAGATGGATCGGAAGGAGGCCCATGCGGATAAAGGAAGGCTACGGAGGAGTCACCGACGTGAGCCTTGGAGTGCAAGACACGCTAGACTAGTTGTATGTAGTGTAGGACTCTGTAACCTGTCCGGCTAGGACTTTTCCCTGTAACCTGACCTGGCGACTATATAAGTCGGGCCTATGGGAGCCTTTAGGGCACGACAAGTCAGACCAATCAACTCATACCTCACATAGCGAACCAATCCCTGTAACTCGGCGTATTGCCCTTATAGTGATTTATAGCAGGAGTAGGATTCCGCCACCATTGTGGGATCTGAACCTGGGTAAGCTGTTTACCTCGTACCCATCAATCGTCCGCCTTCCCCCATGTCTCTAAACACGCACTATGAGGACCCCTCCATGGCGTACTCGTCGGCAATACCACGATAGTTGGCGCCCACCGTGGGGCAAGAGGCGCTTTAGGCTCTTTAGCGGGAGAGGACCAAGATCTTCGCGGGAATCGGCAAAACCGTAGCCATCGGTCGCGTTCTCTTCTCCGGCAACGTTCCGATCGTCCCTCCCGACGAGTTCTGGATCCCGGTGAAGATGAACCCTACGCGATGCTCGATCGTCCCCATCGAATATATTCACCTCTTCATCGGCGAAACCAACTCGGGCACTAGTTCCCTGGGAGTCGGAGGAGCATCAAGACCCGCACGGACCGCCTACGGGCAGGATACGTTCGCGGAAGGATCGATGTCAGATCTCTCCTTGGAGTTTGCCAGCAAAGATCGGAAAAATTCAAGGCCCACCCAAACCGCCCCTGTGCAGCATATAGCGGTGGAAGATCGCTGCAAGTCCGCCGGCTTCGCCCGTGCGTCTGGACATCAGAGATCCAAGTTCGTCGGTGCGGTTACCATCTTCGATCTGGCGCACTGCGTCCAGAGAGAGGGTGAAACCCCTCGCGATTACCTTGCCAGATGGCTTCGTATACGGGCCTATCTGGCACATTACCCCAATGATGATGCTATGTATCACTTTGTGGAAGGAATGGACCAAGGTACACTTCTCCGGCATACGCTAAGGTGGCAACAGGCTTCAGGATGCCTTACCTTCGAAAGAATGGTGAACACCATCAACAACTAAGCGGAGGCTAAGGAGGCAACTCAGACAGCCCTTGCTCTCCTTGACGGAGCCCCTCCGGTCGTCATCGCCGCAGATGCTCCAGCACCTCCAGTCATCGCTGCTGCTATTGCACCTCCACCTCCCATCATCGAGGAAGCCCCGGAACCCTCTGACTCCGCGCTTGACGCGCTCTACGCCGACATCAGCGCAGATTCGGAGGAGATAGACTTCAGCCCAGAGGAGCTAGACTCCGCCATGAAGGAGATGGAGGAGGATTACAAACGCGACGAGCAGGCCAACAACGCCGCCACGCCCCAATAGGTGTTTGTCGCCATTGGGACGATGATGGATGAAGATCACCCCGGACGAGCTCCGACTACGGTAGCTGGACAAGGGAAGGGACCACTGTTGCTACCAAAATGATCACGCAGGTCATGCCCCTCCGCTAACCCAAAGGTCAGCGACCCAGGAACTTGGCACCGGTCCGAGCAACAATAACACCGCAAACCCGCCGTCTCCGGCATCTACATCTACTGCTGCCCAAGTCACTCCAGATGATAGAGTGATGTACGACAATCTTCTCGTCGAGCCTATGACTGTGGCTCATAATCGCAATGTAGTCCATCTTGACGAGAAGCGCCGGCAGCTACTGGAGGAAGCGCAGGCCATCACGGAGCAAGGCACAAAGCTAGCGCGCAGAAGTCAATAGAGAAAGCTAGAGCAATGGAGGCCTAGTACAAGACTATGTTGCACCAGTAGAAGGCCAAGAAAGCTCCGGCTCGCGTCATCAACGATCCTGGCATACGGCGAAACCTAGGATGGGATCCCTCGAAGCCGGTGTAGGGTTCGCAGCATATAAAACAAAAATTTTCCTACGATGTGAACTATATACCAAGATCTATATACTAGATACAAACAACGGGCGGATGTATATCCGTAGAGAACATACCCTTGAAGACCGACAAAGCTTAACGAGTTCAACTCGTGGTTGATGTAGACGATCTTTTGCCGATCTCAAGATCGAGAGGAAGTCCTAGCGCCGCAAATTAGCAGCGCATCCGTGCTCGCACACACGTTCGAGGCACCGAGCAACCTCCGCCTCCTCGCTCCAGCGATGCAGCGGAAGCACAACTCTTTCTTGCCGAATAGCCACCGGGAACATGTATCTCGCTAGTCCGAGACCATGGGGGATAAATTCTAGAGGGGGAGAGAGATCCTTCACGAGGAGGTGTGAGAGACAAGTGAGGAGGGGGGGCTCCTTTTATAGGAGGAGGGGGGGCACCCAAGGGGGTGGCCGCCGACCATGGGGGATGCCCCCTCCCCTCCTTCATTCATGTGGGTGGACACTCCACTCACAAAATGCCCTTTAAATTTCCTCCACTCAAAAGTCCACTCAAATTCCCATTAAATTTCCACCAAATTTAATGCAAACTCTCATTAAATAAAACTCTTTTATTTTATTCAGAATTTTGTCAATTACTTTAATGACAAACATTCACAAATAACCACTTGCTATAATTCTATTTCACATGCATAACCACTTTATGCAATTTCACCCGAAAACCTGTTTCAGTATCTAGTGAAATAAATTCCTGCGCTTGTTCATTCTTTTGACATGAAACATTTGCTCCAATTGGATGTCGGTGTCTCTTAAGTGTGTCACCCTACGGTTCGTGAATAATGCGGACATGATCGAGACCCCTCTCGGATCAATAATCAGAAGCGGGATCTGGAGACCCATACTGACTCCCACACATTCAACGATGACTTTCTTGTGATCGTCGGAACCTTTTACGCTAGTATCTTAATCCCTTTGTTTCACGATATATTACATGTCCGAGATTCGATCATCGGTATCTCCATACCTAGTTTGATCTCGTTACGACATGCACTCTTTTCTCGTTCTGTGATATAACATTCTAGTGATCAAATCACTTGCTTGCAAGCTAATCAATGTGATATCACCGAGAGGGCCTGAGTATATCTATCCGTCATCGGGATGAACAAATTCCACTCTCGATCCATGAGCCTCAACATAACACTTTATTAGTTACGAATCCATCTTTATAATCACCTGTTATGGTGTGACGTTTGATGTTATCAAGAAACTCTTAGGTGTTAGTGATTGACATGATCTCATGGTCTAAGGATTAGGATCACCGTAAGTTGTTATAGCACTATAAACTCAATGACTTTGATCGTAATGCTATACTTGGATGAATGTTCATCACATCATTACACTAATGTTGTGATCCGTTATTAACAACATCCAATGTCCATGATCGGAAACCTTGATCATCTTGTTAATCAACGAGCTAGTTTATGAGAGAGGCATAACTAGGAACTTTCTGTTTGTTTATTAAACACACATGTATTAACGTTTCCGTATTAATACAATTATAGCATGCAAAATAAACATCTATCATATACTTGGAATACACATAATAAACACTTTATTATTGCCTCTCGGGCATATTCCTTGATCTCCCACTTGCACTAGAGACAATAATCTAGTTACATAGTGATAAATCTAACACCCATTGAGTTCTGGTGTTGATCATGTTTTGCTCTAGGGAGAGTTTTAGTCAACGGATCTGCTACATTGAGATCCGTATGTACTTTACAAATCTTTATATCTCCATCCTTGAGATGCTCGCGGATGGAGTGAAACCGGCGCTTAATATGCTTGGAATGCTTGTGAGACCTTGGCTCTTTGGCATTGGCAATGGCATCATTGTTGTCACAATAGATCACCATTGGGTCCAACGCGTTTGCCACAACTCCTAGTTCGGATATGAACTCCTTCATCCAAACTACTTCCTGAGCCGCTTCTGAAGCAGCAACATATTCGGCCTCCGTTGTTGATCCCGCTACCACAGGTTGTTTGGAGCTCCTCCAACTAACCGCTCCGTCATTCATGAGAAATACGTATCCGGATTGAGACTTAGAGTCATCCGGATCGGTTTCAAAGCTAGCGTCGACATAACACTTAACGACGAGCTCTTCTTCACCTCCGTATACAAGAAACATATCCTTAGTTCTTCGTAAGTACTTAAGGATATTCTTGACCGCTATCCAGTGTTCCGAACCTGGATCCGATTGGTACCTACTAGTCAAACTAATAGCATGTTCCACATCCGGTCTTGTACATAGAATGGCGTACATTATAGAGCCTATGGCTGAAGCATAGGGGACTTTGTCCATTATCTCTCTTTCTTCCATGCCGCGGACTTTGAGTCTTACTCAATGTCTTGCCTTGCAACATAGGTAAGAACCCTTCTTACTTCGTCCATTTTAAACTTCTTTAAAATCTTATCAAGGTATGTACTGCGATAGCCCTATTAGGCGCCTAGATCTATCTCTATAGATCTTTATGCCTAATATGTATGACGCTTCACCTAGGTCCTTCATTGAAAATTTCTTTGTTTAGATAACTTTTAACCTTTGTTTAAAGTTCTATATCATTCGATCAATAATATGTCATCCACATATAATATCGAAATGCCACATTGCTCCCACTCACTTTCTTGTAAATACAAGCTTCTCCATAAGTTTGGACAAATCCAAACTCTTTGATCACCTCATCAAAGCGGAGATTCCAACTTGATGCTTGCTTCAATCCATAGATGGATCGCTGAAGCTTGCACACCTTGTTAGCATCCTTAGGATCGATAAAACCCTTTGGTTGTATCATATACAACTCTTCTTCAATATTACCATTGAGAAGCGCGGTTTTGACATCCATCGCCATATCTCATAATCGAAATATGCGCAATTGCTAACATAATCCTAATCGACTTTAGAATCGCTACGGAGAGAAAGTCTCATCGTAGTCAACTCCTTGAATTTGTCAAAACCCTTTGCGATAAGTCGAGCTTTATAGACGGTCACATTACCATCGACATCAGTTTTCCTTTTGAAAATCCATTTGTTCTCCACGGCCTTTCGGTCGTGAGGTAATCCACCAAGTTCCAAACTTGATTTTCATACATGGATTACATCTCGGATTTCATGGCTTCTAACCATTTGTTGGAATCGGGCTCATCATCGCTTCTTCATCGTCGCAGGTCATCATTTTCATCAACCATGAAATTCATGACAGGATTTCCGACATTTCGGGGCTGCTGCGTCTGTTGACCTGCGAGTTGGTGAGTACTCTCTTCGGAGTTTCATGATCATTATCATTAGTTCCCTCTTCAGCAGTGGAGCCAACTCGGAACAACTTCGGCGCTACTCGCCATACTTTGAAGAGAAGGTTCCACAACCTCTTGAGTTCTACCTTCCGACTACTCACACCTTTGCGAGAAACTCTTTCTCTAGAAAGGATCCATTCTTGGCAACAAAACCTTGCCCTCGGATCGTGATAGAAGGAATACCCAATAGTTTCTTTAGGGTATCCTATGAAGCATTTTTCCGCTTTGGGTTCGAGTTTATCGGTTGAAGTTTCTTCACATAAACATCGCATCCCAAACTTTAAGAAATGACAACTTAGGTTTGTTTCCAAACCACAATTCATCTGGTGTCTTTTCAGCGGTTAGATGGTGCCGATTTAAAGTGAATGCAGCTTTCTAGTGCATAACCCCAAAATGACAACGGCAAGTCCGTCGGAGACATCATAGATCGAACCATATCTAATAAAATACGATTCTGACGTTCCGGCACACCATTTCGATGTGGTGTTCTGTTGGAATTATGCCCTAGAGGCAATAATAAAGATGTTATTATTATAATTCTTGTTCATGATAAAGTTTATATTCCATGCTAGAATTGTATTAAGCGGAAACATTAATACTTGTGTGGTTTGTGAACAACACGTGTCCCTAATGCCTCTAAGGACTAGCTCATTGATCAATGATGGTTAAGGTTTCCTAACCATAGACATGAGTTGTCAATTGATAATGAGATCATATCATTGGGAGAATGATATGCTGGAGAGACCAAAGCTAAGCGAAGCAATTAGATCGTTTCATCGTGTTCATCTTTGCGAAGCTTTTCCTATGTCAAATATTGTATTCCTTAGACCATGAGATAATACAACTCCCTAGTATCGGAAGAAAGCTTTGAGGTCATCAAACGTGATCCTATGAGAGGGTGATCATAAAGGTGTCTCTCAGGTGATCGGAAAGTATCTGTTGGGTTGTATGTATCGAGATGGAATTTGTCCCTCCCAAGTCGGAGAGATATACTTCGGGCCCACTCGTGTCGATATCAACACCGCTTGCAAGCATGTGGTTAAGGAGTTAATCACAAAGTGATATCGGATTCTGAACGAGTAAAGTACTTGTGAGCGAGATTGAACTAGGTATGGCCAGTGCAAGCGATCGAATCTCGGGCAAGTAAAATATCGCGAGACGAAGGGAATATATATATGGGATTGCTTGAATCCTGGCACCGTGGTTCATCCGATATGATCATCGATGAATGTGTGGGAGTCAATATGGGTGCCCAGACCCATTGATTATTGATAGAAGATCATGCGCATATTCTCGAACCCGCAGGTCACACATAACGTATCGACGCTAGGATAGATTGGATAATTGGTTTATGAATTTTGTTGAGTCTCGGATGGGATCCGGAAATCACGAGAGGTTCGGAATGGTCGGAGAATAAGATTCATATAAGGCGGTGCAGTTTTTGGAGTTGAATTGTTAGGGTTAATCGGTATTATCGGAAGCTTCTAGAACCTTCGGAAGGGACCAACGTGGCCCCACCTTCCGGGAGGGAATGGGCCTATGAGGGAGTGTCCTGGCGCATTGGGCCAGGGCACAAGGCCCATAGGGCCCAGCGATCCTAGATAAGTTTAAACTCGTTTAAACTAGAGATAGGATTTCTAGATAAGGAGAGTTTAAATCGTTTAAACTAGAGATAGGATTTCTAGATAAGGGAGTTTAAATTGTTTGTTTAAACTAGAGATAGTCTTGGAGGAGGGCAGGGGGGCGCCCCCTCTATATATAGAGGGTGGTGCCTCCCACTACTACACACACCTTCCTCCAAGCCCTAGCGACCTTGCTATCTTCCTCTCTCCCTCCCATTTGTTTGTAGGCAAAGCCTGCTGAAATTCTCCATCATATACACCACGCCGTCGTGTTGTAGATCCAATCTATCTCTCCACCATACTCGCTGGTCCGAGGAAGGAGGAGGCGTCGAGTCTTTGCGTGTGCATCTCACGGAGGCACCGCCACTTGTGGTGCTAGATCGGATCGGATCGCGAGGAGAAGCGAAATGCGACTACATCACCCGTTAGGCGAGCGTTCCGCTGTCGAATCTTCAAGGGTATGAAGATCTAATCCAATCTCTCTCGTTGTTTGCATCTCCTAGATTAGATCTTGGCTTTCCCTCTGTTCGCTCCGTAGAAAATTTTGATTTACTATGCATGAAACCCTTCAAAGTGGTATCGAGCTAGATCTATGCGTAGATGTGTTTCACGAGTAGAGCATAACATGGTTGTTGCGGGCGTTGATGTTTTCTGTTGCAAGCCTCTTGTTTGTGTTCTTCTTATGACGCGGGATAGTGAGATTGAAGCGGTCCAGGCCAACCTTACGCGACGTCGTTCGCGAGACCGGCTCCGCACTTGGCGTGTGGCTTGTACCACACATGCGGCTGGTGGATGTCAGTTTCTCTTACTATAGTTGTCATGGGATTAACACCGGAGTTTGGCAACCATAATATCATCGTTGTGGCTTTCCGTAGGTAAGAATCGTTCTTAGCATCTACTCCCATAAGCCACGTAAAACATGCAACAACAAAGTAGAGGCGTTTAACTTGTTTTTGCAGGGAGTGTTTTCTGTGATATGGTATGGCCCAAGATGTGATGTGTATATTGTATGCGATGATCATGTTTTGTAATGTTTCACGACTTGCATGTCGATGAGTACACAACCGGCGAGAATATATGGTTGTCTTTATAATTGTATGACTGCGAGTCAACTTCTTATACGCCATGTAATAGCTTTACTTTATCGCTAAGTAGTTAGCAATAGTTGTAGTTGCTATTCGTGGTGGAGGCAATCATGGTGGAGTGATGGAGATCATGTCGAACGCACAAGATGGAGATCATTGCTTGAGGATTGGCTATACCATGTCACATAAAGTTATATGCATGTGATGTTTATTCCTTTATGTATCTTATTATGCTTAGATCGCGACGGTAGAATTATAAGATGATTCCTCACTTAAAGATCAAGATAAAAACTGTGTTCTCCCCAAGTATGCACCGTTGCGAAAGTTAAATCGTTTCCAAGCATCACGTGATGATCGGGTGCTATAGACTCTCGCTCACATACAACGGGTGCAAGCCAGTTTTACTGCAGCGGAAATACTTGGGTCTAGCTTGCGAGCCTAGCATGTACGAGACATGGCCTCGGAACACAAGAACCGAAAGGTTAAGCATGAGTCATATGAATGATATGATCGACACTTTGTTGTCCACCATTGAAACCACATCTCTTCTCGTGATGATCGGATTAGGTGTGGTGAATTTGGATCGTGTTCACTAAACAACTTGAGGGATGTTGAATTTAGTGGGAGTTCATCTAGTAATTTGATTAAGTTGAACTATTTATCATGAACATAGTCTAAATTGTACTTGCAAATCTGTAGATCACATGGCCAAATCCAAATTCAACTTCAACGTTTTCTTTGAGAAGGAAAAGCTTAGAAACAATGGGTCTAACTTCACCAATTGGTTCCAATCTAAGAATCATTACATCGGCGGACAAAGGACTATGTCCTTGGTAAAGCATTAGGTGACCCCCTATGCAAGCTGTGCGGTGATGAGAAAGGCTGTCTATCGATCAGCAAAGATGATTATGGTGTGATTAAGAGCACCATGTTGTTTGCTATGGAACCGAGCTTCAAAATCGTTTTGAAACCTATCCGGGCCCTTTGAGATTCTCGAGGTGAAAACCATGTTTGAGACTCAAGCACATTACGAGAGATATGAGATCTCTAAGAAGTTCTTTAAGCGCAAGATGGAGGAAGGGAGTTCCGTTAGTGAGCACGCCATAAAGATGTCGGGCTACACTCAGCATTGAGCAAGCTGGAATGCACGATTCCAAGGAGCTCAAGATTGACAGGTTACGCAATCACTCCTCCCGGCTACAAAAGTTTTGTAGTGACTCATAATCAGATTGGTTCCATCGATACGATCACCGAGCTCTTCGCTGAAGGCTGCGGAGTGGACATCAAGAAGGATAATCATGTGTTGATGGTCAACAAGCCCTCCTTTAAGAAAGGTAAGGAGCAAAGAAGCCCTTCAAGAAGGCGGCGACCCTTAATGCCCTGGCGAGAAGCTCAGTCTGGTCCTAAGCGGACCAGTGCTTCTATTACAAGGACAGGGGTCCTTTGGGCATAACTGTCCGAAATACTTAGCGGACAAGAAGGCTGGCACCATCAAAGGTATATTTGATATACATGTTATTGATGTTTTCCTTACTAGCCCTCGTTGTAGTGCACGGGTATTTGATACGGTTCGGTTGCTAATATTTGTAACTTCGAAGCAGGAGCTACGGAATAGCGGCGGCTTGCGAGGATGAGGTGACGATGCGCGTTGGCAGCGTATCAAGAGTTGATGTGATGGCCGTCGCACGCTCTCCTTAGTTTTACCTTGATTAGTTTTAAACCTTAATAAATGTTATTATGTACTGCGTTGAGCATGAAGATTATTTCGGATCATATTTATTGCAAGGCGGTTATTCATTTAAATCGGAGAATAATGGTTGTTCTATTTATATGAGTAACATCTTTTATGGTCATGCACCTCTTGTAAATGGTTTATTTCTTCTAAATCTCGAAAGGGATGAAACACACATCCATAACATTGAGGCTAAGAGATGCAAAGTAGATAGTGATAATACTACTTATTTGTGGCACTTTGTCTAGGTCATATTGGTGTAAAGCGCATGAAGAAACTCCATTCGATGGACTTTTGGAGTCTCTTGATTTTGAATCATTTGACACATGCAAACCATGCCTCATGGGCAAGATGATCAAAATCCGTTCTCGGTATGATGGAGCGAGCAACGGACTTGTTGGAAATCATACATACCGATGTATGCGGACCGATGAGTGTTTCGGCGGTGGATATCGCTATTTTCTCACTTTTACCGATGACTTAAGTAGATATGGGTATATCTATTTAATGAAACATAAATCTGAAACGTTTGAAAAGTTCAAAGAATTTGAATGAAGTGGAGAACCATCGTATGAAAGATTAAGTTTCTACGATCCGATCGTGGAGGTGAATATTTGAGTTATGATTTTGTCACGCATCTTAAAGCAAGTGGAATCGTTTCACAACTCACTCCACCGGAACACCACCTGACAATGGTGTGTTCGAGCATGGAATCGAACCCTATTAGATATGGTCCGATCAATGATGTCTCTTCTTGATTTGCCGTTATCATTTTGGGGTTATGCATTAGAAACGCTGCATTCACTTTAAATAGGGCTCCATCTAAATCCGTTGAGACGACACCGTATGAACTGTGGTTTGGTGCTAAACCTAAGTTGTCGTTTCTTAAAGTTTGGGGATCTGAAGCTTCGTCAAGAAGTTGATCGGACAAGCTCGAACCCAAAGCGGAGAAATGCGTCTTCATAGGATACCCTAAGGAAACCATTGGGTATACCTTCTATCACGAGAAGAAGGCAAAGTGTTTGTCATAAAACGGTTCCTTTCTTGAGAAGGAGTTTCTCTCGAAAGAATTGAGTGGGAGGAAAGTAGAGCTAGACGAGGTTATTGAACCTTCTCTTGAATTGGAGAGTAGCGCGACCTGAAATTGTTCGGTGCCTTTGCACCAACAATAAAGGAAGCTAATGACAAGGATCATGAAGCTTGGACGATCTTTGCTCTTGAGCGTCGCGGTCGACAAGGTCGCGTTCCCCTCTGAGTGGTGCGGCAACCTGTCTTGTTGTCTTGTTGGTAGAAGGCGGTGAACCTCGAACTATGAGGAAGCGATGATGGGCGGACTGCGAGAAATGGTGGAAGCCATGAAATCCAATTGGGATCCATGGCGAAAACCAAGTATGGACTTTGGTGGATCCTCCTAGAGACCGTAAGGCTGTTGAGTGCAAATGGATATTCAAGAAGAAAAGCGGGGCGGATGGTAATGTTACAAATCTATAAAGCACGGCTTGTGCAAAGGTTTTCGACAAGTTCAAGGTGTTGACTACGATGAGACTTTCTCTCCGTGGCGATGTTTAAGTCCATTCGTATTTTATTAGCAATTGCTGCGTTTCATGATTATGAAATATGGCGGATGGATGTCAAATGCGTTCCTCAATGGCAACATTGATGAAGAGTTGTATATGATGCAACCCGAAGGTTTTGTCGATCCTAAGGATGCTAGTAAAGTATGCAAACTTCAGCGTTCCATTTATGGACGAAGCAAGCATCTCGGAGTTGGAACCTTCGTTTTGATCAAGTGATCAAGAGTTTTGGATTTGTTCCAAATTGCTCTGAAGCTTGTATCTACAAGAAAGTGAGTGGGAGCTCGGTGGCGTTTACAGTGCTGTATGTGGATGACATATTGATTATCGGAAATGACATCAACATGCTTGATGTGAAGAGTTATTTGAACAATTGTTTTTCAATGAAAGACCGGTGAAGCTTGCTTATATATTGGGCATCAAAATCTATAGAGATAGACAAAGGCGCGATAGCTTTAAGCGAGTACATACCTAGACAAAGTTACGAAAAGGTTCGAATGGATAAGGCAAAGAAAGGTTGATGCCTATGTTGTCGGTAAGATATTGAGCAAGGCTCGGTGTCCATACGGTAAATGATAGGAAGCTATGAGCAAAGTGCCTTATGCCTCGGCCATAGGTTCCATCATGTATGCCATCTTGTGTACTAGACCGGATGTGTCCAATGCTCTTAGTTTGACGGCAGATATCAAAGTGATCGAGGTGGAACCTTTGGACAGCCGTGAAGAACATCCTAAAGTACCTAAATAGAACTAAAGAAATGTTCTTAGTCTATGGGGTGATGAGCGACTTGTCGTAAAGGTTATGTCGATGCTAGTTTTGACACGATAAGGATGATTCCAAATCTCGACGGGATACGTTTATATTTTGAATGGAGGAGGTGAGCTGGAGAAGCTACAAGCAAAGCGTGATCGCGGGATCTCATGAGAAGCGGAATACATGGCTGCTGCGAGCGTCAAGTGAAGGAGTTTGGATCGAAACTTCATCCGAGCTTGGCGTGGTTCCAAGTGCATTGGACCCACTAGAGATATTGTGTGACAACACTGGCGCCATAGCACTCGCTAAGGAACCAAGATATCATCCAAAGACCAAGCATATCAACCGCAAGTTTCATATAATCCGAGATTATATAGCAAATGGAGATCTGAAGATTAGCAAAGTACATACGGATCTGAATGTCGCAGATCCATTGACTAAACCTCTTCCACGTGTAAAACATGATCAACACCTCAGTGCCATGGGTGTGAGATTGTTGCCAGATGTAAACTAGATTATTGACTCTAGTGCAAGTGGGAGACTGTTGGAAATATACCCTAGAGGCAATAATAAAGATGTTATTATTATAATTCTTGTTCATGATAAAGTTTATATTCCATGCTAGAATTGTATTAAGCGGAAACATTAATACTTGTGTGGTTTGTGAACAACACCGTGTCCCTGGTACGCCTCTAAGGACTAGCTCATTGATCAATGATGGTTAAGGTTTCCTAACCATAGACATGAGTTTTCAATTGATAATGAGATCATATCATTGGGAGAATGATATGATGGACAGGCCCAAACTAAGCGAAGCAATTAGATCGTTTCATCGTGTTCATCTTTGCGAAGCTTTTCCTATGTCAAATATTGTATTCCTTAGACCATGAGATAATACAACTCCCTGGTATCAGAAGAAAGCTTTGAGGTCATCAAACGTGATCCTATGAGAGGGTGATCATAAAGGTGTCTCTCAGGTGATCAGAAAGTATCTGTTGGGTTGTATGTATCGAGATGGAATTTGTCCCTCCCAAGTCGGAGAGATATACTTCGGGCCCACTCGGTAATCGATATCAACACCGCTTGCAAGCATGTGGTTAAGGAGTTAATAACAAAGTGATATCGGATTACGGAACGAGTAAAGTACTTCTTTGTGAACGAGATTGAACTAGGTATGTGATGCCGACGATCGAATCTCGGGCAAGTAAAATATCGAGACGAAGGAATATATATATGGGATTGCTTGAATCCTGGCATCGTGGTTCATCCGATATGATCATCGATGAATGTGTGGGAGTCAATATGGGTGCCTGACCCCTGTTGATTATTGATAGAAGATCATATACGCATATTCTCGAACCCGAGGTCACACATAACGTATCTCGGCGCTAGGATAGATTGGATAATTGGTTTATGAATTTTGTTGAGTCTCGGATGGGATCCGAAATCACGAGAGGTTCGAATGGTCAGAATAAGATTCATATAAGGCATGCAGTTTTGGAGTTGAATTGTTCGGGTTAATCGGTATTGTCGGAAGCTTCTAGAACCTTCGTAAGGGGACCAACGTGGCCCCACCTTCCGGGAGGGAATGGGCCTATGAGGGAGTGTCCTGGCGCATTGGGCCAGGGGCACAAACCCCATAGGGCCCAGCCGATCCTAGATAAGTTTAAACTCATTTAAACTAGAGATAGGATTTCTAGATAAGGGAGAGTTTAAATCGTTTAAACTAGAGATAGGATTTCTAGATAAGGAGAGTTTAAATTGTTTAAACTAGAGATAGTCTTGGAGGAGGGGCAGGGCTGGCGCCCCCTCTATATATAGAGGGTGGTGCCTCCCCTACTACACACACCTTCCTCCAAGCCCTAGACCTTGCTATCTTCCTCTCCCTCCCATTTGTAGGCGAAGCCTGCAGAAATTCTCCATCATATACACCACGCCGTCGTGTTGTAGATCCAATCTATCTCTCCACCATACTCGCTGGTCCGGAAGGAGGAGGCGTCGAGTCTTTGCGTGTGCATCTCACGGAGGCACCGCCACTTGTGGTGCTAGATCGGATCGGATCGCGAGGAGGAGAAGCGAGTCGACTACATCACCCACATTCCACGAACGTTCACTGCGCGAATCTTCAAGGGTATGAAGATCTAATCAATCTCTCTCGTTGTTTGCATCTCCTAGATTAGATCTTGGCTTTCCCTCTGTTCGCTCGTAGAAAATTTTGATTTACTATCTTGGAAACCCTTGATTCCGGCAGGGTGTGAGTTGTGAAACAATTCCACACTCTTTCATGTGAGTGCTAAACTCGTAACTTAGATACTCACCTCCACGGCGGACCGTAGAAATTTGATCTTTCTATTACGATGATTTTCCACTTCATTACGAAATTCCTTGAACTTTTCAAAGGTTTCGGACTTGTGTTTCATCAAGTAGATATAACCGTATCTACTCAAATCATCCGTGAAAGTAACAAAATAACGATATCCACCTCGGCGACACACTCATTGGACCACATACATCGAATGTATGATTTCCAATAAATCATCGCCTGTTCCATTGAACCGAAAGCACGTTCTAGTCATCTTGCCCATAAGGCATGGCTCACATGTATCAAATGATTCATAATCAAGTGATTCCAAAAGTCCATACGAATGGAGCTTCTTCATGCGTTAACGCCAATATGACCTGACGGCGGTGCCACATATATCGGATATATCATCATTAAGTTTAATCATTTTAGCATCAACATTATGAATATGTGTAACATTATCATCGAGATCTAATAGAAATAAACCATTCATCATCGGTGCATGACCATAAAAGATTTCATTCATATAAATGGAACAACCATTGTTATCGGATTTAAATGAATAACCACTTCGCATCAAACACGATCCAGATACAATGTTCATGCTCAGTGCAGGCACCATATAACATTTATTCAAGTTTATAACTAATCCGACGGTAAGTGGAGCAGCGTTCGGCGATCACATCAATGCTTGATCCATTGCCGAACGCATCTTGACCTCACCCCTTGTTAGCGGTCGCTTGTTCCAGCCGATTCGAGTTACAAATATTAGCAATCGAACCGGTATCAAATACCCGGTGCTCTGCAAGTACTAGTCAAGTACACATCAATAACATGTATATCATATATACCTTTGTTTGCCTTGGGCCTTCTTGTCTGCCGGATACTTGGGGCATTGCTCTTCGATGGCGATCCCTTACAATAGTAGCACTCGGAATGGACTTAGGTCCAACTCGGGGTTTCTTTTCAGGCAGCAAGGCTTCCGCCCTTACTTCCCTTTCCTTCTTGTCTTTCTTGAAACCAGTGTTCCTATTGATCATCAACACTTGATGTTCCTTTTGATCTCCATACTGCAGTTTTAAGCATTGTGAAGCTCGGGAGAAGATTTCTTCATGCCTTGCATATTATAGTTCATCACGAAGCTCTTATAGCTAGGTGGCGAGGCTAGAGAACACGATGGATGCCTAAGTCAATGGGAATCGATATTCCCAAGGACACAAGCTTATCGGCGTAACCCGACATCTTGAGTACATGCTCACTAGCAATGTGCTCTTCCATCATGACTAAAGAACTTTTCAAGCGTTGTAGCTCTCTACAACATGTGTGTCGAAAATCATTTTCAACTCACCCATTGTATCAAATGCATTGCCGTTTTGAAACGCTTTGAAGTTCTCTAGCCCATACAATATGCCGCAATGAACTAAGTTGTGGTCCTCCGACGAGTCGATAGACATTCTTCTCCTCGTCGGGGCATCATCAAAGGTGGGGGCCTAACGGCGCTTCTAGCACATATTGCTTTTGTGCGTGAGAGGAGAATCCTCAAATTCATGGCCCATTCGGTAAAGTTGCTACCGTTCGTTGCTAGTTTCTCTTTCTCCATGAACACATTGAAATTAAAAGCGGTGGTGCCATCTACAATGAGAATTTGTAAAGTTTAGACTAAGTGTATGATAGATTGAGTTCAACTAATCTATATTACGAATGAACTCCCACTCAAAAACGACATCCCTCGTGCCCTTTTGGTGATTACATGAACCAAATCCACTACACCAAGTCCGATCATCACGTGAGTCGGTATAGCTTCAAAGCGAGCATCAAATGGGCATCATATCAACTATATGACTCATGCTTAACCTTTGGTCCGTGTTAGAGGCCATGTCGTACATGCTAGGCTCGCCAAGTTAGAACCTTAGTATTGCGTGTGTAACTGCTTTTACACCGAAATATGGTCGTTGATCCAAGAACACCCGATCATCACGTGATGTCTTGGGCGGCGAAAACATAATCGGTGCATACTAAAGGAAGAACACATTCTTATCTTGATATTTAAATGAGGGATCATCTTATTATGCTAACAAAGCACTAAACAAGCAATATAAGATGCAATCAAAACATCATATGTTTATTAGTGAAATGATATGGTTCCGAGATGATCTCTATCATGTGCATCGTGGTATGATCACTATCATACCTATATGTGTAAATCAAGGTCTATGGATTTTTACACGCTATGTGTGTTATGAGTATCATCTCATACTTCTACTTACAACACTACCATATCATAACACTAGCCCAACAACAATCTAAACTAGATGCCTCTAATTTATCCATTGCAAGTTTTACGTGGCTTAGGGCTTTCGAGATAGAACCGCTCTTACCTACGAACATGAACCACAACGAGGATAATCAAATTGTTGACAACTCGCTTGCAAAATAGATATTGACTATAGTAGGAGAGACAGACACCCGCTAGCCACTTATGCAAACTAGTTGCATGTCAAGCGTGGAACAGGTCTCATGTGCGAGGACATGTAAAGTTTGTCCGGGCCGCTTCATCCCACTATGCCACCAATATCCAAAATTACAACAAAGGAGCAACAACATGATCATCATCGCCCACATACTCATATGTGTACTACCCGTGTAAAGTATCTACGCATAGATCCGGCTCTGATACCACTGTAGGGTTCGCAGCATAGAAAACAAAAATTTTCATACGATGTGAACTATATACCAAGATCTATATACTAGATACAAACAACGGGCGAATGTATATCCGTAGAGAACATACCCTTGAAGACCGACAAAGCTTAACGAGTTCAACTCGTGGTTGATGTATACGATCTCTTGCCGATCTCAAGATCGAGAGGAAGTCCTAGCGCCGCAAATCAGCAGCGCATCCGTGCTCGCACACACGTTCGAGGCACCGAGCAACCTCCGCCTCCTCGCTCCAGCGATGCAGCGGAAGCACAACTCTTTCTTACCGAATAGCCATCGGGAACATGTATCTCGCTAGTCCGAGACCATGGGGGATAAATTCTAGAGGGGGAGAGAGATCCTTCACGAGGAGGTGTGAGAGACAAGTGAGGAGGGCTCCTTTTATAGGAGGAGGGCACCCAAGGGGGTGGACGCCGGCCATGGGGCTGCCCCCTCCCCTCCTTCATTCATGTGGGTGGACACTCCACTCACAAAATGCCCTTTAAATTTCCTCCACTCAAAAGTCCACTCAAATTCCCATTAAATTTCCACCAAATTTAATGCAAACTCTCATTAAATAAAACTCTTTTATTTTATTCAAATTTTGTCAATTACTTTAATGACAAACATTCACAAATAACCTTGATAGAATTCTATTTCACATGCATAACCACTTTATGCAATTTCACAAAAACCTGTTTGGTATCTAGTGAAATAAATTCCTCGCTTATTCATTCTTTGGCATGAAACATTTGCTCCAATTGGATGTTGGTGTCTCTTAAGTGTGTCACCCTACGGTTCGTGAATAATGCGGACATGATCGAGACCCCTCGGATCAATAATCGAAGCGGGATCCGAGACCCATCTTGACTCCCACATTCAACGGTGACTTTCTTGTGATCGGAACCTTTTATGCTAGTATCTTAATCCCTTTGTTTCACGATATATTACATGTCCGAGATTCGATCATCGGTATCTCCATACCTAGTTTGATCTTTCCGACATGCACTCTTTTCTCGTTCTGTGATATAACATTCTAGTGATCAAATCACTTGCTTGCAAGCTAATCAATGTGATATCACCGAGAGGGCCCAGAGTATATCTATCCGTCATTGGGATGAACAAATTCACTCTCGATCCATGAGCCTCAACATAACACTTTATTAGTTCGAATCCATCTTTATAATCACCTGTTACGGTGTGACGTTTGATGTTATCAAGAAACTCTTAGGTGTTAGTGATTGACATGATCTCATGGTCTAAGGATTAGGATCACTCGTAAGTTGTTATAGCACTATAAACTCAATGACTTTGATCGTAATGCTATACTTCGGATGAATGTTCATCACATCATTACACTAATGTTGTGATCCCGTTATTAACATCCAATGTCCATGATCGAAACCTTGATCATCTTGTTAATCAACGAGCTAGTTTATGAGAGAGGCATAACTAGGAACTTTCTGTTTGTTTATTAAACACACATGTATTAACGTTTCCGTATTAATACAATTATAGCATGCAAAATAAACATCTATCATATACTTGGAATACACATAATAAACACTTTATTATTGCCTCTCAGGGCATATTCCCTTCAGCCGGCACATGCCAAGCCATACATTAACAGTGAAGGCAGGCAGGTGATGCCCACTCCTCTTCTGAACCTTGCCGTCACCAAGACCCTTATGGAGCAGGATAGATCACCCGAAGCGGTGAACCAGGTCTATGACCTAGTGGCCAAGGCGGTGAAACAGCAGGAAAATGCCACCTCTCAGAGGCTTGACTCTGACCCAACGTTTTGCCAGTCTAACCAGCATAAGCCGCCAAGGGACAGATCTCCTCTTGATGTCGGGTCCCAGACGGGTTCGTCAGAACAAAGACGGAGGGATGCACGCAACAGGAAGGATGCTATCCCCATATCCTCTGACCATGGAGGCAAGGCCCAACCTCGTCGCCCATCTCCACCGACCCGCTCCCCCCGACATCGCGAAGATACCAAGGCTCACCGTCATACGAATATGCCTCCACCAAGGCAGAGCGACATCGTCATCCGTGACAACGCGGAGCAGACCCGTCATGACGGAGAGCGCAACCAAGGACACAAGAGCAGGTTGCGCCACAATCCTCTGTTGCATGTTTGCTTGCTTTAGTCTTCCTCCACGCCATAAGCTACTTTCTGGCACCGTTACCACTTGTATTTTAGTATCTCTTCGCCGAACTAGTGCACCTATACACCTGGCAAGTGTATTGGGTGTGTTGGGGACACAAGAGACTTCCTGTATCTTGATTGCAGGGTTGCTTGAGAGGGATACCTTTGACCACTTCGTCCCTGAGTTCGATAGACCTTGGGTAATCCACTTAAGGGAAACTTGTTGCTGTTCTACAAACCTCTACACTTGGAGTCCCAACAAGTGTCTACAAGAATAGAAGTGCGTAGACATCAAGATCTTTTCTAGCACCGTTGCCGGGGAGGTAAGGTAAAAGGTACTCACATCCTCCGGTGTGAGTGCTCGAAGTTATTTCCTTTAGATTCTGCAATTTTGTCTTTTTGTTTCTTGTTTTCACTAGTTAGGCTTAATGGAAAACAGCAAAAAAATTAGAGAGCTTTATAGTATCTATCTTGAATTAGGACATGAAGTGTTTGAAGAGAAAATTAAAAACCTATGGATATTTATTTGCATGCTAATAGCAATGTTATTAGTATGAATTCTTTGGACACCATTATTTCTAATGCTATGGAAAAGTCTAAGCTTGGGGAAGCTAGTTTTGATGAAAATGATCTTTTTAGTCCCCCAGTTTTGGAAGATAGCTATTATATTGCTTATGATGATACCAAACCTCCAATTTATGATGATTACAATGATGAATATGATATTTTCAGTTCACCTACTATTGAGGAGAAAATTTATTGTGATTACGATATGCCTCCTATATTTGATGATTATGGTGATGAGAATAGTAGTGATAGCTATTTTGTTGTATTTGCTCCCACTACAATTAATAAGAATGTCTTTGCTTATGTGGAGAGTAATAATCATTTTATGCATGCGGGTCATGATAAGAATGTTTTATGTGATAGTTATATTGTTAATTTTATTCATGATTCTACTGAAAGTTATTATGAGAGAGGGAAACATGGTCTTATGCATCTAAAAAATATTAAATTTCCTCTCTTTATGTTGAAAGTTTTGAAGGTGTACTTGTTTTGCTTTCCTATGCTTGTTGCTTTGTGCTTTATGACTTGTTTCTTTACAAGATTCCTATGCATAGGAAGTGGGTTAGACTTAAATATGTTTTGAATTTGCTTCTTGATGCTCTCTTTTACTTCAATTCATATTTCTTATGTGAGCATCTTCTCAAGCTATAAAGCCTAACTTAAACAGGCATTAAAGAAAAGTACTTGTTGGGAGATAACCCAAGAGTTTTCTTGAGTCTTGGAAGTTATTACTTCTATAATGAACTATCCTTATCCTTTTTGTTTTCTTTTTATGCCAAGAATGACCTCTAATGAGAGGGAAGTAAGATTTGGAGAGTTGCTGTCCTGAAACAGATTTCTGTCCTCCACCAAAAATATTCGTGAGGAGTCTCTGCAACTCAGATTGAGCTCAGAATTTACGAATAAATACCCCAGTATGTTAGATAACTTTCGTTAGTTCAACACTTTTTGATTTGAGCAACATAAGGTCTTTGAAAAAATCGGTTTCTACCTCCTGCTCTGTTTTGACAGATTTCTGCCATTATTTGCATTTGCTTCTTATTGATTCCTTTTTGGGTTCTTTTTGGGAAATTGAGATTTCTGAAGGAGTTACTAAAGTAGCTTGTGTTATTATTAAAAATACTTGCTGTTTCAAAGCTTTTCTAGAGGTCTAATATCCTTTGAATAAACTAATGTTGCTAATGAAGATTGTGTGAAATTTTGTATGAAGGAAAAAATTTCAGGTGTAGAGAGAGAATGCTATAATGAGATGAAGAATGGACAAAATCTCAAGCTTGGGGATGCCACCATGGTTTCACCCCAAGAAATATCCAAGAGGTACAAGCAAAAAAGCTTGGGGATGCCCAAGGCATCCCCTTCTTCATCAATAAAAATCTCAGGTCTTTCTAGACACTTCGTTTTTATTGTTTCATGCACAGTTGTGTTGTTCTTCGAGCATCTTAGTTTTTGTTTTTGGTTTTTGTTTTCTTAGTTTGCTTGAATAAAGTTGGTTGATCACAACACACCTTTTTGGAGAGAGACACACTCTGTTTTCATTGCCTAAAACACTCTAGTTTTCACTCTTATTGTTCCGTGAGTGTTCTCTTTTGCTAGCACTATGTTTAGCCTTAGTTTTCTAGAGCTTTAAGCTTAGAGCTTTTTAGTTCTTGTTTGTGGATTTGTGAGACAAGCTCACTGATCTTTATTGATTATTATCTTTGTGAGTTGTTTCAAATAAGTTGTTTGGTGTTGGAAAAGAGTAGAAAACTTCATGCTTAAGTGGTACAAAAGGGAGCTTGCTTTCACTGTGACTTAGACTTTACCATGACATGATAGGTGTTGTTTTGACCTTATGCTTGGTGATTATTGCTGTAGAATGTATTGTTCCAAACAATTGGGATTGTTTAGTGTGCCTTGAAGGAATCATGCGTTGTTTTAGCATGCAAAAGCATAGTATTGTGGTATTCTCCTTTGATGTTTTGCTTGGGTTGACTTGGCACATGATTACACCATGTTATGAATCTCACAAGTCACCATTAGCCTCTATGATCATTTATTCCTTGACTTGTAGTACCACTTTATGCTTTGATTAGTAATATTTTGTCGCTTTGTATGATTATGGCCATTATTGCTCTTTTAGTTGGTCGCTCCCAGTATTTTGCTAGCCTCCACTTGTATGAGTAATCTCTACTCATGTATCCAACTCCCAAGAAACTAAGTTATTCCAAAGTGTCCACTATAAATTCCTATTCATGGTTTGTTACACCATTCCAAGTATATTCTTGTTTTCATCTATCTTCCAATTAAAAGTATTTTGTTATGTGAAAACTTAGTCATTGAAGCTCTCACAAACTTGATGGCACATTTTATTTTTTTTGCTCCTAATAAACTTGAACCATTGTGTCATATATCTTGTATATGCTTGCACTTATACGTTGGAATTAGATGAACCGTGCTGTCACGGGGAACGCTTTCAACATTGCACTTGTACTTTGTACACAGTTGATATCATGCTCTTTTGTTTATGGATGTCGCCGGTGTGAAATAAAGAGGGAGCTTGTAAGTCCATGGAGTTATGTATATGTGTTAGAGAAACGCCTAGACCGCTAGCCTAATCCATGCCTAATCATGGTGGAAACTTTCAGCATCACCATAATGACATCTATGAAGCTTTCTTCTTATAAAAAGAGAGACACACTGAAAAGAGGAAAGAGAGAAAAAACACCATATTCCCATGGTAAATAAGAAGATTCTTTGAGATGCTCATTATGCCTTGCCTTGTCATTTTGATTATGGGATAGCTCTTGTATCATGTGCAAGGGGTACCTCGTTGGCGGTTCTCTATGATACACATGTACTTACTATGACGAGAACTTATGGGTGACCAAAGCTGAGTAGCATGATATCATGCTCTTTTGTTTATGGATGTCGCCGGTGTGAAATAAAGAGGGAGCTTGTAAGTCCATGGAGTTATGTATATGTGTTAGAGAAACGCCTGGACCGCTAGCCTAATCCATGCCTAATCATGGTGGAAACTTTCAGCATCACCATAATGACATCTATGAAGCTTTCTTCTTATAAAAAGAGAGACACACTGAAAAGAGGAAAGAGAGAAAAAACACCATATTCCCATGGTAAATAAGAAGATTGCTGAGATGCTCATTGTTTGCTTGCCTTGTCATTTTGATTATGGGATAGCTCTTGTATCATGTGCAAGGGGTACCTCGTTGGCGATTCTCTATGATACACATGTACTTACTATGACGAGAACTTATGGGTGGCCAAAGCTGAGTAGCATGAGGTGCAGCACTCGTACTCAAGGGACATGAGATTGCCAACTTATACTTTGTCAAGCATATACTCCATAGTTTGTGCACTTTAACCTTAATCACTTCAAGATGCTTATGATAGGGGCAATGAGAGCTGAAAGCTAACAAGTACCATAATTTTTGGAAGCTCTTTTTTAGACTTGAAACCCCTGCTTCCCTTATGAAGGGCCTTTTTTCCACTATTGTATTGAGTCTTCACCTTCTATCCTTAGGCACCAGTTAAGAGAGCATAGTTGCCATTCTTAGTTCTATGTGCATTGTCCCAAAACTTATTGATTGATGCATATTGTTGATATTACTTGTTCTTATGCCATTTGTATCTAGTCACTCTTATGAACTTTGAAGGTGTCCTATGCATCTATTTGCTACTCCACGAGGGACAAGCTGAATGCCACTATGCCATGTTTTCTGTATGTGAAACAAACAAACGTTTTTCAATGCATGCTATTCATGTTGCATGGATAGTTACTTTGTCTTACTGTTAGAACTCCATCTTTCATGCTCATGATTAGAGTTCTTTGATCCTAGTCTTCAATGCTTGCAGATGGTTTGATCTTTATTTTGATGGTTCATGTCATCTCAAAAATTATTATTTTTATCACTTACCTACTCGAGGACGAGCAGGAGTTAAGATTGGGGATGCTTGATACGTCGGAAACGTATCTATAATTTTTGATGTTCCATGCTTGTTTAGTATCTACTTTGATTTGCTTTGTCTACACTTTGAGGTGTTTTTATTTGTTTTCTGGTACTAACCTATTAACAAGATGCCACTGTGCCAGTTGCCTGTTTTCTTCTATTTTTGGTTCCAGAAGGCAGAAAATCAATATTCTCGGAATTGGACGGGACAAAAGCCAAAGTCAATATTTTACCGTGGAGAACACAGAGCTAGAATACGAGACAGAGGGGAGGCACCAGGGGGCCACAACCCCTGGCGACACGGCTAGGGTTTGCCACGCCTAGGGTGTGTGACAACCCTGGACGCCCCCTGCCTCGCCTCTTCTCCTATAAAGACCCCCCGATGCCAAAACCCTAAGTACCCGATCAATATTCCACGAAACCGTCTGTAGCCACCGCCACCATTGTCCCTAGATCAGGGGGGATCTAAATCTCTTATCGGCACCCTGCCGGAGGGGAGATCATCCCGGAGGCCTTCTTCTTCATCATGCCAGCCTCCGGTATGAAGCGTGAGTAGTTCCACCTTGGACTACGGGTCCATGTAGTATCTAGATGGTTATATCTCCTCCTTTGTGCTACCATGTTTAGATCTTGTGAGCTCCGTTCATGATCAAGATCATCTATTTGTAATCATGCATGTTGTGTTTGTGGGGATCTGGTGGATATTGAGATTACTATGTCAGATTGATTAATGGTTTTGTCTTATTGTTCTATCATGTCTGTGTTGTTTGTGATCTTGCATGCTCTCCATTTCTAGTAGCTATCTTGGCCAAGAAGTGAAGGGAATATGCCCTGAGAGGCAATAATAAAATGTTTATTATGTGTATTCTAAGTATATGATAGATGTTTATTTTGCATGCTATAATTGTATTAATACGGAAACGTTAATACATGTGTGTTTAATAAACAAACAGAAAGTTCCTAGTTATGCCTCTCTCATAAACTAGCTCGTTGATTAACAAGATGATCAAGGTTTCCTGATCATGGACATTGGATGTTGTTAATAACGGGATCACAATATTAGTGTAATGGTGTGATGAACATTCATCCGAAGTATAGCATTACGATCAAAGTTATTGAGTTTATATTGCTATAACAACTTACGAAGTAATCCTAATCCTTAGACCATGATATCATGTCAATCACTAACACCGGAAGAGTTTCTTGATAACATCAAACGTCACACCGTAACAGGATGATTATAAAGATGGATTCAGAACTAATAAAGTGTTATGTTGAGGCTCATGGATCGAGAGTGGAATTTGTTCATCCTGATGACGCATAGATATACTCTGGGCCCTCTCGGTGATATCACATTGATTAGCTTGCAAGCAAGTGATTTGATCACTAGAATGTTATATCACGGGAACGAAAAAAGAGTGCATGTCGTTAACGAGATCAAACTAGGTATGGAGATACCGATGATCGAATCTCGGACATGTAATATATCGTGAAAAAAAGGGATTAAGATACTAGCATAAAAGATTCCGATGATCACAAGAAAGTCATCGTTGAATGTGTGGGAGTCAGTATGGGTCTCCAGATCCCGCTTCGGATTATTGATCCGAGAGGGGTATCGATCATGTCCGCATTATTCACGAACCGTAGGGTGACACACTTTAGAGACACCGACATCCAATTGGAGCAAAAGTTTCATGCCGAAAGAATAAACAAGCGCAGGAATTTATTTCACTAGATACCGAAACAAGTTTTCGGGTGAAATTACATAAAGTGGTTATGCATGTGAAATAGAATTCTAGCAAGGGGTTATTTGTGAATGTTTGTCATTAAAGTAATTGAAAAAATTCTGAATAAAATAAAAGAGTTTTATTTGAGAGTTTGCATTAAATTTGGTGGAAATTTAATGGGAATTTGAGTGGATTTTTGAGTGGAGAAAATTGAAGGGCCATTTTGTGAGTGGAGTGTCCACCCACATGAATGAAGGAGGAGGGAAGCCCCATGGCCGGCCACCCCTTGGTGCCCCTCCTCCTATAAAAGGAGCCCCTCCTCTCACTTGTCTCTCACACCTCCTCGTGAAGGATCTCTCTCCCCCTCTAGAATTTATCCCTCATGGTCTCGGACTAGTGAGATACATGTTCCCGGTGGCTATTCGGCAAGAAAGAGTTGTGCTTCCGCTGCATCGCTAGAGCGAGGAGGCGGAGGTTGCTCGATGCCTCGAACGTGTGTGCGAGCACGGATGTGCTGCTGATTTGCGGCGCTAGGACTTCCTCTCGATCTTGAGATCGGCAAGAGATCGTCTACATCAACCACGAGTTGAACTCGTTAAGCTTTGTCGGTCTTCAAGGGTATGTTCTCTATGGATATACATCCGCCCGTTGTTTATATCTAATAGATAGATCTTGGTACATAGTTGTTCCCATCGTAGGATTTTTTTGTTTTCTATGCTGCGAACCCTACAGTAATACCCCTAACACTACGCGGGGACTTAACCCTCTGGAGAAGTTGTCGTGCGCTACCGAGTGATTCTATGTAGATGATGCCGGCTAGAGCGCGCGATTTTTTTCTATAGATGACCAACTAGAGCATCCTGATGCAGAACCGATTCACACCTACTAGGTGTGCGGCGACAGAGTTGGCTAACTGGCGCAACCGAAGTCTAGATATGAAACATCTCTCCTTTGAGGAGAGTGCTTGCATCATCCATGATCAACGGATCTGAGCCACTTCCTATCAGGGCAATGTTTGGTGACCGTGCCATTGCTTGTATAACAACACCCCTGATCTTTTACGGTTTGGAGCGTTGGAGCGTTGGCGCGGGCAATCGCCACACAAGCCCTCGCGGTGTGCCTGACAGTTGGATGCCAAGTCGACAGGGTGGAGGTTAATCGCCTACGTGGGACAATAAATAGGGCATGGGAACCTGAGGGAATACTCTTCGCCCACTTCTGGTTCTTGCCCTCTTCTTATTCCTCTTATTCTTCTTCCACTACAAGGAATCTGGCTATATATGACCCTCAATTTTCGTCACTGAATCATCATAGTAGTCCGTTTATGACGATTCTATGACGATTTTGAGATCGTCGAAAGCTAGACGTCGCAAATGAACTATAACGACAGGGGCGTAAAAACCGGGGCATTTTGTGAAGCAACCACCAAATGAAAGTTTTAGAATGGTACCACCACATTTTGTAAAAATATTAGACCACCTTACATGGACAATATCCCAACTGGGGTATCTCAAACCTTTCTGTTCACCCCTGGCGAAAAAGATAAATTCCTGCCGAATCGGTAGGAAGTGGTCCGGTTTGAACTATAGGTACATGATCCGATGCTCATGATTTTTGGAAAAAATCATTTTTAGACTCACAATATGCTATTTCTTCAGAGATCCAATGCAAGTTTTGCGAGGCTCAGCCCCTAGCTAAGAACCTTCGTGCCTACTGTTTTGACCATTGTTTGAAACGGGCATAAAAAATTCAAAAATGGTCCGATCAATGCAAATCCTTCGCGTGATGTCTTCTTATATGACATAGTTGCAAGTAAAAATACCAACCTTGGTATATTGCAAGTGTCTCAAAAAAACCTTCACAAAATGACCTATCATGTTCGAGGTTTCATGGCTTTCGGGTCAAATGACCAATGTTATGGCTAGAATCAGGGCATTGTTTGTGATAATGCACCTGTGTTATGCACACATGTGTATCATGAGATGGAGAACAATGTTGTAGGAGGAAGTTTTCCATTTCGACGCATGGAAAATCCATTATCCATTTTGCGAGCGTAAAAACCGGGGCGTTTTGTGAAGCAACCACCAAATGATAGTTTTAGAATGGTACCACCACATTTTGTAAAAATATTAGACCACCTTACATGGACAATGTACCAACCGGGGTATCTCAAACCTTTCCGTTCACCCCTGGCGAAAAAGACAAATTCCTGCCGAATCGGTAGGAAGTGGGTCCTGTTTGAACTACATGTACATGATCCGATGCTCATGATTTTTGGAAAAATCATTTTTAGACTCACAATGTGCTATTTCTTTAGAGATCCAATGCAAGTTTTGCGAGGCTCAGCCCCTAGCTAAGAACCTCCGTGCTCGCCGTTTTGATCATTGTTTGAAACTGGCATAAAAAATTCAAAAACGGTCCAATCAATGCAAATCCTTTGCGTGGTATCTTATTATGTGACATAGTTACAATGAAAAATACCAAACTTGGTATATTGCAAGTGTCTCAAAAATATGTTCTCAGAAATGACCTAGCATGTTCGATGTTTCATAGCTTTCGGGCCAACCGACCAATGTTATGGTGGCATAGTTTGTGATAATATGCCCATATTGCTCACCCATATGTATCATGGGATGGCGAACAATGTTGCAGGCGGAATTTTTCCTTTTTGTCAAAAACTATTTTCCATTTTCTGAGCGCAAAAACGGACCGTTTTGTGAAGCAACCACGAAATGAAAGTTTCAAAATGCTACCATCCCATTTTTCAAAAATAATAGGCCACCTTACATGGACAAATATCCAACCGGGGTATCTCAAACCTTTCCATCCACCCTTGACAAAAAAGACAAATTCCTACCAAATCGGTAGGAAGTGGGTCCGATTTGAACTACAGGTACATGATCCGATACCCATTATTTTTTGAAAAAATTATTTTTAGACTCACAATATCATGTTTCTTTAGAGATCCATCGAAACTTTTTAATAAGACTCAATCCCTATACGAGAACATTCACTCCCTAGTTTCAAACTCATATTTTGAATTATGGTATTGCCCTACTATGGGATTAGTAAATCCACTATTTTTAATTAATCAAAGTATTTCTAATTAATACCCTAAGATGTTCTAATGGATTTTATAAAAAAATAGAAACAAAAATCAATTATTTTGGACTTATTATGAAAAAGTTACAAAAGAATTAAGAAAACGAAAAAAACTAAACAGGCGGATCTGGCCGGGCCCTAATCTTACACTTCCTACTAAGGCCCATCGCGGCTAATTCCCTTCCCACCGAGCCCATCGCGGCCGAGTCCCTTCCCACCGAGGCCCATTACCGCAAAGGACTCAGCCCATCGCAATGTTTGAATAGATATATGGGTGCGTTGTAGTAGTAAAACAAGAAAGAATGGTTGGCGTGGTGGTAAGGTGTGCCAGGTTGGTTTGGAGGTCCGGGGTTTGAATCCCCGCCCCAATTCTTTTTTGTAAATAACCTATAAGGCAATCTGGGCAATTTGCTTTCGGTCCCAGTCTTAGTAGATTCAAGCAGCGCCATGTAGGCATATATTAACACATAAATATGACACGTAAGCATATATTAACGCACAAATATGACACGTAGTCAAAAACTAACACATAGACAAGTAGATATTAACACACTAATATGAAATGTAATAAAAAACTAACACATAGACATAACACATATGCGCAATTGCTGACACGGGAGCATATATTAACACACAAATATGACACGTAGTCAAAAACTAACACATAGACAAGTAGATATTAACACACTAATATGAAATGTAATAAAAAACTGACACATAGACATAACACATATGCGCAATTGCTGACACGTAAGCATATATTAACACGCAAATATGACACGTAGTCAAAAATTAACACATAGACAAGTAGATATTAACACACTAATATGACATGTAATAAAAACTGACACATAGACATGACACATAGGCGCAATTGCTGATGTGGCCGACTACCAATTTGAACCTATCTTAATTTGGACGTCACGATGATTTCAAATCGTCGTAGTGAGGTACAAATAAGTTGCAGTCTATATCCGTCAGATTATGACGATTTGAGCTAATGAAACTATGACATTCCTAGGCAAAATCGTCGTAACTTTGTAAGGTTTTGAACCTCCCGAACGGCTTACGACCATCTGGTGCGAAATCGTCATAACTTTATGATGATTTTGTCCATGGTCACTATGAGAAGGTCATAGAATAACACATTTCTTGTAGTGTTCTTTTCTTGCCGCTCTATGTCCTATGCTTTTCCTTCTTCCCAGCGCCGCCAGAAAAGGGTTGTTAGCATAGCGGCGACGAGCCACGGAGATGGGGCCCCGCATCTCAACGATGGCTCCATAGGAGATGGCTACGGAGAGGGGAGACTGGTGAGGATCGGTGGTTATGAACGATTTGATCACGAAGTACCAGCGGGGGAAGTTCCTGCCACCGACCTCGATGGTGACGACGAGGCTCGCTCCGGAGCGAGTGCCAAATCCATAAGAGGGGGAGCGGGTTGTATTCCTAGCGCATTTTCCCCCTGGATTCGGCCTCCCTTCCAGTGACCTTGTTGTCGAGTTCTGCGAGTTCTTTGACCCCCGGCTGCACCATCTGGCACAAACACCATCACGCAACTCGCCCACTTCATCGCCTTTGTTGAGTCATATCTCGACGTGAAGCCGGATATCGGTCTCTTCCTCTAGTTGTACTTCCTCAAGGCCCAGAAGAAGTACAAGGAGGGGCCATTTTTTGGACGCTAGCTGCGCCACGATCTATGCGTGGCCCAACTCCCCGGTGCCGAAAATCTGATTGCCGGACACAGTCAAACTCTAGCAATGCACGTACTTCTACAAGGAGGGGCCGTTGGTGGACGCCGGTTGTGCCACGATCTATGTGCGGCCCAACTCCTCGGTGTGGAAGATCCGACTGCCAGACATAGTCAAACTCTAGCAACACACATACTTCTATGTGAAGAACATGACCAAGACTGACTGGATCAACCTGTCGGCCTTCCACAACATCATCTCCTCAAAGAAAAGCTGGGATGCTAGGAACTAGGGGTTGAAGCAGGACATCGACCGGATGGTCAGCCAAACGAAGCTAATGGTGCAGTAGGGACTCTCCGCCCGGGACATCACTCTGAGCTGGATGGCTCGCTGGGTGCTCCCTGCAGCACCGGGCACACAAGGTGTGCTTCGTCTCTGGGCTGATGGATCCTACTCGGACCTCCCGGCTGGAGCCTCTGAATGGTGGCCTCCGAGAATAGATCTCGATGATTTCAAAGGAGGAGATCACGGATGGCTGGTCGTATGGCTTCTAGCCCTTCAACCGGTCATAGCGCGCCCCGCGGGTAAGTTTCTTTCTTGGTCGTCTGGACCTTCTAACTTACCCAGTTATACTGACTTTTCTCTACCTGCCTGAATAGCTCTTCGAGACACAAAAGATGTAGGACGGGATGGAACCGCCGACTGAATTCGCCGCTGATCAAAAACCGCCGAAGGATCAATCGGCGGCGCCCGAGCCAGAAGTTTTCCATAGCCGGGACGAAGACCCCATGCCCAACCCTCATGGTAAGCTTGTTGAGTACAAGGATCCAGATGATCTAGCTAATGACGGGGAGGCAGATGCTAATTTTTATGCAGTCGATGCAACCATCTATAGTGACGACGGGCCCGACACGCCCGTGGCCGCGCCCAAACCCAAGAGCCAGCGCCAGGGGGGCAACTTCAGCAAGGAGGAGCTGGGCTGGAAGAAGCCATGGAGGCTTCACAAGAGGGAGGAGATTCCCGTTGTGGTAGGGTGAGTTTTCTTCCTTAGTGCTTACTTCTCTACCGACTAGAATTTTCGTTATCCTTGTTTCTTTCATAGATATGCTCGCTCAGCTCGCTGGATGCTGAGATCCCTACTGCCATCGGCACCGCCTAGGTTCCCCCTCCTCCAAAGCACCACGCACCCACTCCTCCACATCAAGAAAATTGAGGTAAAAGATCCAGGTTCTACTAAACACATTAACCTGCTGCATCGCTATCTTGACCAGATGGACAAGAAGATAATGAAGGAATTGGAAGCCAATCTTGACATTAGTCTTCGATCACTCGAAACTCAAAATAAGACCGTCAAGCTCCAACCATTCCTTATAGCTTAGTTATATGTGAGATCCTGACACATGGCTTAATAGGATTGATAGGGTACCCATATTAATAAGTTGCAACTTCTTTTCTAGAAGCTCATATAAAAATAACTCTGAGGTTAAGCATGCTTGGACTGGAGCAATTTGAGGATGGGTGATCGACCAGGAAGTGGGCATCGGATGCGCACGAGTTAGGACAAAGTGCGTAGAAAAGACTAGTGTTGGTCTGTCTGGTTAGTCTAGAAATCCAATTGAGCTGCCAGGGATGACAACCTGGGCATAGAGAGTCCAGGGTGTTACAAGTGGTATCAGAGCCAGGTTCTCGTGGTTACACGGGCGTGTGCGGATCAGGCGGACATGTGGATCATGGCGCGTGTGGCCTAGAGTGGAAATTGTATGGCACATGTGCCAACACTAGACGCCCATACGTGTGCCAAGAGGGGAAATTCCTGGATTTTGGTTGATCGACGAAGGCGTCGATCTTCTAAGGGTAGATGTATGTGAGATCCTTCCATATGGTTTAATAGGATACCCATATCAACAAGTTGTAACTTCTTTTTCGGAAGCTCATCTAAAATAACTATGAGGTTAAGCATGCTTGGCCTGGAGCAATTTGAGGATGGGTGTGACCGACCGGGAAGTGGGTCCTGGGTGTGCACAAGTGAGGACATAATGCGCAGAAAATACTAATGTTGGTCTGTGTGGTTAGTCTAGAAATCCTAATGAGCTGCCAGGGATGATAGCCCGGACACGGAGAGTTCGGGATGTTACGTTAGATAAGATTAATGAGAAACACAAGATCCACATTATGATCTTGGAAGCAACAAACAAAATCCTCTACACTAAGCTCCGTGGTGCAAAGGCTTCATCTTCAAAATAAAGGAGCACCACGGTATCAAATAATCGCAAGGGAATATTTGATCCTACCTGGCTTGATTCCAAGCTTGAGGAGATCTATAACACCTTGTAATCTACCTTACAGTTTTAGCATGTCTAATTTTCCGCATGCATATTAGTTAAATCTATTTTTCTTGAGTTGCATATTCAACTCCCTTTGATAAGGAAAGAATTATGTCCAATGAATTTTTGAGCCTTTATGATATTTGATATATTCTTGGTTTTATGATTGTAGTATTAGATGTATAAATTAGGATGAGTTCTATTATACTTGTACTTTGTGACGATTTTAGGGTTTTCCACACCAATAGTACTGATAGAATATGAGAAGAATTCTCAATAGCATGTTATACTCATCTATTTGATTACAACAAGAATATATCCGAAGTAAAAGAATTATGAAAGAAATAAAAATAAAGAAGTGGTTCTATCAAGAAAATTATATAGTGAGTACAAGTGGAGGTAGATGCTCAAACTACAACCATGTATTACTTCATACTCGGCTTGGAAGTTAGTACCTTGTATTGATATATTTTGAGTCTTCCCATGAGAATAAAAATATGCCTAGCTTCTTTGCACAAGCAATACAAGAAAAATAAAAGGAAAGATGCAGCTAAACATGTGCAATGGGAAATAGACATATACATTATCGTGAGAGGAAACGAAAGAGACCATCCATAGTTTTGAATACCAAGTGGATGTGCAAAGTCGTAAACATGTTTGTGGTCACCTCACAAACTTGTTCAGTTGAACTTGATGATTGTATGATATGCTGATAATTAATATTCATATGAACTATTAGTACAAAGGTGAGGAAGCATCTAAGTCATTTGATATGTGAAAGGGTGATAGAGCTTACAATGTGATTCTATATCTGATATTATAATTGTTACATTATAATTGTTGCTTCAAATGACTCATGTTTTTTAACGACCCGAGCTTCATGAACATAATGACCCTGTCCGTTGAAGCTCCTATCTTGCTCGGGGACGAGAAAGAGTCTAAGCTTGGGGAAGTTAATGATTGATTTTTTAAAGAATATTTATCTTATGTTTGTGCATGAGTAGTACTAGGTTTTTAGTATTTTATGGTGCTCGCGTGCATCTTTTTTGCATGTTTCCACATGATCCCAAAATATTGAGGCATTGATGAATATATCACTTTGAGCTATCATATTGGACAAAATTATAATATTTGTGAAATAATAGAAGTCATTATATGATTTACCACACACCTTGGAGAAATGGCATCACGAAAGAAAGCTCCAGAAGGTTTAACGAGAATCGGTATAGGCAAGCCCGACCCGTACCGTGCTCCCATACCATGTGGTGTCCACTTTGTCTCGTCAAATACTCACCACGCGAAGAAGGATATGAAATCCGACATTCGGAGACACCAAAACACGGATAAAGCTCACCTCCGAAAGGGATCTGGAGGGGGAACTTGCAAAGGGCATCATCCTTGTTGCTACATGAGTCATCAGATCCCAAGGCATCATCTCCATCATCAACCTCTGCATCTTCATCATCATCACCATTCCCATCTCATTTATCATATCTTGTTGTAGTTCTAATTACTATTGTGGATTTGCACTTGTTATCATCCATCTATTCATTTCATATATCAATTATGGTGTTGTCGATTTCCTCGATGGGTGAGTAGTTTACCCTGTTCATGGGGAGATGAAGAAATCCTAGCAATATTATGATATCAAATAAAGATGATTTATAACTTTGTTCATGATTATGTGTTGGTTTACTCTCTAGATATTATGTGAAGTCGACCAAGTAATATTTTCCTTCGGGACTAGAGACAGAATTACCGTTGGGTATATGGTAGTACATACGCAGTTAAGTGACATAACATGTCGGCATGCTATTCATATGGTCAAGGGAGATAAGGAGAGATTCACTAAGATCATATCGATATCCATGTGGAAACCCTTAATTGTGAGGGATCCGAGTGGCTTGCTTATGATCTTCACAGTGGTTATTAGGGATGAAATAAGAGATGGATTTCTGTGATCATTCATCTATGGAGCTCTCCCCACACATGTCATGAAGGAAGACATAGATTTATCCTAATAATAATTAACACCAATGCTTGAGGTGGATCCTACAATCCCCGAGAACACTTTGCCTTTCTACAGTTTCATTAACTTTTCAATACCATTTGTCTCATTGTTGCTTTACTCTTTAGTCTTTACTTTATACACAAAACAACCTTCTTTAAACACTCTTAATTGAGATCATGGGCAACTGACAAGTAAGCCTTGATAGATAGTGACGAGGGGCATTAAAATCATAAGCAAATAGATCTTTGTGGTTCGATACTCTTATTTTGAAAACTAGTTACATTGTGCATGTGCTATTGTAGTCATCAGTGCTCCTGCGCTCTAACTGCGTGACCTGCCACTTTTGAGCATCTGGAGGGGCGTGCTGGAATCTGTCCCATCAGTTTGACTCCTGTCTAGAAGCTACTCCTCGGGATCCTCTCCATCCAGAGAAGGCGTCTTTGGTGACTCGGTAGGATCCTGGTTTCCCCCGCGAGAGGTTCTCGATCCCGGGGTCGCGGTCCACATGTAGGATCCGGGGTACCCAGGTCCCACAAAGACGACGATTTCCACCATGACACATGTCTTGGGTTGATGGCCCAATAATAGTTTTATCACATATATATATATATATCCAAAAGTGTAGTTTCATAGAGTCAATTCAGGGCTAGAAAGCACTGTCAGATGACTAATAGTGAAATAACATGACATCACCAATGGGGCCGGGTTGAAAATGTCCACCATGAGGCATGGCTTATTTTAACTCCTTAACCATCATCTCAAGTCAACAATACTCATACTCCTAATCACAAAGGCAAGATTAATTAATTTAAATGTTTGTGCCTGTCAAGTTCATGGATTAACCCCACAACTTACTTCTCCATGCCAAGCATATACAAAAGCAATGACTTTTAAAATGTAAATGACCAGCCACATGATTTACTTGAAATTACTATGAAAGCCATATATAGGTAAATATGGTGGACGCTTGTTGGATCTTGAATGCGCAAGCACTATATCATGCTTAGTACATGAAAGGCTAGCAAGAGGGAGAATTTTGACCAATAGGAAAAAGCATGCAAAAGTGTCCATAGAACTACTCACTCCCTAATACGAAATATAAACTTAAACTTAAACACACAAGAGGTAAATCAGAGCTATTACTAGATGTGACACTTACAAGATATCATGAATTCAAGAATACAAAATCATAGAAAGTGTAAGACTAATCATTCTTATGTGACTATTCATCCCTTTTTATTTCCTTCTTTTTAGCATGCAACATGAATTCCAAATTGTTCCCGTAGCATAATAATAGAAATCGCAAGTCAATTAGAGTTACCAAAAAATATGAAAATTATTTTTGTGAACAACAGCGTGGAGGAACATTTAACTCTGCATATGTTTTGTGAACTTTAACATCCAAATGGGGTTAAACTTGGTACTTTATTAAAAACTCTAGATAGTAAAACAAAAAACCCTCTTTCTACATCAAGGACTCAATGGAAACCTAAAAATAAAAAAACCAGGTTTTCTCTCGTGAAGTGCTTTCTTTTATAGCCATCATATAGCTAGGATTCGTACCTTCATATTTAGGAGGGGCACATATGATGAGAACTATGCTCTTGGCTTGCACTCTCATTCATAAAAATAAAATTTTCTAACAAAATAACAGGGCCCCATGGTGTGCTCATACCAATCAAAATAATAATCAAATGGAATAATGATAGAGAGCAACACAACACATAATACCAATAACAGCAAAGTCTAACTTTCTTTCTATGCATTGGGATCTTACTGCTTGATGACTTCTCTTTTAGTGTCTTCGTAAGACAGCGTGTATAGTCATCTTTCCTATTTAACACATGTTGGGGTGGTTCCTCAAGGAATGCCTTGAAGTGCTTCTTGACTTTTGGATCAACTTCTTTTGTGGCTCGGGTTGTTTTGGTGCAAAATGGGCCTTCACTTCGGCCCGGGAGATCACCGCGTTTTCCTCATCAGTCCGGTGATAAGCTAACTTGGGAGGAGACGTCGGTACTCTTGGGAGGGGATCTTGTCATTTTCGGCGTCGGGTCTCCCTCGACGTAGCGGTGTTATTCTTTCGCTTTCTTCCCTTTGATTCAGTGGGCGGAGGCGGAGGCACCAGAGATGGAGATGCAGTCGTGCTGCGATCCCTCTCAGGAAGGGGTGGACTATTGTTTCTTGGTGGAGACGGTGGACTCAGAGGTGATGGTGGCCTTGGAGGTGATGGATTTCTTCTCGGAGGAGAAGATTGCCTTGGCGCCCAGCCTGGAAACACGATGCGTTGTTTTTTCCAAAGAATGATACCACCCTCCACTTCTTCAAGTGTTTTCTCCCCTTCGCCTGCAGGGATGTCAAGGTTAAGTGATCGACATGTCAGTTCAACTTCATCCACACCGACACGAGCATAGCCAGCTGGAATCTGACTTCCATGGTAGGTCGCTTCCGGTGGACAAGGTAAAGCAAAGCCGAGCGCCACCTTTATAGAATTGTTCTTCACTGTGACATGTAGCTCACAAGCAGTCCTTGCCTCGACTTCATCCACGGGGTAGCGAACCATCATTGCACCGGCCGTATCATCTATCACCGGTGCATTATTGTCCATCAGCATTGGATTATTAGCTTGTACCTCTGTGGAAGCCATGCTGTTTCTCCGCTGAGATGGGCCCACCGGACTGTCTAACGCAGGATCTTGCTGTCGGGCCAGTACTCTAAGTTCATTAATCTGCTCCTGCTGCAGCTTGAACATGGATTGAAATTCCTCGTTCCTTTTTTCAACCGCCTCCAACCGCGCTGCCTCCTCCGCCTTCTACCGGTTCGTTTTTCTGGATCGGCTTCTATAAGTGTCGATGTCAGCGGGAAACCCTGTCTTCCATGGAACATATGGGCCAAAGCCTCCTGTTCGTCCGACTTTTTCAGGATTCCCGAGGGCATATGTCAGCTCATCGTTCTCTCTGTCGGGAATGAACTTTCCATCTTTTCTCAGTTGTATCACTTTAACAAGTTCATCTTTGGGTTTAGTAATGGCATTCTTTGTAACAATAATCTCCCCGGTTTCAGTGTCATATGACCCCCCATGCCCAAGGAGCCAATTTTTTGACCTCACGGTCCACTTATTTGTAGATGGCGTGACCCCTTTTTTACGCATTTCTTCCTCGGTTTTTTCCCACTTCGGCGCGGCTGTCTTGTAGCCACTTGTCCCCATAGTATGGTGATATTTCTTTTTGGCCGCATTGATCTTATTCTTTTCTGACTTGGCCGTAGCTGCTTCTGATTCCTTGTATTTCACAAATGGGGTCCAGTTATCCCGATGCTTCTCCAGTGGGCCAGTGAATGGCGGAGTCAGCGCCTTCTTGGCATAGTTGTTGTACAATATTTTCTTCTAGTCCTTGAACTGTCCGCCCATCTTCTTAAGGGCCCACTTTCTGACTTGCAACCTCAATGCCTCAGTGAGTTCAAGAGTGTCCAATTCAGGCAGAGAGAAGTGTACCATGAGTGAATTCCAAAGACCGTCTTTGGCTCTGTCATCGACAAAAGTTTCTCCAACTCGATCACTTTTCTTTCCTGGCTTATTCCACTTCTGAGTAGTGATCGGGATGGCGTCCCTGACTATCGCTCCGCATTGGTATACAAATACACTTGCAGCCTCTTTCGGCTCCAAAGGTTCGCCGAACTCAGACACTAGATCAATAGTGAAATGCATAACATCGGACAACTTTTTGGTCTGGCCTCGTTTCCTTGCAGAAGATTCGCCCGATGCGGAGGTCTAAGAGAAGAAACAGTCGTTAGTACACACATATATATATATATATATATATATATATATATATATATATGAATCAACTAATGCATCTACTAGCTCGTGATCAGCAGAGGCTTTATATACCTCGCCGGTCTTTGCTATGGTGTCTCCACCGTCAGTTCCACCGCCGTCTCCACCAAAGAATTCGTCATAGTCGTCTCTTCTGTCGGCTTCATCCAAGTTGAGGTATTGGGAGCCATCATCATCTCCATCATCGTATGCTCCATCGTAATGGTAACCTCCTGTACCCTCATCTGTCATGTTGTACATGATGTGCTCTGCGTTGTCTCTACCGTCCATAACTTAACTAATACAGAAGAAAGATAAAACGTTTGCATGTTGCACAATTTGGCATGCTCTTCGTTTCTGAATAAACGTTTCAGCCGTGGTATTATAGGAGCATACCACATCACCTTGGCGGGAACCCTCTTCCTCGTGCGCTCCCCCTCAACATTATCAGGGTCATCTCGTCGGATCTTATACCGCAATGCAACGGCATACGGGCATGCATCCAAATTCTCGTCTTGCTCACGCGATAGAGGATGCAGTCATTAATGCATGCATGTATCTTCTGTACCTCTAATCCTAGGGCGAACAACCTTATTTGCCGTAAAATCTTGGCGGGAAGTTCGTTATCCTTTGGAAGCAGCTTCTTCATTATCTTCAACAACTTTTCAAATCCCTTGTCAGGCACACCGACCTCTGCCTTCCATTGCAGCAATTCCAGTGTGCTGCCTAGATTTTTGTGGCCATCTTTGTAGCAATTCCAATATGACGCCATTGCAGCAATTCCAATATGACGCCATGAAGGTGCCATTATTAGATTTACACAAGATATCACCCTTGCTACTTGCATCCCAGACTCGGTGGTCAAGCGGTCCCGACGGTAGTTGGATCTAGCATCCTCTTGATGGGTGTTTCGACACAACTCAATCAAATCTGTCCAGAAATCAAATCTAAGAGGCCCCATGAACGAGGTCCACAAAAGGTTGTATGCTAGGGACCTAAGCCTGGTCATTTTCCTAGCCTAGAGTAAAAAACAATGTGTTGTCCATTTTCCATAATGGTAAATGTTCAAGGCAGGTGGTTTCGAACAACTAACTTAGAAATAAATTGAACAAGTTTCCTGTAATCCTTAATATAAGATTGAAGATATATTTTACCTTTAAATTAGAAGAATATTCATGTCCACTGAACTACCAAATACCTCTTTCTCCATCTATAGTTCTTATATACGCTGAATTAATTTTTGGTAAATCTATAATTATTGCTACACTATTCTTGACAAGCTAACTACACGTGCATGCTAGGCACTAAGGAAGAGGAATTACCTAATTTTACAAACTTATTGTACAACTTGGTTATAATTTAGATGGTACAAAAGGAAATAAACCATGTTCTCAATGCATGACTAAAATTTCGCACAACCATCTATTAAACCGACAAAAAAGTGGACAGCGGTCTCTCTTCTGGCTCCTCCGCACAGAGTAACAATGGAATCCAAATAGACCATTCTAAGAGATGTTTACATATTTTTTATAACCCTAAGTCGAAACTTTTTTACCAAACAATTTTCCCATTATTGGTTGCATAACATTACAACCAAATATCGTATTATCATCATATTTATTTATTTATAAATCTTAATGCAAAGATGTTTACAAGATCTCCTTTTTTTAGTTTTCTAGATCTATGTGTCATTGATATTGTACTAGAGCATGATTTTAATATGACATATTTTTATAAATTTCTGTGCCACATCAATTTATTATTGATTATATTTCATCATACAACAATTAATCTTTCATTGTGCGAGGCATAAGAATGTGATGCCACGAAGGTCTCATTATTAGATTTACACGATGATATCATGCTTGCTACTTACGTCCATGCTCGGTGGTCAAGTGGACCGGATGGTAGTTGGATCTAACATCCTCTTGATGGGTGTGTCGAAGCAACTCAATCAAGTCTTTCTAGAAATCAAACCTAAAAGGCCTGATGAATGAGATCCACAAAAGGCATATATAATACATTGTACGAAATCATGAAGACAACCACCGCATATCTACCCGTGGCACACCAGTATGGGTTCGCGATGGGGCCACCCCTGCCAGCCCGGCCCAAATATACCCATGATGCACCTATTTATGGTGTGCCACAGGTATATATTCAAGGCATAACATTTTTCCATGCGCCATGGGTTCGGAACCCACCTATAGATGTTTCCTAGTAGTGATACACGTGATACTAGCCAATAAGGAAGAAGAATTACCTAATTTTATAAACCTTAGTATTCAACTTGGTTATACTATAGATTGTACAAAAGGAAATAAACTATGTTTTCAATGCATTACTAAAATTTCATGTGACCATATGTTAAACCGGCAAAAAATTGGTCAGCGGTCTCTCTTAGGGCCCTTCCTCATAGAAAGCCAATGGAATAAAAATAGGAGATTCTAAGCGTTATTTACATATTTTTAATAAGCCTAAGTCGAAATTTGTTTACAAAAAATTAATCACGTTATTAATGATCTTATCATATCAATATGTATAGTTGAAGCTCACATTTTGGCACCATATAGGTATGGTACTTGATAAGACATCATACAATCAAAATATCATAAGGTTGTATGATTTATAGGATACTAGTTTACTAGTTTACGATACAAACACCATATTGCATAACATGAAAAACTAGTATCCTAATATAATCATATTTCATTTTTATAAAATCTCAACGAAAATCTCTTTACAAGGTCTATTTTTGTTTGTATCTATGTTCCATTATACTATAATAGAGAATGATACTTATATGATCTCTTTTTATTAATTGTTGTGCCACATCAGCTTCTTATTGATTGTACTGCAATATACACTAATTAATTCCCCATTGTGCCGGTATACGTATGTGACATCAGGAAGGTTCCATTATTAGATTGATACAATGAGATCACACCTTTTATTTCCTCTCTAGGCTCGGTGGTGAGCGGGTCAACCGATTGTTGGATCTAGCATCCTCTTGATGGGCGTGCCGACACAACTCAATCAAGTATCTAAAAAAATCAAACATAATAGCATGCGAAGGAGGTCCACAAAACATGCTTATAATATATTATATGAAATAATAAAGGCTACCATAAAGCTGATGCATGTGGACTCCAATGGGCATATCTCACGGTTATCTTCTAGGAATTGAGCCTGGTCTTTATCCTAGCCTAGAATAAAAATATGTGTTGTCCATTGTCCATAATGGTAAATATTTAAGGTCATTTTTTTCTTCAAAAAACTAACTTAGAAATAAAATTGGAGGAATTTAGATGTAACTTTTCATGTAGATGCTTTTTCATATAAAAAAACTTTTTGATCTGATGTCACATGCAAAAGTTAGAGCCATTTTATCAGAAAATAATGTTTTTGCAATGTTTTTTTTCTAACAACTAGTTTATGCAACATAACTACATCTCAAAGGATTTTAAAATTTGAAGTTTTGATCATACTAGTTAGTGTGCACATGCAACACACATTTTGATCAATTAATGTAAATTGCAAAGTATGAATAAGCTTATAGTTATTGGCATCATTTCCGGCCATCTCTTACTTCTCAACTACTTTTTTGAAACATATGTATTTGGACATCTTTTAGCGTGTACTTATTTTCTTCTGAACTTACATATATACTACATGCATTTTCAGAAAAATACAAAAACATTCTATATTTTAGAATGGAGGGAGTATCTATTTCGAGACTATGCTTACATTCTACGAATCACATATTCTTAACCCTTCATCCATTATGTCGGTCAAATTAGAAGAAAAGCTAACGCCGAATGAGCATTCAACAAACATAGCTGTATAGTGAACACTATATATATGCAAAAACGCAGGTGAGGAAAACACTCCAAAATTGAAGAGAAGTTGATGTAGCAATCTCACAATATAGGAGAATACCGTTGGAATTATCACCTTCAAGTTAAGGAAACATATGTCGATGCGCTGAAAAGATCATAGATAATCCGCACCTTCATTGATCTTGATTTGGACAAAACAAAACAAATGAAATCTATAGATGGAGACATTTCCCATACATCAAAGCACCCTTGCATGTATCACTGAGTAGTTATATATATAGCAATTCATCAATGAGAACTTAAAACCTGGAGCTAGCAATACACTATAGAGAATTATAGAAAGTGCAGTGTCTTCATGCATCTAAACAGAAGCAATATAACTGCGAGAGGCATGGTTAAAATTTAAACCTGACAAATGCTTAAGAAGGATAAATAAAGAAAATAGGGTTCAAAAAATACTAAAGGCAGCACCATGGCTGTAAATCCTAAAGCATATACAAGGCAGCGGGGAATAAATATAGATCCTATGACACATCGAATCAGGTCAATGCCACAAGGATATGTGTATCACCCCAAAAAATATGAATGGTGCAAACCGATGGCTTAGTTGACGTGGAGTCTGTTGGGAACCCCAAGAGCAAGGTGTGAAGTAGCACTGAAGCAAGTCTTCCCTCAGTAAGAAACCGAGGTTATCGAACCAGTAGGAGCAAGGAAACGTCACACAGGTGTTGCAAGCAACGTGGAAACCTGCACAACACGAACTCAAGACTTTGCCCCAACTAACAGTGAGGTTGTCAATGTCACCGGTTGCTGTAACAAAGGATTAACTGTATGGTGTGGAAGGTAATGATGGTTTTCAGAAAGTAAACATTAACAGTGGAGGCTATATCAATGTTAAAGATTGGACCGGGGCCCATAGTTCACTAGAGGTGCTCTCCTTAGATAAACAACATGGCATGAAGGGTAAACAAATTATAGCAGGGCAATTGATAGAAGAGTAAAATCCACCAGTAGTACTTAAACTTGACACCCTTTTTCAATACGGTCATCGACCTTAGAAATACGCGATTTACGGTCACTAAATACGACGGTTGTTTTGTTACGATCACAAGGCTGCTGTACAACGGAGTATTTGTCGACGTGGCAGGCTTTGACCGGTCTGCAACTATGTTTATTCTTGCAAAAAATCCCCTTAATAAAAAAAATCCCACATACCGCTAAGCCCACCGAACAGTCTCTTTGCAAACACCATTATCAGAAAATTGATCAGAAAAAGGGGGCCACAGGTCAGTGTCTTCTTAGCAGGTAACAGAAGGGATTACCCCCTCCACATCTCCACCAACCCGTCTGAGCAGTCCCTCCGAGGCTCTTTGAGCTCCTCCCGCTTGTGAGCAACCACTCCCGCCGCCGGCCTGGTTCCGGACTCCGCCAACTTGGATTGCATCTGCTGGCCCCGGCAACCTTCAGCCACCCCCACCTCATGCCTCCCCCACGACCTTCCTCTGCCCTGGTGACCACTGCGCTGCCTCCGGTATGCCACCGTCGCGAACGCCGCTGTCGCTCGGGATTCCCCCTTCCGCCCTGACACCCATGGCACCCTGCACGGGGAATCCTCCACCCCCAGGTCGAGTCCTGACGTCGAGCCCTCCTGCCCCCGCCGTCGTTCTGCCATCGAAGGGAAAGGCCATCGCGGCGTTCTGTCCACCCCTCCCTGCCTAGCTCCCTCTGCGTCGGAGTCCATCGGCGTCCCGCAACGCCGGCGTCGGCAGATACATCACGACGGCTCACCGTCCCCTCCCTCCCTACTTCTCTTGCATTTTTTCAATTTGGTCCTGCTACTTTTTATCATTCGAAAATAGTCTCAATTTAGTGCCTACTAAGGGGATGACATAAGGGTCCACCCAGTGCCACGTCAGCAAATACGTCGTTGTACAGCAGCCCAGTGACCGTAACAAAACAACCGTCGTATTTAGTGACCGTAAATCGCGTATTTCTAAGGTCGATGACCGTATTGAAAAGGGGTGTCAAGTTTAAGTAGTGCCGGTGGATTTTACTCTTGATAGAAACTGAGCAAGGCATAACAATGCAATACTAGACAAAAAGATCCTATGAGATTTGATTGGGCAATACAACAATATACATAGACCGCCATCCAACTGCATCTATGACTAGAAGTCCACCTTCAGGTTATCATCCAAACCCCCTTCAGTATTAAGTTGCAAGCAACATACAACTGCTTTAAGCAAAGTGTGTAAGGTAAACAATCCGCTTATTCCATGAACAAGATACCGTTGTGTTCTCCCTAGTGGCAACAACACATCTACAACCGAAGAGATTTCTGTCATTTACCTTGGAAACTAGAGGCATGAACCCACTATCGAGCATAAATACCCCCTCTTGGAGTCACTAGCAACTACTTGGCCAAGATAGTCACTAACAACGGAGAGCATGCAAGATCACAAACAACATAGACATGATAGAATCAAATAGACTAAACCATTAATCAATCTGACATAGTAATCTCAATATCCATCGGATCCCCGCAAACGCAACATGCATGATTACAAATAGATTATATCTTGATCATAAACGGAGCTCACAAGATCTATACATGAAAGCGCAAGGAGGAGATATAACCATATATCTACTACATGGACCCGTAGTCCAAGGTGGAACTACTCTCGCTTCATACCAGAGGCTGGCATGATGAAAAAGAAGGCCTCCAGGATGATCTCCCCTCTGGCGGTCTTGGGAAGAACTTGATCCCACATCTAGGGGCGATGGTAGCAGCTCTGAAGGCTTCGTGGAGTTTTTATCCGGTGCCTAGGCTTTCTGCATCGAGGGCTTCTTATAGGCGAAGGGGCGAGCCAGGGGGGGGGGGGGGCACACCCTGCCCAGGCGCGGGGTGGGCCCACCCGCGCCTAGGGTGGTCTGGCCACCCTGTGGAGCCCCTTCGTCTCGTCTTCTGGCTTCGTGTCGCCCACGATAAAATATTGATTTTAGCTTTTGACCCGTCCAATTCCGATAATATTGATTTTCTCCTTTCTGGAACCAAAAACAGAAGAAAATAGTAAACTGGCACTGTGGTAACTTGTTAATAGGTTAGTTCTAGAAAAGATATAAAAACACTTCAAAGTGTAGACAAAGAAAAGAAAAGTAGATACTAAACAAGCATGGAGCATCAAAAATTATAGATACGTTTCCGACGTATCACAAACACACAAACTTTAAATTCAAATGTTGAGGGTGCAGAAAGGGTGAATGTAGTAGTTAATAGCATGAAGGTAGTAGTTGATGGGCTGAATATGTCTCAAACAACCAAAAATTCAAAAAAGGCATTACCCAGAAATGAAGCTAAACAATCACATCACTCCTTGTTCTGAAATAGCACACCGACAATCATTGCGAATGAAGATAGGCATAAACACTCATCGTGTATGTATAAGCATTTATTTGATTAAAAGGTACACACGACTTCAGAGTTTCTTATGCTGCCGAATTGACAATCCTACAATGCACCAACTACTGGATCTATATAAGTACATGAGATATGGACGATCTCACCTCATTTCCTTATTGTATGCACAGGGAAAACTTTAAATTACTCTATAGAGAGTGATACGTACTACATACATGATTAGTAAATTGCCTCCCTGTTTATGTTATCTAGTATGCCAATGTTTATGTTATCTTTTCTTCAAGTACCAAAGGGTGTGAGGAAGAGGTTAGACTTCTTTCGTTCATGTTTCTTTTGGCAAAGTGATGAACATAAGAAGAAATATAGATTAACTAAGTGGAACATTATTTGCAGACCCAAAGATCAGGGTGGCTTAGGCATAGAGGTGCTAGAACTAAAAAAATTATGTTTGCTTAGCAAGTGGTTGCATAAGCTGCTGCCAGAGCAAGGGGTGTGGCAAGAATTACTACACAATAAATACTTACGAACGAAAACACTAGCACAAGTGGAGGCTAAACCGATGGATTCACCATTTTGGAAGGGACTTATGGGAGTAAAAGATGAGTTTTTTTTGCCCACGGTACTTTTAAAATTGGTGATGGAAAAGACATTAGGTTTTGGGAAGATACTTGGTTAGGAGCGCCGCTAGCCCAACAATATCCTTCTCTTTACACTATTGTGCACATGAAGAATGTTTCCGTATACCATGTTTTATCCCACAATCTGATTAATATTACTTTTAGACGTAATTTAATAGGTAACAAATGGGATGCATGGCTGCATCTATGCGAGAGATTAATGGAAATAACTTTGACAAATCATCCCGATAAATTTCTATGGAAGTTAACCGAGAATGGTGTCTTCACTGTTAAATCGATGTATGAGGATCTAATGAATGGTCATCCACGTTTTCCCACTAGATATCTATGAAAACTAAAGATACCCATGAAAATAAAGATTTTCATGTGGTTTCTCAATAAGAAAGTGTTATTAACAAAAGATAATCTTGCAAAAAGAAATTGGAATGGATGTAAAAAATGTTGTTTTTGTGACGCTGACGAAACAATTGAACATTTATTTTTATCATGTCCTTTTGCTAAGATTTTTTGACGTATGGTGTTCTTTACTTTTAACCTACCGCCTCCAACCAATATCACCAATATGTTTGGGAATTGGCTAAACGGTATAGACAAAGCAAGTAAAGCAAGAGTACGAATTGGCATTTCGGCCATGTGTTGGTCAATCTGGAAATGTCGAAACAATAATATTTTTAACAATACTCGAGTTCCCTCTTTTTTGCAGGTTATTCTTATGGCGGCACACTGGATTCATCTATGGGCCCTTATGTCACCAGAACACCTACGGCAACCAATGGTTTCTAGGTGTATCCGTCTTGTGGTGGTTACTACGGATTTTTTCAACCAAGCTTCGTGGTGTCATTTGATGACCCACAAGTGTAGGGGACCGCAACAGTCTTCGCGGGTAGTATTACCAAATTTATTGAATCGACACAAGGGGAGACAAAAAATACTTGCAAGCCTTAACAACTGAGTTGTCAGTTCAGCTGTACATGGAAATAGTTCTTGCTCACAGAAGTTTATCAGTAGCAACAGTTTGTAGTAGCAACAACAACAACAACAACAGTGAAACAACAGCAGTAGTAACAGTAGGATTCGAGTGCGGTAGGCATAGGGATGGATGGACGGGCGTTGCATGGACGAGTCTAAACATGTAAATTCAAAGAACTAGGGCATTGCAGATAAATAATAACAAATATCCAAGTACTAAACAATCCTAGGCATGTGATCCATATATAGTCATACGTGCTCGCAATGAGAACTTAAACAACATCTTCTGTCCAGCCAGCCCGTGGCAGCGGGGCCTCTAGGGAACTACTGGCAATTAAGGTGCTCCTTTTAATAGAGCACCAGAGCAAAGCATTAACACTCCGTGAACACATGTGATCCTCACACCACAGCCATCCCCTCCGGTTGTTCCAATTATTGTCACTTTGGGGCCTTTGGATCCGGACAATGATATGTGCACACAACTTGCAGATAAGATCATAAACAATACTATCATAATGATTCAATAATAAGTTCAGATCTGAGATCATGACACTCGGGCCATAGTGACAAGCATTAAGCACAACAAGTTGCAACAAATTCAAATAGAACTAATAGAGATACTAGACACTATGCCCCTAACAGATCTTATTCGATTACATGATAGAAATCATCCAATCCCTACCATCCCCAAGCCTACAACAGGGGATTACTCACTCATGGATGAGGGAAATATCGGTGGTTGATGGAGATGCGTTGGTGATGGCGATGGCGATGATCCTCTCCAAATTCCCCGTCCCGACAGGGTGCCAGAACGGAGTTTCTGGATCCGAATCTTGGTTTCTCGTGGCGGCGGCGGAGCGGAACTCTTTCTGGAAAACTATCGGACCCCCCTCTGTTTTTAGGTCAGAAGGCAACTTATAGGCGCGGAGGGAGGCCGAGAACCTGCCTGGGATGACCAAACCTCCCATAGGCGGGTCGGGCTCATACTGGGTGGGTCTGAGCCCCCCCCCCTCTGTCTCCCCTTAAAGCCGTGGATCTTCTGGTGAAATATAATTTTTGACATATTTTCCGGGATTTTTCCTGATAGTTCATTTTCTGCACAAAAACAAGACACCAAGGTAATTCTGCTGAAAACAGCGTCAGTCCGTGTTAGTTGCATCCAAATCACACAAGTATAGAGGAAAAACAATAGCAAAGTGTTCGAGAAAGTAGATACGTTTTGGACGTATCAACTCCCCCCAAGCTTAGCTTATTGCTTGTCCTCAAGCAATTCAGTTGAAAACTGAGTTCGATAAAAGAACTTTCACGAACACTTTGCTTCATATGATGTAAATATTCTCAGCATAGGAGTAGATGCTTAGACAATTCATAATAAATAGTATGCAACTAAGTCTACTCAATAGTCATTGCAAGCTATGACAAGAAACCAACTCAATAATAATAAGTAGCATGAAACATAAACATAAGCAACATTGCAATGCTTATAATAAGGTATGATAGAGTGGTATCTCGCTTGCCTTTGTTTGAAGAGTGCAATATAAATGCCAAGGCACCTCTGAAGTTCACGTGAAGACTAGAAGTAAAGATATCAGAGATTCAAGCATCAAAGTCATGACATAGTTAACCAAGTTTTGGAACAAACACAAGAATGACAACTATGCTCTCAAGAAGGTGCTCATAGAATAAGTGGTGACTCAACAAAATTGTGAAAACGGTTTTGTGAAGGTTTGAAAGGCTTCCTAATGCTGAAAGGAAGGTACTCATTAGCTTTGAGCTCTCATTGCACCTACCATAGGCATCTTCATGTGGTTAAGTTGAAAGTGAGGTCCACTCTGAATCATATGCTTGACAGACCATAGACTGGAAATCCCAAGTCCCTTGAGTATGAGGGCCGCTCCGCATGCTACTCAACTTTGGTCACCTGAAAGTTCTTGTCATTGTAAATACATGCATATCATCGAGAACCGCCAACGGGGTACCCCTTGCACATGGTACAGGAGCTTTCCCAAAACCAAAATGACAAGGCAAGCAGACAATGAGCATTTCATCAATCTTTTTATTTACCAAATGGATAGATTTTTATTGAGTAAGCTTCATAGATGCTCATTATAGTGATGCTGCAAGTTTCCACCATGATTAAGCATGGTTTAGGCTAGCAGCCTAGGTGTTTCTCTAACACAATGTATAAACTCCTTGAACTAACAACTTCCCCTTTTATTTCACATCGTCGACATCCATAAACAAAAGAGCAAGGAATCAACTGGATGAGATATCCAAAAAGTGTTGAAAGCGTTCCCCGTGACAGTACGGTTCTGCTGACTCCCAGTATATAATAAGCAAGAATATAACTTTCATGTCACAATGGTTCAAGATTATTAAGCGCAAGGAATAAAGTGTGCCTTCAAGTTCGTGAGAGCTTTACTAACTAACTTTCTCAAAACAGTCAAACATTTTATTTTGTAAGAAAACACGACATATGGAATATGCATTGAAATAGCAAATGATGCTAATAGGTAGATATAGTGGACACAGCTGGCAATATTGATTTTGGGGAGTTGGAAGCACAGGCAGAGCACATACTTAGTTCAAGTGAAGGCTAGCAATAGAGAGGGATCGACAAACGAGAGAGCAGTAACGGTCATAATCATGCTTGCAACAAAACAAGACTAACTATGGCATGAAAGTGATACAAGAAATCCGAGGCAAAATAAATCATCGAGGCTTACTGACTATTGATTAGTCATATGCATGCGTGAGCATGTGCCAAGTCGATTCACATGAACAATTAGAGGAGGATACCACAATATCATACCAAAGTATGAATAAAACAATGCAAACAAACATTCATATGACATGCTACAAACTATTAGCAGGCTAGAGCTAATCATAGACAAGCAAGAACTACTAAGCATCCATAATGACATAAACCTTACACAAATAGGCTAAGCATGCTCACAATAATGAGTATATGTAAAAAAATGAAAAAAATATAGTTCGTTACCAGCCTCTTACCACACCTCGAGTTGTCTTAATCTTCATTATTTCCCTTCACTTGTGTGACTTGAATAATTAACATGGAAACCAATATCCACTGAGGGGCAATTTGAACCTGAAGAACTCACAAAACCAAAGAAGAACAACAAATATTTTTGGTGTTTTCGATTTTTTAGAAACAAGCAAACAAAGAAAAACCAAACAAAAACAAAGCAAACCAAACAAAGCAAAATCTTTGTGGATTTTTCTTTTAAGGCAAACCAAAGCAAAGAAAAAAAGAAACAAACCAAGAGAAACAACGAAAATATTTTTGGTATTTTTGTGTTTTTGAGAAAGCAGCAACAAGAACCAAAAAGAAAGTGAAACAATGGATATACAGAGAACCGACCGAACATGATATGTATATGAGTCTGATGTCGGTATACCTCCCCCCAAGCTTAGGCTTTTGGCCTAAGTGGGGCTCAATAGCGCGGATAGTAACTCCATGCTGGTGGGTCATCATAGGAATGATCATAGTCAGACACCTGTGATGAAGAAGAAGACGCTCCCCAATCAAATGAGGGCTGCTGGTATGAAGACTCTCCCAAGTTGGAGGGCTGAACCGAATTGTCTTCGGCATCCTCTTAAACATTCTCCTCTTGCTGGGTGAGTTCCCCAACATATGTGTCAACCTCCTCCTCCGTAAGTGACCATCCTTGCCTGTTATCAAAGTTAAACAAAATAGGTGCAGGCAAATAAACTATTTTCTCACTCCTACCTTTTCTCCGACCTTGCTGGATAAAAGATAGTTCATATGGCAAACTTCTCATATTAGCCCCCAAAGAAACAAAACCATGCTGAATCATGGATTCAATATCAAGCCTCTCTATGGAAAACTGAAAATCTGAAAACTGAGGCTCTAAACCATGGAAAGCTAGCAACCTAGAAGCAATGAGATCTCCACAAATTCAACCCTTCTCACGGTTGGTGGTGAGACGGTGGGCTATCAAAGCACCCAAACTATAAGAACTATTCCTATTCAGAGCAGTTGCAATAAAAGCTAGATCAAAAGAAGACAACTTTCTAGCAGTCTTTCTAGCAAGAACACACTTGGTAATGAAATAGGCAAAGTATCTAATAGCTGGGTTCTGGATGTTCCGAATTTTACCACCTTCCTTTGAGAAGTCAAAACCTTGGCAAATCTCAGCACAAATCAACAAGTGACTTGGGCCTCTCCTTGATCTTCTCACAAGATCCCCACTGAGGTACTCTAATTGCTGCACAGAAATCAGCAAAAGGCAGGTTGACAGGCATTTTATATATTTTGTAATGGACCATGGGATTAGAGGTAGACCAAGTGAACCGGAAGTCCTGCACAAAAGCCATGGTTAGCTTAAAATATTGGATTTGTTCACCTTCAACAAAGTGCTCCAACCCTACACTTGTAACCAAAGTTTGAAAATCTTGGAGAATCCCCGGAGCTCTCATAAATTCATGGCATAGATATATGGAAGGAAAAACTGCCTCCTCACGATGAACCTTCGTTGGCTCATGCACCATCAAGTCATATTGATTCAGTGAATAAGCACTCATCTTCTTTGCTGAAATTTTTAGACAACCATCAAACCAAGTGATTTCTAAGTTGATAAATGATGAGCAACTACTATAGGAACTTTCTAGAGGACTACACATGCATCAAAATAAAGTTTCTAAGCATAGAACAAGCATACAAGCTCAAACAACCTGCCACCTATAGTAGCAAAATACTCAAGATACAATCCACCGATCACAAATCTAATTGGACAAGTGGAGGAGGCACATACCAAGGAGCAATCCCTCCAAAAATCAGCACTTGTGATGGGCTGAACAAGGAGATCGAAAATTGCGATCAAGAACAACAAGAACTCGAGCTTGACAAGTTTTTCGGTGTTTTTTGGGAGAGAGAAAGAAGGTGGCTTTGAGGAGGCATCCTGGAGGGGCCCAGGTGGGCCAGACCCCCCCTAGGCGCCACCAGTGGTGGGCCCTTACCTACCACAGGTGTGGGGCCTAGGGGTGCCCCCCTGGGTCATCTCATGTGCCACTCTGCCCCTTTTTTCAAGGAAAAATTTAGTTTGAATTTTCTAGGATTTATTGAGAAACTTTATTTTTGGCCAATTTTCAGGGTATGAAAATTGATTTTCTCGCAGAAACAGTTTTTTCAGAAGAAGCAAAAGCAAACCAAAAGGCAAAGTACAACAGCTCTAAGAAAACCAAACAAGTAAACAACTAGCAAAACTAGAACTAAAGCAAAGACTAGGAAGAAGAAAGGAAAAAGAAAGCAAGTATAACCACAGTGGAAACATTATTTTGTTCATTAAAATCCTTTTGTTAACAAGGTTGATCAAGTCTTGTTACCAAAACAATCTTATATGAAACAAAACTTTGCATTCCACAAGGTGGTTATGTTACCTCATACTTGATAACAATTGTCCCAATCATAATAGTTTCAAAATTTTCTTGTGGAATGGGACAATATATTTCTCCAACCTTGATGCTTTCAATATTTTCAATAGAATTCAGGCAATAGCTTCTAACAACCTTCTTGGGGAAATAAACAGTGTGCTCTTTGTCATTAATATTGAATGTTACTTTTCCTTGATTACAATTGATGACAGCACCTGCAGTATTAAGGAAAGGTCTCCCAAGAATAATAGACATATTATCATCTTCAGGCATTTCAAGCACAGCAAAATAAGTTAAAACCATGCAATTATGAGCAACTTGAACATGAACATCCTCACATATGCCAACAGGGATAGTAGTTGACTTATCAGCCATTTGCAAAGATATATCAGTTGGTATCAACTTTTCTAGCTGGAGTCTCTTATAGAGAGAAAAAAGCATAACACTAACTCCCGCTCCTAAATCACATAAAGCAGTTCTAACATAATTATTCTTAACGAAGCAAGGAATAGTTGGTATACCTGGATCACCAAGTTTCTTTGGAACCTTACCATTGAAGGAGTAATTAGCAAGCAAAGTAGAAATCTCCTAATTAGGAATCTTCCTTTTATTAGAGACAATATCCTTCATATACATTGAATAAGGAGGCAATTTAATAGCATCAATCAAAGGAATTTGCAGAAATAAAGGCTTCATCCACTCACAAAACTTGTTGTAGTGTTCTTCCTTCTTTGACTTGTGTTTCTTACCTGGAAAAGGCATAGGTTTCTGCACCAAAGGTTCTCTCTCTTTACCATGTTTATTAGCAATAAAATCTTCCTTTGTGTACCTAGTGTTCTTAGTGTGTTTCTCAGGTTCTTCCTCAACTTCCTCCTTATCAGGAGAATCATTATTATTACCACTCTCAGTTTCAACATCAGAGACAGATATACTATTAGGATCTACAACAGGTTCAAGTGGTTACTCAACTTTCTTATGTTTCTTTTTCTTCCTCTTACGAGGAGTACCACTATCCTCACCTTGTTGGGAATGCTTCTCTATTGTTTTAGGGTGTCCTTCAGGATATAAATGATCTTGAGTAGCTGCACCACTCCTAGTTCTAATTCCATAAGCATGTTTATTTCCCGAGGCATTAACTAGCATATCCTTTTGTACTTTAGCAAGTTGATCAAGTTGAGTTTGAACCATTTTAAAGTGTTTACAAAGTATTTTAATATCATTGGAAGTTCTTTCTACACTATCTTTCAACTCATGGATAGCTCTAGAGTTTTCCAATAAATGATTCCGAACTTGTTCATTAAAATTACCTTGTTTAACAATAAAAATGTCAAGTTCCTCTAAGCATTGATCAGGAGGCTTACCATAAGGAATATCACCTTCATCAAAGTGTTGGAGAGAGTGTACCTCAATAGTAGATGAGTGGGGAATTGGCTTACATAATTCTTCTATAGGAGGTAGATTCTTCACATCTTCAGCTCTAATACCTTTCTCCTTTAGACACTTCTTAGCTTCCTTCATCACTTCATCATTTAATGCAATAACTCCCCTCTTCTTTGTTGTTGGTGTTGGAATTGGTTCAGTAACAACTGGTTCATGAGCAACTGGTTTAGGATTAATAGGCTCAGGTGTATTCAGCTCAGTTGAAGTGCAATCATCATAATTCTTGCTTATCTTGTTCATTAATTCTTCAACATCTGTAGGAGTTCTTTTCCTGAAAACACAATCAGCAAAGCTATCTAGGTAGGTCCTAGAATCATCAGTTAGTCCATTATAATAAATATCAAGCAACTCATTCTTAGGTAATGGACATCCAGTATATGCATGAATCAAGGAACAAAATCTTTTCCATGACTCGGGCAATTTCTCTTCTTTTTCCTATTTAAAATCAAAAAGTCTCTGCAAAGCAGCATGTCTAGCACTGGGAGGAAAATATTTATGGAAGAAAGAAGCAATCAAGAAATCAGGGCTATCAATGGAACCAGGAGGTAATCTATTAAACCAAGACCTAGCTTATCCTTTTAGTGAAAAAGGGAATATCTTAGCAACAAAGTACTTGCACATTTTAAAATCATCAGAGAACAAAGCACTCATAGTAGAAAGCTCATTCATATGAGCCACGTCACTCTCATTTTCAGTACCACAAAAAGGTTCTTTCTCAACACTATCTAAATAAGTTAAATCAAGAGAGAAATCATAATCTTTATCTTTAATATCTATGGGAGAGGTGGTGTCAACACCCGGATTTTTCAATCCTAGATGCCTGTTATGCCATACATCGCAATCCCAGGATTACCATTTTTGCGAGACATAACAGAATTGGATACCATAGTACATCATCCATTACAAACGATACATAAGTTCTTACACAAATAGGGATCTCATGATCCAGTTCTTAATACAACCTCAAGCAGCGGAATACGTAATAATAGCGGTAGCGTAGGCGAAGCTCCATCTTCGGGGTCACAGGCAATGCTGACGATGGGAGATGATCCTAGTTGTCTGTGGCATCCCGCAAAACCACTACTAGAAAATCGCGTTGAATTTGTGCATTGCATCGTCATCATCATGCATTGTTTGCCAAAACTATTTTCGAAAACCCCGATTTGTTTTCCAAACGCCCCAACTCATTTCAAACGCCAAAACCCGGCTCGGAGTATTTTTTGTCATTTGTCGAATTGCAAAGCGTTGTTTAAAAATAAATAATTCAATTAATTGTTTAGTAGGGGCAGTCGAACGGGCCAAACCCGACCCGAACGACCGCCCCAGATTTAATTATCGGTCCAACCTGCCTCATCCTAAATCCTAAGACTACCCAGTTTTCTACCCACCCCCCTTGGCCACATCACTCCCACCTATCCCGTTGCGCCACCTCAGCTAACCCCTAACCCTCACCCAACCAAACCTTGCCACGTGGCCCATCCTCTCCCCCTCTCTCTCCTTCCCTCACCCACTCCCTTTGACACGCTACACACACAGACACAAACCCCCACCCCCACATACACTTGCCGGTACCCAGCTCTCCCCACCAACCGCACACAACACGCAACACCACGCGCCCACCAACTTCCACACGATCCCTGGTCGCGTGACAGCCCTGGCCAGCTGACCGCGTCACCTCCGTCGCCCGCCTCCTCCCTTTCTTCTTCCTTGATCGGCGCCTCTAGCCCTTCGTCCTCGCCTCCCGCTGCGGCGTCCGCGCCGCCTCCCATCGCCATACCGCCGGTGCTCCCCCCTCTCCGCCCGCGGCCGCGCCCTCCCTCTCCGCAGCGATCGCCGCGCGATTCCCAAATCCTCAACCTTCCTCGCCCGCCCGCTTCCGTGGCGTCGCCCTTCGCCAGCCGACCTCGCGCCCGCCGCTGCACCGACCCCGCCTCCGGCCATTGCGCGTTCTCGCCCGCGACCACAGCGCCCGCCGCCGCCCAGGCTGCCGCCCGGCCGCCGCCGCTCGCCGCCCACCTTCTGCGTCGCCGACCCGCCCGATCGCGCTTTCCGATCGCCCGTCTTGCCCGCCATCAACCTCCTGCGAGCACCGTCTCGAGCCGCCGTTCGCCGCCGCCTCGCCGCTCCGGCCGGCCCGTCGACCCTGCCCGCCTCGGAAGCGCGCCGCGGCGCGCCGCCGCGTCCTCCGCCAGCTTCCCGCGGCGTAAATGCCGTCGCCGCGCGGCCTGCGGACCTGTCGCCCGGCGGCGCGTGCCGCCTCGCCGATGCACTGAGCGCGCCAGGCTGGGCCGTCCGGGCCTGCTCCTCGCGAGCGCCCGTCTCGCGGCAGACGCCGCCGAAATCGGCCGCGCGCCGCCCCCTTGATGCACAGTAGCCTCACCGTGTACCTCGTGTGCGTGTGTAGAGTATGTCGTGTGCACGTGTTGTTGTAACCAGCGGTGCAGGACTACGCTCATTCCGGACCTCGGACTAGATCCACACGCGCCAATCCAAGATCGAAACGCGACCCTCATCCGGAACTCGATCTCGTGGAGCGTCAAGGCCGAACCGAGCACCATCGGTGCCATTCAATCCCCTCGACAAGATCTCCGATCGACACATTAACAAGATCGCCCTCGCGGACTCGAAATTCCCGGCAGCGCCGCGCGGGGCGCCAAGACCGCCACATGAGCCAAGTTCTCCTTTCCGGATGTGATGCTCGAGAACCCGGACGGTGAAGACACCGGCGGACGCCAAGTACTTTCCCGACGCCAAGTCCGACCCGAGACCGCGAGTCCGACAAGATCTGCATAGAACGACAAAACGGCACCGACCGGAAGGACCCGATGCGCCGTCGGCAAAGTGCTTCGCCCGTAAAACGCCAGTACTTCATCCGGACACGCGTCCACGGATGCGCCAGAACTACCCGATATCCGAGAACGACCCGAAGCGAGAGCGTTTCGTGAACCACGGACCCGAGACCAACCCGGAACCCCAAGTCCGTCGAGACCCTAATGTGTGAACCCCTTCCCGCAAACCCTATTTTATAACATGATATCAACTTGTTGCACATTTAATTGTCCTGCATGCATCTTATCATGTGGTTTGGGGGCCTTATGCCGATTCACCTAATAATTAAATATGGGGCCCATATGCGGGCAAATCTAGCCTTATATTGGCCTCATTTAAATTTGTGTAGCGAACCCGATGCTATCTTTGGCCATGCTAAAAACAACATTTAACTTGCGGGGGTTTTCTAAATAACTCGAACCATCTAATTAATTGTCGGGACCCGGTTCCATAATATGACCTAATTGCATCGCTTTGCCATGCCATGCATCATACATGCATCATGCCGATCTTCTGCGTTTATTAAATATCGCATCCGGTGTTTCTTCTAGTGTGTTGCTTCTTCGCGGATAAGGCCGTTGAGTTGATGTGAGCTTCGCCCCGATCTTCGGTCGAACCCTTCGACAATGTTTTCAGGCGAGCATCCCCCCTCTTTCTACCTATCTTACTGTTATAGTATTTATTTCCCTCCTGTTGATCTATTGCTATCTGTGTTGCGATGCTTTAGTTTCCGTACCTATGATATCCCTTGCAGCCCTATATTGCCTTGGACACACCCTATTACATTGTTTGGTAGATAGTTGGACTTATGCGTTGTAGTTGCTTGCTCAAGTGTTAATGTGTAAGTCATATGCCACGATTCTTGATGTATTGCCGCATGTTGATGTTGGAGATGAATTCTAGTTTTACTTATTGTCACTTTACTTTCTTTAACAACTAAAATTGAATAAGCGAGAGGCATCGGTGGGTGATAGATAATATTTGGTTTCGAGCACTTGTGTCCCATAAGACCCAGTACTTGATACTGTTCCTTGATTTGGCGCTATCCACATCCGGAGGTATATGGGACCCCCAGGCGAGCTTGATTGGTCTTATTTCTTGGGGCCACAAACTAGTTTGAGGTTTTATTTACGATCTGTACTTATGCCATGCTTTACTTTATTTACGATTGTGCGACTGCTTTGTCTTTGTTAGGAGTGGGACACGTTTCCCGGTGTCGACAAGCCCAGCCACACTTCGGGTTCCCGATCGTTCCACCGTCCACCCAAACCTTGAGGCCGTCTCGGAGCTTGTCTACTCCGTTGCGGGTTCTACTCAAAGGGGTGGCCCCCTGAAATATTTCTGAATCCTGTGATTGTTCAGTCGTGAAAGCCTCGTTGGGTTTTGATTTGGTTTTCGAGGTTGATCGGCGTGTGTTGCTATTGGTGCACCGGCGGGTAAAACTTTCGAAAGTGTCCGCGGATATGGACGACTTGGAGCCGATATCTCGATCATAGACAAGCATAACTAAAGTTCTGTTATAATCTCGACTTATAATGACTAGTAATTAGCTTCACTATAACGGAATGGCTAATAATACTGCCACCATTGATTGTTTGGTTGTCGCTTGCGACAAATGTATCGACTAGTAAGTATTACCTTCTAGAATTGGTGAATAAAAGTACCAACAAGCTTTGGGTTTTGGGTTTATCTCATGTTATCATGTATCGATTAGTAATTGCTGCAACTTCTAGCGGAATGGTTAACTAAAAGTGCCCCTGTATTTTATCGGCGATTATCTAAACTTGACTAATAAGGTGCAACTATAATGAATAAATAAAGCGCCAACTGTGAGTTCCTCGGTTGACTTCCTCGTTTGGTCTCGAGGAAACATCGGGATGGGTTTGTTTGGTGCTAGCCTCGAGTTGGATCCGGTTAGGTCATTCTTACCCCTCTCGATAACCGCCGGTTGTATCGAGTCTCTATAGGTTGTTTAGTGCATCTTTGCTGCCGCTTGATCCACCATACCTATGTGGCGAGGACCGCAATTCTAGCCTCGCGTGTCTTGGCCTCGATCTTGGCGCTCCTTCTTTTTCCTTTGCCCTTTGTCGGCACCTTTTGTTTAAGCAGGTTTTGAGGTGGCGTCGTTAGCGAGGTTTACCTTCCGGCTTGGGCAGGGGTTATGGACGCCATTGGTTATTCTCGGGGCTCTTAGCCCCATTTGCTTCTTGTCCAGTAGTCGGACGCTCTTTATTTTCAAGGTGATTTGGATCTTGTATATTATATTCGTATTCTTGACTCACGGGTCGCTTATATTTATATACATGGGTCCCATCGAGGACTGTTGTGTGATATTATTGCCGTTTTCCACCCTTGCGAAAGTGCTGGTGGGCACCTTTGAATCGTTTCTATGCGGGAATGGTGAATTTTGCCCAAACTTGCATAGGTCCGATTCGAGGTGTTCTGAGTGGTATCGAGCTCGGCGATTGCGATACCCACAAGTCCACTGTAGGATAACCTAGCTAACGGCAAGTAGTGTCAAAACTATTTTGCAAAATCGGTTGGATAGTTACGGTTAGGTCTGATTTTACTCCTTACCCTCTGCTGCTCTCCTCTTACCTCGGCGTTTTGAATCGCTCTCATCTCTTTCTTGAGTCGAGATTTCGTGGTTGGGTTTCGTCGTACCTTGAGGTTTCGCTTCGCCCTTTTGTTTAGGAGGTTCTTGATCATCAATCTGACATGCATTGTGCCTTCATCCGATCTTGTGTTCTTGAGATCTTTATCCATATGTGTTCCTTCTTTGGATATCGATGTCGTTGAAAACATATGAGAAGGACGAGTTTTGGTGAAGTTGGGGTTAACCTTGAGCATGTGTTGTTCATGCCAATGGAACCACTGAAACCTAATCGATGTCTTTCATACGATTTCTTTGGCAACACTCCTTGTTTAGAACCTCGCTTGTCGAGATCTTGATCTAATTCGAGAGATTGGATGCTCAATCCGCTTATTCGTTAATGAGTAATGTTATGAGTGTGGGATGGAGTAGCTAACCTACCACTGCTCTTATCATTCGCTCTTGTATGAATCAGTGGATCCAGCAGTTTTACTCCGTCCACGAAAGTTAGGGGTGGCTTTAATTGTGATACCTCTACCTTCGACCTTTGGTTTCCGGAGTGCTCTCTCGACGATCAGGAACAACGACCCTTCGTTAGTGGTGTCGCGAGGATCTACACAGCAGCGTGAAGGCGGAGAACGCCGACCTTCCTTCCGGTACCATGAGGCGGATCTCGGCGAGATCCATTGTTAGTGGTGTCGAATTGTGGCATCCCAAAACCACTACTAGAAAATCGCGTTGAATTTGTGCATTGCATCGTCATCATCATGCATTGTTTGCCAAAACTATTTTCGAAAACCCGATTTGTTTTCCAACGCCCCAACTCATTTCAAGCCAAAACCGGGGCTCCGGGTATTTTGTTTTGTCATTGTCGGTGCAAAGCGTTGTTTAAAAATAAATAATTCAATTAATTGTTTAGTAGGGCGATCGAGCAGGCCAAACCCGACCAACGCCTTGATTTAATTCTCGGTCCAACCTGCCTCATCCTAAATCCTAAGACTACAGTTTTCTACCCACCCCTTAGCCACATCACTCCCACCTATCCCGTTCGCCACCTGCTAACCCCTAACCTCACCCAAACCTTGCCACGTGGCCCATCCTCTCCCCTCTCTCTCCCCTCACCCTCCTGCCCTTTGACACGCTACACACACAACCCACCCACCCCCACTTTGCCTGCCGGTAGCACCCAGCTCTCCCACCAACCGCCCACACAACACGCACCCAGACGCGCGCCCACCAACTTCCACACCCGATCCCTGGTCCCGTGACCCACAGCCACCCGTGCGTCCCCTCCGTCGCCCCTCCTCCTTTCTTCTTCCTTGATCGCTGCTAGCCGCTTCGTCCTCACGCCTCACCCTGCGGCGTCGCGCGCCTCCCTCGCCATCAGCGCGGTGCTCCCTCTCCGCCGCGACCGCGCCGGCCCTCCCTCTCCTTGGGCGATCGCCTTGATTCCCGTCCTCAACCTTCCTCGCCGCCCGCCTTTCGCCGGCGGCCAGCGCTTCGCCAGCGACCTCGCGCCCGCCCTTTGCAAACCCGCCTCGGCCCGGCTACGCGCTTCGCGCGACCTGGCGCCCGCCGCCCGCGGGCTGCCCACGCGCCGCCCGGCGCCGCTCGCTCGCCGGCCGCCGCTGCCGCCTCGGCCTCGCGCCGCCGCCTGCGAGCCGCGACTGGCGCCGCCCCGGCCTGCTCGCGAGGGCCGCCTGCCTCGCGGCGAGCGCCGCCAGTGGTTCGACGCCGATCGCCTGCCCAAGACTGTAGCCTCACCGTGTACCTCGTGTGCGTGTGTGTAAGAGTATGCGTGTGCCTGTGTGTTGTTGTAACCAAGCAGTGCCCGAGGACTACGCTCACATTCCCGGACCTCGGACTAGATCCACACCAACGCCAATCCAAGATCGACAACGACCCTCATAACCGGAACTCGATCTCGTGGAACGTCAAGGCCCGAACCCGAAGCACCATCGGAGTGCCATTCAATCCCCCCTCGACAAGATCTCCGATCCGACACATTAACAAGATCGCCCTCGCGGACTCGGGGAATTCCCGAACGGCAAGCACTTCGCCGCAGGACGCCAAGACCGCCACATGAACGCCAAGTTCTCCTTTCCCGGATGTGATGCTCGAGAACCCGGACAGTGAAGACACCGACGCGGACGCCAAGTACTTTCCCCCGGACGCCAAGTCCGACCCGAGGACCGCGAGTCCGACAAGATCTGCGCAACGACAAGAACGGCACCGACCCGGAAGGACCCGATGCGCCCCGATGCGGCAAGTGCTTCGCCGCCGAAACGCCGAGTACTTCATCCCGGACACCGCGTCCACGGATGCGCCAAGAACTACCCCGATATCCGAGAACGACCCCGAAGCCCGAGAACGTTTCGTCGAACCCTGGACCCCGAGACCAACCCCGGAACCCCAAGTCCGTCGAGACCCTAATGTGTGAACCCCTTCCCGCAAACCCTATTTTATAACATGATATCAACTTGTTGCACATTTAATTGTCCTGCATGCATCTTATCATGTGGTTTGGGGGCCTTATGCCGATTCACCTAATAATTAAATATGGGGCCCATATGCGGGCAAATCTAGCCTTATATTGGCCTCATTTAAATTTGTGTAGCGAACCCGATGCTATCTTTGGCCATGCTAAAAACAACATTTAACTTGCGGGGGTTTTCTAAATAACTCGAACCATCTAATTAATTGTCGGGACCCCGGTTCCACTTAATATGACCTAATTGCATCGCACTTTGCCATGCCATGCATCATACATGCATCATGCCGATCTTCTGCCGTTTTATTAAATATCGCATCCGGTGTTTCTTCTAGTGTGTTGCTTCTTCGCGGATAAGGCCGTTGAGTTGATGTGAGCTTCGCCCCGATCTTCGGTCGAACCCTTCGACAATGTTTTCAGGCGAGCATCCCCCCTCTTTCTACCTATCTTACTGTTATAGTATTTATTTCCCTCCTGTTGATCTATTGCTATCTGTGTTGCGATGCTTTAGTTTCCGTACCTATGATATCCCTTGCAGCCCTATATTGCCTTGGACACACCCTATTACCTGTTGTTTGGTAGATAGTTGGACTTGCGCGTTGTAGTTGCTTGCTCAAGTGTTAATGTGTGTCGTCATATGCCACAGTTGCTGATGTATTGCCGCATGTTGATGTTGGAGATGAATTCTAGTTTTACTTATTGTCACTTTACTTTCTGTTTAACAACTAAAATTGAATAAGCAGAGGCATCGGTGGGTGATAGATAATATTTGGTTTCCGAACGCCCACTTGTGTCCCGTAAGACCCCGAGTACTTGATACCTGTTCCTTGATTTGCGCGCTATCCACATCCGGGAGGTATATGGGACCCCCCTGAGCCAGAGCTTGATTCAGTCTTATTTCTTGGGGCCACAAACTAGTTTGAGGTTTTATTTACGATCCTGTACTTATGCCATGCTTTACCGCTTTATTTACGATTGTGCGAAATCGCACCTTTATCTTTGTTAGGAGGGACACGTTTCGCGGTGTCGACAAGCCCAGCCACACTTTCGGGTTCCCGATCGTTCACCGCCCACCCAAACCTTGAGGCCGTCTGAGCTTGTCTACTCGTTGCGGTTCTACTCAAGGGTGGCCTGAAATATTTCGAATCTGTGATTGTTCGATCGTGAAAGCCTCGTTGGGTTTTGATTTGGTTTTCGAGGTTGATCGGCGTGTGTTGCTATTGGTGCACCCGCCGGTAAAAACTTTCTGAAAGCCGTGTCCGCGGATATGGACGACTTGGAGCACAGTATCTCGATCATAGACAAGCATAACTAAAGTTTACTGTTATAAATCTGACTTATAATGACTAGTAATTAGCTTCACTATAACGGAATGGCTAATAATACTGCCCACCATTGATTGTTTGGTTGTCGCTTGCGACAAATGTATCTGACTAGTAAGTATTGCAACTACAACGAATTGGCTGAATAAAAGTACCAACAACTGCTGGGTTTTGGGTTTATCTCATGTTATCTGTATCTGATTAGTAATTGCTGCAACTACAACGGAATGGTTAACTAAAAGTGCCCACTGTTTATTTTATCAGGACGATTATCTAAACTTGACTAATAAGGTGCCGCAACTATAACTGAATAAATAAAACTGCCAACTGTGTGAGTTCCTCGGTTGACTTCCTCGTTTGGTCTCGAGGGGGAAACATCAGGATGGGTTTGTTTGGTGCTAGCCTCAGGTTGGATCCGGTTAGGTCATTCTTACCCCTCTCTGATAACCGCCAGTTGTATCGAGTCTCTATAGGTTGTTTAGTGCATGCTGCCGCTTGATCCACCATACCTATGTAGGCGAGGACCGCCAATTCTAGCCTCGCTGTCTTCGGCCTCGATCTTGACGCCTTCTTTTTCCTTTGCCCTTTGCCGGCACCCTTTTGTTTAAGCAGGTTTTGAGGTCGGCGTCGTTAGTGGTTACCCTTCGGCTTGGCACGCAGGGTTATGGACGCCATTGGTTATTCTCCGGGCTCTTAGCCCCATTTGCTTCTTGTCCGTAGTGGACGCTCTATTTTCAAGGTGATTTGGATCTTGTATATTATATCTATTCTTGACTCGAGTCGCTTATATTTATATCTACATGGGTCCCATCGAGGACTGTTGTGTGATGTTATTACTTCGTTTTCCACCCGCACGAAAGTGCTTGGTGGGCACCTTTGAATCGTTTCTATGCGGGAATGGTGAATTTTGCCCAAACTTGCATAGGTCCGATTCTGAGGGTGTTACATTGTCGTAACCTTCCTGGGGTCCATCTTCCAGGTACTCCTCTTCATAGTCTGGCCATGGGAATAGCTAGGGACAAAGCCATGAGTACTCTTTAAGTACTCACAAACTACTACTAATAGGTAAAGGGGTTTTTTGGATAATAGGACACTAGGCTCTAGGGTTGTTTTGCAAAAGCCAGATTTATCTCTACTAAGTTCTAAAGCTAGTCATAATTTTATAACTCCTAACTGGGAACTTATATTTCATATCACAACTCTGTTGTGGTCAAGTCAAAGTCTTAGTTCATTTCACAAGTCATTTAGAAAAGTCTGACGGGGGAACAGTATGGCCACTCCAACTATCCATAACCACGGACGCGGCTATTCGAATAGTTTGACACTCTGCAGAGATTGTACACTTTCACCACAACATTCGATACATCTGTCAGGAACAAATCCTGAATTCACCATACTCGATGTCACGGATAATCAATCCTAACCTTTCAATTACACGCCCTAGTATAAGAACCTCTCCTATGAGTTTGGCCTCCCAACCATGACCAAGCTGTCATCTTGGAGTCTGCCGCAGTGGACAATCTTCACAAGGTAGCCTCAGCTCAGACCTTGGCCGTGAGGGAACTAATACTAAGGAATATAAGTTTATAGTCAAGCCCTACCCAATATTCGGGTATTGTGGTTGTACGAAAAAAAATGGAATGGTATCGCATCCAGACAACCATCAGTTTTATAAAGGGCTAAGGCTCATACCTCAACATTTTTATCACTAAAATTCTCAAGTGTTTGGAAACACATGTCCAAAACATTTCAATAGAATGATCCATCATTCCAAGGTTTTCATAACCATTTTTCCACCAAGTAGTCCCATCTAAAAGTTGATCAAGTTTTATGCTTAGCACTAGCATCTACAGGTGGGGGTAGTACCAATGAGGGGTGGTAACTAGTGGAGTTTCAACTAAGTATAACTTCATGTCTCAGGCTGATGTCAAGGTTTCTAACTTAGGCCAAATTTTATGCTCTTTATGCAACCTTCAGCATCTTTCCAATATCTACCAGTCACTTAAGTAAACTCTAAGTAAGCTTTGATGAAGAAGTAGAGTAAGAAGCTTGCACATAAAACTAGGATTGGTTTATCAAGTGGGTATGATCAAATATGCTTAAGGCATATAGTAGTCATAGAACAAGTATGGGTTTATTGCATCAGTAGGGTATCTTGCAAGGGTTAGATTGCATAGGTATAGTATCAGCTTGCATCAATATCAGTATAAGCTTTCACATTCACTAGTAGTATTAGGCTTGCATAGTTACTAGCTTGCCTTCTGCAGAGCAGTGGTTGAAGTTCTCCTCGGCTTCTTCTTCGTAGTATCCTCCTTCCTCCTCGTATACTTGGTCAGTACTAGCGTCTATGAATAAATACGAGGTACACAATCACCAAACAATACTTAACTACTTGCAATCATCACACACAAGGGTCCTATGGAGTATCTAGCATCATCTCTAACATTACAAGGTTAAGGCTTGATTTAATTCCTTTTATTTTTAGAAAAGTAATTTCTACTCATTGAAAAACTACTTAAGATTTAATATTCTCCAAACCCAACATGGGATCATGTTGACACATGTCATCACCACATATTGTAGTCCATGGGAATGTGATTTAAAGTGGTGTCACAATTTAATAAGGTTTTACCCTTTTATTTTAATTAATTAAAGTGGCTAGAAATGCTTATGTAGCATTCTTTTATTACTTGAACATTATTTCTGCAAGTAAACCTATATATTTTTATATATTCTGAAAGGTATGGTTAAATGTGATTTTTGAGAGTTAGAATCAACTCAAAAGCTATTATGGTTTAAATTTAAAAAATGTTTGAATGAAGAAAAGCTTCTGCCTTGTTATTTTTACCATGGGTGATCTATAGATCCAAATGACTTGAATCTAACGGTCATGGATTCAGCATTCACAGACCTTTCCAAAAAAATTGGTTTCATTCAATTTGGTGGACTGAATCGATCTGGGTTGATTTTTGAAGTTGGGTACAGAAGTGTGTTGGAATTGAAATAGAAAAAGGTTTAATTTGAATAACTGGGCTGCGGGAAAGTTCTTGGGCGGCCTGCTAAGCGCATGCTCAGCGCTGCTTAGTGGGTGTACCCACTCGTTAGTGACAGGGCTAGGCGAAGCGGTATGGGCGTGGATCGTTCGATCTAGTTCTAATCTAACTGGGAGTCATCGTCGACGCGAGACAACTCGCGAGAACGAAACCTAAGCGGCCGGTGAGGGTTCTGGGGCTCACGGTCTTGGCGGGCGAGGCGGGCGGCAGCGAAGTCGACGGCGAATCTCTGGTACGGTGGCTTCTCTGGGACAGCTCAATCGCTGGATCCCTTCTTCTCCAGAGGCGGCGGGCTCCGGTGAAATTCCGGCGGGGTGGTGCTTGCCTTGCTCTGAGAATGGTGTGGCACGATCAGTGAGGATAGGGGAGTGAGATGGTGTGAAGAAATCGTGCGGGGGTGGCCTCTATTTATAGTCGGAGGGACCGTCGGGCGCCGCAGTGAGCTCGTCGGGCGATGTTCTGATGACTAATGGCATGGGCAAGGTAGGGGGCGGTGAGGTGTCTCTGGCGATGCTCAATGACATGGTCTCGAGGCATGGGGCGGTGTGGTTTGATGGAGCAGGCGGTGCTTGGCAGGCGGCGTCTTGACGGCGGTGGGCTGTCTGCACAGGGCAAAACGGGATGTCTGGTGGTCTCTGGGTCGTGGGGATTGTGTATGCCTTGGCGAGGCGGCCGTGATGCTGGGTTTGGTCGAGTGGTGCTCTGGCGCATGCTTGGCATGGTCTCTAGCGGTCGGCGCGGCTTGTCGGCGTGGTCGAGGCTTAACGCTCGCGCTGGGGAGGGTAGTGGCGGTGGGCGGTGGGCTTCCTCCCGGACAAGGTTGGCATGGCTAGTTCTTCCTCCTGTTGTCCACAATGGGGTGACAAGGGGTACTTTTGTTCACCATCGATGGCAATGACAAGCTCACGGGGTGCTAGTCCTTAGTTAAACTTCCTAGATGATCTCTTGAGCTGTGTGTGAGCTAACTAGGGAACAAGTTAGGCGAATCACTGCTCACAATAGTGTTTGATGTTTGTTTGATTTGTGTCGCAACTTTGTTTGATGAAATGGCCGTATGAAATCAAGTTTTGAATTTTGAAAAGATTTTTGGTGGGTTTGCTAGATTGGTGCTGGTGAGTCTGCAGATGCTTGGGTTTTGAAAGTTGAGCTTGTTTGAGTGGTTTTTGAAAAAGTGGGATCTTCCCATATGATAAAGATTCAATTTTGAATTGTCATTTAAACTATGCATTTTAAAGTTTCTGGATGATCACAAAGTGGGCCTTGATACCTTGTTATGAGTAAATTCAAGGGGTGCAAAGATCCAGAAAAGTTTACATTAGGTTACGAAAGTTTGAGACAGCCAAAGTAGGCATGGGAGTTAAATTGGCCAAAATGACCATTCATTTCATATATGTGTTTTGATTTACTTGTCTTTAGGAAAAGTGTGGGAAATGTTTTAGATGATGTTTATTTCACCTAAGAAACATTTTACAAGCAATGAAACAAACAAACAAGGTGGTTTTAAAGGATTTCAAAATCCATGCATACACATATGCATGCATTCATGATTTCATTTAGAAAAGTTTTTGTTAACCCTAATTTTGATGATTAGAATTTGATGATCCAAGCTTAGTATTTTTGGGATGTTACAGGTGGCAAACCTAGGATCATAGGAGTTCTTGGGTATAATAGTATGTCTAGCAAGGAGACTCTTAATAGCACTAGAACCATGTGTGTTTCGGCACTCTTCAAAAAATTCATCAGTGAGCTCTATGTAACCATCATTAATATCAAAACTCTCACTAGATTCAGGTGAGCTAATAGGTGTAACAGTGTCTTCACTAGGAGTTTCGGTATTTCCTAGACTAGCCATAGTAGCATCTAGAAAAGTACCTAGTGAACCACTCGCATCAAGCACAGTAGAAGTAACATCATGAGTATCAAAAGCAGTTTCAGGTTCAACAGTAGAAGAAGTGTGTGTAGCATGAGTATGTGGTGGTGGTGTGACAAGCTTACTTATAACAGACGGTGAATCAAGAGCAACAGAGGTGTTTAGGACTGTACCTCTTCTTGTAGTGGATGGTAAAATAGGGAACTTTCCATAACGAGACTTCCCCATGATGAAAAGAGTAGCAGTGAACAATAATAGATCCAAGTGAACTTACAAATAAAGCTATGCTCCCCGGCAACAGCGCCAGAAAATAGTCTTGATGACCCATAAGTGTAGGGGATCGCAACAGTCTTCGCGGGTAGTATTACCCGATTTATTGATTCGACACAAGGGGAGACAAAGAATACTTGACTGAGTTGTCAGTTCAGCTGCACCTGGAAATAGTTCTTGCTCGCGGAAGTTTATCAGTAGCAACAGTTTGTAGTAGCAACAACAAAGCAACATCAACATCAGCAATGAAACAGCAGCAGTAGTAACAGTAACGGTAACAGTAGGATTCGAGTGCGGTAGGCATAGGGATGGATGGACGGGCGTTGCATGGACGAGTCTAAACATGTAACTTCAAAGAACTAGGGCATTGCAGATAAATAATAACAAGCATCCAAGTACTAAACAATCCTAGGCATGTGCTCCATATATAGTCATATGTGCTCGCAATGAGAACTTGCACAACATTTTCTGTCCAGCCAGCCCGTGGCAGCGGGGCCTCTAGGGAACTATTGGAAATTAAGGTGCTCCTTTTAATAGAGCACCAGAGCAAAGCATTAACACTCCGTGAACACATGTGATCCTCACACCACAACCATCCCCTCCGGTTGTTCCAATTATTTTCACTTTGGGGCCTTTGGATCCGGACAATGATATGTGCACACAACTTGCAGATAAGATCATAAACAATATTATCATAATGATTCAATAATAAGTTCAGATCTGAGATCATGGCACTCGGGCCATAGTGACAAGCATTAAGCACAACAAGTTGCAACAAAGTCAAATAGCACTAATAGAGATACTAGACACTATGCCCATAACAGATCTTATTCTATTACATGATAGAACTCATCCAATCCCTACCATCCCCAAGCCTACAGCGGGGGATTACTCACTCATGGATGAGGGAAACGTCGGTGGTTGATGGAGATGCGTTGGTGATGACGATGGCGATGATCCTCTCCAAATTCCCCATCGCGACAGGGTGCCAGAACAGAGTTCCTGGATCCGAATCTTGGTTTCTCGTGGCGGCGGTGGAGCGGAACTCTTTCTGGAAAATTATCGAAGCCCCCTCTGTTTTTAGGTCAGAAGGCAACTTATAGGCGCGGAGGGAGGCCGAGAAGCTTCCTGGGGTGGCCAAACCTCCCCCAGGCGCGGGGTCAGTGGGCCCACGCCTAGGGTGGGTTTGGGCCCCCTAGGCCTCCCCTCTATCTCCCCTTCTGGCTCCGTGGATCTTCTGGTGAAATATAATTTTTGGTATATTTTCCGGGATTTTTCCTGATAGTTCATTTTCTGCACAAAAACAAGACACCAAGGTAATTCTGCTGAAAACTGCGTCAGTCCGTGTTAGTTGCATCCAAATCACACACGTATAGAGGAAAAACAATAGCAAAGTGTTCGAGAGAGTAGATACGTTTTGGACGTATCATCATTCTAGTAGATTGACTCAAGTTTTAGCTACTCTTTTAGAGTCCGATCTCGTGTGAGAACTTTTTCCATTTTCTGAGGGTTGGTGTTTGTATCAACCTTTCCTGTTTTTAAGATGTAATACTTTGGTTACCTTTTGAGACTTCTAGAATAAATGGATGTGTGCATCCTAGGATGCAGAGGACGGGGAACCCCCCATTTAGAAAAAAAAAGTAAATTTCCTCTCTGTAAAATCATTTAAATCCACTATGGCTACATACAAATGCCTGCTATGAAGTTGTGACTGCACTTAATTCAATCCCATGCTCCTGTATGACACCAGGAATCAGTGGCGTATCCAGGATTTTATGTTAGGGTGGGACAACTAAAATTTTCTTTCCTATAGCTGTTGTTGTCGTTCCTTAGACTAAATGCACCTGGAGATTGTAAGATTGATCGCCCCAGACTTTGTACGCCATCATGGATGTGTGCTGCAGTGTCATCCGACGCCCTGCTACCGCCATCACATTCCATGCAGTTCAATGCGGCCAGCGGCTGGCGGCCGACGGTCGCAATTAGCTAGGGCCAGTAGGAAAGAAGAAGGTATTCACCAACTCGCTAACATCGATACTTGCGATCAAGAGATAAAAGGGATCGTGCCTTTGCTGGGCTGGGCCTAAATGACTTAATCCTTTCAGAAAACTCGTGCATGGAGAAGACTACCAAATTGTGGTATTGTATTTTCCCCCTTTTTTCATCTCAGTAATACACATGCTACGCGTCCAATTATTACAACCTGCTAGCTCCGCCCGTGCCACAAATCATATCATTCATCTAAATTAACAAGCTACTCTTTCATCTAAAACCATTCTCGCAAATAGATAGCATGTAACCAAATAGCAGTGTATGTAATTCCAGAGCCATAAATCACCTTAATCAAGCAAATCTCCCTATTTAGAGGTTTCTCAAATCTCATATATCTACAAGCACTAGTGCAGAGCCCCCCCTTTAACTCCGGTTGGGAGGGCCCTCTAACAGCGGTTCCCCAACCGCTGTTGAGGGTTCGGTGTTAGAGGGGGGGCCCCTTTAACACCGGTTCCTATACGAACCGGTATTAAAGGGTGGCGCGTCAGGGCTGCCACAGCCTCAGGCCCTCTTTAACACGGTTCGTACCGAACGGTGTTAAAAATTCTACCGTCAGATTTAGGCGTTTTCCGCGGCGAAGTTACGCCATGGCGGCAGCCTAATCTGCGGCGAACTTACCTCTGCCCGTTAAGGCGTATTTCTGCGGGAGGGGAGCGAGGGGAAATCGATCGGGAGCGGTATACTTATAAATCGTCATCGGTACATACGAGTACATGAATAATTAAGCAACTATTATTATACAAAAACATCGTCATCGGCACATACATCGCAGAGGGCAGTCATTAATGCAGGCATGTATCTTCTGCACGTCTAATCCTAGAGGGCAGACAACCTTCTTTGCTTGGTATGTACTGTCAGGCAACTCATTATTTCTTGGAAGAAGATTCTTCATTTTTACCAACAACTTTGAAAATGCGCTGTCAGTCACACCATTCTGCCTTCCATTGCAGCAAATCCGATGTGGCACCTAGCTTTTGTGGCCATCTTAAGTTGGATACAACAATGTTTTGTGATCCTTTAACATCTGCTCAGCTTCTCCTTCTCCTTTTCAGTTTCACATTCTTCCTTTGCATCGAATGGCCCGACCAAGATCGTCATCAGCGCCCATCATCCCTCTTGATCTTCATTATCTACCTCCGTTGCATTATCATCATATTCAGGATACATATTATGATAGTTTTCATCATCCTCTTCTTCTTCGTTGTCTTCCATCACAACCTTTTCTCCGTGCTTGGTCCAACAATTATAGCTGGGCATGAAACCAGATCGAGCGGTGGGCGTGAATGGTTCTGTATTTGAGTAGTCTTTCTTGTTCGACGGTGAACACGGACAGCACATAAAACCATTGTGACCACAGTTTGCATTAGCCACAATGAAATTTTGGAGGCCGTAATGTACTCGGAAGTCGGCGGTCACCGTACATCCATTGCCGATTCATCTGCATTAATATGTAGTATATATCAAAAATAATAGGGAGATGACCATTTATATATAGTACATCAATGACACATGAAACTATAGTTGCCGACCTCGTAGACGGAAAGAGCAACAAGAAAGCTTATTTTGAGCTCTCGGTCATTTCACCGAACACCTCTAGTGCATATGAAAAAACACAAACTAGCACTCTTCACACCCTCTTGCTAGGCTCCAAAATGTGAAAGAATGGAAGAGAGGGGTGTGTGTGAGCTGGGGTGGTGTCTTATAGTTTCCCTTTAACACCGGTTCGTGCCACGAACCGGTGTTAAAGTCTGTATTGGTGGAGGGACCTTTAACACCGGTTCGTGGCACGAACCGGTGTTAAAGGCTCCTTAATTCATGAGAGGCCACGCTGGCAGCCTCTTTAACACCGGTTCGTAGAAGAACCGGTGTTAAAGCCCATTTTCGGGATCAACAAAAGCCCTCGTTTCCACTAGTGAAGTATACCTTGTTTTACATTGGGACACCAATTCCAGTCGGGTCCTCACCCCTTCCACTATTCTCTCTTTTCGTAGCTGCAATAGAACAAATATGGTTCAAAGTATTGCTGAATAAACAAAAACCTAGATAAACCATAAACAAAAATAAGCAATGAGAAAAATGCAACCTGATCGTACAAACAGCCAAATACAGTTCTCAAGTACAACTTCTACAAACGTGATATACATGTTCAAAAAACAGAGACCATCTTAAAGGAGTAATATTATATAGCTCGATAGTAATTACAGGACATTCCTTAGATAGCATATGTGACTATATGAGTGTCAAATAAAATGCCAAATGCATCCGCAAATGCTTGCCTATTATCCGTCGTATGCGAGTGAATGCATCCCATGTGGAAATATTGCCGCTTCAGGACCAAGTTACACTGGTAGAAAACGCCCCATGCGTCCCGGTTGGTAAGGGCCATTAGTCCCGGTTGCCCAACCGGGACGGGGGCATCGGGACTAAAGCTTCAACCATTAGTCCCGGTTGCCCCACCAACCGGGACAAATGGGGGCTGCGTGGCGGCATCGAGGCCGAGGGTGGAGATTAGTCGGTTCGTCACGAACCGTGACTAATAACTTCTTCTTGGGCAGATTTAGCCCATTTCTCTGCCAAGAGAATTCATTTTGGCACATTTGTTGCAGCGGCAGCATTTTCGCCACTTTTGTGCCGTGACAAAGAATTCATTTAGGTTGTTTTATTGTTTATTTAGTGTTTTGCACTTATCAATGAAGGAACCTTATATTACACAAGATCATCATGACAACATTACATTCAATACGGATCGAGTTCATGCACTACATACAAAAGTTGCTATTCGATGCTACCGGCCCAATTTCTTGAAAGTTGCTATTTTACAATTCCTATTGTCTATACACAGCAGTAGTATTCCCCTTGTGTTTAGTATACGCATCCAAGAATCCCGCCAATTCCTCTGTATTGCTCGTATGCGATCCTTTGGTAAGACCGTCCGTGAGCGTTCGATCTGATTTAAAAAGGAGTCAGCCTAAATGAATATGAAACTAAACACAATTTGATTGTAATTAAAAACTATAGAAATTGTTTACGTCGTGGAGTTGCTCTAAATTCCTGCCCTTCTCATCGTGTCTGCCGGATGAACTCGCATACATAGTATCCACATAGATTGTTACACGATCCTGCGTCAGAACTTTACGACAATGAGTTCAATCAAAATAATAATCAAGCATGATAATAACTGTATCAAAACTAGAATCAAAGAGATGCTTGCGGATATAGCTAGTGGTGCTTACATCTAGTGGTTGAAATGTAAGCTCCTCTTTCCAAACACCCTAGCCTTCTTGGTGAACCGTTTCCAAGCGCTGCGGCGAAAGCGAATAAAATAAGTTATTAAGTACTTGATATCATAAAATTCACGAACGATGCCGATATAGTGTCGTAATGATTAGAATTACATTGGAGAAGTATCGCATGTCCTTCCATGTCTCAAGGGTTTATGTTTCGAGTCCATGACTAGTACACGCCTTTGTCAAGTTGAATGATAAGCAGAATATAGTGGTACTCGAATGCAAAACTAATCAATTATATACTTAACATCGAGTAAGCGAAATAGAAAGTGTATACAAGACAATAACACTCCTTTGGAAGTTGTAAGGAAATAGTATTTCCTTTTGGTTTCTTGAAACCTTAAGCGTGTACTATATTATCCTCCGTATCACAGGGGCTTATTTTGAGATTAGCTTCATGAACCCAATATGGGTCAATGAAGCCAATGTCATAGATTTGTCCTCTGCTGCATTCGATAATCTTCATTCTGCATATTAAAGTATGATTATATACATGCAATAAACAAAATATTATAGATGGAGACTAAATTAATTACAGAATTAGTACTTACAGACAATAGGTACTCATGAGAGATTTGTTCAAGGTGTCTTTGATGGAATAATTGAAATAGTTCATCAAATTCACAGACTCACATTGTGCATGCAAAGGAATGCAAAATACAAATCATTGGTCATACATATCCATGGTAGTGGCTTATGCAGATAAAAGAAGGAATCTTGCGGCAGCAGTTGCCTGATCAGGCACGATGGGGGATTTTATGTTGTTTTTTGCAACAATATTTTCCAAAGGGATGTGGAGCACGGAACGGGGGGCTGAATTTTTCCTCTACTTGTGGAGCGCGTCCGCTCCGTGTTAATTGCTAAATGCACATTGGACAAGTAATTAGTTGAATATTAGCGGTTAGATCCAGGTTAGTGGGCTTATTTGGCGGTGTTAATCCAGCTGTGTACATTGACGGGGTGCACTTAAGAAAGAAAAAGTTTGCTTGTTTGATAGTAGTAATGATTGTTTTTTTCAAAACAGAAAAGTAGACCCACAGGGAGTGACCACACATACACATGTGGTGCACCTCATCCTGGCATGCCACGGGTACCATATATACCCATGATATTGCAGTATGTGGTGCGCCACGGGTATGGTGTCTATTCCTGCCAGCCCGAGTCAAAAATACCTGTGGCACACCACTTCTTACGGTGTGTCATGGGTAAGTTTTTACCCGTGACACATATGTTTATGGTGCACACCTTTTTTTTCATGTGCACAGGTAAGGAACCCACCTATAGTCGTTTTCCTAGTAGTGGTACACACGCATACTAGCAACTGATGAAGAAGAATTACTAGTAGAAAAAAAGCTATTCGTTCGTGCCTCCTAACAGCATTAGTCCCGGTTCCGTCACGAACCGGGACTAATGCTGGCATGCGTCCCGGTTCGAGAGGTCACGGGACCCGGAGGCATGCATCCCGGTTGGTAGGGGGGCATACGTCTCGGTTTGTAACACAAACCAGGACTAAAGGTTGGACGTCAGCCACGTGGCGTGGCACACACCTTTAGTCCCGGACGTATGCTCTCGCCCTCTATAAATGCAACGCCCCAGCACTCTGCCTCCACTCTGTTTTATCTTGGTGGAAGGTGTGAGGGGTGTGCTAGTTTTTTCCCCTATGCACGCATTCAAGGTGTTTGATGAAATGTTTGAGTGAATGATCCCGTTCAATTTCTCATAGAACAAAAATATAGAAGGTGTCCGAGACGCACTTGAGCTTTCTCCTCTTTATTTTCCTCGATCGAGGTTAGCAATCTTATCTTTTCTCTGTCATTGATACAATGCATGTGTCGATGTGAATTTGTCATTTCACTATTTATGATGTCCTATTTTTGATAAAATTTCTTATATGATGCAGATGAACGGTCGGGAATGGATGTACGGTGACCGGTGTGTACCCGGGTATATGAAAGGCGTGGATAAATTTATCGATCTGGCTACGGAAAACAAAGAGAATGGTTTTATACGTTGTCCATGTGTTCAATGTCGGAACAAAAATGAGTACTCTTCCCTGAAAATCATTTGCGGCCACCTGATTATGAAAGGTTTCATGCCCAACTATAATTGCTAGACCAAGCACAGGGAAAGAGGGGTTATGATGGAAGATGGTGAAGAAGAAGATGATGATAACAACTATCATCATATGTTTCCCAAATACAGTGATACTGCAATGGAAGACAATGGAGAGGAAGGAGGTGAAGAACGGGCATCAGATGAGCCGGCTGATGAACTTGGTAGGGTCATTTCGATGCAAGCGAGGCTGAAAGCAGAAAATGAGAAGTTGAAGTTAGAGGGCATGTTAGAAGATCACAAGAAATTGTTGTACCCAAATTGTGAAGATGGCAGCACAAAACTCGGTACCACACTGGAATTGTTGCGATGGAAGGCAGAGTGTGGTCTAACTGACTCCTCATTTGAAAATATGCTGAAAATAATGAAGCCGAAGTTTCCAAAACATAACGAACTTCCCGAGAGTACCTACGAAGCAAAGAAGACTCTCTGTCTTCTAGGATTAGATGTGCAAAAGATACATTCATGCATTAATGACTACATCCTCTACCACGATAAGGAGTATGATAATTTAGATAAATGCCTGGTATGCAATGCATTGCGGTATAAGATCAGACGAGATGACCCTGGTGATGTTGAGGGAGAGCCCCTCCGGAAGAGGGTTCCTGCTAAGGTTATGTGGTATGCTCCTATAATACCAAGGTTGAAACGCATGTTCAGAAACAAAGAGCATGCCAGGTTGTTGCGATGGCACAAAGAAGACCGTAAGAAAGACGAGAAGTTGAGACACCTGGCGATGGGTCACAGTGGAGAAAAATCGAGAGACTTCCCGGACTTTGCGGTGGCGCAAGGAACTTATGGTTTGGTCTAAGCACGGATAACATGAATCCTTTTGGGAGCAGAGCTGCGATCACAAAGACTGGCCCGTGACTCTATGTATCTACAACCTGCCTCCTTGGTTGTGCATGAAGCGTAAGTTCATTATGATGCTAGTGCTCATCCAAGGCCCGAAGCAACTGGGCAACGACATTGATGTGTACCTTAGGACATTAGTTGAAGAACTCTTACAGTTATGGGGCAAACCAGGTGTACGTGCGTGGGATGAGGACAAACAGGAGCCATTTGATATACGAGGGTTGCTATTCGTAACCATCAATGATTGGCCTGCTCTTAGTAACCTTTCAGGACAAACAAACAAGGGATATAAGGCATGCACACACTATTTAGATAAGACTGAAGGTACATATTTTCATAAATGCAAGAAGGTTGTGTACCTGGCGAATCGATGATTTCTTCCGACCAATCATCCCGTAAGAAAGAAAGGCAAGCATTTCAAAGGTGAGGCAGATCACCGGAAGAAGCCTAAACTCCTGCTTGGTGATGATGTATTTGGTATGGTCAGGACATAGAAGTAATCTTTGGAAAGGGTCGGTGGTCAATCGATTCGAGCGGCGTCGCTACAGGACACGCACCCATGTGGAAGAAGAAATCTATATTTTGGGAGCTGCCATATTGGAAAGTCCTGCGTGTCCGCTCTTCAATCGACGTGATGCACGTGACGAAGAATCTTTGCGTGAACCTGCTAGGATTCCTAGGCGTGTATGGGAAGACAAAAGATACACCAGAAGCATGGGAGGACCAACAAATTATGAAAGACCCAAAGAACATGCATACACAGAACAAAGGCGGATAAAGGCGTCACTTAAGTCGTGCCACTATGCTCTTACCAAAGAGAAGGAAATCTTTTTGAAGTCCTTACGGATCAATGTGCGTCTGGCTTCTCATCTAATATAAAGGGATAATAAATATGGCAGGAAAAAGTTCCAAAACACGAAGTCTCATGGATCACGTGATTATGACGCAGTTGCTTCCGATTGCATTGAGGGGCTTCTACGAAAATGTTCGAGTACCTATTGTGAGAAGTGTGCATTCCTCAATGCAATATCTCATAAGGTAATCAATCCAGATATTACGCCAAGGTTACGAAGGATGTGGTACAATGTCTTGTTAGTTTTGAGTTGGTGTTCCCACCATCCTTCTTCAATATTATGACGCATCTCTGGTTCACCTAGTGGAAGAGATTGCCATTCTCGGTCGGTATCTCCGCACAATATGTTCCCCTTTGAGAGGTTCATGGGAGTCTTAAAGAAATATGTTCATAACCGCTAGACTGAAGGAAGCATCTCCAAGGGATATGGAACAGAGGAGGTCATTGAGTTTTGTGTTGACTTTAATCCTGACCTTAAGCCGATTGGTGTTTCTGACTCGCGGCATGAGGGAAGACTAAGTGGAAAAGGCACGCTGGGAAAGAAATCAATGATATGTAGGGACGGGGATTCTTTCACTAAAGCACACTACACAGTTCTACATAATTCCACCTTGGCATCTCCATATATCGAGGAACACAAGAATATTGTACGCTCCAAAAACCCGGGGAAGCCTGAATCATGGATTACAGATAAACACATGAAGTCTTTCGGTGGTTGGATGCAGACACATCTCTTGAATGACACCACTGTTGGAGATCAGCTATACTTGTTGGCCACGTCACCATCTTCTACTGTATTGAATTTCCAAGGGTACGAAATAAATGGGAATACATTCTACACGATTGCTCAAGATAAAAAGAGCACCAACCAAGATAGTGGTGTCCGCTTTGATGCAATAGACGATAATGGAGAAAAGGACACATACTATGGTTACATAGAGGAGATATGAGAACTAGACTATGGAGTCTCTTTTAAGGTCCCTTTGTTTCGCTTCAAATGGGTCAACCTGAATGGGGAAGGGGTAAAGATAGACTAGTTGTACGGAATGACAACGGTGGATCTCAACAATCTTGGTTATAGAGATGAACCATTCGTCCTAGCCAATGATGTGTCTCAGGTTTTCTATGTGAAGGACATGTCCTCCAGACCGAAAAAAAGAAAAAATATGCAAACGAATACATCATATGATGAGCCAAAGCGTCACATAGTTCTTTCAGGGAAAAGAAACATCACGGGAATCGAGGACAAGACAGACATGCCAGAAGATTATAATAAGTTTGATGAAATACCGCCTTTCACAGTGAAAACTGACCCAAGCATTCCGTTAAGTAAAGAAGATGCTCCATGGTTACGTCTGAAGCGATGATAAGGAAGGACATATGCCAAGAAGTTCATGCTCATATTATGTAACTCTAGTTCATGTCTTTCGCGGTTTGTGTCTTCACCTAAGGATATCTTTCGCGGTTTGTGGCTTGACCGGGACTATATATAGGGGGGCCTTTAGTCCTGGTTTTGTAGTCTTAGTTTATAATATTAATAAATGTCTTGAGTGTTAGTCCCGTTTTGTGGCTGGACCGGGACTATGAAGAAGTTGTCCCGATTCGTACTTACCATTAAGATTTGATCTCCAAACGCGCGCGGTCACATATTAGGGAGTGCCTCTATGACCAGTTTCTTGGAGATGCTAGAGGGGGGATCGGCATCTCCCCGAATCGGTAAGTAGTGGTGTCCTCTCGAAAACCATCTTTCAGCTTGTAACTTCTCTAACTAGATCAATACACAGGAGCTAACAAATTCACATATTAGAGTGCCTCTATGACCATTTCTTGGAGATCTTGGGAGGCTGGGATCCGGCATCTCCCCAAACTGGTCATAGTGTGATCTTGTGCCCATATTATTCATGCATGTGGACATTGGTATGGAGAACAATGTTGCGGAGGAAGTTTTCCTTTTGTCGGAAAAACCCTTTTCCATTTTCCGACGCAAAAAAGGGTCGTTTATGAAGTAACCACCAAAATCTGTTTCATAATGCTCTGGTCCCATTTTCCTAAAATACTAGACCACCTTACATGGACTATCTCCCAACTGGGACATCTCAAACCTTTCGTCCATCCCGGGTAAAAGGACAAATGTCATAGAATCGGTGGAAGTGGGTCCGGTTTGTACTACAGTACATGATCTATCGCTCGTAATTTTTGAAAAATCATTTTTAGACTCGCAATATGTGGTTTCTTCAGAGATCCAATGCAAGTTCTAACGATGCTCGTCCCCTATCTTCATGCACGCCGGTTCGACCATAGTTAGAAATTGAGAAACTTCAAAACGGGCATAATAAATTCAAAAAAATGCGAACAATGAAAATCCTTCGCGTGGTGTCATATTATGTGACATAGTTGAAATAAAAAATGCCAGACTTGGTATATTGATCATGTCTCGACAAAACCTTCACAAAATGACCTATCATGTTCGAGGTTTCATGGCTTTCGGTCAAAATGACCGATGTTATGTGATGAATCATGGCATAGTTTGTGATGATGTGCCCATATTATGCATGCATGTGGACAATGGTATGGAGAACAATGTTGCAGGAGGAAGTTTTTATTTTTGTCGCACGGAAAAGCCCTTTTCTATTTTCCGAGCGCAAAAAAGGGTCGTTTTGTGAAGTAACCACCAAAATGCTGTTTCAGAATGCTACCGTCCTATTTTCCTAAAATACTAGACCACCTTACATGGACTATCTCCCAACCGGGACATCTCAAACCTTTTCGTCCATCCCGGGTAAAAAGGACAAATGTCTGCCGAATCGGTAGGAAGTGTGTCCGGTTTGTACTATAGGTACATGATCTATCGCTCGTGATTTTTTGAAAAAATCATTTTTAGACTCGCAATATGTGGTTTCTTTAGAGATCCAATGCAAGTTCTAACGATGCTCGTCCCCTATATTCATGCACGCCGATTCGACCATAGTTAGAAATTCAGAAAATTCAAAACGGGTATAATAAATTCAAAAAAAACTAGACTTGGTATATTGATCATGTCTTGAAAAAACCTTCATAAAATGACCTATCATGTTCGAGGTTTCATGGCTTTCGGTCCAAATGGCCGATGTTATGTGTTGAATCATGGCATAGTTTGTGATGTTGTCCCCATATTATGCATGCATGTGGACATTGGTATGGAGAAAATGTTGCAGGAGGAAGTTTTCCTTTTTGTCGCACGAAAAAGCCCTTTTCTATTTTCCGAGCGCAAAAAAAGGTCGTTTTGTGAAGTAACCACCAAAATGCTGTTTCAGAATGCTACCGTCCCATTTTCTAAAATACTAGACCACCTTACATGGACTATCTCCCAACCGGGACATCTCAAACCTTTTCGTCCATCACGGGTAAAAAGGACAAATGTCTGCCGAATCGGTAGGAAGTGGATCCAATTTGTACTACAGGTACATGATCTATCGCCCGTGATTTTTTGAAAAAATCATTTTTAGACTCGCAATATGTGGTTTCTGTAGAGATCCAATGCAAGTTCTAACGATGCTCGTCCCCTATCTTCATGCACGCCGATTCGACCATAGTTAGAAATTCAGAAAATTCAAAAAAGGCATAATAAATTCAAAAAAATCCGAACAATGAAAATCCTTCGCGTGGTGTCATATTATGTGACATAGTTGAAAAGAAAAATACCATACTTGGTATATTGATCATGTCTCAAAAAAACCTTCACAAAATGACCTATCATGTTTGAGGTTTCATGGCTTTCGGTCCAAATGACCGATGTTATGTGCTGAATCACGACATAGTTTGTGATGATGTGCCCATATTATGCATGAATATGGACGTTGGTATGGAGAACAATGTTGTAGGAGGAAGTTTTCCTTTTTGTCGCACGGAAAGGCCCTTTTCCATTTTCCGAGCGCAAAAAACGGGTCGTTTTGTGAAGTAACCACCAAAATGCTGTTTCAGAATGCTACCGTCCCATTTTCCTAAAATACTAGACCACCTTACATGGACTATCTCCGAACCGGGACATCTCAAACCTTTTTGTCCATCCCGGGTAAAAAGGACAAATGTCTGCCGAATCGGTAGGAAGTGGGTCCGGTTTGTACTACAAGTACATGATCTATCACCCATGATTTTTTGAAAAAAATCATCTTTAGACTCGCAATATGTGGTTTCTTCAGAGATCCAATGCAAGTTCTAACGATGCTCGTTCCCTATCTTCATGAATGCCGGTTCGACCATAGTTAGAAATTCGGAAAATTCAAAACATGCATAATAAATTCAAAAAAATACGAACAATGAAAATCCTTCGCGTGCTGTCATATTATGTGACATAGTTGAAAGTAAAAATACCAGACTTGGTAAATTTATCATGTGTCGAAAAAACCTTCACAAAATGACCTATCATGTTCGAGGTTTCAAGGCTTTCGGTCCAAATGACCGATGTTATGTGCTGAATCACGGCATAGTTTGTGATGTTGTGCCCATATTATGCATGCATGTGGACATTGGTATGGAGAACAATGTTGCAGGAGGAAGTTTTCCTTTTATGCATACGGAAAAGCCCTTTTCCATTTTTCGAGCTTAAAAAGCGGGTCGTTTTGTGAAGTAACCACCAAAATCTTTGTTTAGAATGCTACCGTCCCATTTTCCTAAAATACTAGACCACCTTACATGGACTATCTCCCAACCGGGACATCTCAAACCTTTTCGTCCATCATGGGTAAAAAGGACAAATGTCTGCCAAATCGGTAGGAAGTGGGTCCGGTTTGTACTACAGGTACATGATCTATCGCCCGTGATTTCTTGAAAAAATCATTTTTAGACTCACAATATGTGATTTCTTTAGAGATCCAATGCAAGTTCTAACGATGCTCGTCCCCTATCTTCATGCAAGCCGGTTCGACCATAGTTAGAAATTCAGAAAATTCAAAACGGGCATAATAAATTCAAAAAAATCCGAACAATGAAAATCCTTCGCGTGGTGTCATATTATGTGACATAGTTGAAAGGAAAAATACCAGACTTGGTATATTGATCATGTCTCGAAAAAACCTTCACAAAATGACCTATCATGTTCGAGGTTTCATGGCTTTCGGTCCAAATGACCAATGTTATGTGCTGAATCACATGATAGTTTGTGATGCTGTGCCAATATTATGCATGCATGTGGACATTGGTATGGAGAACAATGTTGCAGGAGGAAGTTTTCCTTTTTGTCGCACGGAAAAGCCCTTTTCCATTTTCCGAGTGCAAAAAACGGGCCGTTTTGTGAAGTAACCACCAAAATGCTGTTTTAGAATGCTACCGACCCATTTTCCTAAAATACTAGACCACCTTACATGGACTATCTCCCAACCGGGACATCTCAAACCTTTTCGTCCATCACGGGTAAAAAGGACAAATGTCTGCCGAATCGGTAGAAAGTGGGTCCGGTTTGTACTACAGGTACATGATCTATCGCTCGTGATTTTTTGAAAAAAACATTTTTAGACTCGCAATATGTGGTTTCTTCAGAGATCCAATGCAAGTTATAAAGATGCCCGTCCCCTATCTTCATGCACGCCGGTTCGACCATAGTTAGAAATTCAGAAAATTCAAAACGGGCATAATAAATTCAAAAAAAATCCGAACAATGAAAATCCTTCGTGTGGTGTCATATTATGTGACATAGTTGAAAGTAAAAATAGCAGACTTGGTATATTGATCATGTCTCGAAAAAACCTTCACAAAATGACCTATCATGTTCGAGGTTTCATGGCTTCCGATCGGTCCAAATGACCGATGTTATATGCTGAAACACGGCATAGTTTGTGATGCTGTGCCCATATTATGCATGTATGTGGACATTGGTATGAAGAACAATGTTGCAGGAGTAAGTTTTCCTTTTTGTCGCTCGGAAAAGCCCTTTTCCATTTTCCGAGCGCAAAAACCAGTTCGTTTTGTGAAGTAACCACCAAAATGATGTTTCAGAATGCTACCGTACTATTTTCCTAAAATACTAGACCACCTTACATGCACTATCTCCCAACCTGGACATCTCAAACCTTTTCGTCCATCCCGGGTAAAAAGGACAAATGTCTGCCGAATCGGCAGGAAGTGGGTCCGGTTTGTACTACAGGTACATGATCTATCGCCCGTGATTTTTTGAAAAAAATCATTTCTAGACTCGCAATATGTGGTTTCTTCAGAGATCCAATGCAAGTTCTAACGATGCTCGTCCCCTATCTTAATGCACGCCGGTTCGACCATAGTTAGAAATTGAGAAAATTCAAAACGTGCATAATAAATTCAAAAAAAATGCGAACAATGAAAATCCTTCGTGTGGTGTCATATTATGTGACATAGTTGAAATAAAAAATACCAGACTTGGTATATTGATCATGTCTCGAAAAAACCTTCACAAAATGACCTATCATGTTCGAGGTTTCATGGCTTTCGGTCAAAATGACTGATGTTATGTGCTGAATCATGACATAGTTTGTGATGATGTGCCCATATTATGAATGCATGTGGACATTGGTATGGAGAACAATGTTGCAGGAGGAAGTTTTCCTTTTTGTCGCACGAAAAAGCCCTTTTCCATTTTCCGAGCGCAAAAAACGGGTCGTTTTGTGAAGTAACCACCGAAATGCTGTTTCAGAATGCTACCGTTGTAGGGTTCGCAGCATAGAAAACAAAAAATTTCCTACGATGGGAACAACTATGTACCAAGATCTATCTACTAGATACAAACAACGGGCGGATGTATATCCGTAGAGAACATACCCTTGAAGACCGACAAAGCTTAACGAGTCCAAACTCGTGGTTGATGTAGACGATCTCTTGCCGATCTCAAGATCGAGAGGAAGTCTAAGCGCGCAAAACAGCAAGATATCCGTGCTCGCACACGCTCGAGGCACCGAGCAACCTCGCCTCCTCGCTCCAATGATGCAGTGGAAGCACAACTCTTTCTTGAAAAGCCACGGGAACATGTATCTCGCTAGTCGAGACCATGGGGATAAATTCTAGAGGGTAGAGAGATCCTTCACGAGGAGGTGTGGTGTGAGAGGAGGAGAGGGGGCCTTTTATAGGGAGAGGGGGGCACCCAAGGCCATGGCGCCCAGCCATGGGCTGCCCCACCTCTTCCACATTCATGTGGGTGGAGCTCCCACTCAAAATGAAAAGCCTCACTCCCATTAAAAAGCCTCCACTCATAAATCACTCACATGCATTAAATTTCCACCAAATTTAATGCAAGCTCTCATTTAAATAAAACTCTTTTATTTATTTATTCAGAATTTTGTTAATTACTTTAATTAACAAACATTCACATAAACCTTGCTAGTATTCCATTTCACATGCGTAACCAGTTTAGAATTTCAAAAGCAGTTTAGGTGTCTAGTGAAATAAATTCCGCGCTTTCCTTTTCTTTTCGGCATGAAACTTTTGCTCCAAATGGATGTCGGTGTCTCTTAAGTGTGTCACCCTAGTTCGCGAATAATGCGGACATGATCGAGACCCTCTCGGATCAATAATCGAGCGGGATCTGAGACCCATCGACTCCCACACATTCAACGATGACTTTCTTGTGATCGTTAACCTTTACGCTAGTATCTTAATCCTTTGTTTGCGATATATTACATGTCCGAGATTCGATCATCGGTATCTCCATACCTAGTTTGATCTGCTATCCGACATGCACTCTTTTCGTTCCGTGATATAACATTCTAGTGATCAAATCACTTGCTTGCAAGCTAACCAATGTGATATCACCGAGAGGGCGAGAGAATATCTATCCGTCATCGGGATGAACAAATTCCACTCTCGATCCATGGGCCTCAACATAACACTTTAGTAGTTACGAATCCATCTTTATAATCACCTGTTACGGTGTGACGTTTGATGTTATCAAGAAACTCTTCGGTGTTAGTGATTGACATGATCTCATGGTCTAAGGATTAGGATCACTTCGTAAGTTGTTATAGCAATATAAACTCAATGACTTTGATCGTAATGCTATACCGGATGAATGTTCATCACACCATTACACTAATGTTGTGATCCGTTATTAACAACATCCAATGTCCATGATCGAAACCTTGATCATCTTGTTAATCAACGAGCTAGTTTATAAGAGAGGCATAACTAGGAACTTTCTTTTTGTTTATTAAACACATGTATTAACGTTTCCGTATTAATACAATTATAGCATGCAAAATAAACATTTATCATAAACAAGGAATACGATAATAACCACTTTATTATTGCCTCTCGGGCATATTCCTTGATCTCCCACTTGCACTAGAGACAATAATCTAGTTTGAGAACTTTGTATTGAACACCTATGGCTTTACGGTGTTCCATATACGCAATTGCAAGTGGTTAACATAATCTACGGATCCGCTTTCAGGTCCGTGTGTATTCATGTCTTTGCGTCTTCACGCATCACTCATTCTCCAATGAGATGGCATTGTATAAATTTGGTCTTTCGGTGAGACCTTTAGTTCCTTGGGGTTAAAACACATCGATACTATTGTCATACAATATATCTTTAGTGTTAGCCCTTTGCGAACGACACCTTAGTTTGGTAACAAACTACTTGACACAAATTCCCTCCTTTGCTGCTACTATAGCAGTCATATACTTAGCCTTTTGTTGTAGTATTCGTCACAATGTCTTAATTTTGGAACTCTTCCAAATACATCATGGAATCTCCTTTCCATTACATTGTGCCACCCATAGTTTAAATTGAGATAAACTTAATTTGTATCTTGTGACAAAACTAGTATCAATGTTACTCGTGACAATGAACTATTTGTAATTGTTTGTCACAAATATATTCTTAGTTCTTCCAAAAGATCATAAGAATATCCTCACTATCGTCCAATGATCATTTTATGATTCATTCTGGTATATGCTCATAACACTTAGAGCATATGACATATCTGGATGTGTACATATCATGGTATGATTGATCAAAACATTCTCGTGATTGCACTCATCAAGTGTCAAAGCACTTGAATCTTGTTTCACTTATCAAGTGTCGATACACTTGAATCTTGATTCAATTCCTTTCCATGCGACAAGAACTGCTTTCTTGTTTCTATATTGAACTCCTTCAATATCTCATATATGTACGTTTGGCACAACCATATTGGCGTTCTGATCATCCACTATAGACATTCATGCTAAATATTCGGTTTTGCCTAAGTCTTTCATCGAAATGAAATTCTTAGCCTTTGTCAATAAAAGATACATCATTTCTAATCAACAAGATGTCCTTCACATAATGTATTAGAAATATGTCTCGGCTCCCACTTAATTTCTTGCAAATGCAAGCATCTTCATCGTCTCTGATGAAAACTCCTTTTCATCATGGTGAAGATTCCAACTCATGATGCTTACTTCAACCATTGAAGTTTGCATGCCCTTTTAGCATCCTTTGAATTTAACAAAACCCTTTGGACCGTGTCATGTACACGTCCTAGGTAACCATTCTATTAGAAGAACTTTGTTTTGTTTATTCATCTACCATATAACGATTATATGTAGTGGTTACTACTTTAATCCGTCCGGACTAAATATCGCTATGAAAGATCAAATCTTGTCATAGTCAACTCCTTGAACATTGTCGTAAAATACTTTACGACATGTCGATATTTCATAGATGTGAAACATCCATGTACATTTCTTTATAGATCCAAATACGACCGATAGGTTTTACACCTTTCGGGAGGGTCTTCCAAGTTCAAAACTTGATTTCGTATATGGAACTATCACGGATTTTATGGATTCAAGCCATTTGGGAGTCGGGCCCATCATCGCTTCTTTGTATGTATTCGGTTCATCATTGTCAAACAATAATGATTTACTCTCAAATCTTAGCATTTGATTGTTTAACCGACCTACTTGGTTCAATAGGAACTTAGATCTCCGTGACCACAACCTTTGAGGCACATAAGCTATGAGCATTATGGCAGCCTCGGAACCATTTCCGTGACTGCAACTCAGCACATTTAGCTAAGGTTCGTTAACCTTATCAAAGTTCTATTGTCCTCCCACTTAACATTTATGAAAAATTCCTTCTTCAAGAAACTTCACGTTTCAAGCGATAAACCCTTTTGTCCTTGGTGTTATGGAGGAATAACCAATTGTTATTCGAAATAACCTACAAAGACATGCTCATCCGACTTTGGTTGTAAACATCTTACTTATGTTTAGTATACCAAAATTTAAGAAATGACAACTTGGGTTTTACCCCAAACCATAACTTCCATGGTGTCATTTCAACGGATCTAGATGGAGCTCTTTTCAGTGTAAAAGCGGAAGTCTCTAAAGCTTTAATCTTTTAAAACATAATGGCAGTTTTATAAATAACACCTTTGACCCAACCATGTCTCACAAGGTTTCATTACAAATCTCAAACACTCCATACTCCTATGGTGTTTCGGGATATGTAAATCTAGGTGTTTTGCTAAACTTGCAACTCAAATAAATCCCTTTATGATAAAATCATAATTCATTTATTTTTCTTGTTACACTTGTAACTCAAATAAATCCCTTTATGATCAAATCATAATTCATTTATTTTTCTTGTTACAATGATTTTCCACTTCATCTTGAAAGTCTTTGAAACATTTTCAAATATTTCATACTTCTTTCTCATTAAGTGAACATTCACTCAAAATTAGGAGAAAGCATATGAAGTTGAAACCCATCGCTACGACTACATAATGGACTACATACATCGATATGTATAAATTCCAATATTTAGTCGTTCGTTCTTCTTTGCCTTTGAGCGAAGTTTTAATTATCACGTGGAAAGTCTCACAAGCGTCACTTGATCAAATCAAAGACTCCAAAAATCCATGAATATGGAGATTCTTCATGTTTTCTTTCCAATATAATTTAAACAGCGATGTCACTTCATAAGTGATCTTTCAATCATTTGTCTTGCGACATTTTAGCATTAGGTTTTATGGATGTGATTTCTTCAACTATATTTGTAAATCATCCATCTTATATGGAATACGGTAATTATTTGAACAACCTTTGTTCTCATAATACCTGATTCAAATAACAATTATTAAAACAAATCTTGAAGTCAAGCTTTGATGTCAACGAGAAATACAAACAACGGTTTGTTTGTTTTCGATGAACATCATCACATATTATCTTGCTAGTTACTTAGGTCATTGTGGTTCACGAATTGCGTTGTTCCGTATGACATTTCATACCAACCAATTTGGTATCCAATACCCAAGAACCACATTGTTTAACAAGCAAAGAATACAACCATAACATGTATATCATATATATACCTAAATTGGATATTTCCAATCTTTTCTTTTCTGCCAAATATATTTTATAGATTCTCTTTCAGCATTTCCTTTTCCTTCTAAAAGAATCTATCAACATCAAAAGTGGCGCCATATACATGACACATAGTCCAAAGCGTATATATTCAAATAATAATACCTTTGGACTTGCACTTTGAAGTAGATCACCATCATCAAAATGATCGGTATTCTTTCAAAATCCATTCTTTAGTAATCTTTTAGTGTAGTAAACACTTTACATACATCTTCTATTCATCCTTATCATGACGACTTTCATGATCAAGCCAATTTAGCTTATAAAGGAGAATCGTGAGTATAATATTACTTTCCAAAACCCTTTTGGATGATTAGGATGTCTAGCATCTCCTAACCTTCGTAAATTCTCATCCTATATGAGAACATATATTATACTCTATCATATTGCAACCAAAACATTGTTTCAGATATCGTTATATCTGCCACACATGATGGTTTCTGAAACAATTCTTTCAGCTCCTAGATAAACTTGATATTAAAACAATCAAGAATCATGGAGGCAAACATGATACTTAAGATACTAACACTGGAATTGTTACTCTTGATTTAATACCAATTATTAAATCTCACGGAGTAAATAAAGTTTGCTGAAAGTTTGCAATAGGACTTTAAACTTTAGATTGACACTCAACACAATACGATACCAGTTCGTAAAGTATATATCCAGAATTCTATAGTTCTATTATCTCAATTACAACTATGCATAAGGTGGTGAACGAATGCCAATGACTACAACAAATTATGCAAATTCACTTTGATTTAATTTATGATAAATTGAGTTCTACTAATCCAAATTAGAAATGAACTCCCACTCAAAACGACATCCCTCGTGCCTTTTTGGTGATTACATGAACCAAATCCACTACACCAAGTCCGATCATCACGTGAGTCGGTGTAGCTTCAAAGGCGAGCATCAAATGGGCATCATATCTACTATATGACTAATGCTTAACCTTTCGGTCCGTGTTCCGAGGCCATGTCTGTACATGCTAGGCTCGCCAAGTTAGAACCTTAGTATTTTGCGTGTGTAACTGTTTTACACCCGAAGTATGGTCGAGGATCCAAGTACACCCGATCATCACGTGATGTCTTGGAGCGACGAAAACATAATCGGTGCATACTTAAGGAAGAACACATTATTATCTTGATATCTAAATGAGGGATCATCTTATTTTGCTAATAAAACGCCAAACAAGCAATATAAGATGCTATCAAACATCACATGTTTATTAGTGGAATGATATGGTTCTCGCATATGATCTCTATCATGTGCACCGTGGTATGATCACTATCATACCTTTATGTGTAAGTCCAAGGTCTATGGAGATTACACGTTATGTGTGTTGTAAGAGTATCATCTTATACTTCTACTTACAACATCACCATATCATAACACTAGCCCAGCAACAATCTAAACTAGACGCCTCTAATTTATCCATTGCAAATTTTACGTGGCTTAGGGCTTTCGAAGATAGAACCGTTCTTACCTACGAACATGAACCACAACGAGGATAATCAAATTGTTGACAACTCGTTGCAAATTAGATATTGACTATAGTAGGAGAGCAGACACCCGCTAGCCACTTATGCAAAACTAGTTGCATGTCAAGCGTGGAACAGGTCTCATGTGCGAGGACATGTAAAGTTTGTCCCGCCGCGCTTCATCCCACTATGCCACCAATATCCAAAGTACAACTAAGAAGCAATAAAATGATCATCATCCCACATACTCATATGTGTACTACGTGCAAAGTATCTACGCATAGAACACGCTCGATACCAATTTGTAGGGTTCATGACATAGAAAACAAAAATTTTCCTCGATGGGAACAACTATGTACCAAGATCTATCTACTAGATACAAACAAGCGGATGTATATCCGTAGAGAACATACCCTTGAAGACCGACAAAGCTTAACGAGTCCAAACTCGTGGTTGATGTAGACGATCTCTTGCCGATCTCAAGATCGAGAGGAAGTCCTAGCGCCGAAACAACAACAGCAAGATCCGTGCTCGCACACGTTCGAGGCACCGAGCAACCTCCGCCTCCTCGCTCCAGCGATGCAGCGGAAGCACAACTCTTTCTTGCCGAAAAGCCAGGGAACATGTATCTCGCTAGTCCGAGACCATGGGGATAAATTCTAGAGGGGGAGAGATCCTTCACGAGGAGGTGTGGTGTGAGAGGAGGAGAGGGGCCTTTATAGGGGAGAGGGGGCACCCAAGGGCCATGGCGCCCAGCCATGGGGCTGCCCACCTCTTCCACATTCATGTGGGTGGAGCTCCCACTCAAAAATGAAAAGCCTCCACTCCCATTAAAAAGCCTCCACTCATAAATCCACTCACATGCATTAAATTTCCACCAAATTTAATGCAAGCTCTCATTAAATAAAACTCTTTTATTTATTTATTCAGAATTTTGTTAATTACTTTAATTAACAAACATTCACATAAAACCCTTGCTAGTATTCCATTTCACATGCAGAACCAGTTTGACAATTTCAAAAGCAGTTTGATTGTCTAGTGAAATAAATTCCTCGCTTTCCTTTTCTTTTCGGCATGAAACTTTTGCTCCAAATGGATGTCGGTGTCTCTTAAGTGTGTCACCCTACGGTTCGCGAATAATGCGGACATGATCGAGACCCCTCGGATCAATAATCGAGCGGGATGGAGACCCATACGGCTCCCACACATTCAACGATGACTTTCTTGTGATCGTCGGAACCTTTTACGCTAGTATCTTAATCCTTTTGTTTAGCGATATATTACATGTCCGAGAGATTCGATCATCGGTATCTCCATACCTAGTTTGATCTCGTTCGACATGCACTCTTTTCGTTCCGTGATATAACATTCTAGTGATCAAATCACTTGCTTGCAAGCTAACCAATGTGATATCACCGAGAGGGCCAGAGAATATCTATCGTCATCGGGATGAACAAATTCCACTCTCGATCCATGGGCCTCAACATAACACTTTAGTAGTTACGAATCCATCTTTATAATCACCACATTACGGTGGCGTTTGATGTTATCAAGAAACTCTTAGGTGTTAGTGATTGACATGATCTCATGGTCTAAGGATTAGGATCACTTCGTAAGTTGTTATAGCAATATAAACTCAATGACTTTGATCGTAATGCTATACTTCGGATGAATGTTCATCACACCATTACACTAATGTTGTGATCCCGTTATTAACAACATCCAATGTCCATGATCAGGAAACCTTGATCATCTTGTTAATCAACGAGCTAGTTTATAAGAGAGGCATAACTAGGAACTTTCTTTTTGTTTATTAAACACACATGTATTAACGTTTCCGTATTAATACAATTATAGCATGCAAAATAAACATTTATCATAAACAAGGAATACGATAATAACCACTTTATTATTGCCTCTCGGGCATATTCCCTTCAACCGTCCCATTTTCCTAAAATACTAGACCACCTTACATCGACTATCTCCCAACCGGGATATCTCAAACCTTTTCGTCCATCCCGGGTAAAAAGGACAAATGCCTGCCGAAAATCAGTAGGAAGTGGGTCCGGTTTGTACTACAGGTACATGATCTATCGCCCGTGATTTTTCGAAAAAATCATTTTTTACACTCGCAATATGTGGTTTCTTCAGAGATCCAATGCAAGTTCTAACGATGCTCGTCCCCTATCTTCATGCACGCCGGTTCGACCATAGTTAGAAATTCAGAAAATTCAAAACGGGCATAATAAATTCAAAAAAAATCCGAACAATGAAAATCCTTCGCGTGGTGTAAAATTATGTGACATAGTTGAAAGGAAAAATACCAGACTTGATATATTGATCATGTCTAAAAAAAACCTTCACAAAATGACCTATCATGTTCGAGGTTTCATGGCTTTCGGTCCAATGACCGATGTTCTGTGCCGAATCACGGCATAGTTTGTGATGCTGTGCCCATATTATGCATGCATGTGGACATTGGTATGGAGAACAATGTTGCAGGAGGAAGTTTACCTTTTTGTCGCACGGAAAAGCCCTTTTCCATTTTCCGAGCACAAAAAATGGGTCGTTTTGTGAAGTAACCACCAAAATGCTGTTTTAGAATGCTACCGTCCCATTTTCCTAAAATACTAGACCACCTTACATCGACTATCTCCCAACCGGGACATGTCAAACCTTTTCGTCCATCCCAGGTAAAAAGGACAAATGTCTGCTGAATCGGTAGAAAGTGGGTCCGGTTTGACTACAGGTACATGATCTATCGCCCGTGATTTTTTGAAAAAATCATTTTTAGACTCGTAATATGTGGTTTCTTCAGAGATCCAATGCAAGTTCTAACGATGCTCGTCCCCTATCTTCATGCACGCCGGTTCGACCATAGATAGAAATTCAGAAAATTCAAAACAGGCATAATAAATTCAAAAAAAATCCGAACAATGAATATCCTTCGCGTGGTGTCATATTATATGACATAGTTGAAAGGAAAAATATCAGACTTGGTATGTTGATCATGTCTCTAAAAAACCTTCACAAAATAACCTATTAGGTTCGAGGTTTCATAGCTTTCGGTCCAAATGACCGATGTTATGTGCTGAATCACGACATAGTTTGTGATGCTGTGCCCATATTATGCATGCATGTGGATATTGGTATGCAGAACAATGTTGCAGGAGGAAGGTTTCCTTTTTGTCGCACGGAAAAGCCCTTTTCCATTTTCCGAGCGCAAAAAACGGGTCGTTTTGTGAAGTAACCACCAAAATGCTGTTTCAGAATGCTACCGTCCCATTTTCCTAAAATACTAGACCACCTTACATGGACTAACTCCCAACCGGGACATCTCAAACCTTTTCTTTCATCCCGGGTAAAAAAGGACAAATGTCTGCCGAATCGATAGGAAGTGGGTCCGGTTTGTACTACAGGTACATGATCTATTGCCCGTGATTTTTTGAAAAAATCATTTTTAGACTCGCAATATGTGGTTTCTTCAGAGATCCAATACAAGTTATAAATGAGCCATTTTTCTTCCCGCCATTTTTTTCCGGCATTTCTCCCGCCATTTCTTCCCGTCAGTTTTTCCCGCCAGTTCTTCCCTCCAGTTATCTTCCTGCCATTTCTCACTATATATGTAGGGTTGGCCTCCATTTTCATTGCACATCTCTAGACTCATATCTGTAACCTCATCACTCTTTCCCATGACTTCCACCGTAGCACAAACTCCCAGGGAGGCGGAGAGGCGCTTCGCGCCTCGAACTACCCCTGCCCGTCGGGCTACTGTGTCCCCGTCGGATGACTCTCCTCATGGCTGCTGGCGTGGGATGACTCTGCCGCTCCCGCCGGCGAGTCCGATGTGGCCTCCGCATGGGCCAATCAAACCAGCCCTGACCCCACCTTGCTCGCGTGGCAGCTGCCGCGTCAACGGGAATATGCCAGGGAATATTGCCCTAGGATTTCTAGAATAAGAAAATAGACAGAAATTTGTGCAAATTTGTAAAATTCATATAAAATTGAATATTGATCATAAAAATACATGTAATATATCCCTGGATTCAAAATAATGTGTAGAATATTATCATGCAATAAAATTTGTACCTTGACCAATGTATATTCTTAGGAATATTTAAATCTATTATATGGTAAATAATTCATAGGAAAATATCCACAACTCCAAAATTGGCAAAATTTGGTTTTTATGGATTTAGAAAATTGTAATCTACGTCACTGTAGCATTAGTTGATTTTGTTACGGTACAATATAATTACCTATTATTAAATCCATTAAATGAGTATTTTGACTATAACTTTTAATCTGTAAATCAATTTAGGGTGAACCAGTGGCAAATGAAAGCTATGAACATTACCTATCCAGTAGAATGGTTCTCATAATTATATGAACCTATTCTGTAATGAAAGTATTCAGAATTCATTAATGCCTATTTAAAACCTATTTGTTTAATGGAAAATGTTTAGGGGAAGCTTTTGATCTTGTTTCTCTTTTCTAAAATGCATGCATACTGTTTTGTTGTGTTGATGTACTGTATGATTGATTGCAACTATTGTTTTGCGCGATAGATTGCCCGGAGTGCGATTATTGTGATTGCGATGACTGTGTGAACGATTACTACAACTGAGGCAAGTGTCACTATCATGAATCTCCTATTGTTTTATTATGCATTTAGTTTTCAGTAGCTTGCATTGAAGCAAATGTTTTATATTATATATGCTATGCTATGGTGTGAGTACCCAATAGAATTGTCATAGACCCTAGTTGATTTCTTGATAGCCATCGTATTGTAGATGCTTAGCCATGCTATTAGTTGTCATAGACCCTAGTTGAATCAATGTTGCACCTAGGGATAGCCGGTGTATCCTCGCAAGGGCATCCCGAACCCTTTTAAATCGATGTTGCACCTAGGGTTAGTGTAGGATCTCTAAATCTGGCATGTCATACATATTCATTGCGCATTGTATTATGCCATGTATTGATTGCCGCCTTTCTTTCCGGTATTGGTTCTTCGCGATAGGATCCGAGCCTAAGGGTTTCTCCGAATTAGGGTTTCTAATATTGTAAATTCATTATTATTATTGTGTGTGTATATATTAGGGTTTCTCCGAATTAGGGTTTATATCTCTCAACACCCTACCTAACATTCTCCCTTAGCCGCTTTGACTTATCCGTTTTCCACCTATGCAGAAAATATGGACCCACACGACAGAGACGAAGAAAAGGAAGAGTTGATCCAAGGTGTGATCCGCGAGGAAGAAAATTTAGATGTATCGACGTTTCTAAACAACTCCGGTGAGGGTGATCCTCTTTTTGCCGGAATAGACGACTTGTTTGAGGTTGAAGGCGATGCCTTTCACGAGGGACAAGGCGATGCCTTCCGCGAGGGACAAGGCGATTCCTTGTGTAATCGAGAAGACGACCGCTCTGGCGAGGTGCATGTAATATAATTAATTCATTAATTAATCATCTCCTATCTATATAGAAATAGTAACAACGATCTTTCTTCTTTTAGCCCTCCGGATCGAACAAATCTACTGAAAAAGAGCGGAGGCCCAACCAAAAGTTGGAAGACCATGAGAGGTTCGGATCGAAGATATAGTGAAGGCAAAGCAAACGGCTCCGAAGTTGTCGCAATAAAATTTGTGGCACAATGCGGAGTAATCGTTAGGGACTTAATCCCGATCACCATTCAAAATTGGAATAGGTCTGATGCGGAAGAAGAGGAACATGTTTGTTTGTCCCTAACAAGGCCAAAGATTTCTTGTGGAAGAGGCTCATGCTTAATTTCAAACTACGAAGATAGAGCTGGATCCAAATGCGGAGGATCGATTGAGGGCCTATAGAACATGGGAGAGCCATGGAGGCTAAGGTCAGGGAGTGGGTTTTGAAGAAGATGTCCCAGTGTTTCACCAACTGGAAGAAAAGATTGCACCTTGACTATGTCGTGAAAGAGAAGACTCCGGATTTCAAGAATATTCAGTTTGGGAAGATAAAACCATTATGTGCTGAGTTTGTGAAATACAAGACATCAGAAAAAGCTAAGAAAATGTCTGCAACAAATAAGCTGAATGCTGCTAACAAGAAGTATCACCATACTATGGGCAAGGTAGCTACAGGGCTGGCATTCCTAAGTGGGAGAAACTTGAGAATGAACTGCGTGCTAAAAAGATCACCCCAGAGACAGACGATTGGGTAGAAAGTGCAAGGAATTGGTTTTACGGGAATGGGGGCACGTTGGACTCGGAAGGGATGTGTATATATAACATACGATATAAAGAAGACCCCTTGCCAATCGAGAATATGAGAAAAGCATTAAATATTGTTAAAGATGGGGACTTCATTCCCGATAGAGAGAATGATGAGCTCACACTCTCCCTTGGAAATAAGGAACATGATGGATGAACACGAGGCACAAGCGGCCCAAAACCATCGAGGACTGGGTTTACCGAAGAGAGGAAGAAATATCCTTATAGAAGCCATTAGAGGAGAAAGGACAAGGCGGAAGTTGAAGCAGATATTCAGAAAGAGAGAATGCATATAATTGAAGAACGAATAAAGCAACAACAAGATGAAATTAACGCACTTAAAGAGCAAAGTACTACCAGCCCATCTCAGAAGCACACTACATTCGATGCTACCGGCCTATCGAATAATCAAAAAAAAACAGTGTGGCTTCCACCGAGGTCCTGGGTGATGACAATGACGATGACGATGACGATGGTGCACCGACGATGGCTCCTGTTGGCTACCCAGTGGATGATATCACACAGATGACACACTGCGAGCTACATGTCAAAGTTGTGAACATATCAATAAAGGTGGCGGTTGGCTATGCCTTACCAATTGGACCCACACCAACTTACCACTGTCGTCCGGTTTCACAGGGCTACGCTGTTGTCCGGGTGGATGAAATCATGCCCACCTTTGAAGTTTTGAAGCTTGACTACCCTGCAGGTGAAGGGGAAGTGACTGAACTGGGAGACGCAACAAACGTCACCATTCTATGGCCAAAGGAATGTATCGTGCTTCGAAATCACACGCCAAGGCCATCTTCGCCGCCGCCTCACCCGTCTCTAGCGAGGTCGTCGCCACCGCGGCAGCCGTCTTCATCGCCTCACCCGGCTCCGTCGTCTCACCAATCTCCGGCGCAACCATCGCCGCGGGAGCCATCGCCGGCGTCTCTGGATAAAAGCGTAAGCGTACCGCTACTGCAGATCGTGGTAGCGATCGCGAAACATAAACAAGAGCCTCTTCCAAAAGTACCAAAGGTTCCTCCCAAGAGAGCTTATGGTATCTTGAAGAGGAGACTACGGCGATCGTTGATGCGAGCAGCAGCGTTTTTGCTAAGCCGAGGCGCGAAAAGAGCGAGTTCCCAGACCAAAGAAGAAAAGGCCAGTGTTGAAAATGCTAAAGACTCTTCATCAACCCGAGCCAAAGCTGTCATCGGACTATGCGTTCTATTCTCAAGTCACATGCGGTACAACAAGCCTCGAGGAGTCAAGATTGATGCAAGCGAAATCTGTTGCCCACCAAGAACAAGCAAAACAGTCTTGCGCCCCTCAAGGTGATTTTCCATACCAATGTGGGGTCGAGCAAATATGGGGCGAAGAGCGGTATGATCCAGGTAGTTGCACTGTCTGGAGAAGCCGCTGCTCAAGGTATGAGTATTGCCCGATACTTATCCCATTAGAGTACTTCCCGTGAGTGAAGTAGCATACAAATACTAGTACGGCAAACCTCTCGTCAAACGAGGAGGTAAATAATCTTCCAACAAAAATCGAAGATTGCATAAGCGGTACATGCCACAAAGGCTGGGGCTAACTGGATAGTGCTGAAGGTTACAAAAAAGCATTACGGGAAAGAAATAGATGACATGATATCCATTGAATTTGATGAACTATTTCAATTATTCAATCAAGACGCCTTGGAAAAATCGATCATCAGTGCCTATTGTCTGTAAGTACTAATTCTATAATTCATTTAGTCTCCAGCTATCTCACCTTGTTTATTGCATGTATATAATCATACTGTAATATGCAGAATGAAGATACTCGAATGCAGCAGAGGACAAATCTATGACATTGGCTTCATTGACCCATATTGGGTTCATGAAGCTAATATCAAAACAAGCCCCCAGGATAAGGAGGATAGTATAGTACACGCGTTAAGGTTTCAAGAAACCAGAAGGGAAATACTTTTTCCTTACAACTTCGAGTGAGTGTTATTGTCTTGTATACACTTTCTATTTCGCTTACTCGATGTTAAGTATATAATTGATTAGTTATGCATTCGTAGCTTTCACTATATTTTGTTAATCATTCAACTTGACAAAGGGCGTGTACTAGTCATGGACTCGAAACATAAACCCCTTGAGCAGTCGAAGGACATGCAAATGCTTCTCCAGCGGTAATTCTAATCATTACGACACTATATCGGCAACGTTCGTGAATTTTATGATATCAAGTAATTAATAATTTATTTTATTCGTTTTCTTCGCTGGACAGCGCTTGGAAACGGTTCACCAACAAGGCTAGGGGTGTTTGGAAAGCAGAGCTTACATTTGAAGCACTAGATGAAGCACCACTAGCTATATCCGCGCATCTCTTTAATTCTAGTTTTGATACAGTTATTATCATGCTTGATTATTATTTTGATTGAACTATGTTCTCGTAAAGTGTCTGACGCAGGGACCAGGTAACAATCTATGTGAATACTAATTTTGCGAGTTCATCCGGCAGACGTGCGATGAGAAGGGCAGAAATTTAGAACAACTCCACGTACGTAAACAATTTCTATAGTTTTTAATTACAATCAAATTGTGTTTAGTTTCATTCATATAGGCTGACTCCTTTATTAAATCAGATCGAACGTCTACGGGACGGTCTTCTACCAAAGGATCGCGTACGAGCAATTCAGGAGGAATTGGCGGGATTCTTGGATGCAGAAGTCCTAAATCCAAAAGGTGAATACTATTCGGCTGTGTATAAACAATAGGGATTGTAGAAAGAGCAACTTTTGTATGTAGTGCATGAACTCGATCCGTGTATCGAATGTAATATTGTCATGATGATCTTGTGTAATATAATGGTTCCTTCATTGATGAGTGCAAAACACTAAATAAATAATAAAACAACATAAATTAATTCTCTACCACGGCACAAAAAGTGGCCAAAATGCTACCGCGACAACAAAAGTTGCCAAAATAAATTCTCTGCCACGGCAGAAGGTTATTTGTCCCGGTTCGTGTTACGAACCGGGACGGTTGCTCCTCCCCCTCGCACGGAGCAGCGGCCACATGTACGCTTTTTTGTCCCGGTTGGTGGGGCAACTGGGACTAAAAGTTGGGTTGGGAAACCGGGACTAAAACCCCTTACCAACCGGGACATATGGGCCGCTCTGCACTAGTGAATTACCTAATTTTATAAAACTTATCGTTCATCTTGGTTATACTTTAGATGGTATAGAAGGAAATAAACTATGTTCTCAATGCAGTACTAAAAATTCACGTGACCATCTGTTAAACCGGCAAACAAGTGGTCAGCGGTTTATCTTATGGTTCTTCCTCATAGAACAGTAATGGAATCAAAATAGGAGGTTCTAAGCAACGTTTACCTATTTTTGATAAGCCAAAGTTGAAACTTGATTACAAATTGGTCCCATTATTAAAGAGATTTTATCATATCGATATGTATAGATGAAGCTCATATTTTGGCGCCATATAGGTATGGTACTTGATAAGACACCATACCATCAAATATGACATGGTAGTACCGTTTATACGATACTAGTTTACGATACAAACACCATATTGCATAACATGACAACTACTATCCTAATATCATCATATTTATTTATTTTATAAAATCTCAATGCAAAGCTCTTTACAAGGTCTATTTTTATTATTTTTATGTTTCATGATAATTTTGAAGGGGTTCGCAGCAGAAAACAAATAAATTTCGAGCTGACGCAACACCCGATGCCAAGATCTATCTATGAGTTCCTACAACAATGGGGATGGAGGTTTCAATGACATACCCTTGTAGACCGAAAGCGTTACATTTTATGGGGACCGTTGGTGATGTAGTCGAACTTTTATCTGACCTCAAGGACACGTTTCTCCTTACACGTCACCTCCTGATCCTTACACGATAGCCCCGGCCCGCAAGGTATCGCATACCTATGGTGTCCAACGACGACTCCCGTTCTCCTTGATCTAGCCGGGATGCTGAAGTAGACCCTATGAAACTGGGATCTAGCAGCGCGACAGCGTGATAGGTGTCGCCTCCCACTTGCGTAATTCTTTTTCGAACCGCACCCGCGAGGTTCAAGAGAGAGAGAGAGAGAGAGAGGGAAAAATTCCCTAAGGAAAATGACTTAGGAAATTCCCTTTTTCATTGATTGTTGTTTTTAATCCACCAATATAGACTTTCTTATATAGGGAAAAGGGGAGGACCCCTTCTCTCTAGATTCCCAGGTTGGGACCAAAGGAGAGGAGGATAGGGGAGTTGCGCGTGGCAGGGAGAGGCAGCAGTGGCACCGGCCGGCCTGGGTGGGCCCCACCCACTTGCCTTCCCTGCTGCCCAAGGCGCGTGGCGCGGCTGGTTGGGTGGGCTACCGCATGTTCCTACCTGCCCGTCTGCCTAAGCTGCGGCCCAAGGGCTCAGCCGATGGGGCCTCACACGGCGGCGTATGCCCCCTTCGGGTAGCTTCCCCTTTGGGCCTTTTGTTCCATTAGAGGAAGTTGCCCAAAAATTAATTTAAATATTAATTCTCACAATTAAATACATATTATAAAATATCTTTTGATCCGGAACACCTTTTGGTTCTTTCCGAACATCTTCGAATCCCCTCTGAACTATTCCGGTAAATCTTTGGAATGATTCCAACATTCTCTTTTTCTCGACTGTGGTCCCTTTGCTTTCATAATGATCTCAGAATTTCGTAAGACCCTTAAGTGTGTTAACCTATGGTTCAGGAATGGCACATACATGATCGAGATCTCTCTCCGATCAATGATCAATAGTGGGACTAGGATGCCCATAATGACCCCATGCATTCCACGAAACTCTATCGTTTGAACCATAAACTCCTTATCCAATTCCTTTTGTTTCTTAGATACATGACATTGTTCGAGATTAAATCTTTAGTATCAACATACCAATATCGTTATTGGCAAGTCTAGTTAACTCGTTATCATGATATTGTATCCCATGACCTAGTCATTAGTTGCAACATATTGGATACAATCTCACCGAGTTGTCCTAGTGTATATTCCCTTCACGCGGGTGAACAAATCCCGATCTTGATTCATATGCCTCAACCTGTTCCTCTGGAATACCCAACATGTACCTTTATGATCACCCAATTATGGTCATGACGTTTGATACAGTCAAAACAACAGCGAGAGACTGCGATTAAATATGATCTCGCGGTCTAAGGATAAGGTCACTTAGTTTCTAACTATTGCAATGATAAACCATGTGTGTTGATCACGTCGCAATACTAATATGGGTAATGTCCATCATATCATTCTATAATGACATGATTCCGTTTTCAATGGGCATTAATGCTCCATGATGAGGAAACCTTAATCATCGGTTGCCCAATGAACTAGTTGAATAGAGGCTACCCATAGTGACTTGGTTTGTTTATATACCACACATGTACCAATGTTTCCACTTGGTACATTTATAGCATAGTATGAAACTATTATGAAATAATTTGAGATATGATAATAAACCTATTTGTTATTTGACAATAGGGCATATCTCTTTTTATTGTAATAGAGCATGATACTTATATGACCTCTATTTATCAGTTGGTGTGCCAAATCAGCTTACTATTAAGTGTACTACAATAGACATCAATGTATTCCCCATTGGACAAGCATAAGTATGTGACGTAAGGAAGGTTTCAATATTAGATTCATAGAATAAGATCACTCTTTTTTTACTTGCTTTCTAGGCTCGGTGGTGAAGCGGACAGGTTGGTAGTTGGATCTAGCAACCTATTTATGGATGTGCTGGTATAACTCAATCAAGTATGTGCACAAATCAAACATAATGGCACGCGAAGGAGGTCCACAAATGATGCATATAATATAGTGTATGGAATCATCAATGCTGCCAAAAATCTCATGCATGTGGCACCAATGGACATATCTGACGGTTGTCCGCCAGGAATTGAGCCTGCTCTTTTTCCTAGCATAGAGGAAAAATCTATGTGTTTTCCATTGCCTGTAACGGTAAATGTCCAAGATACATGGTTTCAAATATCTAACTTATAAATAATATTGGAGGAATTCTGGTGTAACTTTTCGTGTAGATGTTTCTTTATATAAATAAATTTTTGATCCAAACATTGTACGCAAAAATTAGAGTCGTTTTACTAGAACATCACCTTTCTTTGCAAAAAAATTCAAAGTTAATGTTTTCATTTTTTCTAACAACTAGATTATGTAACATATTTACATATTAAAGTATTTTATAATTGGAATTTTTTTATGATTTTCTTTTATATTTTAAAAACTAAAAAAGAAATTCGGGGTGGCGATAATGACCACACATACATGTGGCAGACCCCATACTGGTGCACCATGGGTAAGTGGGGCAACCCATGCATTCTGGTGCGGCATGGGTAGCATACCCGTGGCGCACTAATATGAGATGCACCACGGGTAAGGGGGGCTACTCCTTCCAGCCCGGTCCAAATATACCCATGGCGCACCACTTTTCACGGTGTGACACAGGTAATTTGGTATCCGTAACGCATAAGTTTATGGTGCACCACAGGTATATATCCATGGTACACCACTTGTTTTCTACGCCACGGGTAAGGAACCCACCAATAGCTGTATTCCTATTTGTGATACACGTGCATGCTAACCACTAAGGAAGAAGAATTATCTAATTTTATAAAACTTATCGTTTAACCTTGTTATACTTTAGATGGTATAAAAGGAAATATACTATTGTTTTCAATCCATTACTAAATTTCCGTGACCATCTGTTACACCGGCAAAAAAGTGGTCAACGATCTCTCTTATGGCTCTTCCTCGCAGAACACCAATGGAATCAAAATAGGTGATACTAAGAATTGTTTACATATTTTTGATAAGCCTTAGTCAAAACTTGTTTACACAACATTGGTCCCATTATTAATGAGAACTTATCATATCAATATGTATAGTTGAAGCTCACATTTTGGCACCATATATGTATAGTACTTGATAAGACATCATACAATCAAAATATCATACGATAGTATAACTTATAGGATACTAATTTACGATACAAACACCATATTGCATAACATGAAAAACTAGTATCCTAATATCACTATATTTATTTTTTATAAAATCTCAATGCAAATCTCTTTACAAGGTCTATGTTTATGTATCTATGTTTCATGATACTGTAAAAGTGCATGATACTTATATGACCTCTAATTATTAGCTGGTTCTTCAATATACATCAATGAATTCCCCATTGGGCCGGGCATAAGTATGTGACATCTAGAAGGTCCCATTGTTACATTGATATAATGATATCACACATTTTACTTGCTTCCTAAGCTCAATGGTTAGTTGGATCTAGCATCCTCTTGATGGGGGTGCCTACACAATTCAAGCAAGTATGTCTAGAAATTAAACAAAATAGCATGGGAAAGAGGTTCACAAAATATGCATATAATGCATGACCTTATTAAGGTTACCATCAAGATCATGTCTATGGAATTCAATGGCAATATGTGACGGTTTTCTGCTAGGAACTGAGACTGGTATTTTTCCTATCCTAGAGGAAAAATCAATATTTTAGACAAACGTAAAATTGGAGAAATTTTCTTATATTTTTTAAAATGAAATTGAATATAGTATTGCCCCATTTCAATTCGAAGAATGTTCATAGTCCAAACTATAGTCCAAACTAATTTTTGGTAAATCTATAATTTTAGTTGGCTTCATTTTTCTTCATAATTTATATACACATGCGTGCTGGCCACTAAGGAAAAAAAATTACCTAATTATCAAACCCGACATTTAACGTTGTTTTGGATGTTACAACAACAATAAACCATGTTCTTAATGCATGAATAAAAATTTTCGTGACCATATGTTAAGACGGCCAAAAAATGGTCAATGGTCTCTCTTATAGCTCTTCCGCACGGAACACCATTGGAATCAAAATAGGCCATTCAAAGTTATATTTATTTATTTTTTATAACCCCACGTCGAAACTTGATTACAACACAATTGTGTCCCATTATTAATGATATCATCAGATAAATATGTCTAGTTACAACTCATATTTGGCGCTATATAGGTATGTTACTTTATAAGATGTCATAGAATAAATAATCATACAATAGTATACTTTATATGTTAATAGTTCGCAATACTTTTTTTTTGGAAAGAAGCATATATTAATATCACAAGATACCAATTATACTCAGCCTCTACAACAACGCATTGTCCTAGCTATTATACGGATACACATAGCCAAAAAATAAGAATTAAAAAAAGTCCTCCTATAGTGACCCATTTGTTGAAACAGCGATACTACCACCACCAAGACAACACCAGAAGTCCAGCTTCTCCAAAAGTGACGCCTCCAAGAAGGAAACAATGCACAAACACCATCATTGCCTGATCATAGATCTTAGGTTTTCATCCTGAAAAAAGTTCACGCTCTCAAAACAATACCTTCAACAAGGCCATTGCCAGGCACAACCAATTAAGGCTAGACCCTAGGTTTTCACCCTGAAAGGTAGGACTGTGAACCTTTCCTGTGCAGTCTCTCCCACTTGCATGCCACCGCTCCAAGTCACGAGTCACCAAGCCAATTCCTTATCATCACCCAGACTCAAACCACCATTGTTAGTCCTCAGATCTCAGTCTCCATGACATTATCCGTTAGCACCATGGAACGAGAAACATGCCCCATGATATTAATAGCCAACAGAGCTTTGAAGAGCTCCCTCGGAACCCAAACGGTTGATACGTCATAAACATATCTATAATTTTTAATGCTCCATGCTTATTTTGTACCAACTATCTTATGTTTTGTCTACACTTTGAGGCATTTTCATACATTTTCTAGAACTAACCTATTAACAAGTAGTGCCAGTTCCTGTTTTATGCTGTTTTTGGTTTCAAAAAATCTAGTAAAAAAATATTCTCGGAATTGAACGGAGCAAAAGCGGAAGTCAATATTTTACCGTAACGAAGACGGAGTACAGAGGGGGGACGAAGAGGCGCCACATGGCGGCCAAACCACCACATGGCGCGCGCCTACCCTAGGCACTTTCAGGGCATGTTGTGGCCCCCTGGCCCTCAACCGACCTTGCCCCTTCGCCTATATAAACACCCCGAGGAGAAAACCCTAGGCACCCGATCAGAAATCTACGAAAAAGTCTGTAGCCACCGCCACCATCATCCCTAGATCGGGAGGGATCTGAAGCTCTTCATGGCACCCTGCCGGAGAGGTGATATCACCCTAGAGGCCTTCTTTATCACCCAGCCTCCGGAGTGATGAGTGATTAGTTCATCCTTGGACTATGGGTCCATAGCAGTACCTAGATGGTCTTGTGAGCTATCATGTTTAGATCTTGTGAGCTACCTATCATGATCAAGATAATCTGCATGTAATCCTACATATTGTATTTGTTGGGATACGATGGATATTGAGTACTACGTCAAGATTGATTATTGATTTGATCATATCTATTTTATTTGTGATCTTGGATGCTCTTCGTTTTTATCTATCCCATTCCAAGTATATTCATGTTTTTATCTATTTTCCAAATCAAACTTTTGTTATGTGAAAATTTGTGATTAAAGCTGTCACGAACTTGATGGCACACTTTATTTTCTTGCACTTAATAAACTTGAAACATTGTGCCCATCTATGTTTCTTATATGCTTGCAAGTTATAAGGTGGAAGTTAGCAGAACCATTCTATCATGGGGAACGCTTTCAACGCTTGTACATATCTATTCGGTTGATATCATGTTCTTTTGTTTATGGATGTCGGCGGTGTGAAATAAAAGGGGAGCTTATAAGTCCATGGATTTATGTATATGTGTTAGAGAAATGCCTGGGAGGCTAGCCTAAACCATGCCTAATCATGGTGGAAACTTGCAGCATAACCATAGTGTATGAAGCATCTTCAAAAAAAATATAGAAAAAGAAAAAAAAGAGAAAAAAGAAACACCATGATCATGGTAAATAAAAAGATCGCTGAGATGCTCATTATCAGTTGCCTTCTCATTTTGATATGGGATAGCTCCTGTGTCATGGGGCAAGGGGTACCCCGTTGGCGGTTCTCTATGATACACATACACTTACAATGACAAGAACTTTCTTGTGACTAAAGTTGAGTAGCATGAGGAATGACCCTCGTACTCAAGGGATATGAGATTTTCAACTTATGATTTGTGAAGCATATAACTCATATTTGTCTCACTTTAACCTTAATCACCTCAAGATGCTTATGATAGGGGCAATGAGAGCTCAAAGCTAGTAAGTATCATAATTTTTGGAAGCTCTTTATGAAACTTCAAATCCCTACTTCCCTCTACGAAGGGCCTTTCTTTTTTACTTTTTGTTGAGTCTCCATCCTCTATCTTTATGCACCAATTAAGAGAGCATATTTGTCATTCTTAGTTCAATGTGCATTGTCCCAAAACTTGTTGATTGATTCATAATTATGGTATTGCTTGTTCTTAAATTATTTGTATCTAGTCATCCTTATGAACTTTGAAGGTGTCCTATGCATTTATGTTTTGCTATTCCATGAAGGACAAGCTGATTTCAGTGCATTTTTATTCATGATCTTATGTTTGTACCTTTCATGTTGCAACATAGTTGCTTTGTCTTATTGTTAGAACTATATCTTTCATGCTTATGTTAGAGTACTTTGATCCCATCTATCAATACTTTACAATACCTTAATCAAGATTGTGATGGTGCATGTCACCTCAAAAATTATTCCTTTCATCACTTACCTACTCAAGGATGAGCAGGAGTTAAGCTTGGGGATGCTTGATACGTCATAAACATATCTATAATTTTTAATGCTCCATGCTTGTTTTGTACCAACTATCTTATGTTTTGTCTACACTTTGAGGCATTTTCATACATTTTCTAGAACTAACCTATTAACAAGTAGTGCCAGTTCCTGTTTTCTGCTGTTTTTGGTTTCAGAAAATCTAGTAAAAAAATATTCTCGGAATTGAACGGAGCAAAAGCGGAAGTCAATATTTTACCGTAACGAAGACGGAGTACAGAGGGGAGACGAAGAGGCGCCACATGGCGCGCGCCTACCCTAGGCACTGTCAGGGCATGTTGTGGCCCCCCTGGCCCTCAACTGACCTTGCCCCTTCGCCTATATAAACACCCCGAGGAGAAAACCCTAGGCACCCGATCAGAAATCCACGAAAAAGTCTATAGCCACCACCACCATCATCCCTAGATCGGGAGGGATCTGAAGCTCTTCCTGGCACCCTGCCGGAGAGGTGATATCACCCTAGAGGCCTTCTTTATCACCCAGCCTCCGGAGTGATGAGTGATTAGTTCATCCTTGGACTATGGGTCCATAGCAGTACCTAGATGGTCTTGTGAGCTATCATGTTTAGATCTTGTGAGCTACCTATCATGATCAAGATAATCTGCATGTAATCCTACATATTGTATTTGTTGGGATACGATGGATATTGAGTACTACGTCAAGATTGATTATTGATTTTATCATATCTATGTTATTTATGATCTTGCATGCTCTTCGTTTTTATCTATCCCATTCCAAGTATATTCATGTTTTTATCTATCTTCCAAATTAAACTTTTGTTATGTGAAAATTTGTGATTAAAGCTGTCACGAACTTGATGGCACACTTTATTTTCTTGCACTTAATAAACTTGAAACATTGTGCCCATCTATGTTTCTTATATGCTTGCAAGTTATAAGGTGGAAGTTAGCAGAACCATTCTATCATGGGGAACGCTGTCAACACTTGTACATATCTATTCGGTTGATATCATGTTCTTTTGTTTATGGATGTCGGCGGTGTGAAATAAAAGGGGAGCTTATAAGTCCATGGAGTTATGTATATGTTAGAAAGCACGGGAGGCTAGCCTAAACCATGCCTAATCATGGTGGAAACTTGCAGATAACCATAGTGTGAAGCATCTTCAAAAAATATAGAAAAAGAAAAAAAGAAAAAAGAAACACCATGATCATGGTAAATAAAAGATCGCTGAGATGCTCATTATCAGTTGCCTTATCATTTTGATATGGGATAGCTCTGTGTCATGGGGCAAGGGGTACCAGTTGGCGGTTCTCTATGATACACATATACTTACAATGACAAGAACTTTCTTGTGACTAAAGTTGAGTAGCATGAGGAATGACCCTCGTACTCAAGGGATATGAGATTTTCAACTTATGATTTGTGAAGCATATAACTCATATTTGTCTCACTTTAACCTTAATCACCTCAAGATGCTTATGATAGGGGCAATGAGAGCTCAAAGCTAGTAAGTATCATAATTTTTGGAAGCTCTTTATGAAACTTCAAATCCCTACTTCCCTCTGCGAAGGGCCTTTCTTTTTTACTTTTTGTTGAGTCTCCATCCTATATCTTTATGCACCAATTAAGAGAGCATATTTTTCATTCTTAGTTCAATGTGCATTGTCCCAAAACTTGTTGATTGATTCATAATTATGGTATTGCTTGTTCTTAAATTATTTGTATCTAGTCATCCTTATGAACTTTGAAGGTGTCCTATGCATTTATGTTTTGCTATTCCATGAAGGACAAGCTGATTTCAGTGCATTTTTATTCATGATCTTGTGTTTGTACCTTTCATGTTGCAACATAGTTGCTTTGTCTTATTGTTAGAACTATATCTTTCATGCTTATGTTAGAGTACTTTGATCCCATCTATCAATACTTTACAATACCTTAATCAAGATTGTGATGGTGCATGTCACCTCAAAAATTATTCCTTTCATCACTTACCTACTCAAGGATGAGCAGGAGTTAAGCTTGGGGATGCTTGATACGTCGTAAACGTATCTATAATTTTTGATGATCCATGCTTGTTTTGTCTACACTTTGAGGCATTTTTATACATTTTTTTGGAACTAACCTATTAACAAGATGCCACAGTGCCAGTTCCTGTTTTCTGCTATTTTTGGTTTCAGAAAATCTAGTAAAGAAATATTCTCGGAATTGGACGGAACAAAAGCGGAATTCAATATTTTACTGTAACGAAGACAGAGTCCAGAGGGGGGGATGAATAGGCGCCACAGGGCGGCCAAACCACCCCATGGAGCGGGCCCACCCTAGGCCATGTCAGGGTATGGTGTGTTCCCCTGGCCCTCAACCGACCTTGCCCCTTCGCCTATATAAACACCCCGAGGAGAAAACCCTAGGCACCTGATCAGAAATCAACGAAAAAGGCCATAGCCGCTGCCACCATCGTCCCTAGATCGGGAGGGATCTGAAGCTCTTCCCGGCACCCTGCTAGAGAGGGGAGATCACCCTGGAGGCCTTCTTCATCACCATGCCAGCCTCTGGAGTGATGCGTGAGTAGTTCATTGTTGGACTATGGGTCCATAGCAGTAGCAAGATGGTCATTTCGCCTCTTTTGTGCTATCATGTTTAGACCTTGCGAGCTACCTATCATGATCAAGATCATCTGTATGTAATCCTACATGTTGTGTTTATTGGGATCCGATGGATATTGAGTACTACGTCAAGATTGATTATTTATTCTATCATGTCTATGTTATTTGTTATCTTGCATGCTCTCCGTTGCTAGTGGTTACTCTAGCCAAGTAGTTGCTTTTGAATCTAAGAGGGAGTATTTATGCTCGATAGTAGGTTCATGTCTCTAGTAATCTGAGGAGTGACAGGAACCTCTAAGATTGTAGATGTGTTGTTTCTATTAGGGAGAAAACAACAATCCTTTGTCCAAAGGAAGTTGTATTGTTTACTTTACATACTTTGCTTAATGCAATTATCGTTTTTTTGCAACTTAATACTGGAAGAGGTTCGGATGATAACCTGAAGGTGGATTATTAGTCATAGATGAAGTTGGATTACGGTCTATGTATTATGTTGTAATGCCGAAACGAATCTCATAGAAATCATCATGACATGTACATGCATTATTATGTATTCTCAATCTATCAATTGCCCAACTGTAATTTGTTCACTCAACATGCTATTTATCTTATGGAGAAACATCTCTAGTGAACTATGGACCCCGGTCCATTCCTTCCCATTGATATTTAATCTACTGCCTACTGTTTACTTTCTGCAATTACTACAAGCAATTAATTTCTTCCACACTATACGTTTAATCCTTTGTTTTCAGCAAACCGGTGAGCTTGACAACCTCGCTGTAAGTTGGGGCAAAGCATTGTGGTTGTGTTGTGAAGGTTACACGTTGCTAGCAACACCTTGGGAGATGTTTCCTTTCTCCTACTGGTTTGATAACCTTGGTTTCACAACTGAGGGAAAACTTGCTATTGTGCTCATCATACCTTCCTCTTGGGTTTAACGGGATCTACAGTATCCAAACCGCATCAACGGTCAGAGTAAAACATGGGTGCGCACGACCGAATCCCTCCAATCTGGCAATCTCTAGGCATCATTCGCCCATGGGAATTCATCGGTGAAGCCTTCTAGAACTCGCCACTCTGACCAGATCAGAGAGGGCAAGCAACAAGTAGATCCTTCTCTTGGCGTGATATCAATCCTCAGAATGCCGCCTTTATTTAGCAAACGAGCAGGCCCCCATGCCGTCCTTCGTCTCCGTCCAGCACTAACAGAGGAGGAGAGGGAAAAAACCACAGGAGATTGGCGTGGTGATACGACGGAAACGTATCTATAATTTTTGATGCTCCATGCTTGTTTAGTATCTACTTTGCTTTACTTGTCCACACTTTGAGGTGCTTTTTACATGTTTTCTGGTACTAACCTACTAACAAGTTGCAACAGTGCCAGATGCCTCTTTTCTGCTGTTTTTGGTTTCAGAAAAGTTAGTAAAAAAATAATCTCGGAATTGGACGGGACAAAGGACAAAGTCAATTACTTTCCGTGGGGAACAAGAAGTCCAGAGGAGAGCCCGGGAGGCCGGCCAGAGGGGCCAGACCCACCCCAGGCATGGGTGGGCCCCACCCCGCGCCTGGCTAGGGTTTGGTCGCCCTGGAGGCCGCCTCTGTCTCCCCCTTCGCCAATAATAAGCCCCCGATGCAGAAACCCTGAGTACCCGATCAGAAATCCACGAAATCGTTTGTAGTCGTCGCCACCATCGTCCCTAGATCGGGGGGATCTGAAGTTCTTCCCGGCACCCTGCCGGAGGGGAGATCATCCCGTAGGCCTTTTCTCCGGTATGATGCGTGAGTAGTTCCACCTTGGACTATGGGTCCATGTAATAGCTAGATGGTTGTATCTCTTCCTTTGTGCTTTCATGTATAGATCTTGTGAGCTCCGTTCATGATCAAGATCTAATCTATTTGTAATCATGCATGTTGTGTTTGCGGGGATCCAATGGATATTGAGATTATTATGTTGGTTTGATTATGTCACATCCCAAATTTTAGATTTGGTTCTGCATATCATTCATGTCATTGCATCATGATCTTCCATACAAAACTTCGGTTTGAAAAGATTCCGGCGAAACGATATTTGCAAACCCTATTTTGATTTGCTATAATGCTCCTACAAGAGGGTATACTAGGTTTGTATTTCCACCCTCTTTGGAAGCTAGTGGTGTTGATACAAAGGATCCTATGATGATCCTCTGGTTTTTACAAAAATTTAGAGACAAATTTCGCCCAATTCGGAGTTCATACGAAGAAGTTATGGTGGAAAAACTAAAACAGAAATTAGAAAAATAAAAGAACAAAAAAAAGAGCGGTAGGCTGACCGCATTTGGGCCAAGCCGGCCTAGCACCAGCCTTGTGATCCTGCTTGCCATGAGAACTACTACCGCCACCGACCAAGCAGTGGCCCATTGTCGGCGCCGACATCGCCACCGCCGCCGCGTCAGAATCGGACTCAACCGTCGCCACCATTTCGCCTCGCACCGCGTGGACCTCTTAGCTGCGCAGATGCCCCCTCTCCCGAACCCGCCACTCCCAGATCGCATTGTCGCCCGCGTCAAGATCACGACGCCATCCGCCCGCCACCACGCCCGGTAGCGCGCCACCTCTCTCTCCTCCGCCCGCGCCTCTGGCCAGCCCATGACCCGTCACCACGACCGCCCTCTCTCTTTCCCAGGAACCTCGCCTCACGTTGCCCGAGCCGCCTCGAGCCATGGCCGACCACCCCGCTGGCCGCCTCATCCTCCACGCCGACGCCTCCGCCGAGCTCGCCGACATCCGCCGACGCCGCCAGAGACCCCGCTGGAAGACCCGCCGTCAGCCAGTGAGCTTCGCCGCCGCTCTCGCCGTTGGATCTTCGATCTACGGCCCGGATCGCTTGGAGACCGCGTGGTTGACTGGCAACCCGCGCTAAGTCAGCGCTGAGTCAGCAGGGAATATTCCTGGAATTCAGTAGGGAATATTCCTGGAATATTCCCTTTCGATTTAAAATCTATTTAGAATTTGCAAAATTTAGTAGAATCTTGTAAAAATCATAGAAATTAATCTACTGGGCCAAAAATTGCAAATAAAATATGTGTAGATTCAGTAAGTCGTGTAGAATCTTGCTGTACTATTGTTTTACACTTTTGCAGCAAGATTTTGTCCAGATTAATTAAATGAGTTATTGGCCTTTTTGGAGTAATTAATTCGTAGAAAAAGATCTGTAACTCCAAAAATTGCAAATAATATGTCCCTGGAAACAGTAGAACAAGGGGAATATCAAAGTGAATTAAAAGGTTAGGCTTACGGTAAAATTTTTTGCAGAAACTATTTAATGGCTTTCTGCAGTATTTTAATTACTCAGGGAGTTGTATAATTCCTTTTTGATAAATTCCAGCTGGTACTGTTCGTAATTAGCAATGCCTATACAGTAGAATTTTCCCAAGATTTTACAAATAGTATGTTAACAGTAGTGAATTATTTGGGTTCTAGCTCTAGTTTTGAGCATTATAAATTGCATAATAGTTTTCCTTGCGCTAAAATTATTTTCCATGCATGCATTAAGTAGATTTACTATATAAGATTATGTGGTGCTGCTGTAGCATCAATCCACTTGTCATGCATAAATCTTGCATCATCTTTGCTTGCATATGCTTGTGGATGGTTTGTTTATGAATGCAATTGTATCGTGTAGATTGTGACGAGTGCAACGCTTGCTCGTGTGTAGATTGTTCTTCCGACCGCTACAACCAATGCAAGTAGATGCTACTTTGTTCATGATGTTGTCCTACTATTTTCAATGCATTGTCGTGTATTTTGTAGTTGCATGTGTAGGATGATACTATCGCTATGTTATGTCCTATTATGTGGTAGGGCTCTCCTTGTAGATGAACCACCGTTGGTAGATGTGCTTAGCCATGCTATGATGAACGAGGGCTGGGTTATATCACTGGAAGTTGTTTCTAAATGTGTTGGTTTGTGAAAACTAAAACAACTTACTCAATGAATCTCCTGGGTGTGATGGGATTGATAATTTTTGGTGGTATCATTGCGGAAAGGCACCCAGGTATCAAGAGAAAATGATTGGCTTCTTTATTTTGTAGCTTACGTGTACAACCTTGTGCCAATAATGAAATGGGCGGTTGGTTGGACTTAGTAGGTTGTGGTTTCGAACGCGTATCCAGAGATGTAGAATTTTGGTAGGTTGGACCGGTGCGCGTCGGGATTGGGGAGCTACTTCCCGAACGGTCTCTTCTTGGACTTCTCCCTATCATCACCCAAAATGAGAGTGATGGTACGAGCTGGGCTGGCCAAGTCACATGGGTAAAGTGTACTAACCCCTGCAGGGTGTATAATCTAATCGGTTAGCCGTGTCCCCGGTTATGGACATCTGAGTTGCTTGATATTGATTCCATGACATGTTTCTCACTCATTCCAATTTCATAATTGCTTTAATATTGTTGGGTTAACTTAATTGGGATCTTTTCAAAGAAAATCAAAAAACTGTTTATGAAAGTAGGACAAAGGTATTTGCAAATGCAAGCTAGCCACAGCTCCACTTTCCAGATATGCATGTAGATGTTAGCATTATTGTCCCCTTTGATAGCTCTACTTGCCATACATTCCATGTATTGACCCTTCGGGGCTGCTACGTTTCATGTTGCAGGATATTCCGATTCCGAGTAATCGATATAGGCCACGGTACTCCACTCGGCACTTGTTCACTTGTGGGCAATTTGAAGAATGGAGGATTTGCTTTATTTATGTTGTTACCTAAATAATTTGAGCTAGCATTGAGCTAAGCTTTCATTGTAATAATGGTACTCTGGATCTTCGTTATTTATGATACACGGATATTTTGCTATGTTATTCATCTTATTCCATTGTGGGCCAATGAACCGATCCAGGGATTGGCATGTCACATAGAAGCTACGGTCTTTTCAGAACCGTGGTGTTACAAGATGGTATCAGAGCCCGTGTGTCGACTGTAGGATCGTGACCTAGGATTGGATTAGGAAGCCATAGAATTATTAAAGCTTATATTAACTCTGTCTTTCATCTTATGCCTTTCACTCTAAAAATTATTACCATATGCTATTCTCACACTTTCCTCTTTTAATTGATAGATGGGAGAAGTCAGGACTGAGTATGCAACCATGGAGTCACCAAGGCCCTATGCAAGACAGTTAGCACAGCTCTCGCAGTCATTGGGATTGCCACTGCCCATGTTCAAGGGAAGAAGGCTGCACACCTATGGATATGGCGAGGATGCATGGGAGATCACCACCTACATATTCAGAGATGCCGCCTTGCCAAACCCTGTGCACGTGATCTACACCAAGACATACTGCAACTGGGGACTTGTAATAAACTTGGCCATGCATGAAGCCCTGTCTCGCCAGTGCCATCATGTCCGACACCTACTGCCAGCAGACTCACCCTATCGTGACTATGGGAGGCGCGATGAAGATGAGAACATTGTGGTTACCCCGGGCGACAAGAACAACATGCCGCCCCGTCGGAGGCACATAGAGGACATGGAAAGGGAGAATGGAGCTCTAGCTGAGAAAGTGATGATGGTAAAGGAGATTGCAGATTTTGCCAGCAATGGTATGGTGGTCCAAGGATAGGAGATTGACACCTTGCATGAAGCTGTGGGAGTTCTGGAAAATGCCCTGATAGGCAGGGATGCAACCATAGCTCATCTTAATGGGACTGCAGAGGATAACACCTGCACCATACAACATTTGCAAGGGACCGCCCAGAAAGGGATCAAACTATTGAAGTTATGGCAGCCCAGTTGCCGCTCTCCAAGACAAACTGAATCCACCCTCTGATGATGACAATGGAGATGGTGGTAACAATGATGATGATGATGACAGTGGGAACGATGATGATGATGAGGACGAGGATGATGATGATGGAGACGATGATGGTGGAGGAGATGAAGTTGTTGCTGTTGCAGCAGAGAGTGAAGAAGAAGAGGAGGATCTAGAAGAGGTGGAGTTTGAGATTTCAAGTGATGACTCGGGAGAGGGGTACACTCCGCCTCCATGGTTGAACCGTGGACAGAAGCGCCAACGCATGAGTGCAAGGACCTACCGCAACCTCTTCAAGAAGTAGCTAGAAGTCCACCAATTAGTCCTCGTTAGGAAAAATCGTTAGGATTAGTCTCGATCGATGTAAAACTTAGTTACTGTTAGTTCAAGAGTGTTTAGTTGCTTTGTGTACTCCAATATCCCAGAATTATTTGTGCGAATTTTATGAAAGAGTTATGGCAAGTTTGGTTAATATCTGTGTTATTCCTGCTGCAGTTTTACGATCAAGAAGATCTTGTATGATTTTTCATATTTTACTGGTATCTGGTAAAAATCTAAAAAAATAGGTCTGGTGCGAAACTCTCTGTACTGTATGTGCAAAAATCAGCATAAATTCCTGACGAGTTTAAGTCAGGTAGAAAAATTCGTGATCACTGCTGGACTGTTTTGGCACATTGCTGTTTTTAATGCTTTGTTGATCAACTGTTTAGATAACCATTGCCAACTCTTCTAAAACTATTTCAGTAGATATATACTGCTAGGATAACCCCTAGGATGTTGCTGGATCACTTGTTTATTGATGTGTTGCTTGCTTGAGATTGTCTGCGATTGTTTGTTGTTGTTTGATCATAATGCATGGGTAGAATCCTGTTTTCGTAGTTGATTCTTTCTAAGCTTACCTGTGCTGAACCGCAGATGCCTCCCCGCCGTCAACCCACTGAGTTGGAGCAGCTCATGGCAGCTCAGGCATAGCTGACCCAAGTTATGACCCAGTTGTTGCCTGCCAAAACCCACCGGCGAGCAGCGACTGGCAACACGGAGAGCCGGGAGGCTCCCAGGACTGCTGGTGGGCCCTGGTCCCTCGGGCGACGGCATAAAAGCTCGCACACGTCCCCTGCTTGGTTCGGCGTGCCACCTGACCTATACCTGGTCAGGAAGGTGAAGGATTGCTCCGATTGATTTCCTGCATGATAAACAAGTATACGTAAAATTCGAGCCGTGATCGGCTCCCAGGTTTCCCTGTAAATCGGCTCTTAAAGCCGATTGCCCCATGGTTCTGCGTTTAGATTTATGATAACATGGGGTTTTGCTTGATCGTTACAAGTTAAATCGATCTCGATAGTTTAATGTTTTCACCACATAACTGGAACGTCCCACGCGTAATTGAGCCTAGTACGCATAAAAGATGAAGAATATCAACCCTAGAGAAGGCCTAATAACCAACATAAAGCCACCATCGGAACATCCTCTCTAGAACGAATAAGCCACATCCTTATGCATTACCGGATCGTTCAACCCGTTTGTAAGGCCTGATTACGTAGATATTAAACTAAACCTTGACGAACAAGGCACAACTATAACAGATCGAATCGACTAAATAAAGATCAAGCAAGGTGCTACCCTTGCACTTTGGGACACGGTGCAAGGGAGGCAAGATAGCTAGAGGTAGCATAACTTCGACGATAATAATGAAACAGTGCCGATGCTAGCCTCAAACAATCTATGATAATGGTATTACTCGCCATCAACAACGCTTCAGTACGAGTAAAACCGGGTAACGAAATAAGTAGATACTGCCTAGATCGCAAGATGCGATCTAGGCAGCATGGCACTTACCCGAAAGAAACCCTAAGAACAAGGGGTGGCGATGCGCCGAGATTGTGTTTGTCGTGAACGTGGTTGTTGTTTTCTTTCAATAACCCTAGGTACATATTTATAGTCCGGAGACTCTCTACTTTTGGAATAACTCTACAACTCTATCTTTACCTAAACATAAACGGAACCTAAACAAACACGAAACCTACTATGATACAAGATACACGGGCAATTTAGCCCAAATCTTCGCACTAGGCCGATCCAACAACACGTTGAATATATGTATCTTCTAAGCCCATCTTGATCACGGCCCATCTCCGTCTTTGGCCAAAATACGGTGATAACACATGCCCCCCTGGTTTTGGCAATGATAATTCCAAAACCATTCCGTGTGTTTTTTTTTCCTCTTCTCCTCCCCCCTTTTTTTTTATACCGGGCTGCGCGTCGACAGAATGCGTGGCAGAACAGGATCGTCACGCTACCCCTTCATCATGATGTCCTGTCTTCTCAACTCCTGCGCAGCGCATGATTTGACGATTTTGGCAGTGCAATCTGGGGAACCGCTATGGCATTGAACCGTCTGTCCAGTATTCCCCTTTATTTAAATCAGCCTGAACAGTTCGTAGTCCTCATCTTCCTCCAGTTGCCAGAAAACCCTCTCCCATCGTCGGAAAAACCCTCTTTCTCGCCATGGCCTCCTCTGCTTCCTCCGATGTGTCCTCCCATGCCTCCAACTCGATTAGCGACCGAGAGCCAACGCCAGAGCATCCGCCTATGGTGGCGTACCACACTCTCGCCTCACAATGGTGGGACGAGAGGGGTTGGGACTTTGCTGTCTGGTCGGAGGATGACGCCTCCATGACCGACGGCGAGGAGGACCTGCAGTTCCTCGCCGATGGGGAACTGGAGGCGGACAGCGCCGATGACGCCATGTCGTGGGACGGCGCCGACTCCTCCGAAGAAGAGGAGGAAGAGGAGGAGGAGGAGGACACCTCCTCCGAGGAGTACCAGCCGGTGAAGTACTTCCGCACCGGGTCCAGCGAGGACGACGACGACGAAGACGAGGAAGCCCCTGTTGACTTCTTCGGCAGCAGCAGTGAAGACGACGCCGGAAGCAGCGCTGAGGATAGCGCCCAAGACGGCAGCGACGGCAGCGACGACGACCTCGGCTTAGATTAGGAACCAGCAGAAGTAGCCGTAGTAGTAGTAGATCCCCCTTTTGTAATCCGTCAATTGCTTGTAAGCAATCTACTTTTGAATGAATGAAAATCTGATTCCCAAATATTGTTTCTCTTTGCTTCAATTTTGCCGATAATCGAAATAGGTTGATGCTTCAGGAGTCGATGACACCGCATCGGCTTTCATCATGCTGTACGTATACAGTCAAACAAGTCAAATCGCACAGAGCCTGATGACTACCCATCGGCTTCTCCCAAAAAACGTTGACCGGGTCAACCTTCAGTCGCATCCATAGACACATCACAACGGCCATTTCTTGGTTTCAAATGACGATCTGCGACCTCCCTCAACACGGTGGATTCAAACACAAACGACCCAAATCTCCAATTGCCCACCGAAAAACGTGCCCCGCACAGACGACTAGTGACAAGCAAAGATGAAGATGACGAGGCTGAGACCGTCGAGGTGGCCCTTTTTGTAACATATGTGAACCTCTAGCATCGATGACCGTGCATCGGCTACGTATATGTATATATTTTTTTTTACTCGGCCGATTTTCAGCATCGGCCCCCATATTTTACCTGTCCATCGCTTCTCGTGTCTTTACCTAGCCGATTTCATGTAACGGCTCCTCAGTTTCTTGTCAACATCCCACATGCTTGGGAAATATTTCTTGAGATGTTGTCCATTGATCACTGGGAACTTTACTCCATCCAAGCTCGAGCATGTATGCGTTTCCTCTTAAAACTTGGTCGAATTCAGACGGACCGTGCCAATTTGGAGACCATTTACCATATGTTGCATCCTTAGTCCCCAAGGCAACCGACTTCCCATACCGGATCACCAACGTGGAACTCCTTTGGCTTCACTTTCTTGTTGTATGCACGAGCTACCTTGGCCTTGTTTTCTTTGATTTTCTCCGGTGACCATAACCTGAGCTCGGTTAACTCCTACACCGTCACTCATCAGGCTGCATATTCTTGATCGTTAGATCGTCACGAAAAGTGACGTCCTTGATCCAGCCGTAATTTCCGTGGGGTAGGCTTCTTGTCCATATACTAGATGATATGGTGAGGTTTTTACCGCTCCATGGCATGACATACGATAAGCCCATAACGCCTCGACAAAACCTCGTACACGCCTTGGGTGCTCATCGACTTTTCTCTTGATCAACTTGATGAGACTACGATTGACGCCCACTTGCCCATTTGCTTGAGCATAGTATGGAGATGATCTAATCAGCTTAATCCCCATGTCCGCACAAAATTTTCTAAATTCACGAAATAAAGACCGAACCTCCATCGATGTGATAGTTTGGGAATCCGAATCGATGGATGACATGTTCCTTCACAAAATTGATAACATCCTTGAATTTATCGACTTCATGGACAGCCTCTACCCATTTAGTGAAGTAGTCGGTGATAGCCAGAATCCACATGTGGCCTTTGCTTGATGGAGGATTGATCTTGCCGATCATGTCCATGCCCCAACCTCGGAATGGCCAAGGCTTGATGATGGGGTTCATTCTTGGTACCATCTGGATTTTTCCAAATTTCGACATGCTTGACACCCTTTAGTAGTTGAAACAGTCCTCAAGCATGGTGGGCCAATAAAACCCTGATCGCTTTGATCAACCATTTCATCTTATGAGACGATTGGTGAGTTCCACAGCGCCTTCGTACCTCGTGTAGGAGCTGATTGGCCTCTGTTGTCCCAAGCACTTGAGCAATAGCCCTTCCAGAGTCTGTAAAACATGTCATCCCCAATAAGCACGTACTTCATGGCTTTGTACCTTATCCGTTTAGGTGCCCCGAGCCGAATCTTTCAAGTAATTGAAGATATCGGCTCCGATCGTCCTTCGAGGCGTACTGAACGTCGGCTCCTTCTTCCACATCCTTGTATCCTAAAGCCATCTGCAAGATCGTTCGCCTCGGTATTCTGCGCTCGTGGGATCCAAGTGAAGTTGATGTACCGGAATTGTCATCAGCTCAAGGCAAGGTGCAGCCATAATGGGAAGAGGGACTCGCTCGCACTTGTAGTCCTCCGTGAGCTGGGAAATCACCAACTTGGAGTCCCCAAAATTTCCTTGCTTCGCTCGAGGAGTAACTCCATCCTTGCGTATCGCCTCGCACTCGGCTACATTGTTAGTGCGAGAGGTAGACAATCGATGGAGAAGGAAAATGTTGCCCCTCGGGGCGACACGAGTAAAATGCCGATGCCGCAGCCATCGTCACAAACTGATCCATCGAAAAACATAGCCCACGCTCTTATGGACAGTGCGGCTATGTTAGTGTTGATCCTTTCAGCGATAAGATCAGCCAGCGCTTTGTCCCTTTCGCGGGTTGATACGGATGTCAAACTCGACAATGCAAACATCCATTTGCCCACCGGCCTTTTAACATAGGAGCCGACAAAGATGTGCTTTATGACGCCGATTTGCATATGATGATGATCTCTGCGATAGCAAAATGTCGCAACTTGGTGCGGGTGAAAACAGGCGAGAGGCACAACTTATCGATATCAGGTACCTTGTCTCGTCGGCCCAAAGATCCTCCCGCTTATGTAAAAGACGCACCCAGCCCATCATAAACTTGCACCACTACCGAGGCGATGGATGTGTCACCATCGACAAGTAAATGTAGAATGGCTGTCGGTGAGGTGGAACTAACACCTGGCGGATTTGTCGATATTCTTTGATCTCGCCAAAGGCGTTGTTGCTCGCTTCCAATGAATTCCTCGCCGATTTGATTTTAACTAGTCCCATGAACGGCTCAATCCTTCCCGACAGATTGGAGATGAATCGTCTGAAGTTGATCTTGCCGATAAGGGACTGCTTCTTTCTTTGTGGTGGGTGGCTTCATCGTTTGCCTCGACTTTTCAGGCCGATCTCAATTCGCGTTCATGGACCAAAAACCCAAGAACCGACCGCCGTCACCCGAAAGCGCACTTCTTTGGATTCATCCGTAGGCGAATTTTCTTGTTCGGTCCAGACGCGTGCAGATCGTCAAGTGTCCGCTCGTGCCGACTTGATCACCACGTCATCGATGTAAATTTCCACCGGTTTGCCGATCGGATCATGGAAGATATAATTCATGGCCCTTTGGTACGTGCGCCGCATTTTCAGTCAAACGTCATGACTACATATTCAAATAACCCCACGGACCCTGAATGCAGTCTTGTGTATGTCTTCTGGAGCCATGAAGATCTGATTGTACCCGGCATTGCCGTCCATGAAGCTCAAATTTTATGACCAGCTCGCATTGATTAATGTTTACCACCGCATCGGATACTCATCCTTTGGGGTAGCTCTGTTGAGATCTCGAAAATCTATAGCAACCCGCCATTGGCCACTCTTCTTCTCGACAGGTACGATACTAGAAATCCACTCAGCATACCTGCATGGTCTGATCAAATTGGCTGTCAACATTTTTTCGACCTCTTTCTTGACTTCTTCCAGAATTTCGGCCTTCATTTGTCGTGTCGGCTCTGAAACGGCGAAATCCTTTTTGAGCGAGACGATGCTCGATGATGCTCTGTCTAGTCGCATCTGTGTAGTCCCAGCAAGCAATGGATATTGTTTCAACAGGCTATCATCGGGCCCGCAGACTTGGCTCTAACTTCTGGCTGATAAATGTTGGTCGTGGCTTATCCCGGGACCAATGTCGACCTCTTCTAGCTCATCGGATGTAAACCCGTACCCTAGCTTTCCGTCACCTGTCAAATCGACGCTAAACACAGGGCAAACGGTGGGTGAGGACAACAAAAATAATTTGGGCCGATCGCCTGAATCGGCCCCCTTTTTGCTTGCATCTGTCAAGGACGGTTTACACCTTATTATTTTACAGTGGCAGAGCATCTCTCCGCTACGACTACATGAACTGCTTGTCGTATGATCGCTGCTTTTTATTTTTTGTGGCCGATCGCAGGGATCGGCCGTACCGCAGATGATCGTGGGCTTTTCTACTCTGTAAGGCCAGTGGATAAGACCAGCCTCACCCCGTTTTTTGTAGCTTCAATACGCTCGCAGCCGTCTAGATTGATTCCAGAGATCGGCTCTTGGTCTTCTGCTTCCCAGACGTTCATGCCAGCTATGGAGATCTCGATGGAATCGTCTGCGTGGATGACCTCCGCTTCGTCTCCATCCCCGATCGTGCATCGATGCATTGTGGACGGGATGCAATTAGCGTGAATCCAATCCCTTCCTAGCAAGATGTGTAAGTGCTCTTGCTGTCCACGAAGAATGACGTGTACGGTTTTCCCCGCCCGTCAAGTCCACGCTCAAGACGCCTTGTGTTCCCAAGAAGCCGGCGTTGAAGTCGCTCAACGTGACGTTGGTCTTGATCAGATCTGCAGTGGAGCGTCCCAAACGTCGTAGCATGGAGTATGGCATGATATTGACTGCCGCTCCGGTGTCCACCAACATCTTGCTGACAGGTTGCCCATTAATGTAACCTCGCAGGCTGTGGCTTTCGGGATGTTTGTAACCCTTCTCACGTGGCTTCTCAAAGATAACCGCCGTGGGCCGATCAAAATTGTGCCACGAGTAGCTCATCGGTTCTTGGCGCGAGATTACGGGAGCACGAACACCATGTTAGTTAGCCGATGTCTTTGCATCGGCTCTTACCGGTTTGGGGCGCCACTCTTTCCTGGTGGCGGTCTTCCGTTTCCACATCTCTCACTTTGACAGCAGATCAGGCGTGCTTTCTTCAAAGCGTGGAATCTGCGCTTGACTTCCTCTAGAATTCGCCGCTGCACTCTACGCTTCGGGTATGTTCGAGTCCGTCGGGGCACCACCTTGGACGGTGATACCTGTCTTTGACCTTGTCATCCTTCGCTCCTCGAGGTCTCCTGCCGAGTGGACTCCTTGTGTCTGCCTGGGCGGAAGGCCCTAGGCGTTTGAATCTCGACACCGGCCTCGTGTCCTCTTCTCGCTGGTTGCATTCCGGCGCTTGTCGATCGTAGGCAATCGGCTCATTCCGGTGCCCAGCAATACTTGAAGAAAGGACAATCCCAATGCCTAGCTGCGCCTTCTTCCTTCTCTTCGACGGTCCCTAGCACGGTGCTCATATCTTCGTCGTCTCTGTCGTGCTTGGCGTTGGTCATCTTGGCGCTCATACTTGTTCGGGAGATGCGTGGAATGTGGCTTCCGATATCGCACTCTCCTCACTTGTTCCTCTGTTAATCGCTTGTCATTGTGGGGCGGTCGCATGGACTAGCCTCCTTTCTTTCCTTGCCCGGAGCGACCACCGTTCTCTTTATGCGTGTCATGGTGGTATCGACCGCCATGTTAACGCCGAACGAAATCCAGCTTACGCCTCGCGGGCTTCGAGTTCTACCATGTTGACGCCAGGAAATGGGTTTGTGTCCACTTTCATGGCGAACTGCCAAGGATCGACCTTGTTCTATCGCCATTTGGATTTGGCGGCGAAGCTCCTTGCACTCGTTGGTGGTGTGAGTGAACGAATGATGCCACTTGCGGTATGGTCTCCGTTCATCTCCGAGCGTAGGGATTTTGTGGCCTTGGGTAATCTCGTTGCTTCTCCTTCAAAGATAGATCGAATATCTCGGCTTTGCTCACATCAAGTCGAACCCTTTCGCAGGCCCTTCTTTATTTCACCCATTTGCAGCCACAGGATCGCCCCGAGCCCACTCAGCTACGGCCACCTCCTGGTCTGCGTCGGATCTTCTTCTTCCGCATCGACCGGGCTTATCGGACGCTTGAATTTGTCTTGGTACAACTCGGTGGCGCTGCTCATACATCGCCGGTTCGGGCCATGTGCGCCAATGAGTTGTATTCTACCGAATGCCAAGTCCTTGATGGGTCTTTGAGACCCAACATCGCCAGCTCGACGGCTTCCTTCTCGATCAAACGAGCCGAGTAACATCGGTTCTTGGCGATCTGAAGCTGGATGTACTCGGCTGATTTCTCCTCGCAGACTCGCCAGTCTGCAATGCCAGCCTCGGTAGCCTCGAATGGTCTTGGATGTGGAACTGCTCTTCCGCTTGCTTCCGGTATGAATTGAATCGGTGGCGAGGTGTACCACCCAAAGGCGTCCTGTCGAGATTGCAAGAATCTTACGCGATCCGATCGATGCGAAATCATGCCTAGTTGTGCGGTATCGCTTATGTGCTCGATCGAGCTTGACCCTTCCGACCGCCGAATCTTGAGAACTCGGGAGCTTATACTTGGGTGGCGGAATCAGATCAAACTTCGTTGGTGCGGCTTTGAATAGCCGATTGTCCTTCTCTTGACGGGTTTAACCGGTCCTCGGGATGGTACCGATTTGCTCCAATTGTTTGAGCCAGGGCTAGATTCTCATGACTTGCTCCATGGCATACTTGGCTAGCCACGTTTGTCGTCCATCCCAGCCATCGCTGCTCGACACTTTGCCCGGAAGATCTGCCCAGGGTTCCCGCGAAACTCCCCGTGGTTGCAATCTGTTTGGTGCGTGTCGTTATTGCAGTCCGGACGAGGCGCATATATATCTGTGGGATCTCCTTAGGTGGCTCGAACAGAATTGGCAATCGCTGGGTCGCCTCCAGCCTTGTAGACGACGTGGCCGGCCCCAGCGGTTACGGGCGGCAAGTGCGAACGGGATCTGCGGCCTGGTCTGGAGCGGTCTTTCCCCCTGGTGAGTCCCTAAAGTAGGGCCCGATGGAGAGTACTGATGCTTCATGATCTCCTGGACCACGTGAACCGCGACCCGCTCGAAAGCGTTCACCAAGCTCTCAGAATGGCGGTGCAGAGAATGAGCCACCATGTAGTTGACTTCCTGTCGTAGAGCCCTGGTGCGTTCCTCTTAAGGAAGAGACAGATCCACCTCATCGAGAGCGCCCTCGGGGGAGAACCCCTTCCACCTGATGCCATGCGTACGGGTCCTCTCGAAAGAGCCGATGAGATCTTCCTCGAAGAGGGCCTTGATCTCGTCGTACTTGGCCTTGTGCCCATCAGGTAGATCGTCGTACGTGACTGGCCTGTTCTCCATTGCAGCGTCAGATGTTGATGTCGACGTTGTTGAAGGTCCCACCGGGCGTGCCAGAATGTGTTGCCTGCCAAAACCCACGGCGCAGCGTGGCAACACGGAGAGCCGGAGGCTCCGGGGATGGTGGGCCTGGTCCCTCGGCGACGGCCATAAAAGCTCGCACACGCCTGGCTTGGTTCGATGCCACGACCTATACCGTCGGAAGGTGAAGGATTGCTCCGATTGATTTCTGCATGATAAACAAGTATCGTAAAATTCGAGCCGTGATCGGCTCCTGTTTCCACGTAAATCGGCTCTAAAGCCGATTGCCCCATGGTTCTGCGTTAGATTTATGATAACATGGGGTTTTGCTTGATCATTACAAGTTAAATCGATCTACGATAGTTTAATGTTTTCACCACATAAGCTGAACGTCCCACGCGTAATTGAGCCTAAATGCGTAAAGATGAAGAATATCAACCCTAGAAGGCCTAATAACCAACATAAAGCCAATTCGAACATCCTCTCTGAAACGAATAAGCCACATCCTTATGCATTACCGGATCGCTCAACCCGTTTGTAAGGCCTGATTACGTAGATATTAAACTAAACCTTGAACAAGGCACAACTATAACAGATCGAATCGACTAAATAAAGATCAAGCAGGTGCTACCCTTGCACTTTGGGACACGGTGCAAGGGTAGCAAGATAGCTAGAGGTAGCATAACCGGCGATAATAATGAAACAAAGCGATGCTAGCCTCAAACAATCTATGATAATGGTATTACTCGCCATCAACAACGCTTGATGCAGTAAAACCGGTAACAAAATAGTGAATCGCCTAGATCGCAAGATGCGATCTAGGCAGCATGGCACTTACTACCGAAAACCCTAAGAACAAGGGGTGGCGATGCGCCGAGATTGTGTTTGTCGTGAACGTGGTTGTTGTTTTCTTTCAATAACCCTAGGTACATATTTATAGTCCGGAGACTCTCTACTTTTGGAATAACTCTACAACTCTATCTTTACCTAAACATAAACGGAACCTAAACAAACACGAAACCTACTATGATACAAGATACACGGGCAATTTAGCCCAAATCTTCGCACTAGGCCGATCCAACAACACGTTGAATATATGTATCTTCTAAGCCCATCTTAATCACGGCCCATCTCCGTCTTTGGCCAAAATACGGTGATAACACCAGTTCATGGAAGCTCAGAACAACAACAACAACAATGAGAACAACCAGCCTCAGGGAGATGCTCTCACCAGGTTTCTGAGGCTAAGGCCAGCTAAGTTCTCTACTGCAACGGAACCAATGGTTCTTTGTGGTTGTTCGTTCAGTCAACAAGGATCCGTAGCTGTTGGATGCACGATCTTTGAGAAGGTGAGGTTTGCTCACCTCTTCGGAGGGACCAGCTTCTTGGTGGGACACTTTCGGATCACCCACCCTGGACCGTGACTTGGGCAATGTTTGAGGAAGGTTTCAGGACCAACCACGTGTCTTCAGGAGTTCTGAGCCTGAAGAGGAAGGAGTTTTGCAACTTGCGCCAAACCAACCGCACCGTGGTTGAGTATATCGAGGAGTTCAACAACCTGTCCCGTTATGCGCTTGAGGATGTCGACACCGATGCAAAAAGGAGGGAGAGATTCCTGGATGGCCTCAGTGATGAGCTTTCAGTGCAGCTACTGGTGGTTTATTGTCCCACTTTCCAGGAGCTCATGGACAAGGTTAGGATCTTGGAAGGGAATCACAAGCAGGTGGAAAACCGCAAGATAAAGAGCAACAATCACCACTCTGGTTCTCATCACAAGTCTCGCACTTCTTATGATCGATACTCCAAGCATGGAGGGAGTGACCATGGACATCATGGGAGCCATGACCGCCACCACCATGGGGGCGATGGACATCGCCATGATAACCACAAGAGCAACCACCACAGCCACAAGGGAGGACACTCTCACCATTCTGGAGGACACGGTGGACATGACCGCAACCGTGATCGCAGCTTTGTGAAGAAGGATCTGAGTGAGGTGACATGCTTCAAGTGTGGTCAGAAGGGACATTATGCAGACAACTGTCCGGAGAAGAAGGTGCTGAAGCCAACCAACAACCAGAAGGCCACAGTGAACCACATGAATGTGGAGGAGATCCAAGATGAGCCTGACCTTGTGATTGGTAAGTTTCCAATAAACGCTCACCCTGCACTTATACTTTTCGATACTGGTGCATCGCATTCATTCATATCAAGGGAATTTGTGGATAAGTATAAGTTACCTACTGAGTCTATGAAAGAGTCTATTAGAGTAAGCTCACCTGGAGGAGATATGATAGCTAGCGTAGGATGCCACGACTTAACTGTGAGGATTGGAGCACACAATTTCATTGCACATTTGGTAGTGTTGGAATCACAAGGGTTAGATGTTATTCTGGGTATGGATTGGATGTCTATGCATGGGGGACACATAGATTGTGCACAGCGAGCTATTTCACTCAAAACCCCGGATGGTAAGAGAATTAGGTTCAAGTCGGCTATACGACCGGGAAGGTGTAAGTTGAATTCTCTTAAGGGGGTTAGCATGGATACTGTGCCTGTGATTAAGGATTACCCCGACGTGTTTCCGGAAGAGCTGCCAGGGATGCCACCTGACAGGGAAGTGGAGTTTCTCATCGATCTGATGCCGGGAACAGGACCTATAGCAAAGAGACCATATAAGATGGATGTGGATGAGCTGAAGGAATTGAAGAAGCGGTTGAAGAGCGGTTGGACAAGGATTCATTCAGCCTAGTTCGTCGTCATGGGGTGCACCTGTTACATTTGTGGAGAAGAAAGATGACAAGAGATTAGTGGTGGACTATCGTCACCGAATGAGGTGACCATCAAGAACAAATACCCTGCGAACATAAATGATTTGTTTGATCAACTGGAAGGAGCAAAGGTGTTTAGCAAGATTGATGCAATCGGGCTACTTCCAATTGAAGATCCGGAGGAGTACATACCAAAACCGCTTTCACCACTAGGTATGGTTTATATGAGTATGATTATGTCTTTTGGACTAACGAATGCCCCGACATATTTCATGACCATGATGAACAAGGTATTTATGGAGTACTTGGACAAGTTCGTGGTGGTGTTTATTGATGACATCTTGATATATTCCAAGGATGATCGAGCATGAGAAACATCTGCATCGATTATGGAGAAGCTCGGGGAACACAAGTTGTATGCCAAATTCAGTAAGTGTGAATTCGGCTTAACCTTTGGATTTCTTGGACACGTGGTGTCGGAGAAGGAGTCGGTGTTGATCCAAGCAAAGTGACTGCAGAATCGAGTGGGAAGCCCAAGAATGCGGGAGATTCAAGCTTTTGGGACTTCTTGGATATTACAGAGGTTCATTGAAAACTTCTCCAAGATTGCTAAGCCGATGACAGAACTTCTGAAGAAGGAGAGGAAGTTTGAATGGACGGATGAGTGCGAAGCTAGCTTTCAGGAACTGAAGCGTCGACTAGTGACTGCACCTGTTCTGTGTTTACCAGATCTTCAGAAGGATTTCCAAGTGTACTGTGATGCTTCTCGACAGGGACTTGACAGTGTGCTGATGCAAGATGGGAGAGTGGTGTCATATGCCTCGCGGAAACTTAAACACCATGAGTGTAATTACCCCACAAACGACTTGGAGTTAGCGTCAGTGGTTCATGCGCTTAAGGTATGGAGGCACTACTTGATGGGGAAACACTGTGATGTGTACACCGACCACACGAGCCTGAAGTACATATTTACACAGAAGGAACTGAACATGAGGCAAAGGAGATGGTTGGAACTTACCAAGGACTATGATATGAATCTACAATACCACCCAGGAAAGGCCAATGTAGTAGCAGATGCTCTGAGCCGGAAGGTTTATGCCAATGGATTGACTGTTGGGGAATTGCCCGAGGATTTGTGTAAGCAATTCAAGGACCTTAGACTGGAGGTAGTGTCAGAAGGATATTTGGCAGCAATGGAAGTCCAACCAACGCTGCAGGACAGAATCAGGAAGGCTCAAGTGGGAGACAAAGAGATTGATGAAGTAAAGGAAAAGATGAAGGAGGATCGAGCAAGGGAATTCCGCGAGGATGAGAAAGGAAACTTGTGGTATGGAGATCGTTTGTGCGTTCCCAACGATCCGGAGATAAGGAAATTGATTCTGCAGCAAGCTCATGACTCGCCGTATTCCATACATCCGGGCAATACGAAGATGTATATGGACCTAAAGGACAGATTCTGGTGGAACAACATGAAGGGAGACATCGCTGAGCATATTTCCCTATGTGATGTGTGTAGCCGAGTGAAGGCGGAACACCAGAAGCCAGCAGGACTGCTACAGCCATTGCCCGTGCCGGATTGGAAGTGGGATAGCGTGGGAATGGATTTTATCACATGATTGCCCAGGACCAGGTCAGGATATGACTCCATTTGGGTAGTGGTCGACCATTTGACCAAGGTAGCCCACTTTATACCGGTGAAGACGACTTATACAAGTGCAAAGTTGGCCAAGATTTATATGGACAGAATTGTGTGCCTACATGGAGTTACCAAGAGCATTGTATCGGATAGAGGCACCCAATTTACCTCACATTTCTGGCGTCAGCTGCATGAGTCACTTGGGACTAGGTTGGAGTTTAGCACAGCGTTCCACCCCTAGACTGATGGGCAGACCGAGAGGGTGAATCAGATTTTGGAAGACATGCTGAGGGCTTGCGCTTTGGCTCATGGTTCTAGTTGGGACGAGAATTTGCCATATGCTGAGTTTTCCTACAACAACAGCTATCAAACCAGCATCAAGACGTCACCGTTCGATGTGCTATATGGGAAACGGTGTCGGACACCATTGCTATGGGATGGAGTGGGAGAACGTCAGTTGTTTGGGCCTGATTTGATCAAGGACGCTGAGGAGAAGGTCGCCTTGATTAGGGACAGGCTGAAGGTAGCACAATCAAGGCAGAAGAGCTACGGCGGCGTAGCAAGGAAGTGGTGTATGAGATAGGTGATAGAGCATACCTCAGAGTGTCGCCTCTTCGTGGAATCAAGAGATTTGGAATCAAGGGTAAGCTGGCACCTCGGTTTATTGGACCGTATCGGGTCTTAGCATGCAAGGGAGAAGTTGCATATCAGTTGGAGTTGCCAGAGGCTCTATCCGCTGTTCACAATGTGTTCCACGTGTCCCAGCTGAAGAAGTGCCATCCGGAGATGGTGGATACACCATTGAGAGACACTGTGCCACTAGAGGAGGTTCAGCTTGAGAACGACTTGACCTATGAGGAGAAGCCGGTCAAGATTCTGGAGACAGCGGAGAGGGTTACCCATACCAAGACGATCAGGTTTTGCAAGGTGCAATGGAGCCACCACACTGAAGAGGAAGCCACTTGGGAGCGTGAGGATGACATCCGAGAGGACTACCCACACCTATTTGCTAGCCGCGCCGAATCTCGGGGACGAGATTCATATTAAGGGGGTTAGTCTTGTCACATCCCAAATTTTAGATTTGGTTCTGCATATCATTCATGTCATTGCATCATGGTCTTCCATACAAAACTTCGGTTTAAAAAGATTCCGGTGAAACGATATTTGCAAACCCTATTTTGATTTGCTATAATGCTCCTACAAGAGGGTATACTAGGTTTGTATTTCCACCCTCTTTGGAAGCTAGTGGTGTTGATACAAAGGATCCTATGATGATCCTCTGGTTTTTACAAAAATTTAGAGACAAATTTCGCCCAATTCGGAGTTCGTACGAACAAGTTACGGTGGAAAAACTAAAACAGAAATTAGAAAAATAAAAGAACAAAAAAAGGGGAAAGCGGTAGCCCAAATTTCAGCCAACAAGATGCCACAAGAACATGCCGCACACAAGAACTACCGCCTCGCTGGCCACCGGCTGTGGGGCCCACTGTCATGACATCGCCACTGGCCGCGAACAGACTCCAACCGCTGCTTCGCCTGCACTGGGCACCCCCTCTTAGCCAAGGTGCCCTGCTCACCCGACCCCGCCGCCAAGATCAACGCCGCCGCCTCGATTCACCACGCCAGCCAGTAAGCGCCGCCTCTCTCTCCTCCTCGCCGCGCCTCCCAGACTGGCTCACGACCGCCGCCTCCTCTTTTCCCGCAGAACCTCGCCTGACGATCGCCCAGGCGCCGCCGACCACCTACAGCAGCCGCCTCCTCTCGCTGATGCCTGCCCCGAGCTCGCCGACGCTGTCGACCACCGCCGCCAGAGAGACCCGCCACCGCGCCGGAAGACCCCGCCGCCGCCAGTGAGCTCGCCGCCATTTCCTCCCTGCTGATCTTCGATCTACGGCCCGGATCGCTTGGAGACCGCGTGGTTGACTAGTTGACCAGTCAACCCGCGCTGAGTCAGCAGGGAATATTCTTGGAATATTTCCTTTCGATTTAAAATCTATTTAGAATTTGCAGAATTTAGTAGAATCTTGTAAAAATCATAGAAATTAATCTACTGGGCCAAAAATTGCAAATAAAATATGTGTAGATTCAGTAAGTCGTGTAGAATCTTGCTGTACTATTGTTTTACACTTTTGCAGCAAGATTTTGTCCAGATTAATTAAATGAGTTATTGGCCTTTTTGGAGTAATTAATTCGTAGAAAAAGATCTGTAACTCCAAAAATTGCAAATAATATGTCCCTGGAATCAGTAGAAAATGGGGAATATCAAAGTGAATTAAAAGGTTTGGCTTACAGTAAAAACTTTTGTAGAAACTATTTAATGGCTTTCTGCAGTATTTTAATTACTCAGGGAGTTGTATAATTCCTTTTTGGTAAATTCCAGCTGGTACTGTTCCTAATTAGCAATGCCTATACAGTAGAATTTTCCCAAGATTTTACAAACAGTATGTTAACAGTAGTGAATTATTTGGGTTCTAGCTCTAGTTTTGAGCATTATAAATTGCATAATAGTTTTCCTTGCGCTAAAATTATTTTCCATGCATGCATTAAGTAGCTTTACTGAATAAGATTATGTGGTGCTGCTGTAGCATCAATCCACTTGTCATGCATAAATCTTGCATCATCTTTGCTTGCATATGCTTGTGGATGGTTTGTTTATGAATGCAATTGCATCGTGTAGATTGTGACGAGTGCAACGCTTGCTCGTGTGTAGATTGTTCTTCCGACCGCTACAACCAAGGCAAGTAGATGCTACTTTGTTCATGATGTTGTCCTACTATTTTCAATGCATTGTCGTGTATTTTGTAGTTGCATGTGTAGGATGATACTATCGCTATGCTATGTCCTATTATGTGGTAGGGCTCTCCTTGTAGATGAACCACCGTTGGTAGATGTGCTTAGCCATGCTATGATGAACAAGGGCTGGGTTATATCACTGGAAGTTGTTTCTAAATGTGTTGGTTTGCTTGGACTTCTCCCTATCATCACCCAAAATGAGAGTGATGGTACGAGATGGGCTGTCCAAGTCACATGGGTAAAGTGTACTAACCCCTGCAGGGTGTATAATCTAATCGGTTAGCCGTGTCCCCGGTTATGGACATCTGAGTTACTTGATATTGATTCCATGACATGTTTCTCGCTCATTCCAATTTCATAATTGCTTTAATATTGTTGGGTTAACTTAATTGGGATCTTTTCAAAGAAAATCAAAAACTGTTTATGAAAGTAGGACAAAGGTATTTGCAAATGCAAGCTAGCCACAACTCCACTTGCCAGATATGCATGTAGATGTTAGCATTATTGTCCCCTTTAATAGCTCTACTTGCCATACATTCCATGTATTGACCCTTCGGGGCAGCTACGTTTCATGTTGCAGGATATTCCGATTCCGAGTAATCGATATAGGCCACGGTACTCCACTCGGCACTTGTTCACTTGTGGGCAATTTGAAGAATGGAGGATTTGCTTTATTTATGTTGTTACCTGAATAATTTGAGCTAGCCTTGAGCTAAGCTTTCATTGTAATAATGGTACTCTGTATCTTCATTATTTATGATACACGGATATTTTGCTATGTTATTCAACTTATTCTATTGTGGGCCAATGAACCGATCCAGGGATTGGCATGTCACATAGAAGCTACGGTCTTTTCAGAACCGTGGTGTTACATATTAATGGTTTTGTCTTTATGATTCTATCATGTCTGTGTTGTTTGTGATCTTGCATGCTCTCCATTGTTAGTAGCTATCTTGGCCAAGTATTTGTTAGTGACTCCAAGAGGGGGTATTTATGCTCGATAGTGGGTTCATGTCTCTAGTTTCCAAGGGAAGTGACAGAAATCTCTTCGGTTGTAGATGTGGTGTTTCTATTAGGGAGAAAACAACGGTCTCTTGTTCATGGAACATGTGGACTGTTTACCTTACACACTTTGCTTAAAGTAGTTGTCTGTTGCTTGCAACTTAATACTGGAGGGGGTTCGGATGATAACCTGAAGATGGACTTCTAGTCATAGATGCAGTTGGATGGCGTTCTATGTATCTTGTTGTATTGCCCAATCAACCTCATAGGATCTTTCTGACTAGTAACTGCACTCTGATGCCTTACTCAGTTCCTGTCAATTGCCCTGCTGTAATTCTTTTACCCTTTATGCCATGTTGTTTATCTAAGGAGAGCACCTCTAGTGGACTATGGACCCCGGTCCAATCTTTACCATTGATACATCTTCCATTGTTACTTGTTTACTTGCTGCAAACCATTACCTTCCACACCATACGTTTAATCCTTTGTTACAGCAAATTGGTGAGCTTGACAACCTCACTGATTCGTTGGGGCAAAGTCTTGAGTTTGTGTTGTGCAGGTCTCCGCGTTGCTTGCAACACCTATGTGATGTTTCCTTCCCCCTTCTGGTTCGATAACCTCGGTCTCAACTGAGGGAAAACTTGCTGCTTGCTGCTTCACACCTTGCTCTTGGGATTCCCAACAGGCTCCACATCAACAGGCGTCATCACGTGGCTAGACCACAACCTCACCCCTGGCGGGGGCAAGCCTCCATCCTCTCGTCGGCCACCAGAGAACCTTAGGCCCCAACCAAGAGGGCCGCGCTGCACGAAGCCCACATCCAGCATCGCACCTCCCCCATGTGAATGCTGCCATAGACCCATCTCTTGCCCCCATCTTATATGGACGGGTGATGGCTACAAGTGCACATATCGTTTTTTAGCTAGTTTAGAAGTTAAGATGTCGATCTCACAAGGATCCCAAAGGTAAGTGTTTATTGGTGAAACTAGTTTTCCATTGATATCCCCCATCTTATATGGACGGGGGTTCATCGTTATCCTCTTATCAAACTAGTTTCCCATTGATATCTTCGTGTCACTCAGGAGTCGCCGGTCTGCTAGCAAACAAGATTCTATCTATGTAGAACAAAGCATCATGTTGTCTAGGCCCTTGATTGGACAACAGGCATTAAGCATCCCATAGAAAGTCAAGCACACATAATATAGTAATTAATAATCAACCATAAACTTAATGGAAATTATATAGGCACATCACATCTCGCCAATCCCCTAAATCTCCCACGACCAAGGGAACTTACTCTCACATGATATAAGAAAGCATCATCGATATAATTAAATAAAGGGAGTTCTTCTTGATATTACCTTGGAGATCCACAATAAGAAATACAAATAAATCCAACACAACTCAAGATGGGAAGAACAATCTCAAACCCTAGTCTTGCAAGGTGGAGATCTCTCTCTCTCTCAATTACAAGTAATGGCATGGAGGTGTGGTGGCTAGGAGATCAAAGATCGTGGAGCGAGATGAAGAATGTCTTCCCCTTCTTCTCCGGATCTCTTCTTTCTCCCTTTTGTATGGGATGGCGGCTCGTGTGTTCTGTTTTCGACCTCGGCCTCTTCACGAAAGTTGTCCCTTTTAATAAGACGAAGGGGATGGCATCTATACGGCCGAAAAAAATATTCCCGTTGTATAGTTACTTGTTAAAGTTTCAGTAAATTCCCCTCGATTGCTTCCAAAACGATACTTGCTTGTTTTCGTCTAAATATTGTGTTTTTGCTGTTAAATCCCTCTGTTGATGTCCAGAACTTGAAACACATATTAAAAACCAAGTTTTCTTTGCTACCTAAGTATTAGCGTTAGTTAAAGCTATAAAACCATCAAATCCAAACGAAAACCATCATTAGAAACCATAAAATATGTGTAGAATCTCACAGCTATCAACGGGGCGCCGCCACCACCGCCAGAGCCGGCAGCAGCGGCGGCCGATGCGGAGAGGGTTGGGTGAGTTCTTAGGGGAGGATGGATAGGAGGCCCCTAGACCCGCCGGAGTCTCCTGGGGGCGGCTCGGGAGGGTTAGATCTCGGGAGGATCTCGGGATTTCTCTGGGAAGGAAAAACTCATAGTTTGCAATACTAACACCATAATGCATAACATTACAAACAAGTATGCTTGTATCATCATATTTATTTATTTCTAAAATCTAATGCAAAGCTATTTACAAGGTCTATTTTATTAGTTTTTCAGTTCTCACTAGTGCAGAGCCCCCCCTTTAACTCTGGTTGGGAGGGCCCTCTAACAGCGGTTCCCCAAACGCTGTTGAGGGTTCGGTGTTAGAGGGGGGGAGCTTTAACACCGGTTCGTATACGAACCGGTGTTAAAGGGTGGCGCACGTGGGGCTGCCACAAGCCTCAGTCCCCCCCCCTTTAACACCGGTTCGTATCTTCAACCGGTGTTAAAGGTTCTTCTGCCGCGGAAACAGAATGTGTACAAGAGAGAGGGTAACAGTACTCACGAGAAGTTGTAAGGCAATAGTATTTCCCTTTTGGTTTGTTGTCTCAGTAAATACTTTAGCAAGTAATCTTCTGTTTGCCCGGGTTTGTCTCTTACCACTTGTTCATGAACTCTATTTGGGTCAACGAACCCAATGTTAAAAGGGACTCCTTTCATGCATTCCATAACCTTTTTCCTGCATAATAGTATATACATATATGGTGAGCATATATATATATACATGCAATTAATGAAGTGAATGAGATGAGATAAAAATTACAGAAATAGTACTTACACACAATAAAGGCTGATGGCAGATTTGTCGAGTTCCTTCTGATTGAATAGAAAATCCAAGTCTTGAATGTTGAAGTCGATTGCGTCGTCTCCGCACAAGAAATCTGATCTCTTATATGCGCCATGATCCATTCTACCTTTCTCGTCTTGCAGAAATGAAGGTACCACTTGTGCAATTTTCGCATCTTTGTTGGTAGAGTCTTGAGCTCCTCTTTCTTGACGAGATTCTTCCCATACTTCCATGGCTGTATGGGGTTGGCATCGCATTTGGGCAAGTTGTCTCCCATGACGTTCAAGTATGCAATGTAAGTCATCCCCATCTCATTGGCCTTTCTTTGTAGCTCGCCTCGTAATCATTTACGGAGGAGCGCCTCGTGTGTCGAACATTTGAGCGGGCACATGATTGGTTTTCCGCCTCCGAGCATGGGAACTGTTTTCCGGGTGCCTCACGATCGCTACTTTCAGCCTCCCTACGGCTTTGCATCCGCCTTCAAAATCTGGCGCTAGTCCGCACAAGTGGGGTTTGTGTTTCAAAAGATTATTGTAAAACTTCTCCACCACATGGATCTATTTTCTCCTTTGGCTCGCCCGCCTAGGTGCAAAGAATTTCTTGACCTGTTCTTCCGAGATCCTATTGGTCTCCTCGCCGCGATTCCACGGTAAAACCGCAATGGCTTGGCGGAAGGCTGCGGACGTAGTTTTTGAACTCTTTGGCGACGGTTTCTCATGGATTTCTTTGTGGCAGTGCTACCGATGCTCCTCGTGGCAGTGCTCTTACGCTTCGAGGAGATGGATGAAGCACCGGAGATGGTCGACGGGCGGAGATGGCTGCAGCGCAGAGATGGCGACGGCCGAGATGGCTGCCACAGAGATGGCTAACGGGCCGGAGATGGCTGCCAGCAGAGATGGCCGACGGGCGAGATGGCTGCCACAGAGATAGCTCAAGCGGCTCGATCACGACGCTGGGAGACGGGGTGCAAGTGACTCCAATTTGGAAGCACAATGTGTTCCTTCTTCCAAAGAATGGTTGTTTTCACCGCAAATTTGAGTTGAGTTTCCCTTCACCGTAGCATGGTCAAGCTGTGCTTCCTCATATTCCTTCACAACCTCATCCACCCCAACAATAGCATAGCCATCCGAATCGGTCGGCAGTGGTAAGTTCCACCACCACAGGAGGTAAGGCATAGCCGATGTACCACCTTAATGGATAAGCCCATTAATCTCACATGCATCAGCGTGTTCGCTCTCCGTGATCTCATCCACGGGTATCTAGGACCCGTCATTTCAAGCGTGCACGCTCTCCGTGGAAGCCACACCGCTTCCACAGAAGTCCGGCCGGGCAGCTTCCAATGCGTGCTCTTCGTGCTGAGATGGGCCGGTAGCTTGATGGTTTCATAGCATTCACTTGCGCATACGCAAGTGCATGTTCTATCTGTCATCCGCTCAGACGCTTTTTCTTTTCTGCCGCCATCTGTAAGAGTCGCCCAATGCAAACCCATCCTTCCATGTCATACCCCCGTGCCTCGTGCATGTCCAGGTGTTATTTTTTACCGATGGCGTGTGAGCTGGTCATTCTCTGCTGGGATGGAAGGTCCCGGATGTTTCCTCGTATGCCGTGATGAGTTCAAAGGACGGGTTTGGCAAGGATGGTTGGGAAGATACACAATCCTGCTTCGGGTCCAACCTTGCCCGATCAGAGAACCAAGTCTTTGCACGAGGTCCCACCCATCCGTCTGGGTGTGATCCTCTCGCAGGCCTTCGCTTCCTCCCACTTAGGCCTCGAGATATGTAGCCACCGACCGCCCTCCGTGATATTCCTTCTTCAGGCATTAAGCGTATTGGTTTATGACCTCTTTTTAGCTATAGCACTTTTTATATGTCTCAAATTCGGGCCGTTGAGGTCTTATATTCGCATAATATGTCTTGAAATTTGAGTCTCGCGATTTGACAAATTTGTTCAATTTTGTCTTCCATTCATGAAAGCGCCAACCATCTTCTTCGAGTCCACTCTTTGACCTTTTCCTTTATAACTGGTTGTTTCATCCTCCTCTGGGAAGGGTGAAATTTACCAACAAGCGCTTTGGATCACATCGACAAAGGTACCGCCTTCTTTGGCTTATTCCAATTTTCAATTGTGATTGGATTTGGTCCCTAACAAGAACTCCAAATGACGTACAAATTTGTCTCAAGGCCTTCTTGGGCTCCATCGGCCGCCATCAACACGACCGCTTCGATCATGAACTTTGCACGATCTTTCAACCGGCTCGCTACCGCTTGCTCTTTTTTCGAGAAGAAGATGGTTGCGCTGGTCGATCCAGAGGGCTAAAAGAAGAAAGAAGCGTTAATTAATACATGTAGAAGAAGATTGTTGGTGGAAGTCACAGAGGCTTAATCAATGCATATACCTCGCCGGACTTTGTAACCATTAAATTGCGTTTCACCGAGTCTTCATCTTCTCCATGACTAGTACTTGAGCTGTCGTCATCATGTCCCTCCAAGTTCAGATATTGTGAGGTGCCTCATCAATAATGTTCTCCATTATTTCTTCTTCTTCAAGGTTTCTACTAAGTGGATCCATAGTTTCTAAAACAATAATATTATCTAGAGTAAGAGTGTAAACATTCAAGTGGACTTGGATTCATACACAAATATACATATTATTCATACCAAAATACACAAATAAATATACAAATGAAATTAAAACACTAGTTATGCTAGGAGCGGTGGATCAGGTAACACGGTTCACAAAGGATAACATGCATCAGATAGGATTACTCGGTCTACTAATAAAAGACTGTTTGAACCGAATGCATATGACGAGAATAAAATACTTTATAATCATAGGATTCATATGTATGAGTGCGGATTCTCTTGCCGTGTCCGTTGTTGGACTGGTTCTGCTCTTCGGTGGCGTTGACTTCAGCTTCGGGTTCGGTTCCTATTCGCGAGAACCAATCACCGGAAAAGAGAAAACAACTCTCAACACATGGCATGTGCAATGCTCATACAATATGGATGATATGACAAGTTAAACGGTGTTGAATTGAATCCTAAAACATGCTTGATCACTTTAGAGGGGGTTCCGAGGATCCAAACCCTAAACAGGGAATCATCGTAATCACCTATGGGGTTCAATTGCTTCTTCTAATTAAACTTGATATCAAAGTTGATTAACAATGTATAATTATAGCTTAGTTAGATAGATTTCATTTTCTGAACATTTTGGTATATTATTTGTATTTTTATGATTTAAAATGAATTAGTTATGAATTTCCCAAATTTTAATTCATTTTAAACATTTTGGAATATTTAAATTAATTTCCAAACTTGGGCCCACATGTCGACTTTTATTATTTTCAGAAAATATTTACGAATTGATTAAAACCCGACATGCATGGCCCAATGTCATATTTAATATTTACTGAAATTATTTACAAAATAATTAATAAAAGAAAATGAGTTATTGCCATGATGTCAAGATGACATCACAATGGAGCTCACCTCGATCGAGCAAGGATCCAATGATCCTGCTCGCTGGATGCTGGACGGGCGAGATAGAGAGAGGCGTCATGAGCTAGATAGTGGCGGCCTCCTGGAATGGTCGTGAGCACGACGACATGCTGCGCGGCGGGCTTGCAGATGCTCGTGGCGCCAGCGACAGAGAGCGAGAGGAGGCGAGAGAGGAGTTCTGTGAGGACCGCAGGCTCACCACGGATGCAACGGAGGGGTCGGCGAGGACCGTAATTGAACCTCTGGAGAGTACGCGTGGGCTGGACTTGAGGGTAGCGCGTGGGCTGGACTTGAGGGTAGCGCAGACAGGGGTTAGAGTCAGCGGCAGTGTCATAGGCCATGACGCTCTGGAGAGTCCGACCACGCCACCATAGCCGACGGCCGGCCTCGTTGAAGTTAGGAGGAGGGGGGCCATCCTCCTCGTGCCTGGCGAGCGCCCTCTCATGCCGATCCATGAAGAAGGCTTCCCAAGTAGGGAAATAGTCGGGATGCCATCTAGGATTCCTCCGCTGCTCCGGCGTGAGCTCGAAGTAGTAGTGGTTCGTGATGGCCATCCGGCGCGCCACACCTAGAGGGACAGGAGGAACTGCACGCCCGACGCCAAAGATCCAAATTGATGGGGACATAGTAGGCCCACGGCAGGGTAGTTCGAGTAAAAGCGCCTCCGCCTCAAGTTAGTGCTACGGTGGAAGCCATGGGAAAGAGTGATGAGGTTGCGATATGAGTCTAGAGATGTGCAATGACAATGGAGGCCAACCCCTACATATATATATAGTGAACTAAGGAAGAAATGGAGGAAGAATCGGAAGAAAATGGCGAAGAAAATGGCGGGAAAAAATGGCGGATGAACCTTAGTCCGGTGGAGACACCAACCGGACAAAACACGAGTCAAGACTAATAATAGGGGTGAGTGCATGTCGACATTATGTCGTATGCGGCGTGTACCTTGTCCGGATGGTGTCACCAACCGACTAAAGATGAACCTTTAGTCCCGGTTGAGACACCAACCGGACTAAAGATGAACCTTAGTCCCGGTTGTAGACACCATCCGCACAAAACACGAGTCAAGACTAATAGGGGTGAGTGTCGACATTATTTTGTAAGTGTCAACACTATGTCGAGCTGCTTGTACTATAAATAGGCATCCTTGTGAGTCCAGTCCTCCAGGGCTTTGAGGCAGGGACACCACTACGCCTTTCGTGGAGATGCCGACCTGAGCCTCCTCCGGCATCTCCGAGAAATCGGTCATAGAGGCACTCCTAATATGTGAAATTAGTTAGCTCCGGTGTATTGATCTAGTTAGAGAAGTTACAAAGCTGCAAGATGGTTTCGAGAGCAGGACACCACTACGGCCAGTTCTGTGGAGATGCCGACGAGCCTAGTCCTCCCAAGATCTCCAAGAAACTGGTCATAGAGTCACTCCCTAATATGTGACCGCTGCGTTTGGAGATCGATCTTAATGGTAAGTACGAATCGGACAACTTCTTCTCATAGTCCCGGTCCATCCACAAAACATGACTAACACTCAAGACATGTATTAATATTAAAAACATGAACTAGAGTTACATAATATGAGCATGAACTTCTTGGCATATGCCCTTTCCTTATGATCGCCAGACGTAACCATGGAGCATCTTCTTTACTTAACGGAATGCTTGGGCCGGTTTTCACCGTGAAGGGCGGAATTTCATCAAACTTATTATAATCTTGACATGTCTCTTTGTCCTCGATTCCCACGATGTTTCTTTTCCCCGAAAGAACTATGTGACGCTTTGGCTCATCATATGATGTATTCGTTTGCATATTTTTTTTTTTTTTTGGTCCGGAGGACATGTCCTTCACATAGAAAACCCGAGCCACATCATTGGCTAGGACGAATGGTTCGCCTAAGTTCTTCATAAGATTGTTGAGATCCACCATTGTCATTCCGCATTTCTTGTCTACCTCAACCCTCCTCGTTAGCTTGACCCATTTGCATCGAAACAAGGGGACCTTAAAATTAGGTCCATAGTCAAGTTCCCATATCTCCTCTATGAACCCATAATACGTGGTCTTTTGCCCATTGTCTTCGCTGCATCAAGCGGACACCACTGCTTTTGGTTGGTGCTCTTTTTATCTTGGCCTATCGTAAAATGTATTCCCATTTATCTCGCACTTGGAAAGTACATACAATGAAGACGGTGTCCTAGCCAACAAGTACAAATTGATCCCCAACAGTGGTGTTATTCGTGAGAAGTCTTTGCAGCCACCGCCAAAACTCGCCATGTGTTCACTTATAATCCATTCATCGACCGCCCGGTGTTTGAGGCGTATTAAATTCTTGTGTTCATTGATATACGGGCAACCAAGATAGATCTTTGTAAAACCGTAGTGTGCTTGATTGAGAGAATGCCCGTCCCTACATATCATTGCTTTACATCCTAGGGTGCCTTTTCGACGCAGCTTCCCCTCATGTCGTGATTCGGAACACCAATCTTTAAGGTCAGGAATAAAATCAACACGTAACTCAATGACCTCCTCTCATACATAGCCCTTGGAGATGCTTCCTTCGCCTAGCACGGTCATGAACATATTTCTTTAAGACTCCCATGTACCTCTCAAAGGGGAACATATTGTGTAGAAATATAGGACCGAGAATGGCAATCTCTTCTACTAGGTGAACCAGAGATGCGTCATAATATTGAAGAAGGATGGTGGGAACACCAACTCAAAGTCGACAAGACATTGGGCCACATCTGCTTGTAACCCCGTAGGCTTTCCGATCGATTACCTTCGAGATATTACATTGAGGAATGCACATAGCTTCACAATGGGTACTCGAACATTTTCGATAGAAGCCCCTCAATGCAATCGGAAGCAATTGTGTCATAATCACGTGGCGATCATGAGACTTCAGGTTTTGGAATTTTTTCTCTGCCATATTTATTATTCCCTTTATATTCGACGAAGCCGACGGGACCTTGAATCGCTTAGACATTCAAAAAGATTTCCTTCTGCTTTGGTAAGAGCGTAATGGCGGAGTTAAGTGGCATCGTTTACCTTCTCGTTCTCGGGATGCATAGGCTCTTCAGGGCCTTCGACGCTGGTCTGTCGTGCTTCCGGTGTATCTTTTGTCTTCCCATGAACTCCTAAAAGCCTAGCAGGTTCACTCAAACATTCTTCGTCACGTGCATCACGTCGATTGAAGCGGACCTCTAAGACTTTCCAATAGGGTAGGTCCCAAAATATAGATTGCTTCTTCCACATGGGCGTGTCCGCATCGTCATTCGAATGCAGACTGCCAGGACCTTTTCCAAAGATTACTTCTAGGTCCTTGACCATACCAAATACCTCCTCACCGGTACGGAGGGCAGGCTTCCTCCGGGGTTCTGCCAGACGTTTGAAATGCTTGCCTTTCTTTCTTACTGGATGCAGGTTCGGAAGAAATCGACGATACGCTAGGTACACAACCTTCTTACCTTTATCCAAATATACACTTTAAGTCTCATCTAAACAGTGTGTGCATGCATGGTATCCCTTGTTTGTCTGCCCTGAAATGTTACTAAGAGCAGGTCAATCATTGATGGTTACGAAAAGCAATGCTCATAGGTCAAATGGCTCCCCTTTGTGCTCATCCCACATACGTACACCTGGTTTGTCCCACAGCTGTAAATGTTCTTCAGCTAATGGCCTTAGGTACACATAAATGTCGTTGCCCGGTTGCCTCGGGCCTTGGATGAGCACTGGCATCATAATGAACTTCCTCTTCATGCACAACCAAGGAGGAAGGTTATAGATACATAGAGTCACAGGCCAGGTGCTGTGACTGCAGCTCTGCTCACCAAAAGGATTCATGCCATCTGTACTTAGACCAAACCTTAAGTTCCTTGTGTCACGTATGGAAGTCCGGTACTCGCCGACTTTTCTCCACGTGACCCATCAGCGGGTGTCTCAACATCGCGTCTTTCTTACGGTCTTCCATGTGCCATCGCAATAACTTGGCATGCTCTTTATTTCAAGAGACGTTTAACCGTGGTATTATAGGAGCATACCACATAACCTTGGCGGAACCTTCTTCCTAGGGGCCTCGCCTCAACATCGCCAGATCGCCTAAATCGATCTTATACCGCAGTGAAGTGCATACCGGCATGCATCCAAATTCTCGTACTTCTCATGCGGTAGAGGATGCAGTCATTAATGCAGTATGTATCTTCCGCGTCTAATCCTAGAGGGCGAAAACCTTCTTTGCTTGGTATGTCTTGTGCAACTCATTATTTCTTGGAAGAAGATTCTTCATTTTACCAACAACTTTGAAAATGCTGTCGGTCACCATTCTCGCCTTCCATTGCAGCAAATCCAGTGTGGCACCTAGCTTTTTGTGGCCATCTTCGCAAGTTGGATACAACAATGTTTTGTGATCCTTTAACATCTGCTCCAGCTTCTCCTTCTCCTTTTCAGTTTCACATTCTTCCTTTGCATCAATAATGGCCCGACCAAGATCGCCATCACGGGCCCATCCGCCCTCTTGTTCTTCATTATCTACCTCCTTTGCATTATCATCATATTCAGGATACATATTATGATAGTTTTCATCATCCTCTTCTTCTTCGTTGTCTTCCATCACAACCCCTTTTTCTCCGTGCTTGGTCCAACAATTATAGCTGGGCATGAAACCGGATCGAAGCAGGTGGGCGTGAATGGTTCTCGTATTTGAGTAGTCTTTCTTGTTCGACGGTGAACACACGGACACATAAAACCATTGTGACCACGGTTTGCATTAGCCACAACGATGAAATTTTGGAGGCCCGTAATGTACTCGGAAGTGCGGCGGTCACCGTACATCCATTGCCGATTCATCTGCATTAATATGTAGTATATATCAAAAAATAATAGGGAGATGACCATTTATATATATAGTACATCAATGACACATGAAACTATAGTTGCCGACCTCGACCGAGACGGAAAGAGCAAAAAGAAAGCTTATTTTGAGCTCTCGGGCATTTCACCGAACACCTCTAGTGCATATGAAAAAAACACAAACTAGCACTCTTCACACCCTCTTGCTAGGCTCCAAAATGTGAAAGAATGGAAGAGTGGGGTGTGTGTGGGCTGTGGTGTCTTATATAGCCCCTTAACACCGGTTCATGCCACGAACCGTTTTAAAGGGTCTGAACATCGGTGCTGGGACCTTTAACACCGGTTCGTGGCACGAACCGGTGTTAAAGGGGGGCTCCTTTAATGCCGCAGGGGCCACGCTGGTACGGCCCCCCCTTTAACACCGGTTCGTAGAAGAACCGGTGTTAAAGCCCCTTTTCGGGATCAACAAAAGACCTCGTTTCCACTAGTGTCTATATTTCATGAACATTAATATAGAGAATGATATTGATATGACCTCTCTTTATCAATGAATCTCCCATCGTGCAAGGCATAAGAATGTGTCGCCACAAAGGTCCCATTATTAGATTTACACAATGATATCACCGTTGCTACTTGATTCCTAGCCTCGGTGGTCAAGAAAACCAGTTTATAGTTGGAGCTAGCGTCCTCTTGATGGGTGTGTCGACATAACTCACTCAAGCTGTCCAGAAATTAAACAAAAGTGGCCCCACCAAGGAGGTCTACAAAAGATCCATATATATGAAAACATAAAGGCTGCCATCGAGCTATGCATGTGGATTCTAATGAGGATATATCTGTAGGTTGTCCGCTAGGACCTAAGCATAGTTATTTTATCGGCCTAGAGGAAACACCAATGTGTTGTACATTTCCCATGATGATAAATGTCCAGGGAAGGTAGTTTTGAACAACTAACTTAGAAATAAATCAGGTAAGTTTTCTATAATCCTTAAAATTAAATTGAAGATATATTTCTCCCTCTAAATTATAAGAATATATTCATGGCCATTGAACTACCTAATACCTCTTTCTCCATATATAGTTCTTATATGTGCTAGAGTAAATTTTCGTAAATCCATAATTCTAGCTACATCCTTGAAAAGTTAAATACACGTGCATGCAATCCACTAAGGAGGAAGAATTACCTAATTTTATAAAACTTATTATTCAACTTGGTTATATTTTAGATGGAACAAAAGGAAATAAACCATGTTCTCAATGCATGACTAAACTTTCGCGCCACCATCTGTTAAGTCCGGAAACAAATGGGGAGTGATAATCCTACATCAAAACTTTATTACAAAACAACTGTCCCATTATTTATTAGATATTATGAGATAAATATGTCTAGTTGCAACATATATTTGGAGCCATATAGGTACCGTACTTGATAAGGAGTCATAGCATCAGGGGCGGACCCAGCCAGAAAATTGAGTGGGGGCAATTTAGACGAGTGGGGGCATTTCTAGTATAATTTTAATTTTTTTAGAACCATTTCCTTTTAAATATGAATGAATTACACTAGAATTCAAAAAATTGAGTGGGGGCCACTGCCCCCACTCGGCTCTACATGGGTCCACCCCTGCATAGCATAAACAATCATAAAGTAGTGTAATTTACATGATACTAGTTAACGCTACTAACATAAAAATGCATAACAATAAAAACAAGTATCCTAGTATCATCATATTTATTTATTTATAAATTTTAATGCAAAGCTATTTAAAAGGTCTATTTCTATTAGTTTTTCTAGTTCTACGTGCCATGATACTGTAATAGAATATCATACTGATACGAACAATCTTTATTAATTGTTATGCCACATCGGCTTATTATCGATTGTACTGCAATATACATCAATGAATCATCGTGCGAGGAATAAGATTGTGACACCACAAAGGTGGCATTATTAGATTTACAAAGGATATCACACTTGCTAATTGATTCGAAACTGCTTGAGAAGTAGATGAAGAGTGAAGGTCCAACGGAAGTCCTAGATCTTGCATATAATTAGCCGACATATGTTTATCTCTTCTCACTGAAGCTTTTTAAGTCTCTTAATAGATATAGTCTTTTCTTTCTCAACTGGGCAGTACTTGGCTCCCACAAGATCACCCACCTTGCTGATAACCTAAATTATTTGGATCAATTTAACACATCAGTGCATCACATGATCCATAATCTCATACTATTCATGTATCAGATCAATTATACTGATGTTCTTAGTGTGAACATGTTGCATTTGAATGGAGTGTGGACGTTACCTCCAAACCTCTTATAAGATCGTCCCTGGAATGGGAAGCTGAGATACATATCCTTGCTCTAGCAAGTAGTAGCGGCGTAGCAGGATATGCAATAGTACAAACAGCAACCTATATTATGCAACATGAAACATTAGTAAGAGCAACTCAAACTTGACTTGTTAGAAAAAACTCACATTTTGACAATACTAGTTTATTATGCGAAAACTCACATTTTTTCTAAGGCACTCCCTTGAGAATGCAGGCATCTTAGCGGGGTTGTAAAGCATAATTGGCATGACAGGTGAGTCATTATCTCCTAGAACCTCAAAACCCATTTTCTTAAGCTCTAAACGAAAAAAATTGCCGTTCTCCCGGATCTGAGCAAGTTTCTTGGCTCCTATTTTGAGCAGTGACTAGATTAGGAATTTCATCAACATAAGATGGACACATACAACATATGAATACTTGTATCCTCATTCTGAGGGTATGTACCTCTGTTAGATCCATCCTCCCCAAGGATAACCTTCATTGCGGAGATGACCTGCTGGGCTGCTGGAGGTGAGATGGATGTTGCATATATGTGGGCTGGGCATGCATGCTTGAGATGGTGTATGATCTCCTACAAAAGTGAATGACCTAGTGATAAGTTTTATCAAATCTGTACATCTTCGAACACGAACTGGTAAGTATCTTGTGCATACCTTTGATGCTGCAATGTAACCTCCACACGATCCAAATGATTTTGTAAATGTTCCCATCATAATATCAACATCAGCTGGATCCACTCCCATTAGTTCACATACACCTCTCCCCGTCTTTCCAATGGCTCCAATACTATGTGCCTCATCTAAATATGTGTAAGCCTATATATATAGTATATATATATGTTAAGATGTTTAAGAACTCTAGTCAATTCAATACAGCAAAATAAATACTTCGCTAGCAGTTTGATGTTAGCAGGTGAGCACAACTAATATGCTCTGTATGGGAGGAACCCTATATGATATAGAGTGTTCCTAGAAAACAAGCAGAAGTGGATCGGTATGCACAATTCTCAAACCTTATACTTCTTGCAGACAGCCATAATCCCAGGTAGGTTGCACATCTCGCCTTCCATGCTATAAATTCCTTCCATAATCACAATTATCTTCTTCCAAGGCTTGTGCGTGTGATCTTGCCCCTCTGCAATCTGCTCCCTCAATACATGTTCCAAATGTGCAGGGTCTGGAGGAAAATAGTGGAAACATTAAAGTACATGTTATATATATATGACATGAAGTTCTCCTGAATGATTCCAAAAGGAAAATAAATGAGCTGTTGCAGAACTTACTGTTATGTTTGAAAACCTTGATCGTAGCCCCTGAAAATCTAGATCCATTCACTATTGAATTGTGGTTCAGCGAATCACTAACTATTAGTCCCCCCTGAAATAATTATTACTATACACATTAGCTCCAGCATGTATAAAAAGAAGAGGAGAAGAAAATGACCTCGCCACATATATATCTACCTTCCCAATCAATGTAGGAATGATCGCAGAGTTTGTGACATAGCCCATGCCAAAAACAATAGCCGCGGGCTTGCGAACAAATCGTGCCACCAGCTCCTCAAGCTCTGTGTGGAGCTTGGTATTTCCTAAGATCATGCATACATAAATGACTTGACCTCTGCACTTTACTGGAGTGCTAATTAAGTATACTTTCACACAAAAAATTAAGAAGGAAAAAACTCCAAATCGTAGTACTAGTTATGTAGGGATAGAATAAAATAAAATTAATTCCTCCAGATATTCAGCTAGATATTCTAAACTGAATATTTGGATGAACTAGTGTTTGTAAACGGTGCACATTCAATCTTGTTAGAATTTTCAAGTTGCGGAACTAGTGTTTTATCTATTTTGGAGAGGGCAAATAAAAGTACTTTCCCCTAGAGATCAAGGTGGGCCCACAAGTTAAAATAAAAGCACTGATGTATTTACTCTAACTTAGTGCAAACTAGTCGGTAGATTTACTTTTTTTCTTTCGCTGGTATACGTTCGTCGCTGCTTAGATCTAGACCGCTGCATTTTGACTTGAAAACCTTGATCTCTACGAGAAAGTGCTTTTATTTGCCCTCTCCATTAATTCAGCTTACTTCTCGAGACTCTCGTTATCTTTCTAATGGAATCGGGAATCTCTGATTCCTATTGCACTAAAAAAGATCCTACTTCTAGAGAAAAAGATTCTTGTTTTAAACTAACTAGGGACAATAATAGAAATATATTAGGGGATCTGGTTTTAGCAGAAGATTAATACATGATTCACATATAAATAGACGCAATGGTCTGGCTAAGACACTACAGGAAACGTGCCAAGGGCCGGCCACCCTCAGCATAGCCCAGGTTGCGCCGTCGACACATGTTGTGCCAAGGGCGGCCATTGACGTATCACCCTCGGCACAAGCCCTTGATGGCGTAGCCCACACCGTCGTCGGTGTAGGAGCTGCCTTCAGGGCATAGAGAGGTGGGCCAAAGGCCCAGACTGCCCATCGGCATAGGCCAGCGGGTCCGTTAACGACCGTTTGGCCTGGTGCACAGACTGGTCGTTGACACAGGCCCGACCAGCCCAGCCTAGGACGCGCCGCGTGGCACCATGGTGAGGCGTCGGCACAGGCCCGGCTAGCCCAGCCCAGCCCAGCAAGCGCCACGTGACACCGTGGCGAGGCTGTGCCGAGGGCTTTGCTGTCAGCACAAGACCGGCCAGCCCAGCCTAGCAAGCGCCACATGGCACAGTGGCGAGGCTGTGCCGAGGGCTTTGCTGCCGGCACAGGCCCAGCCAGCCCATCCCAGCAAGCGCCTGGCACACTCTGCTGGCGATGCTGTGCCGAGGGTTTTGTCGTCGGCACAGGCATGCCATTTGGCCCAGCACAGCTCCCGCCCTGGTACCTACCGCGAGCTACTTCTAATCCTACCGCGTGGGCACCATCTGCTTCAGTGCTCCTCCCTCCCGCAAATTCGATTACATCAACGGCCAAGATCACTCCGTACCCTCCCATAATTAAGGGTATAATAGACATTAGCTAATAATTAAGTCAAATTAGAACTATGGAAACTGTAACTCCGTAAGGCCCATTGAAACACGTAACTCAGCGACAAGTGCTGGCACGCCCACTGCGGTGGCGGCACGGCATCAATGCGAGGAGGCTGCAGGCTGCTCCTGGGCGTGCACGGCCGCTGCGCCATCAAAACCATGAGTTTTGTAATTTCATACTGTTCGTTGGTGCTTGTGGTTGTCAATCCCTTGCTCTGGCTGCAGCACAACAACAGCTGAGGCCACGCCGGTCATCCTGGGAGTCCTCGTCGCTGACGGCCGTGGACGAGACGACAAAGGTGACGACGAGTGATCACGGTGATCGGCCGCACGCTAGCGACATAGAGGAACCTATGAGCGGCTGCCGCGCCGGGATGGGGAGGCGCTGGTACGGATAGAGCCACACCATGGCTGGCTGGCGGCAGTACCTCCCCACGTCCTGTTCTTTCCAAGGCAAGGAGACGAAGATAGGAGGGGTCTAATTATTACCCATCAAATCTTAATTAGCGGCAACGTAGAAGGACGAAAATACCCTTTTTAAAAATAATCAGGGGGGGGGGGCACGCCTCCAAACATGTACGTACCTCCATCAACTCGGGCACTGCAGGTACTCGCGGAGTACTTTTTGAGCGACTCGATCACACGAGGGGTGCAGTACTCATCTGCTGCAGCAAAACCAAGGTAGTTGTAGGAACCCAAGTTAAGACACCTAGACGTTTCAGCGGTACGTCTGCATTGCATTCGAAGAAGACCAGACCACATTAGTTCTTTTGCGCCGTGGAATCACGAAACAAATATATATGAGCGGAAAACATATATACTGGAGTGTCTTGTGACTGTCATTTGATTGGCGCTCGACTATATCCAACCAAGCATCCGGCGCACTAGCGACAGGGCGGTCGAAGCAGTCCTGCCCACCGATTATGAAATGTCAATGTAGTCCTAGTAATTACATGCATGATCTGAGTTCCAACTCGATCGCTCACCTGCATGCGGAGGTGGACGCGGCGCCAGTAGAAATCCTCATACCCACAGCAAATGGGGGCGTAACCCTATCGAATTATCAGCACGAACAGCGTCAACACAAGAAGAAGAAGAAGAAGAAGAAGAAGAAGAAGAAGAAGAAGAAGAAGACCTTGAGGTTGCTGGATTTGACAGCATCAAGGATCCTGCAGAAGAAGTCGCGCAAGCGGCCGAAGGCGAAGATGAGTAAATAGCTGAATCGCGTGGTGAGCACGGTCAGGAACGGGGGGTTCACCATTGGACCTCCCGCCTCTCTAGCTTGGGATTTTCTTTGAACTTCGCCCCGCCGCGTCTCTAATTTATATTCGAACGGAGGAGGCACGTATGCACAACAGCCCGAAACTAATCGCCAACACTAGTAGGAATATGTTTACCATGGACACTGAGGGGGTGTTTGTTTGGGTTGAGGCTGGATGGATGTGCAGAGAAAGCTGTCGTCGAGAGAAAGTAGTTGTGTATGTAGGAAAAACAATTTTTCTAAGTTCGACCGTTTCATTCGCAAAAAAAAAAAGTTTGACCGTTTGATAATTTGGCAGGCTGTTTAGATGTATGCTGAGGAATTGTTTGAAATAGCCAAAATATTCCGAAAACAAGTATAACTGAAAAGACTAATTGAATGCCCGTGCGTTGCGCCGACGCACTTCCTCGCGTCTGGCTGCGGCTGTTGCAGGGTCCACGCCGATGTCGACGAGCGTGAGGAGGCTCTTGATGGATGCACCCAGCGGATTAGCGTCAGGATCTTGGGAGGAAGTTTCAGCTCGCTCAGCCAGATGCTCATGAGCGGGGCAAAGGTTGTGGCTCCCGTCGAAGCAGGCCATCATGACCTTCACGCAAGTGCTTGAGACGAGCCCGCTGCTGCTGGGGGCAACGGGTCGGCGAAGGTGAGCACCTCACGAGGGAACTGCAAGACCTCCACGCAAATGCAGTATGGAGCCACTCTCAGGGAAGGTGGCGTATGCGAAGCAGGAGGCATTGTCATGACGTAGTCGAAGGTGCCAAGCGTCAGCACAAGGCCGGAGATGACGCACTCGCCGGATGTGTCGCAGGTCCTGTGCGGAACGAGACTCCGGTCGGGTTTGCCATCATCAGAAGGTGCTCCACTATACCGTCGACCATAATCTCGCGCCGCCGCTCGAGCTTATACATAATGCACATGATTGTTTCCCTCATAACTCTGGTTTGGTACTATGAAGTCCTAACTCTGGTTTGGTACTCCGTGACAAGCATGCTGATATTATATAGTCTCTCGAAATAGGCTTTCGCCCCGCTATATTAATATAGCACACACTGATACACAAGTTCGAACAAAGAGAAGCTGGGGCAACAGCACAAACATGCCCAAAGAAAAAGAAATGAAGACAATGGTGAATTGACAGAAGATGATGACTCGCGATCGCTGCGCCCTCCAACTTATGCCCACCACACTCCCAAGCACCCCGTAGCGCCGAGTATCAAGCAACACCTTCAAGAAGGGGAGCACCATCGACACGGAGCTGCTGCGGACGCTGGCCCTAGGGTTTCCGACACTCGAGTAAAGTGGACAGAGGCTTCCCAAGACGCCTCCAGAAGGAATGGTGCCACTCGGCGGCACCGCTGTCAGGGTCGGACGACCCGGCAGATTTCTCCCGCCCGCCCACAAAAACCCCCGCACAACGGGCGCACCACCACCAAACTTCGACGCCCACCAACACGCGCCACCACGATCAGAAGTCACCAACACCGCCGCTTCGTGAACGCCGCACGCGACCAAGGACTTAAGACACGACATCGCCGGACCGAGAGAGCAGCCTCGCTGCTGGCCCACCTCCACCGCCAAGAGACGGCGGTCGTCGACAGAGCAGCGATGAGGCACGCCAGCCTTGGCAGGCCGGCCACGAAGGGCCGTAAAGCCCGGCCCGCTGCAGCAACAAGCGGGCACGACGCAGTCGCCCCTGGGCCTAGCACCGCCGCTGTCTCCACCTCCAGCGAGCACAGCCGCCGCCGTCCCCGCCTAAGCCCATCTGGACCCGCCAAGATGGCCAGATCTGGCGGGACAGCCCGCGGAGCTCGGACCATGTCGCCCGCCTTGCCGACGCCACCATGCCGACGCCGCCACCATCACCGCCACGGACCAGCATCTCCCGAGCTGCACCGCCGCCTAGGGTTACAGAGCCCGACTCGCTCACCATGGCGCGGGAAGGACAAGCCGCCGCCTGGCGTCGCCCGAGCCGGCGACCTGCGGCGGCGAAGGAGGGAGGAGGGAGGAGGCGGCGAGGCTGAAGCCCGTCGCCCTCGGGGCGAGCTCGTAAGCAGTTCGGGCCCGTCGCTGCCAATCTCCAGGCCGCCGATTGATATTATATAGTATATAAGCAATCTTATCCAGACACTTAGCTTATACATACAGTAACAAAAGCGATTGAACCATAATTTTATATGCTTATATCTGGAAAGCACAATTCAGAACACGTTGTTAGTACGTTTAGATTCTCAGCGATCCATCTGCGGAGCTATTCTTAAATTCTAAATTTCATTGTGCAGCTTGCGAATCGACTAAACTCCAATTTATTAGTATGAAAACTGCAGAATAATATGTGTTAGATGTATATATTTGTATATTGTATTTTTCCCATATGTTAGGGGGCTTCCTGCATATTTGCACATGTACCTGTACTACATATTGTGGCCTTTGGCCCCTAGAGGAATACAAGTTGCATATTCCTGACATGGTATCAGAGCTAGGTTAGCCTCCTCCTACTCGCAACTTCGTCGCTCCAGCCGCCACCGTCCCTGTCGCCGACAGCCTTGCCGTCGTCGTCGCCGCCGGTGTCGCCTGTCTACATCCAATTTCTGGCCGTCTGTCGTCGTCCTTTGTTTCTTCTCGGTCTATAGATCCGATCCAGATTCGTTCTCCACGAGTTCAGATCTGTTTCTTCTCGGTCAAGGTCCACGTGCGGTGCCTCTTCGTGCTTGCCGCGACCTCCTGCACGCACGTCCACGCGGGATCGATCGTCCTCCGTCTTCACGCCGCCAACTTCCGTCCTCGGTCTTCACACCTCCGTCCTTTACATCTAACACATACACCAGAAGAGAATATTGGGTACCGTCCTTTACTTCCTTTGCATCTACACACATACACACATACACCACCTGCCTACAAACCATCTACACCAGCACCCCACTTACCCTCCTGCATAACCTCCCACTGCAGCCTGGGGCCCGCCACCTGCAGGAAGCCTACCGCCCGCTTGGCGCTTCTGCCGGTGCTGATTTCGTCTGCTTGCGTCAGATCGATCTAATCTAGATCTGATCTGTGTCCAAAAAAAGAAGAGAGAGAGATATGTCTTCTTCATCGGCTTATGTTGCGATTCCTCGCTGCCCAGTGGTTTTTGATGGCGCGAATTACCCTGATTTCGCCGCCTTTATGCGCGTTCACATGCGCGGTCTCCGTCTTTGGGGTGTGCTCTCCGTGAGGTCTCATCCCCGTGCCCCCCTCCTGTGGCTCCTCTTCCACCGACCCGATTGTTCTCGGTACTGATGCTTCTCAGGAGGCCAAGGATGCTGCTCAGAGTGCTGATGATAGTGTTGTTGCTGCTTATGACCTGAAGTTCAAGCAGTACTCTTCTGACCTCGAGGCCTATCGACACGCGCTGACTACTTACACTCAGTGGGTTGATGAGGATGCTCGTGCTATTGCTATTCTCACCTCCAGTGTTCTGCCCCAGTATGCTGCTGAGTTCATGAGTCTCCCTACTGTTGCCGCTCAGTGGGCTCATTTTCTTCAGCGCTATCAGCCGTCTGGGGATGCTCTTTACCTGTCTGTGGTTCGCCAGGAGCATGCTCTCCAGCAGGGCGATTCTACTATTGATGAGTTCTATACTCAGAGTGTTGCTATCTGGCGTCAGCTTGATTCTCTTCGTACTGCTGTTTGTGGCACATGCTCGTGTTGCCAGATTGTACGCTCGGATTTTGAGTTTCACCGCATCTATGAGTTTCTGTCTCGGCTCCGCCAGGAGTTTGAGCCCCGGCGTGCTCAGCTGAATGCTCGTGGTCGTGTTCCACTCTCTGAGGTGTTGTCTGAGCATCAGGCTGAGGAGACCTGTCTCCGTGGTGCTGGTCTTCTTGCAGTTCCATCTGTGCTTGCTACATGTGGTCCTCCTATGCCGTATGTTCCCTCGACTCAGCCGCGGTCCTCTGTGCCGCCACCGATACTACCCACTCCTCCAGGTCAGGGTCAAAGTCAGCACCAGCAATTTCAGGGCCAGAGTCAGCACCAGCAGGCTCGTGGTCAGGGTCGCCGTGGTTTTCTTCGTCACTGCTCTTACTGTAACAAGGATGGCCACACTTGGGCCACCTGTTATACACGGGATCCCAGTTTACGTCAGCGACACCGTGCTCGTGGGCGGCTCCTTCGGATCTTCGCAGTTGCTCTCTCCGATCGGACATTATCGAGTCTTCGCAGTGCTTCTTGCTCTGTGCTCTTCTTGACACCTTTGCTGGTTGTGATCGATTCTTCAGGCCCTGTGCGACCACCACCTTCTACACAGTCAGGTACGTCCCCATGGTATTTGGATTCTGGAGCTTCTTTTCATATGACCTCTGAGTCTTCTTTTCTGTCCACTCTTCGTTCTCTCTCTTCTCTTGTCCGTGTTTTCACAGCTGATGGTACCTCTCTCCCTGTTTCTAGTCGGGGCACCCTCTCTACTTCTTCCTTTTCTGTTCCTGATATTTCTCATGTCCCTCTTCTTAAGATGAATCTGTTCTCTGCTAGCCAGCTTACTGACTTTGGTTGTCGCGTCATTCTTGATGCTGATTCTTGTGTTGTCCAGGACCGTCGCACGCAGGCCCTGGTTGGAGCTGTCCCTCGCAGCCATGACTCTTTAGGACTTTGGGAGTTAGAATGGCTTCGTGTTCCTTCTGCTGCCACTTCATCTTCTAGTTCTTCTCCGGTCGTCGCCTCTGCTACCAGCTCCTTTCAGTAGTGGCATCATCGTCTTGGTCACCTTTGTGACTCTCGCCTGTCGTCATTAGTTCATCGTGGTCTTTTGGGGTCTGTCTCAAGATATGGGTCTTTACATTGTCAGGGCTGTAGGTTGGGTAAACAGATTCAGCTTCTCTATCCTATTAGCGCGTCTGTATCTCAGCGACCTTTTGATTTAGTTCATTCAGATGTTTAGGGTCAGGGTCCTTTCGCTTCGAAAGGGGGCCATCGCTACTATATTTTATTCATCGATGATTTTTCTCGGTACACTTGGTTGTATTTTATGCGCTCTCGTAGTGAGGTGCTCTCCATATATCAGCGTTTTGCGACCATGGTCCATACTCAATATTCTACCCCCATTCGTGTGTTTCGTGTTGATTCTATTGGTGAGTATATCTCCCAGATGTTGCGAGGTGTCCTTGCTGAGCAGGGCACTCTTGCTCAGTTCTCCTGTCCTGGCGCCCATGCCCAGAATGGTGTTGCTGAGCGTAAGCATCGTCATCTTCTTGGGACCACTCGTGCCATGATGATTGCTTCTTCTCTTCCGCCGCATTTCTAGGCTGAGGCTGTTGCTACGTCCGCCTACCTCATCAACATTCAGCCTTCTGCTGCTCTGCAGGGTGGTATCCCTCTTGAGCGCCTATCTGGACAGTCTCCAGACTAATCCATGCTTCGCTTGTTTGGTTGTGTTTGCTATGTTCTCCTTGCTCCTCGCGAACGCACCAAACTAACTGCTCAGTCTGTTGAGTGTGTCATCCTTGGATACAGTGATGAGCATAAGGGCTATCGATGTTGGGACCCCGTTGGTCGTCGTATGCGTATCTCTCGTGATGTTACTTTTGATGAGACGCGTCCTTTCTATCCTCATCCCACCGCTGGTACCTACCCGTTGGAAGATATCTCTTTGCTTCTCTTGCCTGACACACCTCCTTCTACTCCTATTGTGTCTCTTCAGGATCTTCTCCCCCTGATGTCTCTTCTTCGACATCATCCGCCTCTGCTCCGTCTAGTTCTCCTAGTTCTCCTTGTTCTCCGGAGTCTTCCTCTGCTATACCTTCTTCTTCATCATCGCCTCCTGAGTCGTCTTCCTCTGATGAGCTTCCCTCTACTCATCATGTTCGTCAGCGTCGTGCCCCCAACCTTTACTCTCCCAGACAGTATGGTCTTTCTGTTGCCTCCGAGCCGACTTCTTATCGGGATGCTGAGCATCTTCCTTAATGGCAGTTGGCCATGGCTGAGGAGATTGTTGCGCTTGAGCGCACTGGCACCTGGGATCTTGTTTCTCCCCCTCCCGGTGTTCGTCCTATCACATGCAAGTGGGTCTATAAGATTAAGACCCGCTCTGATGGATCTCTTGAGCGCTATAAAGCGCGTCTTGTGGCTCGTGGTTTTCAGCAGGAGCATGGTCGTGACTATGATGAGACCTTTGCTCCTATGGCTCACATGACCACTTTGCGTACTCTTCTTGCTGTTGCTTCTGTTTGTCACTGGTTTGTGTCCCAGCTTGATGTTCAGAACGCCTTTCTCAATGGTGAGTTGAGTGAGGAGGTCTATATGCAGCCTCCTCCTAGGTATTCTGTTCCCGAGGGGATGGTTTGTCATCTTCGACGTTCTCTTTATGGCCTCAAACAGGCCCCCCGTGCCTGGTTTGAGCGCTTCGCATCTGTAGTGAGTGCTGCTGTTTTCTCCCCTAGTGCTCATGATCCAGCGCTGTTTGTTCACACTTCTCCTCGTGGACGCACTCTTCTTCTTCTCTATGTTGATGATATGATCATTACTGGTGATGATTCTGAGTATATCGCCTTCGTTAAGGCTCGCCTTCGTGATCAGTTTCTTATGACTGATCTTGGTCCTCTCCGATACTTTCTTGGGATTGAGGTCTCCTCCACTTCTGATGGCTTTTACAGCTCCCAGGAAAAGTATATTCAGGATCTTCTTGCTCGTGCTGCGCTTGGGGATGAGCGCACTGTTGAGACCCCTATGGAGCTTAATGTTAAGCTTCAACCTACTAATGGTGATCCTCTTCCTGATCCGACGCGTTATCGTCATCTTGTTGGGAGTCTTGTTTATCTTGCTGTCACTCGTCCTGACATCTCTTATCCAGTTCATATTCCGAATCAGTTTGTTTCTGCTCCCACCACTGTTCACTATAGTCATCTTCTCCGTGTTCTTCGTTATCTTCGGGGTATGATCACTCGTCGCCTTTTCTTTCCTCGTTCCAGCTCCCTCCAGCTCCAGTGCTATTCGGACGCTACGTGGGCGAGTGATCCTTCGGATCACCGTTCGCTTTCTGCTTACTGTGTGTTTCTTGGTGGTTCGCTCATTGCTTGGAAGACGAAGAAACAGACAGCGGTTTCCCGTTGAGTGTTGAGGCTGAGTTGCGTGCTATGGCCTTGTTGACTGCCGAGGTGACCTGGTTACGGTGGTTACTTGCGGATTTTATTACCACACCCACTCTGGTTTTGTCTGACAGTACATATGCTATTAGTGTTGCACGTGATCCGGTCAAGCATGAGCTTACCAAGCATATTGGTGTTGATGCTTTCTATACACGTGCTCAGGTGCAGGCTCGGGTTGTTACGCTTCAGTATGTGTCTTCAGATTACATTTGGCGGATTTCTTTACAAAGGCACAGACCAGAGCGCAGCATGATTTCTTACTCTCCAAACTCAGTGTTGTTGATCCACCATGAGTTTGAGAGGGGGTGTTAGATGTATATATTTGTATATTGTATTTTCCCCATATGTAAGGGGGCTTCCTGCATATTTGCACATGTACATGTACTATATATTGTGCCCTTTGCCCCTAGAGGAATACAAGTTGCATATTCCTGACAATGTGCACATGGTGCGTCCTTGTTTCTAAATAGATGTCTCAAATTTATCAGAATTTAGATAAATCTAGCACTATTTAGTATATAAATTCATCTAATTTTTAAAAAATCTAAGACATTTATTTTAGAAGCGGAGGGAGTACTATACCTTTACTGGCGTATGGTCCCCTAATCCTGATCTTGCCGGTGCGGTTCACTGGCAGCTACTCGCTGTTGTCCGGGTCGACAATCTTGGCCTCGGTGTTCGGCGACAGCAGCCCTGCCGTCTCGTACCGGCAGCTCTCCTCGGCCGAGTACAATGGTCGTGCTCTCCGTGAGGCTGTAACCCTGCAGGATCTCCACCTGCGGGTACTTCTCTCTGAACCCTTTGATGAGCTCCTTGCTGAGCGGCGCGCCGCCGGAAACGACCTTGCGCAGGTTTCCCAGCGGGAGTGGCTTGGGGTGCGCGAGCGGCAGGTAGGTGACCCTGTAGACGCTGAATCGGCGCAGCATCTCGGGGAGCTCGAGCACCACGACGGGGGCGGCGCAGTTGAGCAGCCCCGTGGCGAAGGCGACGAGACCGTAGACATGGAACATGGGCACCGTGCCGGCGCAGTCGGAGTCCTCGAGGCGGAACCGGTTCAGATCATGACGATCAGGAGTCAGGACCATGGAGACGAGGTTCGGGTGCTTGGCCGTGACGCAATTGCTGGGGCCATGGTGCTGGGCAAGTAGAGCAGCGTGGCCTGGTCATCCTGTGTGACGCGTTCACGCTGGCGCGACGGGTCGGGCGTCGTGGTGGAGATCTCGTCCATGGAGGCGACGGTGCGTGGGATCCCTGGGGCCTTTTCTTTTGTAATAGCATCATCGATCGGTTTCCTTTACAAATAGATCAATTATCACCGGTCCTTTTCCTTTAGGAAACCGAACAGATCGCGAGCAAACGGGCGCCAGAGAAACGACGGACGACGGACCAAGCGAAAACCACCGTAACACTTTTTATATAGTAGAGATATTGCTTTGTCCAACTTTTCCGTACGATCACATAAATAAGATATATCATCTATAAATACTATGATTTATCCAAAATAGCAATAATGTCGTTACACCCTCAAAGTTCCGATTGAGCGTGCATGAGGCTGAGTACATGTCTCTTTTTTTTGCGTAGTACGTATCTCATTCATTATCCGAACGTGCAGCATATTGGTATGGGCTTCCGAGATTTTGAGCTATTCAACTTTACCCTATTGGGGAAACATGGATGAGATTTCTGACGCATCCAAAGTCTTTATGCGCAAAGGTTTTGAAAGGGAAATATTTTCCACATATGGATTTTCTTCATTAAACGGTGCCTCGAACTTCTTCAGCTACATGGAGGGTGATTGTTGCTGGGAGAGAGGCTTTCGAGTTTGCCCTGATAAAGAGATTTGGGAGTGGTGCTTCTATCTCGACCTTGGAGGATAGGTGGATCCCTGGTACCTACACTTTGAAGCCAATGGGATGGAGGTGTGAGCTGCCTCTAGAGAAAGTATCTGTTTTAATTGATCACTTAGAACATGGAAAGTTTCAGTATTGAGAGAAAAATTCCTAGCCCCAGATGCAAAGGAGATTTTGAATATATTAATGCATAGAAATGGGGGAGAGAATGTGTTGGCATGGATCTTTGAGAAAACTGGGATCTACTCTATCAAATCATCATACCGTGCCTTGGTGACTCAAAAAGAGCATGCCGCTCTTTAGGAAGGGTTGGTTGAGGGTACTTCAACAGCTGACGAGCACATGTGGATATCCCTTGGAAACTGAAAGTACTACCAAGGTCAGAGTTTTTTGGCATGTGGTTGTTCGAGGCATTCTGCCAGATGCATGCACTCTCAAATATACTCATATTCATGAGATGAGTCGATACGATATTTGTTTGGATGTGCAAGAAACATTAGACTATGCGCTGCTGATGCATTGCTCGCATGCCAGGGTTTTTGGAGGAAGCAAGGAAGATGCTGGATCTGAAGCTACCTCGTTTGGATGAGAGGAATTGGTCATGGGAAATTTTATGTGACTATTCGATGATACACAAAGATCTTAGATTATTAGAATCACATACTCGGTTTGGTCTTCTCGTAGCAGGCTGACACACGATGGTGAGAGGTATGATCCACTCCAATCTTTGAAGAAGATTCATGAAGAGTTGCAGCTACTAAATTATGATGTGAGGAGATCTAAACCCCTCCTGGTCAGTGTTGGCGTCCTGCTGATCCGAGCTAGATCAAGATCAATACAGATGGTGCCATCAATACAGAGTAACATAATGGTGGAGGTGGGGGTCTTTGTCGATCACATCTCTCTTTCATGGGCACATGGAGTAAGCCCCTGTTGGTTGTTACTGATCCTATTATTGTTGATGTGTTAACGGTGAGGGATGGAGTGATTTTTGGGAAGCTGCGAGGCTACCCTCATGTGGTGATGGAGACATACTGTATAGAAATTTTCAGTGTTTGGCACTCGCTTCACGATGATAGCTCAACCGTGGCGTTTATCTTAGACGAAGTTGGGGAGTTTTGGTTTCAGATTTTGGTTCTTTTTTAATAAAGTATGTTAGACGGTCTGCGAATAATTTGTCTCATTTGTGCGCTAAGTTAGTTTGTACACTAGAGTCAACTAGTAGCTGGCTCGATGAGATCCTAGCTTTTCTTGTACCCAGTCTATGGGCTGATTGTAACGTAAACAATTCTTAATAAAGCTCTTGAATTCTCTGCAAAAAAGGCGTTCCCCTCGCCCATGTACACGAGCACGCACTAGCCCGCGATGCGCGACGCGCTGCCACCCGGCAATTCGAAGCTGAGAGTATATGGGCCTCACGGTGGCAAAGTGCTCATAATTAAATAACTCAAACGAAATGACCAATACAGAAAACATTTCCCTATCGTCGCAAAAGCCGCGGGAAGCACCCCCCAGGTGATTTGCCCAATCTTCCTCTTCCGCTGAGTTTATTACAAACCAAACTTTAACAGGACAATATGAATACTACTCACTCGGTAGATCAAACTTTATTTCGGAAATGGGATAGCTCGGTCTCTACATTTTTTTTTGATTGGGTAAAGGTCCCGAAGGACCTAGATTGTTGCATTAATTCAGGGCAGTGGTACAAATTATAGGAGGGACCTTTGGAGAAGTAAATATTAAAAACAGGCCCTTGAAACACACGCAGGTGACCTCAGAAAGATTTCTGAAAACGCCATCAAGTCCCTGCGCCTCACCACCCAAGATCTGAGATGGATGTCGCCGTCGGCCGTCGTCTTCTTTACGGGGACATCGCCACTTGGGAACAAAGAGGACGGAGAGATCCTTCATCGCACCATCGAGAAGGGGCCTCGGTTTTTGGAGGTTAAGAAGAGCGCCCATGGTGTCAAGAGATGCCTTCCTGACGCCGAAGATCGGGCGCCCGCCTTGACCACCGTGGAATAGCTCGTTGATGTCGCAGCAGCAACTTCCCTTCTCCGCCAAGCTTCAACTCCTAGGCCTCGTGCACAATTTCTTCTCTCCTCGCCTCCACGGCCGGCTAGGGAAGAAGACATAACTGGGTCCAGGAATCTCTGCCCCCGGAGACCACAAGCCTTATTTATGGAGCCGCTGGTAGAGTTCGTCAACGCCGCATTCAGCTCTGCCCATCAGAACGCCATGACGGCGAGGAGCACCACTAGCATGCCTGGATTTGGCATGTCAAACTATGGCACAAGGCCAACCTACATAAAGTGAAATCTAATACTATAACTACAAGAGGCCCTATCTACTTTGGCGCGCTCCAAGACCAACTTTTTGGCTATTCCAATGAGAGGCCATGGAGCAGGCGGTTCGACCATGATTCCATCCTCCCATGTACCCCTTGTTGGGTTCGTAGCATAGAAAACAAAAATTTTCCTACGATGTGAACTATGTACCAAGATCTATCTATTAGATACAAATAACGTGCGGATGTATATCCGTAGAGAACATACCCTTGAAGACCGACAAAGCTTAACGAGTTCAACTCGTGGTTGATGTAGACGATCTCTTACCGATCTCAAGATCGAGAGGAAGTCCTAGCGCTGCAAATCAGCAGCGCATCCGTGCTCGCACACACGTTCGAGGCACCGAGCAACCTCCACCTCCTCGCTCCAGCGATGCAGTGGAAGAACAACTCTTTCTTGCCGAATAGCCACCGGGAACATGTATCTCGTTAGTCCTACACTATGGGGAATAAATTCTAGAGGGGGAGAGAGATCCTTCACGAGAAGGTGTTAGTGAGAAGTGAGAGGAGGGGATCCTTTTATAGGAGGAGGGGGAACCCCAAGGGGTCAGGCGCATGGGGCCGCGCCTTGCCTCCCTCTTCATGTGGGTGGACACTCCACTCACAAAAATCCATTCATATGCCTCCACTCAAAATCCCACTCAAACTTGCCATTAAATTTCCACCAAATTTAATGCAAACTCTCATTAAATAAAACTCTTTTATTTTATTCAGAATTTTGTCAATTACTTTAATGACAAACATTCACAAATAACCCCTTGCTCGAATTCTATTTCACATGCATAACCACTTTATGCGATTTCACTGAAAACTGTTTGGTATCTAGTGAAATAAATTCCTGCTTATTCATTCTTTTCGGCATGAAACTTTTGCTCCAATTGGATGTCGGTGTCTCTTAAGTGTGTCACCCTACGGTTCGTGAATAATGCGGACATGATCGAGACTCCTCTCGGATCAATAATCGAAGCGGGATCCGGAGACCCATCGACTCCCACACATTCAACGATGACTTTCTTGTGATCGTCGGAACCTTTTACGCTAGTATCTTAATCCCTTTGTTTCATGATATATTACATGTCCGAGATTCGATCATCGGTATCTCCATACCTAGTTTGATCTCGTTACTGACATGCACTCTTTTCTCGTTCCCGTGATATAACATTCTAGTGATCAAATCACTTGCTTGCAAGCTAATCAATGTGATATCACCGAGAGGGACTAAAGTATATCTATCCGTCATCGGGATGAACAAATTCCACTCTCGATCCATGAGCCTCAAAATAACACTTTATTAGTTCTGAATCCATCTTTATAATCACTTACATTACGGTGTGACGTTTGATGTTATCAAGAAACTCTTAGTGTTAGTGATTGACATGATCTCATGGTCTAAGGATTAGGATCACCGTAAGTTGTTATAGCAATATAAACTCAATGACTTTGATCGTAATTCTATACTTGGATGAATGTTCATCACACCATTACACTAATGTTGTGATCCCGTTATTAACAACATCCAATGTCCATGATCAGGAAACCTTGATCATCTTGTTAATCAACGAGCTAGTTTATGAGAGAGGCATAACTAGGAACTTTCTATTTGTTTATTAAACACACATGTATTAATGTTTCCGTATTAATACAATTATAGCATGCAAAATAAACATCTATCATATACTTGGAATACACATAATAAACACTTTATTATTGCCTCTCAGGGCATATTCCCTTTAGTCTCCCACTTGCACTAGAGACAATAATCTAGTTACATAGTGATAAATCTAACACCCATTGAGTTCTGGTGTTGATCATGTTTTGCTCTAAGGAGAGTTTTAGTCAACGGATCTGCTACATTGAGATTCGTATGTACTATACAAATCTTTATATCTCCATCCTTGACATGCTCGCGGATAGAGTGAAACCGGCGCTTAATATGCTTGGAATGCTTTTGAGACCTTGGCTCTTTCGCATTGGCAATGGCACCATTGTTGTCACAATAGATCACCATTGGGTCCAACGCGTTTGCAACCACTCCTAGTTCGGATATGAACTCCTTCATCCAAACTTCTTCCTGAGCCGCCACAAGCGAACGTATTGGCCTCCGTTGTTGATCCGCTACCACAGGTTGTTTGGAGCTCCTCCAACTAACCGCTCCGCCATTCATGAAATACATATACGGATTGAGACTTAGAGTCATCCGGATCGGTGTCAAAGCTAAGCGTCAACATAACACTTAGCGACGAGCTCTTCTTCACCTCCGTATACAAGAAACATATCCTTAGTTCTTCATAAGTACATAAGGATATTCTTGACCGCTATCCGATGTTAGAACACGGATCCGATTGGTACCTACTAGTCAAACTAATAGCATGTGCCACATCCGGTCTTGTACAAAGCATGGCGTACATTATAGAGCCTATGGTGAAGCATAGGGACTTTGTCCATTATCTCTCTTTCTTCATTGAAGCCGGACTTTGAGTCTTACTCAATGTCTTGCCTTGCAACATAGGTAAGAACCCCTTCTTACTTCCGTCCATTTTAAACTTCTTTAAAATCTTATCAAGGTATGTACTTTGTTATAGCCCTATTAGGCGCCTAGATCTATCTCTATAGATCTTTATGCCTAATATGTATGACGCTTCACCTAGGTCCTTCATTGAAAATTTGCTATTTAGATAACTTTTAACACTGTTTAAAAGATTTATACCATTTCCGATCAATAATATGTCATCCACATATAATATCAGAAATGCGACATTGCTCCCACTCACTTTCTTGTAAATACAAGCTTCTCCATAAGTTTGGACAAATCCAAACTCTTTGATCACCTCATCAAAGCGAAGATTCCAACTTCGTGATGCTTGCTTCAATCCATAGATAGATCGCTGAAGCCTGCACACCTTGTTAGCATCCTTAGGATCGACAAAACCCTTTGGATGTATCATATACAACTCTTCTTCAATATTACCATTGAGAAACGCGGTTTTGACATCCATCTGCCATATCTCATAATCGAAATATGCAGCAATTGCTAACATAATCCTAACTGACTTTAGCATCGCTACGGGAGAGAATGTCTCATCGTAGTCAACTCCTTGAATTTGTCGAAACCCCTTTGCAACAAGTCGAGCATAATAGGCGGTCACATTACCATCAGCACCAGTTTTCCTTTTGAAAATCCATTTGTTCTCCACGGCCTTTCGGTCGTGAGGTAATTCCACCAAGTTCCAAACTTGATTTTCATAGATGGATTCCATCTCGGATTTCATGGCTTCTAACCATTTGTTGGAATCCGGGCTCATCATCGCTTCTTCATACGTCGCAGGGTCATCATTTTCATCAACCATGAAATTCATGACAGGATTTACCTGACTGGTGCTGCGTCTGCTTGACTGCGAGGTTCGGTAGTACTCTCTTTCGGAGTTTCATGATCATTATCATTAGTTCCCTCTTCAACAGGTGGAGCCAACTCCGGAACAACTTCCGGCGCTGCGCTACTCGCCATACTTTGAAGAGAAGGTTCAATAACCTCTTCGAGTTCTATCTTCCGGTTGAAGTTTCTTCACATAAACATCGCATCCCCAAACTTTAAGAAATGATAGCTTAGGTTTGTTTCCAAACCACAATTAATACGGTGTCTTTTAAACAGATTTAGATGGTGCCCGATTTAAAGTGAATGCAGCAGTTTCTAGTGCATAACCCCAAATGACAACGGCAAGTCCGTCAGAGACATCATAGATCGAACCATATCTAATAAAGTACGATTACGACGTTCCGACACACCATTTCGCTGTGGTGTTCCGGCAGGCGTGAGTTGTGAAACAATTGCATACTCTTTCATGTGAGTGCTAAACTCGTAACTTAGATACTTGTTGGAGATATGCCCAAGAGGCAATAATAAAGTGGTTATTATCATATCTTCATACTTATGATAAATGTTTACATACCATGCTATAATTGTATTAACAGGAAACATTAAAACTTGTGTGATTTGTAAACATAAAAGAGTCCCTAGTAAAGCCTCTTGTTAAACTAGCTTGTTGGTTAATATATGATCATGGTTTCCTGATCATGAACATAGAGATGTTATTACAACAGGGTCATATCATTAGGAGAATGATGTGATGGATATACTCCTATAGTTAAAGCGTAGCATAAAGATCAAGTCATTTAATATAGTTCATTTGCTATAAGCTTTCTGATACATAGTAACCTAATTCCTTCGACCATGAGATCATGTTAATCACCATCACCGGAAGGATGCTTTGATGACATCAAACACCACACCGTGGCGGGTGGCTATAAAGGTGGCATTGAGTGTTTGGAAAGTATGGGTTGAGGCACATGGATCAAGAGTGGGATTTGTCCATCCATATGACGGATAGATATACTGGGCCCTCTCGGTGGAATGTCATCCAATTAGCTTGCAAGCATGTGGTAGCTCACAAGGGATCACATATCACGGAGCGAGAAAAGAGTACTTATTGGTAACGAGGTTGAACTAGGTATGCGAGAGATCTGCGATCATAACCTCGGATAAGTAAACTATCGTGAGACAAAGGGAAATTGGTATCGTATGTAAGTGGTTCATTCGATCGCAAAGTAATCGTAGAAATATGTGGGAGCCATATGAATTTCCAGATTCCTCTATTGGTTATTGATTGGAGAAGTGTCTCGGTAATGTCCGCATAATTCACGAACCGTAGGGAGACACACTTAAGGATTCGATGTTGTTGAGTAGTTATGGAATGATGAGTAAGAGACCGAATGTTGTTCGGAGTCTCGGATGGGATCCGGGATATCATGAGGAGATCCGGAATGGTCCGGAGAATAAGATTCATATAAGGAAAGTCCTGTTTCGGGGTTGGAGAATGGTTCCGGTGTTTTCATCGGGAATGTTCTAGAATGTTCCGGAATGTCCGACACTCCGGAGGGGAAGGGTACATGAATGTGTCATAACAAGTTGGAATGGTTTCATCATGTAATAGAGTCATTGCTGAGCAAAATAAAGGGATAAATCAAATCCTAGTTTGAAAAGTCAAACGCCAATTTGAAAAGTCAAACGGCAAGTTTGCTTGATGGAGGGAGAGTAGGAAACCTACTTGGGGAGGAAGTCCTCTTCCCTCCACCGCCGGCCAAGGAGGAGGAGTTGGAGGAGGAATCCCTCCTCCCAACCGCTCCTCCCTCCCACCTATAAAAGAAGGGGCAGGGGTGCCCCTCTTCCCTACACCTCTCTCCTCTATCCCCTAGCCCTAGCCGTCGGCTTCCACCAAGTCTCCGCTGCCCCTAGGGTTTGCCTAGCCGCCGAGTTGGGGCTCTCCTCTTGCCCTAGCCGCTGACCTAGCCCTCTCTCCTTGGTTCCTCTAAACCCTAGATCGCCAAGGGCTCTCTCATAGTCCACCATACTCGCTCCGGCTTAAGGCGAAGCCCTGCGAGATCTTCCCTCTACTTCCGGTACCACGCCGTCGTGCTGCCGGAATCACGAGGAGAGTACTACAACCTCCATTTTCTTTGGAACAAGGGAGAGGAAGGTCCTCATTAATCTTGAGCGTGTGACCGATCATGGAAGCGCTTGAACGCAGCTGGAAGGATCGTCTGGCTGTGATCTTGAGATCGGCAAGTGTACGACTACATCACCCACGAGAATCTGCTCTCGTTAACCGCTTTGGAATCTTCGAGGGTGAGTTACTCTATCGACTCATTGCTACAATCTAGTAGATAGATCTTGGCTTGTTTGTGTGCATGCGGTAGAAATTTTTTGTTTTCCATGCTACGAATCCCAACAATACTCACCTCCACGGTCGGACCGTAGAAATTTGATCTTTCTATTACGATGATTTTCCACTTCATTCTGAAATTCCTTGAACTTTTCAAAGGTTTCAGACTTGTGTTTCATCAAGTAGATATAACCATACCTACTCAAATCATCCATGAAAGTAACAAAATAATGATATCCACCTCGCGCCGACACACTTATTGGACCACATACATCAGAATGTATGATTTCCAATAAATCTGTCGCCCGTTCCATTGAACCGGAAAACGACGTTCTAGTCATCTTGCCCATAAGGCATGGCTCACATGTATCAAATGATTCAAAATCAAGTGATTCCAAAAGTCCATCCGAATGGAGCTTCTTCATGCGTTTAACGCCAATATGACCTAGACGACAGTGCCACATATATGCGGATGTATCATTAAGTCTAATAGAAATAAACCATTCATCATCAGTGCATGACCATAAAATATTTCATTCATATAAATGGAACAACCATTGTTCTCGGATTTAAATGAATAACCACTTCGCATCAAACATGATCCAGATACAATGTTCATGCTCAGTGCAGGCGCCAGATAACAATTATTCAAGTTTATAACTAATCCCGACGGCAAATGGACAGGCAGCGTTCCGACGGTGATCACATCAACGTTTGATCCATTGCCGACACGCATCTTGACCTCACCCCTTCCTATCGGTCGCTTGTTCCGCAGCCCCTGATTCGAGTTACAAATATTAGCAACTGAACCGGTATCAAATACCCAGGTGCTACTGCAAGCACTAGTCAAGTACACATCAATAACATGTATATCATATATACCTTTGTTTTCCTTGCCAGCCTTCTTGTCTGCCAAATACTTGGGGGAGTTGCACTTCTAGTGGCCAGTCCCCTTACAATAGTAGCACTCGGTATCAGACTTAGGTCCAACTCGGGGTTTCTTTTCAGGCACGGCAACCGGCTTGCCGCCCTTACTTCCCTTCCGTTTTCCCTTCTTGTCTTTCTTGAAACCAGTGTTCCTATTGATCATCAACACTTAATGTTCCTTTTTGATCTCCACTTCTGTAGTTTTAAGCATTGACAGAAGCTCGGGGAGAGACTTCTTCATGCCTTGCATATTATAGTTCATCACAAAGCTCTTATAGCTAGGTGGCAGATACTACAGAACACGATGGATGCCTAAGTCAATGGGAATCGTTATTCCCAAGGACACAAGCTTATCGGCGTAACCCAACATCTTGAGTACATGCTCACTAACGAAGTTGTGCTCTTCCATCATGCAGCTAAAGAACTTTTCTGAAGCTTTGTAGCTCTCTACAGCACCATGTGTGTCGAAAATCATTTTCAACTCACCCATTGTATCAAATGCATTGCCGTTTTTGAAATGCTTTCGAAGTTCCGGCTCTATCCCAAACAATATGCCGCAATGAACTAAGTTGTGGTCCTCCTGACGAGTCTGATAGACATTCTTCTCCTCGTCAGGGGCATCCTCAAAAGGTGGGGGCCTAGTGGCGCTTCTAGCACGTATTGCTTTTGTGCAGCAGAGAGGAGAATCCTCAAATTCATGGCCCATTCGGTAAAGTTGCTACCGTTCGTTGCAAGTTTCTCTTTCTCCATGAACACATTGAAATTAAAAGAAGGTGGTGCCATCTACAACATAATTTGTAAAGTTTAGACTAAGTGTATGATAGATTGAGTTCAACTAATCCATATTACGAATGACTCCCACTCAAAAACGACATCACGTGCCTTTTTGGTGATTACATGAACAAAATCCACTATACCAAGTCCGATCATCACGTGATTCGGTATAGCTTCAAAGGCGAGCATCAAATGGGCATCATATATACTATATGACTCATGCTTAACCTTTTGGTCCGTGTTCCGAGGCCATGTCTGTACATGCTAGGATCGCCAAGTTAGAACCTTAGTATTCACGTGTGTAACTGTTTTACACCCGAAATATGGTCGTGGATCCAAGAACACCCGATCATCACGTGATGTCTTGGAGCGACGAAAACTTAATCGGTGCATACTAAAGGAAGAACACATTCTTATCTTTATATTTAAATGAGGGATCATCTTATTATGCTAACAAAGCGCTAAACAAGCAATATAAGATGCTATCAAACATCACATGTTTATTAGTAAAATGATATGGTTCCCGCATATGATCTCTATCATGTGCATCGTGGTATGATCACTATCATACCTATATGTGTAAGTCCAAGGTCTATGGAGATTACATGTTATGTATGTTGTAAGAGTATTATCTCATACTTATACTTACAACATCACCATATCATAACACTAGCCCGGCAACAATCTAAACTAGATGCCTCTAATTTATCCATTGCAAGTTTTACGTGGCTTAGGGCTTTCGAGATAGAACCGTTCTTACCTACGAACATGAACCACAACGAGGATAACCAAATTGTTGACAACTCGTTGCAAAATAGATATTGACTATAGTAGGAGAGACAGACACCCGCTAGCCACTTATGCAAACTAGTTGCATGTCAAGCGTGGAACAAGTCTCATGTGCGAGGACATGTAAAGTTTGTCTGGGCCGCTTCATCCCACTATGCCACCAATATCCAAAATTACAACTAAGGAGCAACAACATGATCATCATCGCCCATATAATCATATGTGTACTACCCGTGTAAAGCATCTACGCATAGATCCGGCTCTGATACCACTGTTGGGTTCGGAGCATAGAAAACAAAAAATTTCCTACGATGTGAACTATTAACCAAGATCTATCTATTAGATACAAACAACGGGCGGATGTATATCCGTAGAGAACATACCCTTGAAGACCGACAAAGCTTAACAAGTTCAACTCGTGGTTGATGTAGACGATCTCTTGCCGATCTCAAGATCGAGAGGAAGTCCTAGCGCCGCAAATCAACAGCGCATCCGTGCTCGCACACACGTTCGAGGCACTGAGCAACCTTCGCCTCCTCGCTCCAACGATGTAGCGGAAGCACAACTCTTTCTTTCCGAATAGCCACCGGGAACATGTATCTCGCTAGTCCGAGACCATGGGGGATAAATTCTAGAGTGGGAGAGAGATCCTTCACGAGGAGGTGTTAGTGAGAAGTGAGAGGAGGGGCTCCTTTTATAGGAGGAGGGGGAACCCCAAGGGGGTGGCCGGCGCATGGGGGCTGCCCCCTTGCCCTCCCCTCTTCATGTGGGTGGACACTCCACTCACAAAAATCCATTCATATGCCTCCACTCAAAATCCCACTAAAACTTGCCATTAAATTTCCACCAAATTTAATGCAAAATCTCATTAAATAAAACTCTTTTATTTTATTCAGAATTTTGTCAATTACTTTAATGACAAACATTCACAAATAATCCCTTGCTAGAATTCTATTTCACATGCATAACCACTTTATGAAATTTCACCCAAACTGTTTTGATCTAGTGAAATAAATTCCTCGCTTGTTCATTCTTTTCGCATGAAACTTTTGCTCCAATTGGATGTCGTCTCTTAAGTGTGTCACCCTACGGTTCGTGAATAATGCAGACATGATCGAGACCCTCTCGGATCAATAATCGAAGCGGATCTGAGACCCATCTTGACCCCACACATTCAACGATGACTTTCTTGTGATCGTCGGAACCTTTTATGCTAGTATCTTAATCCCTTTGTTTCACGATATATTACATGTCCGAGATTCGATCATCGGTATCTCCATACCTAGTTTGATCTCAATCTTGACATGCACTCTTTCTTATTCCCATGATATAACATTCTAGTGATCAAATCACTTGCTTGCAAGCTAATCAATGTGATATCACCGAGAGGCCCAGTATATCTATCCGTCATCGGGATGAACAAATTCCACTCGATCCATGAGCCTCAACATAACACTTTATTAGTTCTGAATCCATCTTTATAATCACCCTGTTACGGTGTGACGTTTGATGTTATCAAGAAACTCTTCCGGTGTTAGTGATTGACATGATCTCATGGTCTAAGGATTAGGATCACTTCGTAAATTGTTATAGCAATATAAACTCAATGACTTTGATCGTAATGCTATACTTCGGATGAATGTTCATCACACCATTACACTAATGTTATGATCCCGTTATTAACAACATCCAATGTCCATGATCAGGAAACCTTGATCATCTTGTTAATCAATGATCTAGTTTATGAGAGAGGCATAACTAGGAACTTTCTGTTTGTTTATTAGACACACATGTATTGATGTTTCTGTATTAATACAATTATAGCATGCAAAATAAACATCTATCATATACTTGGAATACACATAATAAACACTCTATTATTGCCTCTCAGGGCATATTCCCTTCACCCCTGCCCAGCAATATTGATGTTTGGTAATACTCCGCAGCAGCATAAGCCTAGCAATCAAGGGCTATTGTGATTGTGAAACCTGAACGATGTATTCTTGTCGATCAAGGATGCACGGTTGAAACACCAGGCCTTCAAACGTTAGCCATTGTCTTTGACTATTCTAATCGCTATCTACGGCTCCTCCGTCGCCCATTCGGCCACTATCATGCTTGCTTGGTAGGTCACTCGGGTGATCCTCACGGGACATCATGCCCCTGCTCGCCCGTTCCCTCAGGTCAAGAATCCGCGATTTAATTCATTGTCTACTCTCTCGTTTAATCCATTATTTAATCCTCAATTTATCATCTCTTTAGCAAGCATGATATTAGATTTTAATATACATAGTTCTAATTTTTTAATCCCATGTACAAAGTTCTAATTTGATGTACTTAATTCCTTCATAATTATAAGTGTTACAATACTAAATCATAAGCCTGATACTTTGAAAAAGGAATAAAAGAAAGTGATAGAATTAGCTTATTAAATCCCCAAAAGGTCTTCTGAATAGGTACTTCCCGTCAGCTGCTGATGTCAACAACAATAATCAAGCCCAAGATCCTAGACTCGGATAAGATGATTATCAGAATTCAAATGCAGATCTTGAGGTCAACGAATAGTAATAGTCTTTGGACGATAGTAAGTAAATAATTGGCGAAATGTAAAAACGATGAACCAAAACCATGAATAATTAGAATTTGTTCTTATTTAAGGTAATCAAACTAGCATGAAATAATACTTATTATATTTTGCTACTATTTTAGTATTTCTGCTGTAATATGACATTGCTTGCTTAACAGTTATATAGACATCTCATACCAAAAAATGTGGTTGGATATTAACTTGTACATATATAATAGTCTTTGGAGCGACGGAGCCCATGTCGTCGACTTTGCCCTAGGGCCCCACAAAATATAGAGCCGGCCTAGGGAGGGAACAACCTGCACAGTCAAAACGGTCGCCACCCGGATGTAGCAGCAGGACAAACCAGGCCCCTACTAGCCCAGCCGAGCCCGAGAGGTCTTGTTAATTCCTGCTGCAGGTGCCCTCCGAAACCACCAACCAAAGCTAGATTTTGGTCCTAGTCCACCGGAAGAGACGTCACCTTGCTTGCAGTGGCCCGTACGGGCCCAGATGGAGCCCAAAGGGACCAAATCTGGGCTGGCTTCACACCGGCGTCCAGCCGGCTGCATGCAGGCACCCGCGGCTCCCAGCGGCCAGCGTCCTCTCCGCCGCCACGCTCACCACCCACGCCGTCGAGTTGGGCCGCTGCCTGCTGGAGAAACACCGCCGCCTTTGAGAGGCCCCACCCCCACTACACGCGAGCGGGGAGAAGACGACCTGCTGCCGCCAGCCCCGTGCGGGAGAAGCCCGGCGGTTAGGCCAGCAGCGGCGGCCAGGGAGAGGGGGCCGGAGGAGGTGGCGGCAGGCTCGGGTTCGCTCGTCGCCCGCGGGTGAGGGGGGAGGGGGGAGCGAGCGAACAGGCCGGGGAGTCTTCCTTGACAGTCACGGGAAAGAAATTCAAGCCTCCATATTCTCTATTGAAGCAGTTGTAGGACACTCCGCTATCATTCTGCATGCTCATACATATGTTGGTAGAGTTTATAGGAAGTATACAATCTTTAGTTAACTTTTTACATAAATTACATTGGTGCCAATACTAGTGTGGAATTTATTTTAATTTTTGCGAGGTAGGTAATGTGGTCTAGTTTAAAAATCCTTTGACATCTAGGTAGGTAACGTGGTCTAGTTTGTAGGAAAATTAACAAACAAGAATTTCGATATTTTTTTGCCTGCGTGACACGGTAAGGCGACCATAACTTTTATATATTAAGTCAGAAAAAATATTTAATATACCAAAATGACGATAACGAAATTTCGTATCCGCTCGCACCAGCCTAAGGTAGTTTAGCGATTTTTTAGATTTACAAAATTTAAAAAGGATAAAAGATTACGGTCAAAAGATCATTTATTCCTGAAAAAAAGTGAGGCCACTTATCCGTAGTACACCACCATGTAGTGCGCCAGGAGTAAGTTGGGCGGATTCGAAATTCGAGTCACCACCCTGACCACCTACCCCTCTCCTTTTCCCTCATCCTTTTCCTTCCCCTCCCTTCTCCCTTTTCCTCCTCCTTCTCCTTCTCCTTTTCCTTCTCCTCCTTTCTCTTCTCCTCTCTCCGGCCTCCTCCTCTCCTTGCAGTGACATCGGCGACGACGGCCTTCTCCTCCTCCTTGCAGTGACAACGGCGACAACGACCTCCTTCTCCTCTCCTACCTCACTTCCTTCATCTCTTCTTCTCTTCCTCCCTTTCTCCGACCGCACCTCTGGCCGCCTCCTCCAACCACACCTCCTCCTACCTCCACGGTGTCGGCGAGGACTAGTGCGGCCACGGCTACCCGCACCTCCCTGCGGTGGTAGGTCGTGGCCACGGCCACCATGCTCCGGCGAGGCGACACGACGACCGCGATGCGCGCCCCGATTGCTTTTGCAATTCAAAACGAGGATGTTTTTCATTTTTTTGTTTTTTGAAAAACACAGCCGTGGCGCACCTATACCCCTACCCGTGGCGCATCTGGTGGTGCGTCACGGGTAACTTTTTACCCCTACCCGTTTACTCCCTCCATTTTAAAATATAAGATATTTTAGTTTTGTGAAGCAAATGTATGGAGAATTCTTTTAGTATATAGGTTCATTCAGGTTTAGAGTGAATCTACACACTAAAAAAAATCTAAATACATTTTCTTTATAAAACTAAAAGATGTTTGAGAAACTATTCCATCTTTTTACTAATTTAGTGCCTAATATGTTTACTCATCAACTCATTTTCTGCACACACACACACATGTACATAAGTAGAAATTGATAAAATAACTATCATGATATATAGTTCGCTCGATCAATAGAAATAAGTGGTTTCGAATGTCTTCACTGAGATTTCAAAGATTATGGATGTATCAAGTGTACAGACTATTTAATTTACCATTGCATTACATTAATTTATCTTATAAAATACTAATATTTTAAGTCTTTTATGTGTGAACAAGTGGCGGAGGTTGCATGCATTGTTGATACGCCTAAGAATGTTAATTAGGATAAACTTTGAGTACTCTTTAAAAGTTTAGCATAAATATTAAATATATCTCTAAACTTTTTGAGTAGGGGCCATTGCCCCCCTTGACCCTATGAAATATCTGACACATTAAACAAGAGGCCCTTGATTTTATATTTCCTTAGAGCCCTCAAAATCTATGGACCGGTCCTGATCAGAGCGGCCCGGTCTAACAAGGAAGACTCTAAGTTACTATAGAGAATAGAGAGGGATGGAGGAGGAAAGTGCTCGGTCTCTTCATCCGGGAAAGTTACTTATGCATATGGCCTCTTACTGCTATAGGTAGATCAATCTATGGATCAACAAGTAGTTACATGTCGAGTTCAATGACCGAATTCGCAGACCTAGGATGGTTGAATTTTGTAATTAATAAATCCTGCTTCCATGAATATCTTGTTCCACTCGTGCTCATATCGTTCTTTGGCCATAAATAATGACGTCATCTACATATCCATCAAGAGTTGAGTTTGAAGTACGTCTAAGTCTCGTTGACGATGACCTTCTTCCCTGTCCCAAATGCTGTTGATTTTGTTCCATGGGAAAGCCTCTCGGCATCGTGTCAGGATCTTCACACAATCCTCGTCGCTCCAGTTATGCAGCACGTACTACTAGAAACCAAATCCGACAACAGTTAACAAAACCAACTTGAGTACTCACTCTATCCTAATTTACAAGACTTACGCGTGTATCTAGATCGTCCGCATGAGTTATATAAAATAAATTATATAATATAAAAATTATATCATTAAAAAATATAACATTTAAAGTTTTTAATAATATAGTTTTTATCATATGTACATCTACTAAGTTGGTTAATTTATCGATCTAGAAATACGCGTAAGTCTTATAAACCGAGACAGAGGGAGTGTAATTTCTGCAGCGATAGATAATAATACCTTGAGTAAAATGCGATCAGCAGGTGGAATGAACTCCATCGTGTCCCCAGCAATAAACTCGACATTATTGTCGGTCGGTGCCCTGAATCACATGTGGGAGGTCAAGCACCGAACACGACATGTGGGAAGGCCTTGGTAATGGCCCTCGTCATTGTGCCTATCCCCTTGAACACCTCGCCGCGCGCATTCACGGACACCGAATTAAACTCTACGCCCTGGGCTGCAGCGGCTTAGGGGCTCTGCCCGCTGGCCATCATGAATGGCCGTGGCCTCGCCCTCCTCACTCTGGAACCACTGCCCTAGGTGCAGAGCGGATCCAATGAAGTGCGGTGTGGTTTTGACAGCATCACGCAAGGCGACATGCTACACGTCGCCGTAGGTTTTGACAGCATCACGCAATGAAGTGCGGTGTGGTTTTGACGAGGAGGCGAGACAGCGTGTTTAGGTGGTACACGTCGCCGTCGGCCATAAAGACTCCTTCCATTGCTAGCACCTTCATGAGGCGCGGCAGGTAGGGCTGTTTGGTTGGAGGGAGGCACGAGTGGAAAAACTCTTATCCACTAACCCTTTATTCGTGGCGCACCTGATATCATGCCACTGACTACATTATCGGTGGCGCACGCATGAGTTATGTGCCAATAATCCCAATTTATTTGTGGCGCACGCTGAATCGGTGCGCCACATATAAGACGGGGCCCACCTCTGACAGGAACCAACGGCCGGCCACCACTATCCGTGACGCACGGAATTGAGGGTGTGCCACAAACATGGGTAGAGTCTATGGCGCACCCTTTCATGCGTGCGCCACGAAGTACGGTGGGCCAGGCCCCTGCAGACTTTGCCATGGATGTTTGTGGCGCATCCTATTTCGGTGCGCCACGAACCTGGGAAATCTGTGGCGCACGAAAACGAGGTGCGCCACGAACATGTCGTCCCACCCTCCATAAAGGTGGCACCTTCTCCTACCTACCACCACAAGTAAGCCATTACTTTCCATAGATCTAGCTCGACCCCCTCCTCCTCCTCACCCGATTTTCTTCAATTCTACCTCCATTTTAGGTTGCCAAACACCTTTTTGTTGGATGGGTGTGGGGAGGGAGTCCGTCTCCACCATGTAGATTCACTAAAAGCCCCACATATACATGATTTATTGGTCACATCTCCATCAAGTTAGCCTCCACAAGACACTCCCTCCACACGGTCTCCATCAACTTGTCTACTAGGTGAGTTGTGTTGGATGGCACATGCTTGTCTGTGAGTTGTTGGACATGCATATGCATGTGTCGCGGGCCGGGACGTCGATCGCCGGTGTATGCATGGGGCGGATGTGTGTTGTATGTGAAGGCCACCGACGTCTTCGTCGCGTGTATATGCTTGTGTATGCTTTTGTGTGTTTGTGTGCAGGTGCCAGTGTGGTGCATGGTTGCCGAAATGTTGATTCATTTCTGTTTCGTCCAACTTTTGCACCACCCATATGCCCTATTTACAGGGGAGGTGCTGCCGAAATTTTCTGGCGAGACATGCATGCATATGGTGTGATTCATTTCTCTTGTGCGCAGGCAACCATGGTGAGCCAAATGAGCGAAGGTATGGTGGATAGATACAAGGCCCGGGTGACGGACGTCATGCTTCGTACCAACAAGACCGAGATAAGATGTCCTTGCAAGACTTGCAAATTCAGGACCCTAATCAAACATGATTTCGGGACATTGGAGAAGCACTTGCTCATGGGTGGATTCATGCCCGACTACAATGATGTCGTGGAGGAGGAAGAGGCACCCGGACATGATCATGTTGAAGGAGATGCCGGACATGATGATGATCATGACGATGAAGGAGATGCTGTTTTCTGTCAAAACCCACCGGCGAGCAGCAACGAGCAACACGAAGAGCCGGGAGGCTCCCAGAACTGCTGGTGGGCCCTGGTCCCTCGGGCAACGGCCCGCAAAACTCCGGCACACGTCCTGGCTTGGTTCAGGCGTGCCACCTATACCGGTCGAAGGTGATGGATTGCTTGATCAGTTTCTGCATGGTAAACAAGTATCGTAAAATTGAGCCGTAACCGGCTCCTGGGTTTCCACGTGAATCGGCTCTAGAGCCGATTATCCCATGGTTACGCATTAGATCTACGATAACATGGGTTTTGCTTCATCATTACAAATTAAATCGATCTCGACGGTTTAACGTTTCACCACGTAATTAGAACGTCCTACACGTGATTGAGCTGGTAGATACAAAAGATGATAGAAAACTAACCCTAGAGGAGGCCTAACAACCGACGTAAATCAATTCGAACAACTCCTCTCGAACTAGCAAACCATATCCTTATGTACTACTGGATCGTTCAACTCGTTTGCAAGGCCTGACTACGTGGATGTCAAACTAAACCTTGGAAAACAAGGCATAACTATAACAGATCGAATCAACTAAATAAAGATCAAGCAAGATGCTACCCTTACACCCGGGAAAAGGTGCAAAGGTAGCGAGGCAACTAGAGGCAGCATAACCAAACAAACATAAGCGAAAAGTACCGATGCTAGCCTCAACAAATCTATAATAATAGTATTACTCGCCATCAACAAGGCTTCAGTACGAGTAACACCGAATAACGCATAGCGAATCGCCTAGATCGCAAGATGCGATCTAGGCAAAGATGACATATACCCGAAAGAAACCCTAGAAACAAGGGGTGGTGATGCGCCGAGATTGTGTTTGTGACGTGATTGTCCTCTTTCTCAATAACCTTAGGTACATATTTATAGTCCGAGACTTTCTATCTTTGGAATAACTCTACAACTCTATCTCTTACCTAAACCGAAAGCGAACCTACTACAATATAAGATACACGGCAATTTAGCCCAAATCCACGCACAAGGCCGATTCAAGAACACGTTGCATATATGTATCTTCAAGCCCATCTTGATTATGGCCCCTCCTCCTTTGGCCAAAATATGGCGATAACACATGCCCTGGTTTTGGCAATAATAATTCCAAAACCACTCTGATGTTTTCTTCTTTTTTTACATCGGGTTAGCGTTGCGAGCAGAATCGTCCACCCCTCATCATGATGCCTGTCTTCTCAACTCCTTCGCGAAGGCATGATTTGACGATTTGGCAAAGACATTCGGGAAACCGCTACGGCATTGAACCGCCTCCCACTATTCCCTATTTAAATTCATCCGAGCGGTTTGGTCCCACCTTCCTCCAAGAGCAAAAAACCCTCTTTCTCCTTGAAAAACCCTCTTCCTCGCCATGGCCTCCTCTTCTTCCGCCCTTTCCTCCCGGTCTTCCAACACCATTAGCGGCCGGGACGCCGAGCACCACGGGCGTCTGATTCTCGCCCACAATGGTGGGACGAGGATTGGGATTTCGTCGCTTGGTCGGAGGACGACGGCCCCGATCGACGGCGAGAGGGCCTCATTCCTCGTCGGCCGAGGCGGAGGCGAAAGCAACGACGACGCTTGGTCACGGGGCGCGTCGAATCCTCCGACGAGGAGGAGGTCGGAGGACACCTCCTCAAGCAGTATCCACGGTGAAGTGCTTCCGCGCCGGGTCCAGCGAAGACACCGAAGACGACGACGAGGACGAGGCCTGGCATCTTCATCTAGCCGAAGAGCAGCCCGTGGCCGATGATAACAAGACGACGGCGAAGACAGCGGCGACGACCTCGGCCTTTAGATTAGGAACTAGTAGTAGTAGTACTAGTAGTAGATCTCCTTTTGTAAGTAATCATCTCCATTGTAAATAGTCGTCTTTTGAATGAACAAAGATCACCTCTTTTGAATGAACAAAGATCACCTTTTCTACTTGAAGATTGCTTTTCCAATTTTGCCGATAGTCAAAATAGGTCGATGTTTCAGAAGCCGATAGTACTGTATCGGCTTTCACCACACTGCGCTCATACAGCCAAACAAGTCAAAGCTCAAAGAGCCGATGGTAAAACATCGGCTTTCAAAAAACGTTGACAAGGTCAATTTTGGTCGCGTACTTAAACAAATCTGCGACCACTTTCCGTTTCAAGCGGTAACTGCGACCCTCTTCAAAAAAGGGCGACCCAGATCTCAATTGCCCACCGACGGATCGAGCTCACGGCGACAAGAACCCTCGATCCCCAACGCATAGATCCATCCCCGCAAACCAGATGGCGGAATCGTCCAACACCAACCCGAGGTCTCGGTGCGAAGGTACGCCTACCCCTCGCGATCGAGCGATGCTAGAATTAATGGCGAACACCTGAATTAATGCCTTATTCCACCATTAAATTTTTTAGGTTTCAGACATTCTGCTGCCGCATCCTTCTCTCCCAAATTCTCTCTGTCTTGGCCCTCGCACATAATCTAGTCCTGCCCATTTGATCTCTTGCGAAGCAAACAAAATCCCCTTCGTAAGTCAAGACCTAGATTTAAACTCTTGGGCCGACTGCTTGCGAGCCTGGCCTAATCCCCCTGAACATTGGGTCTCTTGGTTCAGTAGGGTAGCTAGAGCTTACCAATCCCAATGGGAAACCACGGGAATAGCCGATGCCTTGCATTTGTCATTGTCTCCTCTTGAGAAAGAGTTTTATTTAATGAGAGTTTGCATTAAATTTGGTGGAAATTTAATGGGAATTTGAGTGGGTTTTTGAGTGGAGAAAATTGAAGGGCCTTTTTGTGAGTGGAGTGTCCACCCACATGAATGAGGGAGAGGTGGGGGCACCCTCCATGGCCGGCGGCCATGCCCCCTTGGGCTGCCCCCTCCCCTCTATAAGGCCCTCCTCTCACTTCTCACTCACACCTCCTCGTGAAGGATCTCTCTCCCCTCTAGAATTTATCCCCATGGTCTCGGACTAGCGAGATACATGTTCCCGTGGCTTTCGGCAAGAAAGAGTTGTGCTTCGCTGCATCGCTGGGCGAGGAGGCGGAGGTTGCTCGGTGCCTCGAGCGTGTGTGCACACGGATGTCTTCTGTTTCTTGGCGCTAGGACTTCCTCTCGATCTTGAGATCGGCAAGAGATCGTCTACATCAACCACGAGTTTGGACTCGTTAAGCTTTGTCGGTCTTCAAGGGTATGTTCTCTACGGATATACATCCGGTTGTTTGTATCTAGTAGATAGATCTTGGTACATAGTTGTTCCCATCGTAGGAAAATTTTTGTTTTCTATCTTGCGAACCCTACGGTGGTATCGAGCCGGATCTATGCGTAGATACTTTGCAGGTAGTACACATATGAGTATGTGGCGATGATGATCATTTATTGCTTCTTAATTGTACTTTGGATATTGGTGGCATAGTGGGATGAAGCGGCGGACAAACTTTACATGTCCTCGCACATGAGACCTGTTCCACGCTTGACATGCAACTAGTTTTGCATAAGTGGCTAGCGGGTGTCTGTCTCTCCTACTATAGTCAATATCTAATTTGCAACGAGTTGTCAACAATTTGGTTATCCTCGTTGTGGTTCATGTTCGTAGGTAAGAACGGTTCTATCTACGAAAGCCCTAAGCCACGTAAAATTTGCAATGGATAAATTAGAGGCGTCTAGTTTAGATTGTTGCTGGGCTAGTGTTATGATATGGTGATGTTGTAAGTAGAAGTATGAGATGATACTCTTACAACACACATAACGTGTAATCTCCATAGACCTTGGACTTACACATATAGGTATGATAGTGATCATGCCACGATGCACATGATAGAGATCATCTGCGGGAACCATAACATTTCACTAATAAACATGTGATGTTTGATAGCATCTTATACTGCTTGTTTGGCGTTTTATTAGCAAAATAAGATGATCCCTCATTTAGATATCAAGATAAGAATGTGTTCTTCCTTAAGTATGCACCGACAATGTTTCGTCGCTTCAAGACATCACGTGATGATGGTGTACTTGAATCCACGAGCATATCTCGTGTGTAAGACAGTTACACCTTGAATACTAAGGTTCTTACTTGACGAGCCTAGCATGTATGCAGACATGGCCTCGGAACACGGACCGAAAGGTTAAGCATGAGTCATATGTTTTGATATGATGACCATATGGATGCTCGCCTTTGAAGCTATACCGACTCACGTGATGATCGGACTTGGTGTAGTGGATTTGGTTCATGTAATCACCAAAAAGACACGAGGGATGTCGTTTTTGAGTGGGAGTTCATTTCTAATTTGGATTAGTAGAACTCAATTTATCATAAATTAAATCAAAGTGATTTTGCATTATTTTGTTGTAGTCATTGGCATTCGTTCACCACCTTATGCATAGTTGTAATTGAGATAATAGAACTATAGAATTCTGGATATATACTTTACGAACTGGTATCGTATTGTGTTGAGTGTCAATCTAAAGTTTAAAGTCCTATTGCAAACTTTCAGCAAAATTCTATTTACTCCGTGAAATTTAATAATTGGTATTAAATCGAGAGTAACAATTCCAGTGTTAGTATCTTAAGTATCATATTTGCCTCCATGATTCTTGATTTAAACATCAAGTTTATCTAGGAGCTGAAAGAATTGTTTCAGAAACCATCATGTGTGGCAGATATAACGATATCTGAAACAATGTTTTGGTTGCAATATGATAGAGTATAATATATGTTCTCATATTGGATGAGAATTTGCGAAGGTTGGAGATGCTAGACATCCTAATCATCCAAAAGGATTTTGAAAGTAATGTTATACTCACGATTCGCCTTTATAAGCTAAAGTAGCTTGATCATGAAAGTCGTCATGATAAGGGTGAATAGAAGATGTATGTAAAGTGTTTACTACACTAAAAGATTACTAAAGAATGGATTTTGAAAGAATACCGATCATTTGATGATGGTGATCTACTTCAAAGTGCAAGTCCAAAGGTATTATTATTTGAATATACACGCTTTGGACTATGTGTCAGCATGTATATGGCGCCACTTTTGATGTTGATAAATTCTTTTAAAAGGAAAAGGAAATGATGAAAGAGAATCTATAAAATATATTTGGCAGAAAAGAAAAGATTGGAAATATCCAATTTAGGTATATATATGATATACATGTTATGGTTGTATTCTTTGCTTGTTAAACAATGTGTTTCTTGGGTATTGGATACCGAATTGGTTGGTATGAAATGTCATACGGAACAACGCAATTCATGAACCACAATGACCTAAGTAACTAGCAAGAGAATATGTGATGATGTTCATCGAAAACAAACAAACCGTTGTTTGTATTTCTCGTTGACATCAAAGCTTGACTTCAAGATTTGTTTTAATAATTTTTATTTGAATCAGGTATTATAAGAACAAAGGTTGTTCAAATAATTACCGTATTCCATATAAGATGGATGATTTACAAATCTAGTTGGAGAAATCACATCCATAAAACCTAATGCTAAAATGTCGCAAGACAAATGATTGAAAGATCACTTACAGTGACATCATTTAAATTATATTGGAAAGAGAACATGAAGAATCTCCATATTCATGGATTTTTGGAGTCTTTGATTTGATCAAGTGACGCTTGTGAGACTTTCCACGTGATAATTAAAACTTCGTTCAAAGGCCAAGAAGAGCGAGCGACTAAAATATTGGAATTTATACATATCGATGTATGTATTCCATTATGTGTAAATGGCGATGGGTTTCAACTTCATATGCTTTCTCCGGAAATTTGAGTGAATGTTCACTTAATGAGAAATAAGTATGAAATATTTGAAAATGTTTCAAAGACTTTCAAGATGAAGTGAAAAATCATTGTAACAAGAAAAATAAATGAATTATGATTTGATCATAAAGGGATTTATTTGAGTTACAAGTATAACAAGAAAATAAATGAATTATGATTTTATCATAAATGGATTTATTTGAGTTGCAAGTTTAGCAAAACACCTAGATTTACATCTCCCGAAACACCATAGGAATATGGAGTGTTTGAGATTTGTAATGAAACCTTGTTTGACATGGTTGGGTCAAAGGTGTTATTTATAAAACTGCCATTATGTTTTAAAAGATTAAAGCTTTAGAGACTACCGCTTTTACACTGAAAAGAGCTCCATCTTGATCCGTTGAAATGACACCATCGAAGTTATGGTTTGGGGTAAAACCCAAGTTGTCATTTCTTAAATTTTGGTATGCTAAACATAAGTAAGATGTTTACAACCGAAGTCGGATGAGCATGTCTTTGTAGGTTATTTCGAATAACAATTGGTTATTCCTCCATAACACCAAGGACAAAAGGGTTTGTCGCTTGAAACGTGAAGTTTCTTGAAGAAGGAATTTTTCATAAATGTTAAGTGGGAGGACAATAGAACTTTGATAAGGTTAACGAACCTTAGCTATATGTGATGAGTTGCGGACCTGGAAAATGTTCCGGAGGCTGCCATAATGCTCATAGCTTATGTGCCTCAAAGGTTGTGGTCACGGAGATCTAAGTTCTTATTGAACCAAGTCGGTCGGATAAACAATCAAATACTAAGATTTGAGAGTAAATCATCATTGTTTGACAATGATTAACCGACTATATGCAAAGAAGCGATGATGGGCCTGGCTCGTCAAATGGCTTGAAGCCATAAAATCCGTGATAGTTCCATATACGAGAAATCAAGTTTTGAACTTGGAAGACCCTCCGGAAAGGTGTAAAAACCTATCGGTCGTATTTGGATCTATAAAGAAACAGACATGGATGTTTCACATCTATGAAATAGTCGACATGTCGTAAAGTATTTTATGACAATGTTCAAAGAGTTGACTATGACAAGATTTGATCTTTCATAGCGATATTTAGTCTGAACGGATTAAAGTAGCAACCACTACATATAATTTGGTATATGGTAGATGAATAAACAAAACAAAGTTCTTCTAATAGAATGGTTACCTAGGACGTGTACATGACACGGTCCAAAGGGTTTTGTTAAATTCAAAGGATGCTAAAAGGGCATGCAAACTTCAATGGTTGAAGTAAGCATCGCGGAGTTGGAATCTTCACCATGATGAAAAGGAGTTTTTCATCAGGAGACGATGAAGATGCTTGCATTTGCAAGAAATTAAGTGGGAGCGCTAAGACATATTTCTAATACATTATGTGGAGGACATCTTGTTGATTAGAAATGATGTATCTTTTTTTGACAAAGGTTAAGAATTTCATTTCGATGAAAGACTTAGGCAAAACCCGAATATTTAGCGTGAATGTCTATAGTGTATGATCGTATGCCCAATATGGTTGTGCCAAACGTACATATATGAGATATTGAAGGAGTTCAATATAGAATCAACAAGAAACGGTTCTTGTCGCATGGAAAGGAATTGAATCAAGATTCAAGTGTATCGACACTTGATAAGTGAAACAAGATTCAAGTGCTTTGACATTTGATGAGTAAAATCACAAAATGTCTTGATCAATCATACCATGATATGTACACATCCAGACATGTCCTATGCTCTAAGTGTTATGAGCATATACCAGAATGAATCATAAAATGATCATTGGACGATAGTGAGGATATTCTTATGATCTTTTGGAAGAACTAAGAATATATTTGTGACAAACAATTACAAATAGTTCATTGTAAAGCGTTACATTGATACTAGTTTTGTCACAAGATACAAATTAAGTTTATCTCAATTTAAACTATGGGTGGCACAATGTAATGGAAAGGAGATTCCATGATGGATTTGGAAGAGTTCCAAAGATAAAACATTGTGACGAATACTACAACAAAAGGCTAAGTATATGACTGCTATAGTAGCAGCAAAGGAGGGAATTTGTGTCAAGTAGTTTGTTATCAAACTAAGGTGTGGTTCGCAACGGGTTAACACTAAAGATATATTGTATGACAATAGTATCGATGTGCTTTAACCCCAAGGAACTAAAGGTCTCACCGAAAGACCAAATTTATACAATGCCATCTCATTGGAGAATGAGTGATGCGTGAAAACGCAAAGACATGCAAATACACACGGACCTGAAGCGTCAGATTCGTAGATTATGTTTACCACTTGCAATTGCGTATTTGGAACACCAGAAAGCCATAGGTGTTCAATACACAAAGTTTTCAAACTAGATTATTGTCTCTAGTGCAAGTGGGAGACCGAAGGGAATATGCCCGAGAGGCAATAATAAAGTGGTTATTATCGTATTCCTATTTATGATAAATGTTTATTTTACATGCTATAATTGTATTAATACGGAAACGTTAATACATGTGTGTTTAATAAACAAAAAGGAAGTTCCTAGTTATGCCTCTCTCATAAACTAGCTCGTTGATTAACAAGATGATCAAAGTTTCCTGATCATGGACATTGGATGTTGTTAATAACGAGGTCACAACATTAGTGTAATGGTGTGATGAACATTCATCCGAAGTATAGCATTACGATCAAATTCATTGAGTTTATATTGCTATAACATCTTACGAAGTGATCCTAATCCTTAGACCATGAGATCATGTCAATCACTAACACCGGAAGAGTTTCTTGATAACATCAAACGTCACACCGTAACAGGATGATTATAAAGATGGATTCAGAACTACTAAAGTGTTATGTTGAGGCCCATGGATCGAGAGTGGAATTTGTTCATCCCGATGACGGATAGATATACTCTGGGCCCTCTCGGTGATATCACATTGGTTAGCTTGCAAGCAAGTGATTTGATCACTAGAATGTTATATCAGGAGCGAGAAAGAGTGCATGACGATAACGAGATCAAACTAGGTATGGAGATACCGATCGAATCTCGGACATGTAATATATCGCGAAACAAAAGGATTAAGATACTAGCGTAAAAAGGTTCCGACGATCACAAGAAAGTCATCGTTGAATGTGTGGGAGTCAGTATGGGTCTCCAGATCCCGCTTCTGATTATTGATCTGAGAGGGGTCTCGATCATGTCCGCATTATTCGCGAACCGTAGGGTGACACACTTGAGACACCGACATACATTTGGAGCAAAAGTTTCATGCGAAAAGAATGAACAAGCGAGAATTTATTTCACTAGATACCAAAACAGTTTTCGGGTGAAATTGCATAAAGTGGTTATGCATGTGAAATAGAATTCTAGCAAGGGTTTTGTGAATGTTTGTCATTAAAGTAATTGACAAAATTCTGAATAAAATAAAAGAGTTTTATTTAATGAGAGTTTGCATTAAATTTGGTGGAAATTTAATGGCAAGTTTGAGTGGGATTTTGAGTGGAGGCATATGAATGGATTTTTGTGAGTGGAGTGTCCACCCACATGAAGAGGGGAGGGCAAGGGCGCGGCCCCCATGCGCCGGCGACCCCCTTGGGGTTCCCCCTCCTCCTATAAAAGGATCCCCTCCTCTCACTTCTCACTAACACCTTCTCGTGAAGGATCTCTCTCCCCCTCTAGAATTTATTCCCCATAGTGTAGGACTAACGAGATACATGTTCCCGGTGGCTATTCGGCAAGAAAGAGTTGTTCTTCCACTGCATCGCTGGAGCGAGGAGGTGGAGGTTGCTCGGTGCCTCGAACGTGTGTGCGAGCACGGATGCGCTGCTGATTTGCAGCGCTAGGACTTCCTCTCGATCTTGAGATCGGCAAGAGATCGTCTACATCAACCACGAGTTGAACTCGTTAAGCTTTGTCGGTCTTCAAGGGTATGTTCTCTACGGATATACATCCGCACGTTATTTGTATCTAATAGATAGATCTTGGTACATAGTTCACATCGTAGGAAAATTTTTGTTTTCTATGCTGCGAACCCAACAAGGGGTACATGGGAGGATGGAATCATGGTCAGAACCGGCCCTGGCTCCGATGGCCTCTCCGCTGGAATAGCCAGCCGAAGCTGGTCTTGGAGCGGCGCCAAAGTAGATAGGGCCTCTTGTAGTTATAGTATTAGATTTCACTTTATGTAGGTTGGCCTTGTGCCATAGTTTGGCGACATGCCAAATCCAGGGCATGCTAGTGGTGCTCCTCGCCGTCATGGCGTTCTGATGGGCAGAGCTGAATGCGGCGTTGACGAACTCTACCAGCGGCTCCATAAATAAGGCTTGTGGTCTCCGGGGGCAGAGATTCCTGGACCCAGTTATGTCTTCTTCCCTAGCCGGCCGTGGAGGCGAGGAGAGAAGAAATTGTGCACGAGGCCTAGGAGTTGAAGCTTGGCGGAGAAGGGAAGTTGCTGCTGCGACATCAACGAGCTATTCCACGGTGGTCCAAGGCGGGCCGCCGATCTTCGATGTCAAAGGAAGGCATCTCTTGACACCATGGGTGCGTCTTCTTAACCTCCAAAAACCGAGGCCCCTTCTCGATGGTGCGATGAAGGATCTCTCCGTCCTCTTTGTTCCCAAGTGGCGATGTCCCCGGTAAAGAAGACGACGGCCGACGGCGACATCCATCTCAGATCTTGGGTGGTGAGGCGCAGGGACTTGATGGCGTTTTCAGAAATCTTTCTGAGGTCACCTGCGTGTGTTTCAAGGGCCTGTTTTTAATATTTACTTCTCCAAAGGTCCCTCCTATAATTTGTACCACTGCCCTGAATTAATGCAACAATCTAGGTCCTTCGGGACCTTTACCCAATCAAAAAAAAATGTAGAGACCGAGCTATCCCATTTCCGAAATAAAGTTTGATCTACCGAGTGAGTAGTATTCATATTGTCCTGTTAAAGTTTGGTTTGTAATAAACTCAGCGGAAGAGGAAGATTGGGCAAATCACCTGGGGGGTGCTTCCCGCGGCTTTTGCGACGATAGGGAAATGTTTTCTGTATTGGTCATTTCGTTTGAGTTATTTAATTATGAGCACTTTGCCACCGTGAGGCCCATATACTCTCAGCTTCGAATTGCCGGGTGGCAGCGCGTCGCGCATCGCGGGCTAGTGCGTGCTCGTGTACATGGGCGAGGGGAACGCCTTTTTTGCAGAGAATTCAAGAGCTTTATTAAGAATTGTTTACGTTACAATCAGCCCATAGACTGGGTACAAGAAAAGCTAGGATCTCATCGAGCCAGCTACTAGTTGACTCTAGTGTACAAACTAACTTAGCGCACAAATGAGACAAATTATTCGCAGACCGTCTAACATACTTTATTAAAAAAGAACCAAAATCTGAAACCAAAACTCCCCAACTTCGTCTAAGATAAACGCCACGGTTGAGCTATCATCGTGAAGCGAGTGCCAAACACTGAAAATTTCTATACAGTATGTCTCCATCACCACATGAGGGTAGCCTCGCAGCTTCCCAAAAATCACTCCATCCCTCACCGTTAACACATCAACAATAATAGGATCAGTAACAACCAACAGGGGCTTACTCCATGTGCCCATGAAAGAGAGATGTGATCGACAAAGACCCCCACCTCCACCATTATGTTACTCTGTATTGATGGCACCATCTGTATTGATCTTGATCTAGCTCGGATCAGCAGGACGCCAACACTGACCAGGAGGGGTTTAGATCTCCTCACATCATAATTTAGTAGCTGCAACTCTTCATGAATCTTCTTCAAAGATTGGAGTGGATCATACCTCTCACCATCGTGTGTCAGCCTGCTACGAGAAGACCAAACCGAGTATGTGATTCTAATAATCTAAGATCTTTGTGTATCATCGAATAGTCACATAAAATTTCCCATGACCAATTCCTCTCATCCAAACGAGGTAGCTTCAGATCCAGCATCTTCCTTGCTTCCTCCAAAAAAACCCTGGCATGCGAGCAATGCATCAGCAGCGCATAGTCTAATGTTTCTTGCACATCCAAACAAATATCGTATCGACTCATCTCATGAATATGAGTATATTTGAGAGTGCATGCATCTGGCAGAATGCCTCGAACAACCACATGCCACCAAAAAAACTCTGACCTTGGTAGTACTTTCAGTTTCCAAGGGATATCCACATGTGCTCGTCAGCTGTTGAAGTACCCTCAACCAACCCTTCCTAAAGAGCGGCATGCTCTTTTTGAGTCACCAAGGCACGGTATGATGATTTGATAGAGTAGATCCCAGTTTTCTCAAAGATCCATGCCAACACATTCTCTCCCCCATTTCTATGCATTAATATATTCAAAATCTCCTTTGCATCTGGGGCTAGGAATTTTTCTCTCAATACTGAAACTTTCCATGTTCTAAGTGATCAATTAAAACAGATACTTTCTCTAGAGGCAGCTCACACCTCCATCCCATTGGCTTCAAAGTGTAGGTACCAGGGATCCACCTATCCTCCAAGGTCGAGATAGAAGCACCACTCCCAAATCTCTTTATCAGGGCAAACTCGAAAGCCTCTCTCCCAGCAACAATCACCCTCCATGTAGCTGAAGAAGTTCGAGGCACCGTTTAATGAAGAAAATCCATATGTGGAAAATATTTCCCTTTCAAAACCTTTGCGCATAAAGACTTTGGATGCGTCAGAAATCTCATCCATGTTTCCCCAATAGGGTAAAGTTGAATAGCTCAAAATCTCGGAAGCCCATACCAATATGCTGCACGTTCGGATAATGAATGAGATACGTACTGAGAGGGGTCTCGATCATGTCCGCATTATTCACGAACCGTAGGGTGACACACTTAAGAGACACCGACATCCAATTGGAGCAAAAGTTTCATGCCGAAAGAATGAACAAGCGCAGGAATTTATTTCACTAGATACCGAAACAGGTTTTCGGGTGAAATTGCATAAAGTGGTTATGCATGTGAAATAGAATTCTAGCAAGAGATTATTTGTGAATGTTTGTCATTAAAGTAATTGACAAAATTCTGAATAAAATAAAAGAGTTTTATTTAATGAGAGTTTGCATTAAATTTGGTGGAAATTTAATGGGAATTTGAGTGGGTTTGAGTGGAGAAAATTGAAGGGCCTTTTGTGAGTGGAGTGTCCACCCATGAATGAGGGAGAGGTGGGGGCACCCTCCATGGCCGGGCGGCCATGCCCTTGGGCTGCCCCTCCCTATATAAGGAGCTCCTCTCACTTCTCACTCACACCTCCTCGTGAAGGATCTCTCTCCCTCTAGAATTTATCCCCATGGTCTCGGACTAGCGAGATACATGCAGTGGCTTTTCCGGCAAGAAAGAGTTGTGCTTCCGCTGCATCGCTGGGCGAGGCGGAGGTTGCTCGGTGCCTCGAACGTGTGTGCGAGCACGGATGCGCTGCTGTTTTGCGGCGCTAGGACTTCCTCTCGATCTTGAGATCGGCAAGAGATCGTCTACATCAACCACGAGTTTGGACTCGTTAAGCTTTGTCGGTCTTCAAGGGTATGTTCTCTACGGATATACATCCGCCCGTTGTTTGTATCTAGTAGATAGATCTTGGTACATAGTTGTTCCCATCGTAGGAAAATTTTTGTTTTCTATGCTGCGAACCCTACAGCTCCAACCAAGAATTATCTCTCCTTAGCCCACGAACTGGCCAAAGGCACTCAACTTGGCATCGGCAAACTGTTCCTTGGAGAGGTCTATCGATATCTCCAGTTGATGTCTGTCAAGCTGTTCTCTGGCATAGCAGTTAAAACAGGTGGTCCTTGGTGGTTCATTCAGCTATGGGCTCAGCTGTATTTCCAAAACCACGTCCCAAACTTCCCCCTTTTGGCGAGTTGCACCTTTCCAGATGTAAAAGGGAAGCAGATCCGATGCAGCAGCTATGGCCAAGCTTTGTATAGACTGCCAGGTAGTAAAATGACCCCTCAGGAAGCATCTAAATGGTTCAACATTTTCTTTCAAGGCCTGGACAATCCTATCTTTTTTCCTTACATGGAAGAATCAGAGCATTTCGAAAATCCACTCTCCTTCAGGCTAGAGAATTTTGCCGATGACACCAGCACTCAGCAGCTCTTTTACACTGTGATCCGTCCCTGTTTCCTTCCAGTTGGCATGAGTACATCCAACAGAATAATCAAGCCTGGGTATGAATTCTACCAGCCGGTCGTAGTGGCTCGGCAATTTGGCCTTGGACAAGTACCTCCCCATTTCTTTCTCCACCATCTTACAGAGAGCAGAGCCGACTTGTCTGATCCTCTCACCAGCCAAAGGTGTTATTCCTTCTTTGATGCTCTGACCATCCCAATTCCTAATGACCTCACCTTCGCCTCATCAACCGATGGTTTTGAAGACTGGTGGTCAATGTGGAAGACTCACGCCTTCAGGAGAGCTCTAGGACCGTTGCTGAAACAGCTCGATGCTGACTATGACATCCCCGTGGAACAGGTACCACTAATTGTAAATTTTCTTGATGCAGCTCACAAATAATTCTTCTACTAACCCACTCTTTCTCTTTGCAGCAACAAGATGGCCCTGAACCTACGCACAGTGATGGCTCCCCCTTCGAGTTCTTTCCGCCAGCTCCTATGGTTCTTTTCTGCAAAAACTCGCCACCTTTGAAAAAGGTCATGATGCAGAACCAGCCGATAACACCACAATCGGCTTCCAAGAACCAAGCAACTCCTAAGTCAGCTGCCCCTCGAGTTCCAACTAAAACAAGAACGATGGTGAGGAAGGTAGCTGCCAGGAAGACTTTGAGGCGCCGGAGCCCTTCTCCAGAAAGCTCGCATGTAGGCTGACCCATGCCTTGGTCGATCCTTCTCATTCTCCCATTCTTGCAGACATGCTCGTGCTTACTGGTTCTCCTTTTTTACAGGCTTCCGTCGAAGACACCTCTAGCGAGGACACTCAGACCAATCGAGGAGAACTAGGCCCAACAGATTCTGAGAGGACCATCACACCGAGCCAGCCAGATTCACCACCATCGGCTTCCAGGAAAAGGTCGGTTCCTGAACCTACTGCCCCCCGAGCACCAGTCGAGGTGGGGCCAGCTGTGGGTCCCAAGAGAGCTCGCAAAGGACTGCAAGCTTCTTCGTCGAGCCAGGAGGTTTCGAAAATCATCATCCTTCATGCTCTTACCACTTACTTCTTTTTATCCGCCGATTCATCATTATCTACATATAAACACCTTCCATGCGGTAGCGTTTCTAGTGGGAAAGCTGGGCGATCTTGATGCCTTTTAAGCCGGATCTAGCAATCCCCGAAGGTGCAGATGAAACAGCTACCACTTTGGCCAAGCCCCCAGCAACCACACACAAGCCGACCGTCTCCTCATCTGCTATCCCCTCGATCTTAGGAGAGGTACGTTAGCTTCTTTAGGCTCATCCTTACTCGTTGGACGTATACTGACGCTTTTTCGGGCTGCCAGAATTGTGATATTCATACTGACGCTTTTTTGGGCTGCCAGAGTTGTGATATTTCAGGCTTGCTGACGTTCGACCCTGAATCCATCGAACCAACTCCCTCTGTTGCCGATGATGAACCACGAGCCAGGGCTGTTCCACCTCAATTCCAGCGTCTTAAAGCCCTGCTGTCCTCCCCGATCGAAGAGTTGATCGAGGTTACGAGGAGGTGAAGAGCGTTCTTCTGAAATAAAGACCAACTCCGGTAGCATTGCAGGTGAAGCTTTGGCCAGTTGTAACTCTGTCTTTCTACGGGTCAAGGGTGAAGTTAGCTCGTGAGAGGATCAGTCTGCGCCGCGCCCAACTTCCACTGAAGGCCAATATCGCAGACAGATGTCAGCAGCTCAACGAGAAAAAGGCGTCTCTGGATGCCAAAACTGATACCTCTGTCAGAAGCGCCGAGCTCGCATCCTTGAAAAGGGAGTTGTAAGATCTTGAAGATAAGGTCCGGGCGACTAAACAGCTCATTCGCGACAAGGAAGAATCCATCGCCCGCTCCCAAGACGAAGCAGAAAGCCTCAAGGCTCAACTGAAGACCGATCTGGCAGAAATACGTGCCCTGAACAAGCAGCTAGTGACGGTCAAGGACGAAGATGAATGGCTTGAGATCGCCGAGGTGGATCGTGTCGTCTTGGCCCTCCACGCCTTCGAGGCATTTCTTGATGCTTCGTTTATGTAAGCGGCATCTGCTTGTAACAGATTGAACCTCTAGAGTCGATGACTGTGCATCGGCTATATATATTTTCTTTTTTATTTGGCCGATTTCATGTATCGGCCCCCACATTTCACTGTCCATCATCCCACATGCTTGGGAAATATTTCTTGAGATGTTGGCCGTTGGACCATCGGGAATTTCACGCCGTCCAGCTGGTCAAGCATGTACGCGTTCCCTCTTAAAACCTGATCGATCCTGTATGGCCCGTGCCAATTTGGAGACCATTTACCATATGTTGCATCCTTAGTCCCTAATGGCAACACGGCTTCCCATACCAGATCGCCAACGTGGAACTCCTTTGGTCTCACTTTCTTGTTATATGCACGAGCTACCTTGGCCTTGTTCTCTTTGATTTTCTCAAGCGACCACAGCCTGAGCTCAGTTAAATCCTCAACACTGTCACTCATCAGGGTTGCATATTCTTCAGTTGTTAGATTGTTACGAAAAGTGACACGTCTCGATCCAGCCGTAATTTCCCCGGCAATACGGCTTCTTGTCCGTAGACTAGATGGTATGGCGAGGTTTTTATCGCTCCATGGCATGACATGCTATAAGCCCATAAAGCCTCTGACATAACCGCGTGCCAACGCCTAGGGTGCTCGTCGACTTTCCTCTTGATCAGCTTGATAAGGCTCACGGTTGGGCCTTGCCCATTTGCTTGAGCATAGTATGGAGATGATCGAATCGGTTTAATCCCGTGTCCTCACGAATTTTCTAAACTCGTGAGAAATGAAGACCGAACCTCCATCGGTCGTGATCGTTTGGGAATCCGAATCTATGAATGACATGTTCTTTCACAAAATTGATAACATCCTTTGAGTTCACTTCATCGGGACAGCCTCCACCCATTTAGTGAAATAATCGATGGCCAAAATCCACATGTGGCCTTTGCTTGATGGAGGATTGATCTTGCCAATCATATCCATGCCCCAACCTCGGAATGGCCAAGGTTTGATGATGGGGTTCATTGCTGACGCGGGTACCATCTGAATTTTCCCAAACTTCTGACATGCTTGACACCCTTTGTAGTACTTGAAGCAGTCCTCAAGCATGGTGGGCCAATAAAACCCTGATCGCCTGATCAACCATTTCATCTTGTGAGCCGATTGGTGAGTTCCACAGGCGCCTTCATGTACCTCGTGTAGGAGCCGATTGGCCTCGGCTGTCCCCAGACATTTGAGCAATAACCCTCGAGTCTGTAAAACATGTCGTCCCCGATAAGCACATACTTCATGGCCTTGTACCTTATCCGTTTAGGTGCCCCCCGAGCCGAATCCTTCAAGTAATTGAAGATATCGGCTCTCCAGTCGTCTGCTTCCAGGAACTGTACCTGAACATCGGCTCCCTCTGCTACGTCCTTGTAGCCTGAAGCCATTTGTGCAAGATCATTCGCCTCGGCATTCTGCGATCGCGGGATCCAGGTGAAGTTTATGTACCACTGTGCCATCAGCTCGCGGCATTGCAGCCATAATGGAAAGAGCGACTCGCTCTCACACTTGTATTCCTCCGTGAGTTGGGAAATCACCAACTTGGAGTCTCCAAAAATTTCACGCTTCTGCTCCGGCCGATGAGCAACTCCATTCCCTTGCGTATCGCCTCATACTCAGCGGCGTTGTTGGTGCGAGGGTAGATAACTGATGGAGAAGGAAAATGTTGCCCCAGGCGACACGAGTACCATGCCGATGCCGCACCCATCGTCACAAACCGATCCATCGAAAAACATAGCCCACGCTCGTATAGACAGTGCTGCTATATTAGTGTTGATCCTTTCAGCGATAAGGTCGGCCAATGCCTGACCCTTAACCGCTTTCGCGGGTTGATACCGGATGTCAAACTCCGATAATGCAAACATCCATTTGCCCAGACGGCCTTTCAACATAGGAGCCGACAGCATGTGCTTTATTACATCTGATTTGCATATGATGACAATCTCCGCTGATAGCAAAATGTGGCGCAGCTTGGTGCAGGTGAAAAACAGGCAGAGGCACAACTTGTCGATCTCAGGATACCTTGTTTCTGCATCCAGCATCCTTCTGCTGATGTAAAATACAACTCGCTCCAGCCCATCATACACTTGCACCACCGAGGCGATGGGCGTGTCGACTCTTGACAAGTAAATGTAGAATGGCCTATCCGGTGAGGCGGAACCAACCTTGGCGGCTTTCGGATATTCTTTGATCTCGTCGAAGGCTCATTGTTGCTCGCCCCCAGTGAATTCCTCGTCGATTTAATTTTCACGGTCCATGAGCGGCTCTATTCTTCCCGGCAGTTGGAGATGAATCTTCCGAAGTTGATCTTGCCGATGAGACTGCAGTTCTTTCTTCGTGGTAGGTGGCTTCATTGTTCGTGACCTCCTCGACTTTTCAGGCGATCTCAATTCTCGTTCATGGACCAAGAAACCCAAGAACCGACCGTCACCCCAAGGCGCACTTCTTTGGATTCATCCGTGGCGAATTTTCTTGTTCGGTCCAGACGCGTTGCGATCGTCCAAGTGTCCTTGTCTGAAGCGGACTTGACCACCATGTCATCGATGTAAATTTCCACCAGCTTGCCGATCAGGTCATGGAAAATGTAATTCATGGCTCTTTAGTTGGCGCCGGCATTCTTCATCCAAATGTCATCACTACATATTCAAACAACCCCACGAACACAGGACTCGACGCAGATCTTGTGTATGTCTTCTGGATCCATAAAAATTTGGTTGTAACCGGCATTGCCATCCATGAAGCTCAAGATCTTATGACCAGCTGCTGCGTTGATTAACGTCTCTGCTACCGGCATCGGATACTCATCCTTTGGAGTAGCTCTGTTGAGATCCCGAAAATCTATGGCAACACGCCAGCGGCCATCCTTTTTCTCTACAGGTACGATATTAGAAATCCACTCAGCATACCTGCATGGCCTGATTAACTTGGCTGTCAACATTTTCTCGACCTCTTTCTTGACTTCTTCCAAGATTTCGGCCTTCATCTGTCGTGCTCGCTGCTGGAATGGCCGAAATACTTTTTTAAGCGGGAGCCGATGCTCAATGATGCTCCTGTCTAATCCAGGCATCTCTGTATAGTCCCAGGCGAAGCAGTCTGGATATTGTTTCAACAAAGCTATCATCGGACCCCGCAGACTCGGATCTAACTTCTTGCTGATAAATGTTGGTCGTGGCTTATCCCCAGGACCGATGTCGATTTCCTCTAGTTCATCAGCGGATGTAAACCCATACCCTAGCTTTCCGTCACCTGTTAAATCGATGCTAAACACAGGGCAAACAGTAGGTGAGGATAACAAAAATAATTTGGGCCGATTGCCTGAATCGGCCCCCTTTTTGATTGCATTAGTCAAGGACGGTTTACACCTTATTTGTGTTTTACAATGGCAGGGAATCTCCCTGCTACGACTACATGATCTGCTTGTCGTAAGATTGCTGCTTTTTATTTTTTGTGGCTGATCGCAGGGATCGGCCGTACCACGTACGATCGTGGACTTTGCTACTCTGTCAGGCCAGTGGATAAGACCAGCCTCACCCCGTTTTTTGTAGCTTCAATGCGCTCACAGCCGTCTAGACTGATTCCAGAGATCGGCTCTTGGTCTTCTGCTTCCCAGATGTTCATGCCAGCTATGGAGATCTCGATAGAATCATCTGCATGAATGACCTCCACCTCATCTCCATCCCACTGTATTGACCTTTGGTGCATCGTGGATGGAATGCGGCGATTAGCATGAATCAATCTCTCAAAGCAAGACAGCTTAGGTGCTTTTGCTGTCCACGACGAAGAATGACGTAGGGATGGTTTTTCTGCCCACGGTCAGATCCACGTTCAGTACGCCTTGCATTTCTGAAGTTTGGCCGTTGAAGTCGCTTAACGTGACGTTGGTTTTGATCAGATCTGCAGTGGAGCGTCCCAAACGCCGTAGCATGGAGTATGACATTATATTGACTGCCGCTCCGGTGTCCACCAACATCTTGCTGACAGGCTGCCCATTGATGTAACCTCGTAGGTATAGGGCTTTCAGATGTTTGTAGCCCTTCTCACGTGGCTTCTCAAAGATAACCGGCCGTGGGCCGCAGTCAAACTGTGCCACTGGTAGCTCGTTGGTTCTTGGCTCGCAGAACTCTGACGGAAGTATGAACACCATGTTTGTGCCAGCCGATGTCTTTGCATCGGCTTTTACCGGTTTGGGGCGCCACTCTTTCCTTTTCGGGCGATCTTCCGTTTCCAAGGTCTGCCGAATTTTAACGGCCAGATCGGGCCGTGCTTTCTTTAAAGCGTGGAATCTGCGCTTGGCTTCCTCAAGTTTTGACGCAGCCGCTGCACTCTACGCTTTTGGGTGTCTGAGTCCGTCGGGACACCACCTTGGACGGTGATATCATCTTCTTCTTTGTCACCCATTGGCTCCTCGAGATCTTTTGATCGAGCGGACTCCTATGTCGGCTACGAGGTGGGAGAGGCCCTAGACGCTTGAACACTGGCCCGTGTCCTCCTTCTGCTGTCCACATTCAGGCGATTATCGATTGTAGGCAATCGGCTCATTCCCGCATCCCAGCAATACTTGAAGAAAGGACAATCCCAATGCTTGTCTACGCCTTCCTTTTCTTTTGACGTTCCCCTAGAGAGGTGCTCATATCCTTCATTGTCTCTATCGCGCCGGCGACGTCGATCATACTGACGCCCATACTTGTTAAGGAGATGCGTGGAGTGTGGCTTCTGATATCGCACGCTTCTGACCTGTTGCTCAGTTAAATACCGCCTGTCATCGTACCGGGGCCGGTCACATGGACCGGCCTCCTCTCTTTCTTTGGTCCAAGAGCGACCGCCCTCCTCCTTATATGTGCCATGGTTGTACACAGGCCCTGCCATGTTGACATCGAACGAGAAATCCAACTGGCGCCTCGTGGAGTGGCTGTGTTCTACCATGTTGACGCCGGGAAACGGGTTGGTGTCTACTTTCATGGCGAATTGCCCCAGGATCAGACGGCCCTGCTCTATCGCCGTTTGGATCTGGCGACGTAGCTCTTTGCAGTCATTGGTGGTATGGGTGAACGAATGAGGCCACTTGCAGTATGGTCTTCCGTTCGTCTCTTGAGCCGTATGGATTTTGTGGCCTTCGGGCAACTTCAGCTGCTTCTCCTTCAGCAGTAAATCGAATATCTGCTCAGCTTTGCTCACGTCGAAGTCGAACCCTTTTGCAGGCCCCTGCTGCTTTACCCATTTGCAGGACAGGATCGCCCCATTCAACGGCCACCTCCTGGTCTTGTGTAGGATCCTCTTCTTACATATCGACCAGGCCTATCGGACGTTTGAACTTGTCTTGGTACAACTCGGTGGCGTTTCATACATCGTCGCCAGGCCATGTCGCCAATGAGTTGTACTCTACTTGAAAGCTAGATCCTTGACAAGTGCTGAGAGACCTAACCGCCGGCTCATCGCTTCTTTTCGATTAAGCGAGTGAGTAACATCGGTTCTTAGCGATCTGAAGCGCTGGATGTACTCGGCTATAGTTTCTCCCGCTTTTGCGTACATGCCAGTGCGCAATGCCAGCCTCGGTAGCCTCTGAATGATCTTGAATGTGGAACTTCTCTTCCGATTGCTTCAGTGCGGATCGAATCAGTGGCGAGGTGTACCACCCAAAAGCTGGTCTGTCGGAGATTGCGCAAGAACCTTACGCGCAAGCGATCCGATCTGAAATCATGCCTAATCGTGCGGTATCGGCTCACGTGCTCGATCGAGCTCGACCCTTCGATCCGCTAAACCTTGAGAACTCGGGGGCGATACTTGGGTGGCGGAATCAGGTCAAACTTCGTTGGGTACGGCTTTGAATAGCCGATTGTCCTTCTCTTGACACGCCGAACTGGTCTCTCAAGATGGTACGGATTTGCTCCACTGTTTGAGCTGCAGGGGCTAGATTCTCATGACTCGTTCCAGTGGCATACTTGGCTAGCCACGCCTGTTTGTCGGCGTCCATCCCATATATCGTTGCTCCAGAAATGCCTGCTCCTGAAGCCCCTGCTCCAGGAACTCCTGCCACAGAAATCCCTGCGGTTGCAATCTGGTTGGTGCGTGTCAGGTTATTGCAGTCCGGCACGTAAGTGCACACATATCCATGTGGGATTTCTTTAGGTGGTTCAAACAGGAACTGGCAATCGCCTGGGTCGCCTCCGACCTTGTAGACGACGTCCGCTGCCACTTTGGTGGCTCCGGGCTGCAAGTGTGAATGGCAGCGGTGGCTGGCACGAGCGGTCTTTCTCCTGGTGAGTCCCAGTAGGCCCGGCGGAGAATCGATGTTTCATGATCTCTTGAACTACGCGACTGCGATCCGCTCGAAAGCGTTCACGGGCTCTCGGAATGGCGGTGAAGAATGAGCCACCATGTAGTTGACTTCTGTCGCGAGCTCAGTGCGCTCCTCGAAGGAACAGAGATCCACCTCATCAAGAGCACCCTCGGGAGAACCCTTTCCACCGATGCCATGCTTACGGGTCCTCTCAAAAGAGCCGATGAGATCGGCAAGAGAGCTTTGATGTCATCATACCGCCTTGTGCTCCTCGGGCAGCTCGTAGACGTGATGCATCCCCCATCTCAGCGTCGGATGTTGATACAGAATCTTGTTGAAGGTCCCACGTGCGAGAATGTGTTGCTGTCAAAACCCACGGCGAGCAGCAACGAGCAACACGAAGCCGGGAGGCTCCAGCTGCTGGTGGGCCACTGGTCCCTCGGGCAGCGCAAAACTCCGGCACACGTCTGGCTTGGTTCAAGGCGTGCCACGACCTATACCTGGTCGGGAAGGTGATGGATTGCTTCGATCAGTTTCTGCATGGTAAACAAGTATCGTAAAATTCGAGCCGTAATCGGCTCCCGTGTTTCCACGAATCGGCTCCTAGAGCCGATTATCCCATGGTTCTGCATTAGATCTACGATAACATGGGGTTTTGCTTCATCATTACAAATTAAATCGATCTACGACAGTTTAACGTTTTCACCACGTAATTAGAACGTCCTACACGTGATTGAGCCTGGTAGATACAAAAGATGATAGAAAACTAACCCTAGAGGAGGCCTAACAACCGACGTAAAATCAATTACCGGAACAACTCCTCTCGAACTAGCAAACCATATCCTTACGTACTACTGGATCGTTCAACTCGTTTGCAAGGCCTGACTACGTGGATGTCAAACTAAACCTTGGAAAACAAGGCATAACTATAACAGATCGAATCAACTAAATAAAGATCAAGCAAGATGCTACCCTTACACCCGGGAAAAGGTGCAAAGGTAGCGAGGCAACTAGAGGCAGCATAACCAAACAAACATAAGCGAAAAGTACCGATGCTAGCCTCAACAAATCTATAATAATAGTATTACTCGCCATCAACAAGGCTTCAGTACGAGTAACACCGAATAGCATAAAGGAATCGCCTAGATCGCAAGAGGCAGCATGACACTTACCCGAAAGAAACCCTAGAAACAAGGGGTGGCGATGCGCCGAGATTGTGTTTGTTGTGAACGTGATTGTCCTCTTTCTCAATAACCTTAGGTACATATTTATAGTCCGGAGACTTTCTATCTTTGGAATAACTCTACAACTCTATCTCTTACCTAAACCGAAACGGAACCTACTACAATATAAGATACACGGGCAATTTAGCCCAAATCCACGCACAAGGCCGATTCAGCAACACGTTGCATATATGTATCTTCCAAGCCCATCTTGTTTACGGCCCACCTCCTCCTTTGGCCAAAATATGGCGATAACAGATGCTAGACACGATGATCATCACGATGATGATGAAGGAGATGTCGGACATGATCACCACGATGAAGGAGACGCCGGTGGCGGAGAAGACACAGACACGCAGACACCGCTAAGTTCGGCCCTGCAGGACCCTCATCTTAGAGAAGTGCTCCTCAAGGGGGTTACAACACAATAGCGGCCGCGAGAGAGAAAGAAAAGTTGGCGCAAATGGAGAAAGACGTTGTTACTCCATTGTATCCTGGGTGCCGGCCCGAGCATACACGTCTGAATGTAACCCTCAAGGCTTTGGAGATGAAAGTGAACAACATATGGACCGACGTGAGCTTCAACGATAACATGGAATTCTGGGGCAATGTGCTTCCCGAGAATAACACATTGCCAAGAAGCATCGATGAGGCCAAGAAAGTCGTGTGCCCTCTCGACCTACCATACGTCAAGTACCACGCATGCATCAATGACTGCGCACTTTATCGGGAAGAGTACGAGGATAGAGTGACATGTCCGATGTGCGGCCAGCCACGATATAAGAGGGGTAACAAGAAAGTTCCTCATAAAGTTGTATGGTATTTTCCTATCACTCCCTGTCTGCAGCGGTATTTCGTGGACCCTAAGGAAGCGAAGCTCATGCAATACCTTGAAAGGGTTCCGGAAGATGATCCCGAGAAGGGCCAGATCCTGACACACCCTACAGACGCTAAACAGTGGAAGGCACTGGACATGGAGTTCGAATACGAGTTCGGGGGCGATCCAAGGAACGTGAGGCTGGCATGAGCACCGACGGATTGAACCCCTTTGGCAACCGGAGTAGCACATATAGCACCTGGCCTGTGTCCGTATGGCCGTACAACCTCCCCTTGGATGTGCACCAAGAAAAGGTACGTGCATATGAGTATTCTTATTCAGGGCCTGAAACAACCAGGTATCGACATGCATCTGCATCTCGGGCTGTTGAAAGAGGAGTTAGCCATGCTATGGGAGACACCGGCCTGTACGTGGGACGCCTACACTGGAGACTACTACGATATGAGGGCCGTGCTGCTCACGACGGTGCAGGACTATCCGGGCTACGCATATGTATCGTGCCAGGTGAACCACGGACAAAATGCTTGTGTCAGGTGCATGGAGAATACCCCGCATATCCAGCTGCCGAGGGATCCCGGGTCTTCGAAAACCGTGTTCCCAAAGATGCGAAAGTGGCTACGCGTGAATCACGAGTGGAGGAAACGCGCGGATCTGTTCGATGGTACGGGGGAGCTCGATGGACCCCTGAAGAGGAGGAGCGGTGAGGTAATCAAGGAGTTGCTGGATAACTGGAAGGAGTGCCCTGCGCCGGGGAAGAAGCGTCCGAGGGTGAAGCCACTACGCGGCGTATGGAGAGCGAGGTCTGTTTTCTGGGACCTGCCGTACTGGAAATACCTCCACACGCCCCACATCCTTGATATCATGCACATCATCAAGGACATGTGCGAGAGTCTTCTTGCCACTCTATGTAACATGCCGGATAGGACCAAAGACGAGCCGAAAGCAAGATACAACATGATACATCTGGGCATCAAGGAAGTGCTTCAACAAGGAGGATGCCCCGATGATGATGATGACGACAACGAGGAAGAGACTCAAGGTCGGCGCAAGAGGGCTAAGCCGAACAACTACTACTGCCCCCCTTCCTACTTCACTATGAGCAAGGACGAGCTCGAGCAGTTTTTCAACACCCTCATAGGAATCAAGCTTCCTATCGGCTACGGAGGGAAGATACCTGGACATACAGAAGAAGAGGTTTAGTGGGATGAAGTCACACGATTGTCACCTACTGATGACGCAGATACTCCCAGTTGCGATCCGGGGGATCATGGACGAGCACGTCCATGAGACGCTGTTTGGCCTCTGCAACTTCTTCGACTTCATATCTAGGAAGGAGATCGGGATGAAGCAACTCGAGACCCTGCAGGACGAGATCGTCGTGATACTCAACGAGCTCGATATCTACTCCCTCCTCGCGTTCTTAGATATCATGTTGCATCTGCTTGTCCACCTCGTCGATGACATCATCCAGCTCGGTCCGCCATTCCTACACAACATGATCCCGTTCGAAAGGCTGAACGGCGTGCTCAAAGGATACGTTCGAAACAGGGCGAAGCCGTATGGAAGCATAGCCAAGGGCTTCATGCTCTACGAGTGCATATCGTTCTGCCAGAATTATATGCAGTTCGAGGAACCTGTTGGTCTCCCGAAGCGCAAGCACTTCGGCAGGATCGCTGGAGTTGGTCACCGCGAGGGCTTCGCAGCAGTGCACGCCATCTTCAAGGGTCGGCGCCCAGACTATGACAGGGCACACCGAGTCGCGCTACAACACATACAAGTGGTCGGTCCTTGGGTGGAGAAGCACAAAAGCTTGATTGATAACAGGTTGAACGACACAGGCCAGCGGAGGACGAGGGGAGACGTGACGAGAGAGCACAACTCTACCTTCACGAGTTGGTTCATGAAGGAGGTGCTCCTTCTTAATGAGGATAAGGCGCCTGCTAGCGATGATAGACTCTTATTCATCCTGTCACATGGCCCCTCATTGAACATGAGGACCTATCTGTCGTACGACATCAACGGGTACACTTTCTATACCGAGGAGAAGGACACGAACAGCGAATACCAGAACTCGAGGGTCACGATGCTATCCTATGCCAACGAGGAATCCAATGTGAAGGAAAGGTTCTTCGGAAGGATTGAGGAGATCTGGGAACTCGACTACTGTGGAGAGAAGATGCCGATGTTCCGGGTCAGATGGGCCAAGAACGTCGAAAAAGAAGGACGGTATTTCACAACCATGGTTATACCCGAAGCCAAAGCGTCAAAGGTGGCCGGCGCGAACGTCTAGGAGAAAATGGAGCCATGTGTACTGGCTAGCCATGTGGATCAATGCTTCTTCGTTACCGATCCTAAAAGGAGCATCATCGGAATGCGGCAGGTAGGGCTGTTTGGTTGGAGGGAGGGGGAGGGTAGCAAGCAAGTCAGCCATGGTGGAAAGCATCAGGGATTCCAAGCTTGACCGCACAATGCTAGGCAGTGGTGAATGAGATCGGCCTCGGCTTGCAGAAGCTCAGCGCTACTAATTGCAATGGCTGCCATCTTGTTTAGGCCTTGTTTGGTGTTAGTGTTTTAGTGGGGATTAGAAGAGATAATCCTAAAGAGGATTGGATGAAACCCCCACCTACACCCAAACCCCTTTAATCCTCACAAAACCCCAATCTGCACTAATTTACTGGCTAAGGGTAGTGTATTGGATATGATAAAAAATACACTAGAACTTAGGGAAAAGAGGGAATTAATGGGGATTGAATCAGTATATAATACTCTTGAACCAAACATACTATTTGAAGTAAGTGGGGATTTAGGGTTTGGTAGGGATTATTTCTTCTAATCCACCCAAATACTCGAGTACCAAACAAGGATTTAGAGTATTTCTTTACGGTGCGCTGATAAGAGAATCTGAAGTACGCATGATTTATAGACAATGGTGGACAAGCTAGCTTGGTCGATTGCTATTCAATCTCAAAGGCATACCTGTTACAATTGCGACAAGAAGATAACGAAAAACGAAAAACGAAAACACAGCAAGGGGACACGGATTTAACGTGAAAAAACCTGTCCAATAAAGAGAGGAAAAAACCACGGGCGCCAGCCAGCGAAACTTCACTATATCGATGAGTGTTTCAGCCGGGGATTTTCACAGATGCAACTCATCCCAACCGGCGGCTTATAAGGGGTTTATATATCGATGGAAATCTAGGTCTTCGATGATCCATACCGTACCGTGGGGGGCTGTCGCCCCCCCCCCCCCCACCCCTCCGGTGACGGGCCTCGCTCCACTCGCCAGAACTTGGCCTATACTTTATATAATTTGGATCAACATATAACAAGACCTACAAAGTGCTACCCTGATGCACATGCACCAGGGTTGAAAAATTATTTTTTTAAGTGATTAGCGTTCGTATATAGGGCAAGTGCATCAGGGCAGATAATGGGAGGAGGGAGGCAACGAGCCAACAGGCCACGGTTCGCGAAAAAAAAAAGCAAAACAGGCCACGACCAGGCGGCAGGTGCTACAGCCGAACTAATAAGACGGCGTAAATTCCGCTAAAAAAATAAGACGGCATAAATCACTAAAAAAATTGTAGTGCAGAACTTTTTCTGAGCCCCTAAATTCTTCTAAATTTTTATTTCTCTCTCTTGCAAGTACGCTGTGATGTGGGGAATCCAAATTATTTAATTATTGCTCTTGCTCGAATACAGTTAAATCTATTTTTCTGCTCGGCGATGAAACTTGTGAAAAGTTGTCACCTAACGATGGTAGTCTGAGCAAGAATGCCATTTGCTATATGGAGAATGAAGAGATGTAGAAAATCACCAATAATTAACTGGTGGTTGATCAATCTTTATAAAAAATCAAGTGGTTGGCCAATTTATGGAAATAAGAGAACATAATTTTTGAATCACTCTAATTTAAAAAGTAACTATTTTTGTTCATTTTGTTTCAGTTGATATTATGACATCATACTGATAATTTTATAGGTCATGATGGATTCAACGTTGGATGATGTTGACTATCTTTTATGATGACATGATCATTATTTTAGTCACTTCCGTAAGAAATAGATCTTATGTATTCCTAATTTTGTTGAATTTCATACACTAAGACTTGTCAAAATGCAACTTTGTTAGTAATTGTTTTCTTTCATTTACATGTATTGTCGCTTTGGTGTCAAAAAAAGTAGTGTCCCCATGAACATGTATCCATATTGCGATCGTGAGTCATTCGAATCAGTTTGGAAGCTGGCATCCGTGTAACCCTTTACAGTTAGCCCTTCATCACCCTTTAATTGTGTCGACACACCTATCAAGAAGATGCTAGATCCAACTACCGGATGGTCCTCTTGACCACTGAGCCTAGGATGCAAGTAGGAAGCCTAATATTATTGTGTAAATCTAATAATGGACCTTCATGGCATCACATTCTTATGCCTCGCATAGTGCGAGATTGATTGATGTATATAACACCAATGAGCTGATGTGGCAAAACAATTAACAAAGAAAGGTAATATTAGAATCATACTCTATTACAGTATCATGGCACATAGATCCGAAAATACTAATAAAAAGAGACCTTGTAAACAACTTTGCATTAAGATTTTATAAATAAATATGATGACACTAGGATACTTGTTTGTAATGTTATGCATTATGGTGTTAATATCATAAAAAAATATCATATAAATTATATTAATGTATGAATCTGTATGCTATGACGGCTTATGAAGTAGCATACCTATATGACGCCAAAATATGACTTGCAACTAGACATATTTATCTGATGATATCCAATCAATAAGGGGGAATTGTTTTTTAATAAATTTTTGACATAGAGTTATAAAAATGCGTAAACATTGCTAAGAATATCCTGTTTTGATTTCAATAGCGTTCTATGCAGAAGAACCATAAGAGAGACCGCTTACAACATTTTTGCAGGTTTAATACATGGTCGCACGAAATTTTAGTCATGCATTGAGAACATGGTTTATTTCCTTTTGTACCATCTAAAGTATAACCAAGTTGAACGATAAGTTTTATAAAATTTGGTAATTCTTCTTCATTATTGGCTAGCATGCACGTCTATTTAGCTTGCTACGAATAATTTAGCCTGGATTATAGGTTTACCAAAAATTATTTCAGCACATTTAGCAACTATAGATGGAAAAAGATGTATTAATTAGTTCAACGATCATGAATATACTTCTACTTTAAAAGGTGTAATATATATCTTCAATTTCATTTCAAGGATTATAGGAAACTTGCTCGATTTATTTTTAAATTAGTTACTCGAAGCCACCTGCCTTGGACATTTACCGTTATCGAAAATGGACACCACATTGATTTTTCCTCTAGTCAAGGAAAAAAGACCAAGCTTAGATCCCAGCAGACAACCTACAAATATGCCTATTAGAGTCCAAATGCTTAGCTTGATGACAACCTTAATGATTTTGTACATTGTATTAAATGCATCTCTTGTGGACCTCGTGCATGGATCCTCTTATGTTTAATTTCTAGATAGAATTGATTGAGTTGTGTCGACACCCCATCAAGAGGATGCTAGATCCAACTACCGGCCGGTCCGCTTGACCCTTGAGCCAAGGATGCAAGTAGCAAGTGTGATATCACAGTGTAAATCCAAAAATGGGACCTTGTCATATTCTTATGCCTCTCACAATAGGATCATTGGTGTATATTCGCAGTAATAAGACAATGTGGCACAAAAATTAATAAAGAGAGGTCATATTAGAATCATGTTCTTTTACAGTATCATGGTACATAGATCTAGTAAAACAAATAAAAAGAGAATTTGTAAATAGCTTTGCAATAATATTTTATAAATAAATAAATATGATGATACTAGAATACTTGTTTGTGATGTTATGCATTATGGTGTTAGTATCGTAAACTAGTATCTTAAACTAATATATGATTGTTTTTTCTATGACGCCTTATCAAGTACCATACCTCTATGGCGCCAAAATATAAGTTGCAACTAGACATATTTATCTTATGATTCTAATCAATAATGGGACAATTTTTTGTAATAAATTTTTGACTTAGGGTTATAAAAAATACGTAAACATCGCTTACAATGGCCTATTTTGGTTCCATTGGCGTTCTTTGCGGAAGATCCATAAGAGAGACTGCTTACCACTTTTTTTAGTTTTAATAGATGCTCACGTGAAATTTTCGACATGCATTGAGAACATGGTTTATTTACTTCTGTACCATCTATAGTACAACCAAGATGAACTATAAGATTTGTAAGATTAGGTAATTCTTCTTCCTTAGTAGCTATCATGGACGTGTATTTAGATTGTCAAGAATAATGTAGCCAAAATTATATATTTACCAAAAATTAATTCAATACATATAAGAACTATAGATGGAGAAAGAGATATTATGTAGTTCAATGGTCATGAATATTGTTCTAATTTAAAAGGTAAAAATATATCTTTAATTTAATTTTAAGGATTATAGGAAACTTGCCCAATCTATTCTAAGTTAGTTGTTTGAACCCACCTGCCTTGGACATTTACCGATATGAGAAATGGACAACACATTGATTTTTTCCTTTTGGCCATGAAAAAGATGAGGCTTAGGTCCTAGAAAACAACCTACAAATATGCCTATTAGAGTCCACATGCATAGCTTGATGATTTCGTACTATATGCTACTTTTGTGAACCTCGTTCATGGAGCCTCTTAGGTTTGGTTTCTGGACAGACTTGAGTGAGTAGTGTCTACACACCCATCAAGTGGATCCGGCCGGTCGCTTGACCACCAAGCCTAGTATGCAAGGAGCACGCTTGATATCATTGTGTAAATATAATGATGGGACCTTAGTGGAGTCACATTCTTGTGCCTCGCACAATGGAAGATTCATTAATGTATATCAAGTACAATCGATACGCCGATAGAATCCTGCTCTATTACAACATCATGGCACATAGATCCAGAAAACTAATAAAAAGTGAACGTTTAAATAGCTTTTCCTCAAGATAAATAAATAAATATGATGATACAAGGAAACTTATTTATTAAAGTATCATGGCACATAGATCCAGAAAAACTAATAACAGGAGACCTTATAAACAGCTCTACATAATATTTTATAAATAAATAAATATGATGATACTAGGATACTTGTTTGTAATCTTATGCATTATGGCATTAGTGTCATAAATTAGTATCCTATAAATTATACAATTGTATAGTTGTCTATGCTACGACGTCTTATCAAGTAGAAATGGTGTCAAAATTATACTACTGTATAATTATTGTAACTAGACATATTTATATGATCATAACCAATCAATAAGGGGATAATTTTTTGTAATAAAGTTTCTATTCAAGGTTATAAAAAAATATGTAAATACTGATTAAAATAGTCTATTTTGCTTCCATTGGCGTTATGTGCGGAAAAACAATAAGAGAGACTGCTAGCCACTTTTTCCGGTTTAAGATGGTCGCGTGAAATTTTAGTCATGCATTGAGAACATGAGTTATTTTATTTTGTACCATCTAAAGTACAACCAAGTTGAATGATAAGTTTTATAAAATTTGGTGATTTTTCTTCCTTAGTGGATATCATGCACGTGTATTTAGCTTGTTAGGAATAATGTAACCAGAATTATGGATTTACCAAAAGTTACTTCATCACATTAGCTTGTTAAGGATTTTAGGAAACATGCCCGACTTATTTCTAAGTTAGTTGTACAAAAACACTTACCTTAAAATTTTACCTTTATGGGAAATGGACAACAAATTGATTTTTCCTCTAGGACAGGAAGAAGACCAGGTTTAGGTCCTAGCAGACAACCTACATACATGTCAATTAGATCTCCCATGCATAGCTCGATGACAACCTTGATGATAAATGCATTATATGCATCTTTGGTGGACCTCATTCATGGGGCCTCTTATATTTGATTTATAGATAGACTGAATTGAATTGTATCGACACGCCCATCAAGAGGATGCTAGATCCAACTACCAGCCAATCTGCTTGATCACCGAGCCTAGTATGCATGTAGCAAGCGTGATATTATTGTGTAAATCTAATAATGGGACCTTCGTGGAGTCACATTCTTATGACTCACACAATAGGAGATTCAGTGATGTATATTATAGTACAATCAATAATAAGGCGATGTGGCACAACAATTAATAAAGAGAGGTCATATTAGAATCATGCTATATTACATTATCATGGCGCATAGATCCAGAAAAACTAGAAAATATAGAACTTATAAATAGCTTTGCATTAAGATTTTATTAATAAATAAATATCATGATACTAGGATACTTGTTTGTAATGTTATCCATTATGGTATTAGTATTGTGAACTAGTATCATATAAATTACACTACCATATGATTGTTTATTCTATGACGCCTTATCAAGTACGATATCTATATGGCACCAAAATATGAGTTGCAACCAGACATATTTATCGGATGATATCTAATTAATAATGAATTAATTGTTTTGTAATAAAGTTTTGATGTAGGGTTATGAAAAATACGTAAACATCACTTAGAATGGCCTATTTATTTTTTATTGGCCTTCTATGCGGAAGAGCCATAAGAGAGACAGCTGACCATTTTTGGCCGGTTTAAGAGATGGTCGTGCTAAATTAGTCATGCATTAAGAACATGGTTTCTTATTTTTGTACCATACAAGGAAACAGAGTTGAACTATAATGTTTGAAATTTAGATAATATATCGTCCATAGTTGTTGGAATGCATGCATGTGTATATAGCTTGCCAATATTAATGAAGCCAACTAGCATTATAGTTTTACCAAAAAATACTTCATAGATATAGGAACTATAGATGAAGAAATAGGTATTACATAGTTCAATGGTTGTGAATATTCTTCAAATATAAAGGGAACAATAGTATCTTCAGTTTCATTTTTATGATTATAGGATATTTCAACAATTTTATTTCTAAGATAGGTTTTTGAAAACATCTACCTTGAACATTTATCGTTATGGGCAATGGAGAACATGCATTGATTTTTCCTCTAAGCCAGGAAAAATACAATGCTCAAATCCTAGCAGACAACTGTAATATATGTCCATTGAAGTCCACATGTATGAGGCTGTTGGAAGCTTTGATGATTTCGTATAGTGTATTATATGTATCTTTTGTGGACCTCCTTCGGGTACCAGTATGTTTGATTTTTGCACATACTTGATTGATTTGTGTCGGTATGCCCATCAAGAGGATGCTAGATCCAACTACCGGGCGGTCCACTTCACCACCGAGCCTATGAAGCAACTAACAAGTGTGATATCATTTTATAAATCTAATAATGGGACCTCTGTGATTTCATAATCTTATGCCCTCCAATGGGAAATTCATCGATGTATATTGCAGTACAATAAATAATAAGCCGTTTTGGCATAATACTTCATAAAGAGAGGTCATATAAGTATCATTATCTATTACCTTATCATGACACATAAATCCAAAAACTAATAAAAGTAATCTTGTAAATAGCTTTGCATTGGGACTTTATAAATAAATATGATGATACAGGGATACTAGTTTGTAATGTTATTTAAAGAGAGCTCATATAAGTATCATGCTCTATTACAGTATCGAACACATAGATACTTAACGAGATTTTCCTTGAGATTTTATAAATAAAAAAATGATGATATTAGGATATTAGTTTGTCATGTTATGCATTACGATGTTAGTATAATAAACTACTATCCTACAAATTATACTACCGTATGATTTTTTGATGGTACGACGTCTTATCAAGTACCATACCTATATGGCACTAAACTATGAGGTGCAACTAGACTTATTTATCTGATGATATTTAATTAATAATGGGACAATTGTTTTGTAATAAAGTTTTCACTGAGGGTTATCAAAAATACGTAAACATCTCTTAGAATGGCCAATTTTTATTCTATTGACATTCTATGTGGAAGAGCCATAGGAGAGACCGCTTACAATTTTTTGCCGGTTTAATAGATAGTCGCGCGAAAATTTTAGTCATGCATAGAGAACATGGTTTATTTTCCTTTTGTACCGTCTAAATTATAAGCAAGTTAAATGACAAGTTTTGTGAAATTAGATAATTCTTCTTCCACGGTGGCTAGCATGCACATGTTTTTAGCTTGTCAAGAATAATGTAGCCATAATTATAGACTTTCCAAAAATTAATTCAGCACATGTAAGAACTATGGATGGAGAAAGAGATATTATGTAGTTCAATGGCCATGAATATTCTCCTAATTTAAAGGGAACAATGTATCTTGAATTTCACTTTAATGCTTATATGAAACTTGTACATACTTTAGTCGTTCGAAACCACTGGCTGACACATTGATTTTTCCTCTAGGATAGAAAACGACCAGGCTTAGGTCCACTAGTAGAAAAACTTATAGAACTCATTTTATTAATGGAGTGCAAAAAAAATTACATGCTACTATTGGAATTCAGAAAAGGTGGAACGCCACCACTACGTAGTACTGGTGGAGTTTGAGAAAAAAGAACGTGTAAGTTGGACTAACAGTCTGCCTGAACGAAAATAGTAGCGATGTGCAAATATAACGGAACGCCAGTAGTAGTTTATTAATAGTGAAGTTTATTAGCGCGGGTCACAGTTAATTTGATCGATCCGGACTGTTACTTAGCTAATTTTCCCAGCTAAAAAAACAAAACCTTAACATCTTCTCGAGCGATTCCGCCGCCTGATTCAGCCGCTTGCCCTCTTTCCCGCCTCCTAGAGCTTCTCCACCTATGTTGTTGCGCATATCGTCGCCCACCATCGCCCAACCCTATCCTCTGTTGCATATGCGGCCGTCCGCCGCTCAAGCCAATCCGCACCTCTGGCTCCCACTGGGCTCCGGCCGCCCTGACGTGCCGCCTCCTCCCAACCTCGCTCGATGCCATCGGCCCCGCTTCCTCCTTAGACCAGGCAGATGGCATGTGCGCCCGTGCCAGCCAACCTCCGCGAGAGTCATCGTCCGCCGCATTGAAAAGAAGTTAGGCTGCCCTAATTCCCCTCCACCATATCTTCTTTCTATACATCTGTTCATAGGATTATTTGCACCACCAATTTGTTTAACTCACATGGAGGTTGATATGTTCAAAGTAAGTTTCTCGAGGAGGATAAAATAATTGTTTTGGATACTACCGGTGTCCAGTGAGTCTCACTAGTCACTACAGTTTGTAACCAGTTTTTATTGAGTATAGAATAACCTGCCAGATATTATCCAGCGTGTGTGAACATCTCATAAGAGTCGTAGTTAGTTTTCATTGATTAGAGCATCTCCAGTAGTCCCCTATACAGCATCCGACACGGCTGTTTTTCATCTGTATTGGGGGCGCAGGAGAGATCACAGATCTGGGAGGGGGACATGTTGCCTCTCAGCCATGCCTCCCATACAAAAAATTTGAAATAACTGCCAAATACAAAATTAACATCGATTTTACCAATAGTTCAAACAAGTTTACACATATTTGAACAAACAAGAGAAAAAATACGGAACTACTAGATGGGCGAGGAGGAGGTCGATTACCGGCGCCGAGTGCAAGCCCACGGATTTTAATCCAGACGCGGGTTGTTCCCAACGGTGATGTTGTCAAGTGATACGTTGTAAACGTATACGTATCTATAATTTTTGATGTTTCATGCTTATTTAGTATCAACTTTGCTATGCTTTGTCTACACTTTGAGGTATTTTTATACACTTTCTGGGACTAACCTATTAACAAGATGTCATAGTGCCAGTTGTCTGTTTCTATTGTTTTTGGTTTCAGAAAAGCTAGTAAGAAAATATTCTCAGAATTGGACGGGACAAAAGCCAAAGTCAATATTTCACCGAGGAGAATACGGAGACGGAAGGGCGACCAGAGGGGAGCCACAGGGTGGCCACACCCTCCCACGCGCAGGCCCACCCTAGGCCGCGCCTGGGCAGGGTGTGGCCCCCTGGCCGCCCTCCTGCCTCACCTCTTCGCCTATAAAGTCACACTGATGCCAACACTAGTGGAAACGAGGGCTTTTGTTGATCCCGAAAATGGGCTTTAACACCGGTTCGTGGTTCTTCTACGAACCGGTGTTAAAGGGGGGGCCGTACCAGCGTGGCCTCTGCGGCATTAAAGGAGCCCCCCCTTTAACACCGATTCGTGCCACGAACCGGTGTTAAAGGTCCCTCCTGATGGCTCACACCTTTTAACACCGGTTCGTGGCACGAACCGGTGTTAAAGGGGTGGGGGCTATATAAGACACCACCCTAGCCCACACACACCCCACTCTTCCATTCTTTCACATTTTGGAGCCTAGCAAGAGGGTGTGAAGAGTGCTAGTTTGTGTTTTTTTCATATGCACTAGAGGTGTTCGGTGAAATGCCCGAGAGCTCAAAATAAGCTTTCTTGTTGTTCTTTCCGTCTCTCGAGGTCGGCAACTATAGTTTCATGTGTCATTGATGTACTATATATATAAATGGTCATCTCCTATTATTTTTGATATATACTACATATTAATGCAGATGAATCGGCAATGGATGTACGGTGACCGCCGCACTTCCGAGTACATTACGGCCTCCAAAATTTCATCGTTGTGGCTAATGCAAACCGTGGTCACAATGGTTTTATGTGCTGTCCGTGTGTTCACCGTCGAACAAGAAAGACTACTCAAATACCAGAACCATTCACGCCCACCGCTTGATCTGGTTTCATGCCCAGCTATAATTGTTGGACCAAGCACGGAGAAAAAGGGGTTGTGATGGAAGACAACGAAGAAGAAGAGGATGATGAAAACTATCATAATATGTATCCTGAATATGATGATCTCAAGAACAACGGGGTAGATAATGAAGATCAAGAGGAGCAGATGGGCCCTGATGACGATCTTGGTCGGGCCATTCTTGATGCAAAGGAAGAATGTGAAACTGAAAAGGAGAAGGAGAAGCTGGAGCAGATGTTAAAGGATCACAAAACATTGTTGTATCCAACTTGCGAAGATGGCCACAAAAAGCTAGGTGCCACCGGATTTTGCAATGGAAGGCGAGAGAATGGTGTATTGACAGCGCATTTTCAAAGTTGTTGGTAAAATGAAGAATCTTCTTCCAAGAAATAATGAGTTGCTGACAAGACATACCAAGCAAAGAAGGTTGTCGCCCTCTAGGATTAGACGTCGGAAGATACATGCTGCATTAATGATTGCATCCTCTACCGGTGAGAAGTACGAGAATTTGGATGCATGCCGGTATGCACCGCTGCGGTATAAGATCGACGAGACGATCTGGCGATGTTGAGGGCGAGGCCCCTAGGAAGAAGGTTCCGCCAAGGTTATGTGGTATGCTCCTATAATACCACGGTTAAAACGTCTCTTCGTAAATAAAGAGCATGCCAAGTTGTTGCGATGGCACATGGAAGACCGTAAGAAAGACGCGATGTTGAGACACCCGATGGGTCACGGTGAGAAAAGTCGGCGAGTACCCGGACTTTGCGTGGCGCAAGGAACTTAAGGTTTGGTCTAAGTACGCGGCATGAATCCTTTTGGTGAGCAGCTGCGTCACAACACCTGGCCTGTGACCCTATGTATCTATAACCTTCCTCCTTGGTTGTGTATGAAGAGGAAGTTCATTATGATGCCAGTCCTCATCCAAGGCCCGAGGCAACCCGGCAACGACATTGATGTGTACCTAAGGCCATTAGTTGAAGAACTTTTACAGCTGTGGGCCAAACCAGGTGTACGTATGTGGGATGAGCACAAAGGGGCCATTTGACCTCGAGCATTGCTTTTAGTAACCATCAATGATTGGCCTGCTCTTAGTAACATTTCGGGCAGACAAACAAGGGATACAATGCATGCACACACTTTTAGATGATCTTGAAAGTGTATATTTGGATAAATGTAAGAAGGTTGTGTACCTAGGGTATCGCCGATTTCTTCGAACTCGCATCGAAGAAAGAAAGGCAAGCATTTCAAACGTCTGGCGTAACCCGGAGGAAGCCTGTCTCCTCCGGTGAGGAGGTATTTGGTATGGTCAAGGACCAAGAAGTAATCTTTGGAAAAGGTCTGGCAGTCTATCATTCGAATGACGATGCGGACACGCCCATGTGGAAGAAGCAATCTATATTTTGGGACCTACCCTATTGGAAAGTCTTAGAGGTCCGCTCTTCAATCGACGTGATGCACGTGACGAAGAATGTTTGCGTGAACCTGCTAGGCTTTCTAGGAGTGTATGGGAAGACAAAAGATACACGGAAGCTGCAACGGGACCATCAACGTCGAAGGCCCTGAAGAGCCTATGCATCCCGAGAACGAGAAGGGTAAACGATGCCACTTAACTCCTTCCAGCTACGCTCTTACCAAAGGTAGAAGGAAATCTTTTTGAATGTCGAGCGTATCAAGGTCCGTCGGCTTCGTCGAATATAAAGGGAATAATAAATATGGCAGAGAAAAATTCCAAAACCTGAAGTCTCATGACTGCCACGTGATTATGACACAATTGCTTCCGATTGCATTGAGGGGGCTTCTACCTGAAAATGTTCGAGTACCCATTGTGAAGCTATGTGCATTCCTCAATGCAATATCTCAGAAGGTAATCGATCCAGAAAGCCTACAGGGTTACAAACAGATGTGGCCCAATGTCTTGTCAGCTTTGAGTTGGTGTTCCCACCATCCTTCTTCAATATTATGACGCATCTCCTGGTTCACCTAGTAGAAGAGATTGCCATTCTCGGTCCTGTATTTCTACACAATATGTTCCCCTTTGAGAGGAGTCTTAAAGAAATATGTTCATAACCGTGCTAGGCCAGAAGGAAGCATCTCCAAGGGCTATGTAACAGAGGAGGTCATTGAGTTCTGTGTTGATTTTATTCCTGACCTTAAGGCGATTGGTGTTCCAGAATCACGACATGAGGGGAGACTGCGTGGAAAAGGCACCCTAGGATGTAAAGCAATGATATGTAGGGACGGCCATTCTCTCAATCAAGCACACTACAAGAATTTAATACGCCTCAAACACCCGGGGCAGTCTGATGAATGGATTATAAGTGAACACATGGCGAGTTTTGGCGGCTGGCTGCAAAGACTTCTCACGAATAACACCACTATTGGGGATCACCATTGTACTTGGCGGTGACACCGTCTTATTGTATGTACTTTCCAAGTGCGAGATAAATGGGAATACATTTTACACGATAGGCCAAGATAAAAGAGCACCAACCAAAAGCAGTGGTGTCCGCTTCGATGCAAAGAAGACAATGGGCAAAAGACCACGTATTATGGGTTCATAGAGGAGATATGGGAACTTGACTATGGACCTAATTTTAAGGTCCCCTTGTTTCGATGCAAATGGGTCAAGCTAACGTGAGGAGGGGTTGAGGTAGACAAGAAATGCGGAATGACAACGGTGGATCTCAACAATCTTATGAAGAACTTAGACGAACCATTCGTCCTAGCCAATGATGTGGCTCAGTTTTCTATGTGAAGGACATGTCCTCCGGACCAAAAAAAGAAAAAATATGCAAACGAATACATCATATGATGAGCCAAAGCGTCACATAGTTCTTTCGGGAAAAGAAACATCGTGGGAATCGAGGACAAGATGACATGTCGGAAGATTATAATAAGTTTGATGAAATTCCGCCCTTCACGGTGAAAACTGACCCAAGCATTCCGTTAAGTAAAGAAGATGCTCCATGGTTACATTGAAGCGATCATAAGGAAGGGCATATGCCAAGAAGTTCATGCTCATATTATGTAACTCTAGTTCATGTTTTTAATATTAATACATGTCTTGAGTGTTAGTCATGTTTTGTGGATGGACCGGAGTATGAGAAGAAGTTGTCGATTCGTACTTACCATTAAGATCGATCTCCAAACGCGGTCACATATTAGGAGTGCCTCTATGACCAGTTTCTTGGAGATGCCGGAGGACTAGGCTCGTCGGCATCTCCCGAAAACGCCGTAGTGGTGTCCCTGCTCGAAACCATCTTGCAGCTTTGTAACTTGTCTAACTAGATCAATACACCAGGAGCTAACTAATTTCACATATTAGGAGTGCCTCTATGACCAGTTTCTCGGAGATGCCGGGAGGGGCCCAGGCTCGTCGGCATCTCCACAGCCGTAGTGGTGTCCCTGCCTCAACTGGCTGGAGGACTGGACTCACAAGGATGCCTATTTATAGTACAAGCACCTCGACATAGTGTTGACACTTACAAAATAATGTCGACACTCACCCCTATTATTAGTCGGTTGGTGTCTCCAACCGGGACTAAATTCATCTTTAGTCGGTTGGTGACACCATCCGGACAAGGTACGCCATACGACATAATGTCGACATGCACTCACCTCTATTATTAGTGCTGACTCGTGTTTTGTCCCGGTTGGTGTCTCCAACCGGGACTAAAGGTTCATCTTTAGTCCCGGTTGGTGACACCATCCGGGACAAGGTACACGCCGCACGACATAATGTCGACATGCACTCACCTCTATTATTAGTGCTCACTCGTGTTTTGTCCCGGTTGGTGTCTCCACTTTATTCTGCTAGTCATTCAACCCGACTCAGGAAAAGTCCTTGTCATGGACTCGTTACGAAAAGAAAAAGAGCTATGGGCAGACTTTAGAGAGATGCTCCAGAGGTAATTTCAATCATATTATCGCACTAGATCGGCAACTTTCGTGACAATAAGTAATTAATTACTCCTTTATCCATTTTCTTTGTCGGACAGGGTTTGGAAAATGTTCACGGGCAGGGCCGTGGGTGAATGGTCAGAAGAACTAAAATTTGTAGACCAAAATGTAAGTAATACTAGCTAGCTTCCAATTCCATTATATCATGCTTTATTGATTATTATTTTGATTGAACTCTCTATTCTCGTAAAGTGCGCGCATCAAGGACACGGCAATAACTTATGTGGGTACTATGTTTGAATTCATTAAACCACGATATGCGACAGCCAAGCCGCACTAGAACAACTTAGAGTAAGTAAACAAAGTCCACAACATTATTTTATTACCACCAATTGTGTTGAGTTTTATTCTTATATATATATTGACGCACATTCTTCATATATATTCAGATCGAACGGATGCGACCAACTCCTACCATTTGAACGCATACGAGCCATTCAAGAGGAATTGGCGGGGTTCATACTTGATGAGGTCGTCACGCTGGCGAGAACTCTATAGATATCCACCAAAATGAACGATGATGTATGTGCGATGGCGATGTATGTGCGATGGCGATGTTTGTGTATAATAATAGTTGCTTAATTATTCATGTACTCGTATGTACCGATGATTTATAAGTATACCGCTCGATCGATTTCCCTCGCCCGTAAATACGCCCGAGCAGGCGGGCAGAATGCGCATGGCGAGATTTAGGCCGTTTTCGCCGCGCGGCAGAGTTCTCGCCAGAAAACGACTTCATCTGCCAGCAACCTTAACACGGTTCAGATCGAACCGGTGTTAAAGGCGGGCTGAGCGGACCGTGCACCACCCTTTAATACCGGTTCGTATAGGAACCGGTGTTAAAGGGGCCCCCCTCTAACACCGAACCCTCAACAGCGGTTGGGGAACCGCTGTTAGAGGGCCCTCCCAACCGGAGTTAAAGGGGGGGCTCTGCACTAGTGCAAAACCCTAAGAACCCGATCAGATCTGCACGAAACAGCCTGTAGCCGCCACCACCGTCGTCCCTAGATCGGGGGATCTGAAGCTCTTCCCGGCACCCTGCCGGAGGGGAGAGATCATCCCGAAGGCCTTCTTCATCACCATGCCAGCCTCCGGTATGATGCGTGAGTAGTTCATCATTGGACTATGGGTCCATACAGTAGCTAGATGGTTGTTTCTACTCCTTTGTGCTATCATGTTTAGATCTTGTAAGCTCCGTTCATGATCAAGATCATCTATTTGTAATCATGCATGTTGTGTTTGCGGGGATCCAATGGATATTGAGATTACTATGTCAGATTGATTATTTATGCTATCATGTCTTATGATTATTGATTCTATCATGTCTGTGTTGTTTGAGATCTTGCATGCTCTCCGTTTCTAGTAGCTATCTTGGCCAAGTAGATGCTAGTGACTCCAAGAGGGAGTATTTATACTCGATATTGGATTCATGCCTCTATTGAATCTGGGGAAGTGACATAAATCTCTAAGGTTGTAGATGTGCTATTGCTACTAGGAAGAAAACAACAATCTTTTGTTCATGGAACAATTGTATTGTTTACTTTACACACGTTGCTTAAAGCAGTTGTCTGTTGCTTGCAACTTAATACTGGAGGGGGTTCGGATGATAACCTGAAGGTGGACTTCTAGTCATAGATGCAGTTGGATGACGGTCTATGTATATTGTTGTATTGCCCAATCAACCTCATAGGATCTTTCTGGCTAGTAATTGCATCGTTATGCCTTGCTCAGTTCCTATCAGTTGCCCCGCTGTAATTTGTTTACCCTTCATGCCATGTTGTTTATCTAAGACGAGCACCTCTAGTGAACTATGTACCCTGGTCCAATATTTACCATTGATACATCTTCCACTGTTACTTGTTTACTTGCCGCAAACCATTACCTTCCACACCATACGTTTAATCTTTTGTTACAGCAAACCGGTGAGCTTGATAACCTCACTGATTCGTTGGGGCAAAGTCTTGAGTTTGTGTTGTGCAGGTCTCCACGTTGTTTGCAACACCTGTGTGACGTTTCCTTCCTCCTTATGGTTCGATAACCTCGGTCTCAACTGGAGGGGGTTCGGATGACGACCTCAAGGTGGATTACTAGTCATAGATGCAGTTGGCTGGCGGTCTATGTATATTGTTGTAATGCCCAATCAAATCTCATGGGATCATGAATGTATAGTATTGCATTGTTATGCCTTGCTCAGTCCTGTCAATTGCCCTGCTGTAATTTTTTTACCCAGCATGTTTTTTATCTTTCTTAAGGAGAGCACCTCTAGTGAACTATGGACCCTGGTCCAATCTTTACCATTATTACATCATCTACTGCTACCGTTTACTTTCTGCAAGAAACCATTACCTTCCACACCATACATTTAATCCTTTGTTTTCAGCAAACCGGTGAGATTAACAACCTCACTGTACGTTGGGCAAAGTCTTAAGTTTGTGTTGTACAGGTTCCAAGTTGTTAGCCACACCTTGAAGTCGTTTCCTTGCTCCTACTGGTTCGATAACCTTGGTTTCATAACTGAGAGAAGACTTACTGCTATGCTCAGCATACCTTCCTCTTGGGGTATCCCAACGAAGATCTAGAGTGATCTGAGCCGCATCCAGACGTTTTCTAGCACCGTTGCCGGGGAGTTAAGGACAACTTCACAAGGGGAGTCCTTCACAACCATTCTCTTTACTTTGTTTTTGTCTTGCTTAGTTTCTTTTGCCTTGTTTTGCTTGCTTCTTTTTATCAAAAAATCCAAAAAAATAGTTTCGTTTGGTTTGCTTTTTCTTATAAAAACACAAAAAAAATAGTTCTTCCTATAGGTGTCACCTTGCTCTTGCTCACCATGTTGATCCCCAAGTTCACCCTGAAATAGCTTTCAATAGGTAGTGGCTCTATAATTGGGAAAGAAAATATTGAAGAATTCTTTAATCATATTAGCAAACATGAGGATGGCGAGGATAGATCCTTAGCAGAACTTGCCCCTAATTATGAAATTGATCCTTAGCAGAACTTGCCCCTAATTATGCAATTGCTGCAGCTTCTTTAGTTCACATGGAGGATAAGTTTGTTAACCTTAAACCCATGATGAAAATAATGTTTCTTAAACTTAAAGAAGTGGAGGATACTGAAAAGAGAGATTTTATTCTAGAAACCTTGCTAAAGGAGTTCGATGATGTTGCTAAAGAAGCTAAAAAGGTCTTTGATCGTTTTAATATGCTAGGATCATGTGCAGATGTTATGGGTACATTAGAAAAGTTGGATAAAACTAAATCCAATGGAGAGGAAATTAAAATACTCATACCTTTTAAACTGGTACGAATGCATAAAGCTTTAGAAAAGAATTTTGATTGGATTGTTCCTGAAAACCTGTTTGATGAAAGTAGTGAACCCAAGAGTGCCGATAGAGGATCCTCTACTACTCATTTGGATGAGATACCTTTCCTAGTTGAAGAAATTTCGAGTATTGATCTTAATGCTTCTTCATTTGAAAATACTTGATTCTTGCTTCCTGTGCCTAACTTAAAGGCGTTAAAGAAAATTACTTCTTGGGAGATAACCCAATAGTTTTCTTGAGTCTTGGAAGTTACTACTTCTGTAATAACCTCTCCTTATCCTTTTTTTTTTTATTTTTGTTGCAAGAATAACCTCTAAGGAGAGGCAAGTAAGATTTGGGGAGTTGCTGTCCCAAAACAGATTTTCGTGCTTCTCTGTAAAAATTCATGAAAAATCTCTTTATACCGGATTGAGATGTAATTTTCTGAATAAATCCCCCAGGTTGTTATCTAACTTTTGTTAGTTTAACACTTTTTGATTTGATCAACAGAAGGTCTTCGAACAAATCGGTTTGTACCTGCTGGTTAGTTTTGACAGATTTCTGCCATTATTTGTATTTTCCTCTTTATTGATTTCCTTTTGAGTTCTCTTGGGTAAATTGTCATTTTTGAGGGAATTTCTACAGTATATTGTGTTTTTAATGAAAGTTTTTCTGTTTTGAAACTAAATCCAAAGGTCTATTACTTTTGAATGCACTAATGTTGCTAATGAAGATTGTGTGAAGTTTTGTATGAAGGAAAATTTTCAGGTGTAAGGGAAGAATGATGTAATGAGATGAAGAATGGACAAAAGATCAAACTTGGGGATGCCACCCCATGTCACCCCAAGAAACATTCAAGAGGCATAAGTGTAAAAGCTTGGTGATGCCCAAGGCATCCCCTTCTTCATCAATAAAAATCTCAGGTCTTTCTGGACACTTTGTTTTTATCGTTTCATGGACTATTGTGTTGTTCCTGGAGCGTCTTAATTTTTTTTGGTTTTAGTTTGTTTAGTTTGCTTGAATAAAGTAGTTGGGCCCCCGCTTTCGCTGTGTTGTTTCAAATAAGTTGATTGGTGCTGGAAAGGAGTAGAAAGTTTCTTGCTTATAGTGATACAAAAGGATCTTGCTTTGACGGTGAATTAGACTTTATCATGTCATGCTAGATGTTGTTTTGACCTTATACTTAGTGATTATTGTTGTAGCATGACTTGTTCAAAACAATTGATATTGCTTAATGTGCCTTGAAAGAATCGTGCGTTGTTTTAACATACAAAATCATAGTATTGTGGTGTTCTTCTTTGATGCTTTGTTTGGGTTGACTTGGCACATGCTCACACCATATTATGAATATGAACCAGTCAACTTAGCCTCTATGATCATTTAGTTTTTGACTTGTGGTACCACTTTATGCTTTGATTGATAATGTTTTGTCGCTCTGGATGATTATGACCATTATTGCTCTCTTCGTTGGTCGCTCACAGTCTTTTGCTAGCCTCCACTTGTATTGAGTAAGATCTACTCATGCATCCCACTCCCAAGAAACCAAATTATTCTACTCATGTATGTGTGTTAGAGAAACGCCTGGGCCACTAGCCTAAGCCATGCCTAATCATGGTGGAAACTTGCAGCATCACCATAGTGAGCAATCTATGAAGCATTCTTCTTATAAAAAAGAAGATAGAGATAGAAAAGAGGAAAGAAGAGAAAAGGCACCATGCATTTTCCCATGGTAAATAAGAAGATTGCTGAGATGCTCATTGTCTGTTGCCTTGTCATTTTGATATGGGATAGCTCCTGTATCATGGGGAAAGGGGTACCCCATTGGCGGTTCTCTATGATACACATATACTTACTATGACAAGAACTTACCTGTAACTAAACTTGAGTAGCATGAGGAACGGCCCTCGTACTCAAGGGACATGAGATTTCCAACTTGTACTTTGTCAAGCATATACTCCATACTTTGCTCACTTTAACTTTAATCACTTCAAGATGCTTATGATAGGGGCAATGAGAGCTGAAAGATAACAAGTACCATAATTTTTGGAAGCTCTTTACGAAACTTGAAATCCCTGCTTCTCTTTGAAGGGCCTTTCTTCCACTTTTATATTGAGTCTCCACCTTCTATCTTTATGCACCAACTAGGAGAGCTTGGTTTTCATTCTTAGTTCTATGTGCATTGTCCCAAAACTTATTGATTGATTCATAATATTGATATTGCTTGTTCTTGAACTATTTGTACCTCGTTACCCTTATGAATGTTGAAGGTGTCCTATGCATTTATGTTTTGCTACTCCATGAGGGACAAGCTGAATGTCACTATGTTATGTTTTATATATGTGAAACAAACAAACGTCTTTCAATGCATTGTTATTCATGAATCTTTGTTTGTACCATTTCATGTTGCAACATAGTTGCTATATCTTATTGTTAGAACTTTATCTTTGATGCTCATGTTTAGAGTACTTTGATCCTAGCTTTCAATGCTTGCAAATGGTTTGATCATGATTGTGATGGTGCCACTACTAGGAAAATGGCCATTGGCGGCGCACCTGAAAAGGGCATCCGTGGCACACTGGCCGTGCGCCACTAGCCTCACGCTGCGGCTATCTCCTACCCGTAGCGCACTGCCTGGTGCGCTACGGTTATGTAGAGATATGCGTAGCGCACCTGCCAATGCGTCGCGGCTAGGAAGGCAGGTGCGCTATGGGCAAGATATTCTGTGGCACATATTGCAGTGCGCCACTCATCTGGGCATGTGCGCTTTAGTTATAGTGCGCCACTAAATCTATGCCATGCGCACCACGGGCGTTTTTTTAATTTCAGAGCCAGATGATATATAATACAGATTATATACAATATTACAGGCAGATATACACATAGATATAAGATATACAATTATATATATATATATATATATATATACACAATTTGCAAAACAAGATTGAAACAAATACATATAGATAAGTCCCATACATGAATACATAGTATAAGTTACATTATTTTGATCAAGTTACAAAGTAGTTGGTGACACGCGAATACATGTGTCTCGAACAAGTTGGAGCTCGGAATGAAGCTCGCCTAGACATCTAAACTTGCTAGAAACAAGTGCGGTATAAACAACCAAAGACGATAAGCATCACCGCGATGAAGGTGTAGGTCTTCATCCGCTTCCTCGTCCTAACTCCCGCTAGATAGCGCATGTATCTAGCTTCCGCCTCCGTCATAGTGTTGTACCCTTCCGGCTAGATAGTAACTCAAAAAGCTTCCGCCTCCGCCATAGTGTCGTCGTACTTGGATTCTTACTGCCTTACGGCTGCTTCACGCAGGGGAACTCCGTTACGTCGTTAAAGATGTGTCTGCCGAACTTGAGCTTCTTACGCACGAAGGTGGTGAGGCATAGCCAGTGAGAGCATCATCCATAACTTCCTTGATCCTGTCGTAGTTTTTCTTCTTTTCTAGACTCCCCGAGTCGAAATACGTGGCATGCGAATGCTTCGACGATAAGGAGATGAGTGTGCAGTGTTCATCTCTGTGCAAAAAAATTCAAACGGATCATGCTCTTTGGCCATTGCAAGAATAAGCTGAAGCAACTTCTGAGGACAGCCAACTCTTCTTAATCCGCTCCTGGGGGTTGAATGGGAGGTTCCAGGTCATCGCATCCCCTTAGCACCCGACTAATTTTAACCCTATGCACGCTATCTGGCATCGGCCTTGAGTGGAACGTGCGCTGCAAGGGTTGATGGTACCCTTGGCAACATCCCTCAGCTCGTTGTTCATGTAGCATAAGAGAGTGCAAGGAACATCCGTCTGCGGAAAACATGTACGGCGTCGTCAGAGAGATGCCATAAGATTAATAGATGGCGTGAAAGGCGGTAAAGCAATTTGTTTATCGTGATGGCATCGAGATCGGCTAATGTTGAGGAACCGAATACGACGACGGGCGTGCAAGAGACGGAGGGGCTGCTTGATGGCGCGGTGTCGGCCACTGGTGTATTCTCCCTACCGGGTGCTTGGAGCTCCGGTGCCGCCACGATTATGGCAGGGGGGTCACCAACATGTCCGGCATCGTGGTGATGGCAGGGGGAGTCACCAACACTTCCGGCGCCGCGGTGCTAGCGGGCGGAGTCACGAACACATAATTCGCCTGATTCGTCGGTGTCGCGTTGTTCGAGTGGCTGCTGACCATGCTTGGAATTGGGCACGGCCCTTGTCGACCACCCGCACTCCAGTTCGCTATTGACTCCACCAAGGTAGGCAGGATGGACATGAGCGTGATTGCTAGGTTGTCTTGGATGATCTGCAGGTCCGTGCCACTTGTTCCTTAAGTTCTTGAACCTCGCGGTTTTCCTCCTCGCTCCTTCCCGATGGCGCCACACGCGTCCTCGACAGTGGACCAAAATGATCCACCCAATTCTTACCCCCGAGGCCGGCTAGATGGCCAGCCGACGACGGCTTCTTTGTAACCGGATCTATTTTCTTGGCCCGGTTCATAGCCCTGTTAAAAGGGTTATCCCACCGGTGGCCGTCGACCCACAGGATGAGGAACCACAGGATCCATGACTAGCAACAATTTCCTCCTCCTGGGAAGTAATGTGAAAACCAGACTTCATCGATTAGAATGCAATCGAGTTGATCCGCGGTAATTAAATTACTTACCACAATTTCCTCGAATTCCTTCAACGCAGGATCCGCAGTGAGTTGTTTGGTTTTTGGGTCCACATGGTAACGAGCCCTGATGAAATTTCGAAGTCGCCCCTTTTCGAATTTCGAAAAGGGGTTAGCTATCCCCTTAGCTCTATACTCTTCGTCCTCCTTATCCCATTTGGCCTCCGCGGTTCTATATCCACCAGACCCGAGATGGTGGTGACCTATATTCATCGCCTGCAGCACCTTTCCCCGATTACTCGAGGCCTGGGCTCTTTCAGATTCGCACCAGTCCTTAAACTCCCTGTACTGATATTCGGTGATCTACGGGTCAATCTTCAGGATCTCGTCGAGACTTTTGCCTTCTTTATAGATCTTCTTCTTTATCCGGGTTTTCCTGCTGGTGAGGGCGGTGCTCATCTTTGTGAGGGCGGATTTGTTTACTTCATTCCCATGATAATTTGTGTTCCGATACTCAGCGGGGAACTTGTATCTTGCGTGCAACTTCTCAAAGAGGAGTGTGCACAAGTGGCCATTATCTTTATGCCGGAGATTCTCGGTGTTGATCGAGATGGCTGTCCGGGTGATCGCCGCCACTTGCCCACCGTACCCTCTGACGACAAGGTCGGGCGCCAAAGGAACCCCTATTGGGCTCACTTCAGTAATTTCCTCTCTGACGGTGCCGACCGTGTTCGGGCTCCGTTCCTTCTGCTTCTTCTTCTTCTTCTTCTTCTTCTTCTTCTTCTTCTTCTTCTTCTTCTTAGGAGGATTGCTACCACTCACTGTGCCCTCGCCGCCATCAGTGGTTTCATCATCCGCCATTACTTTGGCTTCTTCCTCCGCGTCTTCCATCTCATCATCCTTGCTCTCCGAAGAATGGTATTCTTCATCGTCTTCTAGCCGCTGGGCCGCCTCCCAGAATGTCAACTGTTTATTCGGAGGTCTGAGTCCTTCAGCGCTGATGCGCTTAGAACAGCTAGCCTCATCATTGTCATACATCTTTGCACTAATAAAAAACAAATAATTTGTTAGTAATAAAGTGCACGGGAAAATCCGGCATGACCTTTGCTAATTTTCTTAAACTAGGAGTGCCCGATTTCTGCTGAAACGGAAGTTAATCAACATTCCGGCAAAAATCGGGACTCATTTCATACAAGAACCCGCATACACGACATAATAAAGTTCTTCATACAAGCACACGCACAATTTCAAGTGCTACATGCAAATACAAGCACAAACACCTGTCATTATAGCAAGCACATGCACCTGTGTACATATATGATAGCAAGCACAAGCACAAGTAGTTGTACAACATGCAGATTATATGACAGCAAGCAAATACAACAAGCAAATACATATATAGTAGCACACAAGTTTGTGTACAGCAGCATACATTAACTAACTTGACAACAACTAACTTGATAGCAACTAACTTGACAACACACAACTTATATAAGAGATGATCATTAACATCTAAAGAGATGATCATTCATATAAGTGCAGGTTAGCTAGCTAGATGAAAGTACTGGTACATGTACAGCTAGCTCAGATGCCAAAGCTCTTCAGATGTTGATCATAGATATATAAATCTAGTTCAGCTCTGGCCTGTGCAACCCATGTCCCAGCCTATTTCCAGTTCTCATAATATATAAAGAATAATGTTCGTCTCAGAAGTATCCACACAGACAATCATGCAGAAATAAACACTCAGATGCCAAAGCTCTTCAAACGTTGATCATAGATAATTCTAGTTCAGCTCTGGCCATGTGCGGCAGATGCCAAAATTTATCCATGCAACCATGAACCATGAAGACAAAACCACTGCTATGATTTCAGACTACCTAAGAACATTTCCTACTCTAAACCCTAACTATGAATCCTACTATGAACCTAAGAACCTAAGAACATTTCCTAATCTGAATTTCCTACTCTGAACATTTCCTAACTAAATTTCCTAACTGAATTTCCTAACTGGACCCTAACTGAATGGATGCAGCGAGAGGGGAGAGAGGGGAGAGAGCGATGCTCACCTCTGAGACAAGGACGACGACGAGCGTGCCGACGATGAGGGCCTTCTCCTTCACGGACTGCGCGGCGGCCTCCTCCTCCTCGAACGTGCGGCGGCCTCCTCCTCGACGGATCAGCAGCGACTACGACCTCCTCCTCCACAGAACGAGTGTGCGGGCGAGGCGGCCTCCTCCTCCTGGCGTGGCGGCCTCCTCCTCCTCCTGGCGTGGCTGGCGAGGCGCGCGTCGATGCAGATGGGATGCGGTGGCGGCGCATCAATGGGGATGGCTCGATCTGTGTCTGAGGACGATGGGGAGGGTAGGGACGACATGGCGAGTTGACTAGTCCTACCCACTTAGGTGTAGAGCACCCTGGCCAAGTGCATTACGGGTAACCGTAGCGCACTTAGCCAGGGTGCGCTACGCCTAAGTGGGTAGGACTAGTCAGATAAGAGGGCGGCCACCACTCTAGTTAACACTAGCACTGCTTTATCCCACTGGTTCCGCCCACTGCTCTACTGTAAACCTATGAGCACCCAGGTTCGAATCCTGGTGCCCACCTTTTTTATTTTTATTTTAAAAATACTTTTAAATATTCCAAAAAATGCCCAAAAGTGGTGATATATGCCATAAAAGTTTTGTTTTGTTGTTAAAATACTTTTAAATATTCCAAAAATACCCAAAAGTGGTAATATATGTCATAAAAGTGGTACAAACATGATTCAAATATGTCATAATAATTTTTCCATGATACAAATATGTCATAATAAGTTGTCCATGATACAAATATGTCATAATAATTTGTCCATGAATATTACAATCTTTTTCGACCACGCGTTTTATAATATTTTTTGAGATAGCGTTTTACAATCTTTTTCCCTTCTTTGTCGCGGTTGAATAATTTAGCCCCAGCACTTTAATGTTTCTTCTTTCGAATGGGCTACCTTTTTCGGGTAGGGTTGTCATTTTTCTTCTTGTGATGTATGTTGCTGCATCGTAGTCATCGTCATCTTCAATCTTTGGATCGCCGTACTGGTCGAAGTCTTGCTCGTTGGCGACTCCATACATTCTGATGATGTTTCTTTTTCCTCTCCTCACGACAACACGGCTAGGCTTTGTCGGGTCGGTAATGAAAAAACATTGGTCCACTTTGGTAGCCAGTACCCACGGTTCATTTTTCGTGGCCACATTCGCACCGGCGGCCTTGGATTTGGCTACTTCAGGTATAACCTTGTTGTGAAATACCGGTCTTCTCTTTCGATGCTCTTTGCCCATCTGACACGAAACATCGGCACCTTTTCTCCACAGTAGTCGAGCTCCCAGATCTCCTCGATCCTTCCATAGAATCTTTCCTTCACGTTGTCATCGGTGTAGAATTCCGATGTTACGCCTGAGTTCTGATAATCACACTTGTTCTCATTTTCCTCCGTGTAGAATGTGTAGTCGTTTATATCATACGCCTGATAGGTCACCAGGTTATGCATGGGTCCCTGCGACAAGGTGAATATGATCTTTTCCGTGTCAGAAGAATGCGATCGCGGGGATTATCAAGGAGCGTCTGCCTAAACCAACGCGTGAAATCTAAGTTGTGCTCTTTGATTATTTCTCCATGCATCCTCTATATGCCCCGGTCATTGTACTTCTTCTTGATTAACCTTTTGTGCTTCTGTACCCAAGGATCGACCAGTTCTAAATGTTGTAGCGTGACAAGGTTTGCTCGACCAAAGTCTGCGCGTCGACAATCAAAGTCTGCATGCAGTACGCGACGACCCTCTCGATGACCAGATCCGTCGAGCTTGCCAAGGTGCCTGTTGACGGGAAGACTGATAGGGTTCTCGATGTCTAGATAATTCGTGCAGAAAGAGATGATCTCTTCGGCCAGAAATCCCTTGGCTATGCTTCCATCTGGACGGGGCCTGTTTCGGCCCTTGAATTAGCATACTCATTTTTATGTATTTCTTCTTCATGCACAGCTGATGACCCACAAGTATAGGGGATCACAACAGTCTTCGCGGGTAGTATTATCCGATTTATTGATTCGACACAAGGGGAGCCAAAGAGTACTTGCAAGACTTAATAAATGAGTTGTCAGTTCAGCTGCACCTGGAAATAGTTCTTGCTCACAGAAGTTTATCAGTAGAAACATTTTTGTAGTAGCAACAAAGAAAGCGACAAAACGAAAGTGAAACAACAAGATGATAAAGAATATGCAGTAGGATTTGCGTGCGGTAGGCATAGGGATGGATGGACGGGCGTAGCATGGACGAGTCTAAACATGTAACTTCAAAGAACTAGGGCATTGCAGATAAATAATAACAAGCATCCAAGTACTAAACAATCCTAGGCATGTGCTCCAAATATAGTCATACGTGCTCGCAATGAGAACTTGCACAACATCTTCTGTCCAGCCAGCCCGTGGCAGCGGGGCCTCTAGGGAACTACTGGCAATTAAGGTGCTCGTTTTAATAGAGCACCGGAGCAAAGCATTAATACTCCATGAACACATGTGATCCTCACACCACAGCCATCCCCTCCGGTTGTCCCAATTATTGTCACTTTGGGGCCTTTGGATCCGGACAGTGATATGTATATACAACTTGTAGATAAGATCACAAACAATACTATCATAATGATTAAATAATAAGTTAAGATCTGAGATCATGGCACCGGGCCCTAGTGACAAGCATTAAGCACAACAAGTTGCAACAAAGTCAAATAGCACTAATAGAGATACTAGGCACTATGCCCTAACAGATCTTATTCGATTACATGATAGAACTCATCCAATCCCTACCATCCTCAATCCTACAGTGGGGGATTACGCACTCATGGATGAGGGAAACATCGGTGCTTTATGGAGATGCGTTGGTGATGACGATGACGATGATCCTCTCCAAATTCCCCGTCCCGACAGGGTGCCAGAACGGAGTTTCTGGATCCGAATCTTGGTTTCTGGCGGCGGCGGAGCGGCACTCTTTCTAGAAAACCATCGAACCCCCCTGAGTTTTTAGGTCATAAGGCAACTTATAGGCGCCGAGGGAGGCCGAGAGCTCAGGGTGGCTAAACCTCCCCAGAGCGGGTCAGTGGGCCCGCCAGTGGGTCTGCTTCTGTGCCTCCACTGTCCCTCCCCTCCGCTCCGTGGATCTTCTGGTGAAATATAATTTTTCGCATATTTTCCGAGATTTTTCCTGATAGATTATTTTCTGCACAAAAACAAGACACCAAGGTAATTCTTGCTGAAAACAGCGTGAGTCCGTGTTAGTTGTATCCAAATCACACAAGTTTAGAGAAGAAACAATAGAAAAGTGTTCGAGAAAGTAGATACGTTTTGGACGTATCAACAACCATGGAGGGAGGTTGTACATCCGTACAAACACGGGCCAAGTGTTGTGCGTGCTTCTCTGGCTACCGAACGGATTGAGTCCATCGATGCTCACACCAAGCTTGATGTTCCTCGAATCTCCACCAAATTCTGGGAATTCGAGGTCCAATGCTTTCCACTGGCTAGCATCTGAAGGGTGCGTCAGTAGCTCGTCTTTTTCGGGGTCATCGTCATCTCCTGGCTTCTTCCGTTCCGCAAGCCATCGCATGAGCTTCGCTTCCTTAGGGTCCGCGAAATAGCGCTACAGACGAGGAGTGATAGGAAAGTAACATACCACTTTTCGAGGTGCTTTCTTCCCTTTCTTGTATCGACTCATGCCGCACACCGGACATGTGGTTTTCTCCGCGTCCTCCTCCCGATAATGATGCAATCGTTGATGCATACGTGGTTTCTAACATGCGGTAGATCGAGAGGACGGATGATTTTCTTGGCGTCCTCGATACTAGTTGGACACGTGTTCCCCTCCGGGAGACGATCGTACCAGAATGCCATCATATAGTCGAAGCTTGCGTCGCTCAATTTGTGTTTTGCCTTCATCTCCATAGCCTTGACTGTTACATTCAACCTGGGTATCATCGAGCCTGCATCCTTCATACAATGGAGTAACCGCGTCTTTCTCAAGTTGCCCAAGCTTGTCTTTCTCTCTAGCGGCAGCCCTGGCGTTATTCGTCTGCTTGAGAAGCAACTCTTGCACATAAGGGTCCCACCCCCAGCCTGACTTTGTTCCATCGTTGTTTGCTCCTCCGGCATCTAGATCATCATCATCCCAGTCTGCTTCCGCACCTTCACCATATTCAGGAGACTCTTCATCATCTCGCCCGTCCTCACCGTGATGATCATCGTCATGTTGCCCACCTTCACCATCTCCATCATGTTCAGCATAGCTTATCCAACGAGTGTATCCATCCATGAAACCATGGCGAAGCAGGTGTGCCTGCAGATTCCCGGAATCTGGGTCGATCAACCAGTTGAGTTTGCATCTTCTGCACGGACATCTTATCTCCATCTTGGTATTTCATATCATGTCGGCTGTCGCACATTTCAAAAATCTATCCACAATGCCTTCGCTCATTATGAGGACCATTTTTTCCTGCACGGTGTACATGGTACAGTTAGAAGTTTATTAGAACCACATAATCAATGCATGCATGCAATGGTCGATAGAAAATTTCGGTATGACCTATCCTAAAATAAGGACCTTTGCGAAATGCCAAAGTATTTCCAAAATGGAAATGAATTAAAATTTTGGCAAAACAAATGGAAACTCATTCACACACAAACACAAGAGAGAGAGAGAGAGATAGAGAGAGAGAGAGAGAGAGAGAGAGAGAGAGACCGATCCATACACATGAACATATCATCCTCTCCATACACACATGCATGAGCATCTCGATCCTCTCCATATACACACATGCATGAGCATCGATCCTCTCCATATACACACACATGAGCATCGATCCTCTCCATACACACATGAGCATTGATCATCTACATACATATGAGCATATCATCCATATACACATGAACACATCCTTACATGGACAACTTACCGCGAGATGAGAGACCGATCGCGAGAAGATGTAAAGGAGAGGTGCGCGCGAGACCGGAGAACTTCCTCTATTATATATGTAACATCCAAGGCAAGTTCTACATGCTAAAAATGGTGAATGAATGGAGAAATTCAGGTGGGAAGGAGAAGGATCCTAACTAGATGTAAGGAGGAATAAGGAGGGAAAAGTGAAGTGTGGGTGGTGGATGATCACATGTGCATAAAGTGGAGCTGCTAAAAAAATGGTCGACACATCCTTGGCGCACATGGCCCTAGTGCACCACAAGCATTAAAAGCAATCGTGGCGCACATGGCAGAGTGCGCCACAGATGTTTTCCCCCATTTACGGAACATAGGGGGATTAACATAGGCGTAGTGCACTTGCCTCATGTGCTCTACGGATATCCCTAACAACCATAGAGAACTTACCGGATGTGCGCTACGGGTATGTGGCATGCGGCTGGCAGGCCCCTGGCCCACACACATCCGTGGCGCACATACCCCACGTGCGCCATGGTTGTTCTAGTTACTAGTACGGCACTGCCCACAGGTGAGCCACACCTATTTTACCCGTGGGGCACTTCAACCATGTGAGCCACGGATGTGCGGATTACCTATAGCCCTTTTCCTAGTAGTGTGCATGTCACCTCAAAAATTATTCTTTTTATCACTTACCTACTCGAGGATGAGCAGGAGTTAAGCTTGGGGATGCTTGATACGTTGTAAACGTATCTATAATTTTTTATGTTCCATGCTTGTTTAATATCAACTTTGATATGCTTTGTCTACACTTTGAGGTATTTTTATACACTTTTTGGGACTAACCTATTAACAAGATGCCACAGTGCCAGTTGCTTGTTTTTTGCTATTTTTGGTTTCAGAAAAGTTAGTAAGGAAATATTCTCGGAATTGGACGGGACAAAATCCAAATTCAATATTTCAACGAGGAGAACACAGAGACCGAGGCGGAGGAGCCAGGGTGGCCACACCCTGCCAGGCCCGCAGTCGCGCCTAGGCAGGGTGTGGGCCCCCTGGCCGTCCTCCTGCATCTCCTCTTCGCCTATAAAGTCACCCCGATGCCAAAACCCTAAGCACCCAATCAGATCTCCATGAAACATTCCGTAGCCGCCGCCACCATCGTCCCTAGATCGGGGGATCTGAAGCTCTTCCCGGCACCCTGACGGAGGGGAGAGATCATCCTGGAGGCCTTCTCCATCACCATGCCAGCCTACGGTATGATGCGTGAGTAGTTCATCCTTGTACTATGGGTCCATACAGTAGCTAGATGTTGTTTCTTCTCCTTTGTGTTATCATGTTTAGATCTTATGAGCTCCGTTCATGATCAAGATCATCTATTTGTAATCATGCATGTTGTGTTTGTGGGGATCCGATGGATATTGAGATTACTATGTCAGATTGATTATTGATTCTATCATGTCTTATGATTATTGATTCTATCATGTATGTGTTGTTTGAGATCTTGCATGCTCTCCGTTTCTAGTAGCTATCTTGGCCAAGTAGATGCTAGTGACTCCAAGAGGGAGTATTTATGCTCGATAGTGGGTTCATGCCTGTATTGAATCTGGGGAAGTGACAGAAATCTCTAAGGTTGTAGATGTGTTGTTTCTACTAGGTAGAAAACAACAATCTTTTGTTCATGGAACAATTGTATTCTTTACTTTAAACACATTTCTTAAAGCAGTTATCCGTTGCTTGCAACTTAATACCGGAGGGGGTTCGGATGATGACCTGAAGGTGGATTACTAGTCATAGATGCAGTTGGATGGAGGTCTATGTATATTGTTGTAATGCCCAATCAAATCTCATATTATCATGAATGTCGAGTATTGCATTGTTATGCCTTGCTCAGTCCTGTCAATTGCACTGCTATAATTTGTTTTCCCAGCATGTTTTTTATCTTTCTTAACGAGAGCACCTCTAGTGAACTGTGGAATCCGGTCCAATCTTTACCATTATTGCATCATCTACTGATACCGTTTACTTTCTGCAAGCAACCATTACCTTCCACACCATACGTTTAATCCTTTGCTTTCAGCAAACTATTGAGATTGACAACCTCACTGTACGTTGGGGCAAAGTCTTGAGTTTGTGTTGTTCAGTTCCAATTTGTTAGCAACACCTTGGAGTCGTTTCCTTGATCCTACTAGTTCGATAACCTTGGTTTCATAATTGAGGGAAGACTTACTACTGTGCTCATCACTGATGATGGCGTTGTATCAACATGAAGCGCTTCGTCAGGAAACCCCAAGAGCAAGGTGTGATGCAGCACAACAGCAAGTTTTCCCTTAGTAAGAAACCAAGGTTATCGAACCAGTAGGAGGAAGGAAATGACTCATAGGTGTTGCAATAAACTTGGATACCTGCAAAACACAAAATTAAGACTTTTCCCCAACGAACAGTGAGGTTGTCAATCTCACTGGTTTGCTGTAACAGAGGATTAACTGTATGGTGTGGAAGGTAACAGTGGTTTACATCAAGTAAACAGTAACAGTGGAAGATGTATCAATGGTAAAGATTGGACCGGGGTCCATAGTTCACTAGAGGTGATCTCCTTAGATAAACAAACATGACATGCAGGGTAAACAAATTATAGCAGGGCAATTTACAGGATTGAGCAAGGCATAACAATGCAATACTAGACATCAAGATCCTATGAGATTTGATTGGGCAATACAACAAGATATATAGACCGCCATCCAACTGCATCTATGAATATAAGTCCACCTTTGGGCTATCATCCGAACCCCCTCCAGTATTAAGTTGCAAGCAACGGACAACTTCTTTAAGAAAAGTGTGTAAGGTAAACAATCCACTTGTTCCATGAACAAGAGACCGCTGTTTTCTCCCTAGTGTCAATAGCACATCTACAACCTTAGAGATTTCTATCACTTCCCTTAGATTCAATAGAGGCATGAACCCATTATCGAGCATAAATACCCCCTCTTGGAGTCACTAGCAACTACTTGGCCAAGATAGCTACTAACAATGAAGAGAATGCAAGATCACAAACAACCCAGACATGATAGAATCAATAAGACAAAACCATTAATCAATCTGACATGGTAATCTCAATATCCATCGGATCCCCGCAAACACAACATGCATGATTACAAATAGATGACATATTGATCATGAACGGATCTTGATGTCTACGCACTTCTATTCTTGTAGACAGTTGTTGGGCCTCCAAGTGCAGAGGTTTGTAGAACAACAGCAAATTTCCCTTAAGTGGATTACCCAAGATTTATTGAACTCAGATAGGAAGTGGTCAAAGGTATTCCCTCTCAAGCAACCCTGCAATCAAGATACAAGAAGTATCTTGTGTCCCCAACACACCCAATACACTTATCAGGTGTATAGGTGCACTAGTTCGGCGAAGAGATAGTGAAATACAAGTGGTAATGGTGCCAGAAAAGAGCTTGACGGTGAGGCAAAAACTAAAGCAAGCAAACACGCAACAGATCTAGATGCAAATGGTGTTTCAATGTTTAGAAACAAGGCCTAGGGATCATACTTTCACTAGTGAACACTCTCTCATATAAATCTTTCTCTTCATGATACTACCCCGAACTAATCTCCAGTTGGACACTCTAATCCATGGTAGGGCCTTCCCAATCTAGATAACCCCACACTATCACCTTGAGCACTAGATGGTTCCAACAAACACCACAGTTTCATAAAGACAACCAACTCAAAATATACTCATGATAAAGATATATGTAACCTAGCTTAAGTGCCACACACGGTGTGCACGCTGTCACTTTCACACACGTGGGGAAATCATAGATCTATTAAAGCACGATGAGTATTTATGTAGACTCTAGCCTAAGTGCCACCATGGCGTGCATGCTGTCACTTTCACACACATGGAGAGAGCAGAGATCTATTGAAGCACTTGAGTAGCAGAGTAGATATACTTGATTACAAAGCTCATGACCACAATATAATCACGCATAGAGAGAGAGATATGAACACATAGCTACCAGTAGAGCCCTTAGCCTCGAGGAAGAACTACTCCCTCCTCATCATGGGAATAAGCAATGGTGATGGAGATGGTGGTGGAGATCGATGGAGATGGCTCCGGGGGCACTTCCCCATCCCTGTAGGGTGCCGAAACAGAGACTTTCTGTCCCCTAAATCTCCCCTTCGGTGGCGGCGGCGCTGTGGAGGTTTTCGTGGATTTCCGCCAGATGATTTAGGGTTCTTGGGTCGGAGGCTTCTTATAGGCGAAGGAGGCAAGGTCGGTGGAGGTCCAGGGGGCCCACACCCCCTGTAGGCACCACCAGGGTTGGCTCGCGCCTGGGGGGTGCAGCCACCCTGGTGTCCTCCTCCAACTCTACTTCGTGGTGCCGTGTTGCTCCGGGAAAATAATGACTTTGGCTTTTGTCCCGTCCAATTCCGAGAATATTTATTTTTTGCCTTTTCTGGAACCAAAAACAGAAGAAAACAGGCAACTGGCACTGTGGCATCTTGTCAATAGGTTAGTTCCAGAAAACATATGAAAAGCACCTCAAAGTGTGGACAAAGCAAAGCAAAGTAGATACTAAACAAGCATCGAATATCAAAAATTATAGATACGTTTCCGACGTATCAGAGCTCACAAGATCTAGACATGAAAGCACAAAGGAGGAGATACAACCATCTAGATACTACATGTACCCGTAGTCCAAGGTGGAACTACTCACGCTTTATACCGGAGGCTGGCATGATGAAGAAGAAGGCCTCCGGGATGATCTCCCCTCCGACAGGGTGCCGGGATGAGCTTCAGATCCCCCTGATCTAGGGACGATGGTGGCGGCGGCTACAAACGGTTTCGTGGAATATTTATCGGGTTCTTAGGGTTTAGGCATCGGGGGCTTCTTATAGGCAAAGAGGCGATGTAGGAGGGCGGACAGGGGGGCCACACCCTGCCTAGGCGTGGCCTAGGGTGGGCCCGCGCCTAGGGGGTGCAGCCGCCCTATGGCTCCCCTCCGTCTCTCCTCTGGACTCTGTGTTATCCTCGGTGAAATATTGACTTTGGCTTTTGTCCCGTCCAATTCCGAGAATATTTCCTTACTAGCTCTTCTGGAACCAAAAACAGAAGAAAACAGGCAACTGGCACTGTGTCATCTTGTTAATAGGTTAGTACCAGAAAACACATAAAAACACTTGTGGACGAATCAAAGCAAAGTAGATACTAAACAAGCATGGAACATAAAAAATTATCGATACGTTTCTGACGTATCAATCACACCTTCCTCTTGGGGTATCCCAACGAAGCTCTATAGTGATCTGAGACGCATCATCGAGCACCTAGTCAAGCGTGCTCCCTGGTACGCTCCACCATCACCTGTCCTCAGCGTGAGGCCATACCAGAAGTGGACGAAGATGGCCACTGATAGGGCCTCGCCGACCGGCACCGGAGGTACCGGTAGACCGTCAGTGTGAGCGCCCATCCCCTCGGCAGCCGAGTGTTTGGTGGGATTGGGTACCGGGCCTCCCAGAGCGCTCGCGCCTCCTGGACACGTAGGCACCGCCATTTTACCTCCGGCCGCCACCCTAGATATAGAAGGAGAGGGATTTGGTCATGGTGTAGATGTAGATCTGCAATAGCGATGGCCGACACGCCTACATATGACAAGAAAAAGGTAGGAAGGCTGGCCAGGAAGCGGTGAAAAAGGCGGCAAGGGCATGGCGGGAGAACACGCTAGCGAGCAATTTCGCCGCCGTGTGGCCGGCGACGGGACGATGCTCAGGAGATGATCCGTCTATCTCACTGTCAGGATTGGCCCACATCATTTTCATCACTATCCGGCGCCCTCGCTTGCCCCCCCCCCCACACCACCATGGGTTGGTTTTAGCCAGGGGGCGCTAGATGAGAAAACGGCCCACGCCGGCACAAGAAAAAGATTGGGATGTGGGGGGCTGGGTGCAATTTTGAGCGCCGGAACCCCTCCCCCATAGCCCTTTATGGGGCCTTTAGGGACCCCGAGTGGAGATGCTCTTAGAGAATAATCCTTGAAATAATTTGTTTGCTAGAATTTTTTTGTGCATGCTCCTCACCAACCATAATTTGTAGAGATGATTTGAATGTTAGTCGTGTTAATCCATGATTCTCACCTTTCCAATTGGCATCTGATTTAATTGTGCTAAGACCAAGTTTAGTGGGTATATGCAAAATTGACGAACAAATTGTGCTGGGCAGGGTACTGTCTATCCCCACAAGCATCTCAATAGGACCTGTAGTTATTTTTCATTGGTTATTAGAGAATATACTCTGGGAGCAATTAGTTTTGATTCGCTTAAGATATTACTGTGTGCATGTTTTTCTACAACAGATTGTATTAATATGTGATTAATCAGTTGATTTACTTTGCTTCACTAATTCTGTAAGTTATGCAATATGTATAATAGACTTCACTTATTCCTATTACATTTGTGATGTGGAGAACATGCATATCTGAACATATGTGTTGGTCTCTGTTGTGTAGATCACAATGCCAACAATGTATGCATAATAGGTAGCAAGATGTTTAAATGTTTACTCTAGCACACGAACTAATTGTCTAGGGCTGCGGTGATGATGAAGAGTCGACTCGGGCTAGAGCTGGGGCTGCAGTGATGATGACGAGGCGACCTCGGGCTGGGGCTGGGGCTGGGGCTTCAGTGATGACGATGGCGGCTATCTCGACATGGGGTTGTGGCTACGACGACAACAACGGCAACTTCGACATAGTGTTGAGCGGTGGCGACAATGACGGCAACCTCAGCGTTGTATTGTGGTATTTATACCAAATACCTAAACTCGATATTCGGTTGAAACATATGTATGTACATGTACTGACATGTATTTGGTGTACGGATAAATCCTCTAAAATACGAGTTTATTTTTTTAAATCACAATTATTTTACTCATGGCATTGAAATTTTCTTACACCACTAATATATGCCTAATGGCGAGCGGATTAAATAGACACCACTAGTCGTTATGGTAGTGGTGGAATTTTTGGTAGTGGTGGCGTTTAGTCTACTATGAACGCAACTAGTAACTAGCGGCGTTCGAAGCTGGCACGCCACTAGTAGCAGTCTCCAGTGGCGTGAGATTAGTAGTGTGTGGGTTAAATTCCACTAACCCTTTTTTCCAAACGCCATCAATAAGATTTTTACTACTAGTGATCCTAGCAAACAACCTACACATATGACCATTAGCGTCCACATACATAGCTTATTGGAGGCCTTAATGATTTCGTATAATATATTATATGCATATTTTGTGAACTTTGTCCAGTGGGCCTCTTATATTTGAATTTTGGACAGACTTGATTGCGTTGGGTCGACACACCCATCAAGAGGATACTATATCCAACTATCGGCCCGTCTTCTTGACCACCAAGGCTAGGATGCAAGTAGAAAGCGTGATATCATTGTGTAATTCTAATAATGGGACCTTCGTGGCGTCGAATTCTTATGCCTCACACAATAGGAGATTCACTGATGTATATTGCAGTACAATCAATAATAGGGCGATGTGTCATAACAATTAATAAAGAGAGGTCATATTAGAATCATGCTCTATTACGGTATCATGGCACATAGATCTAGAAAAACTAATAAAAGGAGATCTTCTAGACATCTTTAAATACTATTTTATAAATAAATAAATATGATGATACTAGGATACTTGTTTGTATTGTTATGCATTAAGGTGTTACTATCATAAACTAGTATCCTACAAAATATACTACTATATGATTGTGTATGCTATGCCGCCTTATCAAGTAGCATACCTATATGGCATCAAAATATGAGTTGTAACTAGACATATTTTTCTGATGATATATGATCAATAAGGGGACAATTGTTCTGTTATAAAGTTTCAACCTAGGGTTATAAACAATACATAAACATCACTTAGAATAGCCTATTTCGATTCCATTGGCGTTCTGTGTGAAAGAGATATAAGAGAGACCGATGACCTCTTTTTTGCCAGTTTAATAGATGGTCAATATTAGTCATGCATTGGGAATATGTTTATTTCCTTTTCTACCATCTAAAGTACAACCAATTTTAACGATAGGTTTTATAAAATTTGGCAATTCTTCTTCCTTATTGGATAGCATGCACGTGTATTTAGCTTGTCAGGAATAATGTAGCTAGAATTATATATTTACCAAAAATTTCATCAGCATATTTAACAACTATAGATGGGAAAAAAGAGGTATTAGCTAGTCCACTGACCATTAATATTCTTCAAATTTGAAGGTAGTAATATATATTCAACTTCCTTTTAAGGATTATAGGACACTTCGCGGAGTTATTTCTAATTTATTTGTTCGAAACCACCAGCCTTGGACATTTACTGTTATGGAAAATGGACAACACCTTGATTTTTTCCTCTAGGAAATGAAAAAAATAATCTTAGTAGGTCATATCAGAAAACCTATAGATATGTCCATTAGAGTCCACATGCATATTATAATGCTAGTCTTGATGATTTCATACAATGAATTATATGCATCTTTTGTGGACCTCATTCATGGGGCCTCTTATGTTTGATTTTGGACATACTTGATTGAGTTGTGTTGAGACGCCCATCAAGAGGATGCGAGATCCAACTACCAGCCGGTCCACTTGACTACCGAGCCTGTGATGCAAGTAGCAAGCATGATATCATTATGTAAATCTAATAATGGGACCATCGTGGCGTGACATTCTTATGCCTCACATAATGGGAGATACATTGATGTATATTGCAGTACAACCGATGTGACACAACAATTAATAAAGAGAGATCATACTAGAATCATGCTCTGTTACAGTATCATGGCACATAGATCTAGAAAAACTTATAAAAAGAGACCTGGTAAACAACTTTGCATTAAAATTTTATAAATAAATAAGATGATACTAGGATACTTGTTTGTAACGTTATGCATTATGGTGTTAGTATCATAAACTAGTATCCTATAAATTATACTACTATATGATTGTCTATGCTATGACACCTTATCAAGTAGAATACCAATATGGTGTCAAAATATGAGTTATACCTAGACATATTTATCTAATTAATAAGGAGACAATTGTTTTGTCATAAATTTTCGACTGAGGGTTATAAAAAGTACGTAAACATCAATTATAATAGCCTATTTTGATTTCATTGGTGTTCTGTGTCGAAGAGCCATAAGAGAGACCGTTGACCACATTTTTGCCGGTTTAATAGATGGTCACGCGAAATTCTAGTCATGCATTCCTAACATGATTTATTTCATGTTGTACCATCTAAAGTATAACCAAGTTGAATGATAAGTTTTATAAAATTTGGTAATTATTCTTCCTTAGTGTCTAGCATGCATGTGTATTTACCTTCTAAGGAATAATGTAGCCATAAATATAGATTTAGCAAAAATCACTTCAAAACATTTCTAAGTTAGTTGTTCGAAATCACCTGCCTTATACATTTATCGTTATGGAAAATGGGCAACACATTGATTTTTTCTCTAGGCAAGTAAAAGTGCATAAAAAAGACTAGGCTTTGGTCCTAGCATACAACCTATGGATATGCCCATTAGATTCCACATGCATAGAATAATGGCAGACTAGTTGATTTCATAGAATGTATTATATTCATATTATGTGGACCTCGTTCATGGGTCCTCTTATGTTTGAATTCTGGACAGACTTGATTGAGTTGTGTTGACACACCCATCAAAAGGATGCTAGATCCAACTACCGGCCGGTCCGCTTGACCACCGAGCCTAGGATGCAAATAGCAAGCGTTATATCATTGCGTAAATGTAATAATGGGACCTATGTGGCATCACATTCTTATCCCTCGCATAACGGGAGATTTATTGTTATATATTGTAGTACAGTCGATAACAAGATGATGTGAATTTACAAGGTCATATTAGAATCATGCTCTATTATAGTATCATGGTAGATAGATCCATAAAAACAAATAAAAAAGTGACCTTATAAACAACGTTAAGATTTTATAAATAAATATGATGATACTAGATACTTGTTTGTATTGTTATGCATTATGGTGTTAGTATCATAAACTACTATACTATAAATTATACCACTACATGATTGTGTATGCTATGACGCCTTATCAAGTAGCATACCTATATGGCGCCACAATATGAGTTATAACTGGACATATTTATCCGATGATATCTAACCAATAAGGGGATAATTGTTTTGTTATAAAGTTTCAATTTAGTATTATAAATAAAATATGTAAACATCAATTAGAATAGCTAATTTTGATTCCGTTGGTGTTCTGTGCCGAAGAGCCATAAGACAGACCGGTCACTTTTTTGCCGGTTTACTAGATGATATTTTAATCATGCATTGAGAACCTTTTTTATTTCCTTTTGACCCATATAAAGTATAACCAAGTTGAATGATTTTTTTTATAAAATATGGTAATTTTGGTTCCTTAGCGGCTAGCATGTACGCGTATTTAGCTTGCCAGGAATAACGTAGCCAGAATTATATATTTACAAAAAATCACTTCAGCATATTTAACAACTGTAGATGCAAAAGGAGCTATTAGGTGGATCAATGACCATGAATATTCTTCTAATTAAAAGGGAGCAATATATCTTCAATTTTAAGGATTATAGGACACTTGCCTGATTTATTTCTAAGTTAGTTGTGTGAAACCACCTCCTTGGACATTCATCGTTATGGGAAATGAAAAACACTTTGATTTTTACTCTAGGCAAGGAAAAAGACTAGGCTTAGGTCCTAGCAGACAACGTACAGATATGCCAACTGGATTACAGATGTATAGCTTAGTGGAAGCCTTGATGATTTCGTACAATATATTGTATGCATCTTTTGTGGACCTCGTTCATGGGGCCTCTTATGTTTAATTTATGGATAGACTTGATTCAGTTGTTTCGACACACCCATCAAGAGGATGCTAGATCCATCTACCAGCCGGTCCGCTTGACCACCGAGCCTAGGATGGAAGTAGAAAGTGTGATATCATTGTGTAAATCTAAGAATGGGAGCTTTGTGGCGTCACATTCTTATGCCTCGGTCAACGGGAGATTCATTGATGTATATTACAGTACAATCGATAATAAGCAGGGCCGGCTCTATGTTTTGTGAGTCCCTAGTGCGAAGTTGACAGCATGGGCCCCTAAGGCTAATGTATATATAGACATATCTAGAAATTTATACATATATGTACCTACTTGCACTTATAAAATATTAAACTTAGCACGATAGTTTGTAGTCTTGTTCGACACAAGAATATCAACCATCCGTGTAGAAGTTCTGAATCGGTAACAGAAAGCAAAGCCCTGGATGCCGCAGAGGTCAAGGCGTCACGTTCACCTGATCGCGTAGAGCCAAGAGGTCGAGGCGTCGCGTTTTCTCTCATGGATCTGTTGCATTTCCAAATTCCAACTTCACGTTACTCATTCCCGTGTGGGCTCTGGGCCTTTTTTAAGATGTATAAGGTACTCCCTCCGTTGGTAAATAAGTGTATTTCTACTTTTGTCTAAGTCAGATTTTATTAAATTTGACCAATTTCATAGATAAATATAGCAAGATATATTACATCAAATTATATTATGAAACTAAATTTGAAAACACATCTACTAGTACCAATTTAGAGTTATAAATATTATTCCATCCATCTCAAAATAAATAGTGTCTGGGTTCATCTAAATTTTGGCAAATCCACGACATCTATTTTGAGAGAGTACTACGTTTCTCTATAAAGTTAGTCAAATTTTATTAACTTTGACTTAGGATAAAACTAAAAGTACACTTATTTATGGACGGATAGAGTATAGAGTATAGAGAAATATATAATCATGGGCCCCTGTCGGCAGGGGGCCCTTGGCCTTTGCACAAGGTGGCCATACCCTAGAGCCGGCCACGATAATAAGCTGATGTGCTACAAAAATTAATAAAGGGTGGTAATATTAGAATCAGTAAGTATCATGGCATATAGATCCAGAAAAACTAATAAAAATAGACCTTGTAAACATCTTTACATTAAGATTTTATCAATAAATAGATATGATGATACTAGGATACTTGTTTGTAATGTTATGCATTATGGTGTTAGTATCGTCAACTAGTATACTATAAATTATACTACTATATGATTGTTTATGCTATGACGCATTATCAAGTAGCATACCTATATGGCACCAAAATATGAGTTATAACTAGACATATTTATCTAATTATATCCAATTTATAAGTGGACAATTGTTTTGTTATAAAGTTTCAAATTAGGGTTGTAAAAAATATGTAAACATCACTTAGAATACCTTATTTTTAATTCCATTAGTGTCCTATGCCGAAGAGCCATAAGAGAGACCGTTGACCATATTTTTTCCGATTTAATAGATGGTCGCGCAAAATTTTAGTAATGCACTGAGAATATGGTTTATTGCTTTTTGTACCATCCAAATTATAACCAAGTTGAACAATAAGGTTTAAAATATTAGGTAATTTGTCTTCCTTAGTGGCTCGCATGATTGTGTATTTAGCCAGGAATAATGAGGCCAACTAAAATTATAGATTTCCCAAAAATTATTTGAGCACATATGAGAACTATAGATCGATAAAAAGATATTAGGAAGTTCATTGGCCATGAATATTCTTAAAATTTAAAGGGAGAAATTATATCTTCAATTTCATTTTAATGATTATAGGAAATTTCCCCATTTTATTTTTAACTTAGCTGTTCGAAACCACCTGCCTTGGATATTTACCATTATGGGCAATATACAACACACTGATTTTTAATCTAGGCTAGTAAAAATACCATGCTCAGATCCTAGCACACTACCGACAGATATGACCAGTAGAGTCCAAACGATGGCTACCTAGTAGCATTGATAATTTTGTAAAATGTAGTATATGCATATTTTGTGGTTTTCTTCATGGGGCCATAGGAGACAAGTTAAAACTTTGATGCACTTTGTTCAATCTTATTTTAGCTTGTGATTTTTTTGATCCTCTAGAATATATTGCCATGATTTCTTCAGAAAGAAAAAATATAATAAAGAAGTTCTCTAAAACTTTATGGTTGTCACTCTTTAGGATTATCATAAATAAATAATAATGAAGTGGCTCTGCCCATAGTGTTGGAAATAATAGTCTTGATAGGTGCTTATGGATGAAGTTATCAATTAGAATTGATGTTTGGAAGTTCCGAGATTATATGCCTTGTGAATCAAAGTACGATATCACTGTATGCATACCTACCTGACTACTACACCACTATCGCGTTCCATCAGGTGCCAACAATTCCATTGGCCAACGAGGATCGTAATGGCGGAAACTCTTGGATTCCGGGTATGAGTTGATTAGACATTTGTAACAAAAATATTATGATGGGTAAGAGTTTTGGCTATCTTATGGGATTGCGTTGCAAGCCAAATTTGGAACACTGCTATGACTAATACGAGAGATCTGATACCAAAAAGGGAAACCTTGGTAATGGTTAAAATTGTCCTTCTTAGCCTACAAAGTCCGATAAAAATATACCACCTTTTTGGCATACTCTCGGTACTAAGAGATAGATTTTCTAGGATATCAATAACTAAAGTTTGCACTTGAGAGACTTGATTAGATGGCATGGATAGGTAGCATAAAAAAACTTTATTTCTATTTACATTTGACATCTTTTGGTGCCCAGCTTTTACATTATAAAAACGGAAGTACAAAAATGTAATAAGTGCAATAAAGGGACAACAAGTCTTTTTCAAGTTGGATTAAATTTTGACATGGGGCATAGAAGTTTTTGATAAATCTCTAGTGGTTGCATTATATATAACTAGGCTTGTGTTGCAGTGTATAAATATGAGCTATCTTATTTTGAGCTTGCAGGACCTATAAGGATACAAGACATTGATTGTAAGCTAGGTGATAACATATGATTATCAACTATCTTAATTGAGGATCTGGCTCCCAGGTCGCCTCGCGCGGGGAGACTCCGGAGGCGCCGATCCCTAGGAAAAGGCGGCGCCGCGATCTCCTCTCCCTCGGTCGCTGCCGCCGCTGGCACCGGCGGTGGCGGCCGCGCCTGGCCGTTGAAGGCGGCGGGCGAGGGAGGCGCTTCCCCGACAGGCCCCTTCGCACGGAGGCGGATCGTCTCAGGGGTTGTGAGGGTTGTGGCGCGTGGCGTCGGTGTGAAGTGGTGGCGAGCCCTGGCGGGGATGGCAGCGGCGGTGCGGAGAGGTGGCATGGCAACACGACTGTAGGTGCTGGCGCGCAGCGGTTGCCCATCTCCCCTGCTGCTTGTTCGTTCCTCTAGGGCAGCGGAGTGGGGCGATATGGTGGAGGAGGTCCAGCGATGGGTTTCAAGACCTAGATTGTCTCTCTTTACCTAATTGCCTGCTCGATCCGTTCTCCGGAACCGGCCGGCAAAGTGGGGATCTCTGTGTCGGATCTAATAATGGTGGTGGTCCTTTGGTTTCTTTCGCACGAAGACGAAGATCTGCTTGATGTCTAGCCTCGTGGATCTGGTATGGAGAGGCGGGTTCCGGAAGGCTCCGCTGGCGAACTCCCATGGGCATATCATGCCTAGAGATTGCTGGATCGGAAGGTATTCGGTTGTGCGCACCTTGTTTTTCTGTCCGTTTGGTTTCAGCGGGAGCATTGCGAAGCTCTGTTGTTTGTTCCCACCAAGTGCCATTCTTAGAGCCATGGTGAAGTTAGATGCGGAGAATGCCAGGAAAGCGGAAATATGAGGGTAGGGATGGTGATTTTTATTCTTGTGGCGACGGAGATCTGGCTGCGTGATCTTGGACTCGTTGCAGCGACTGTTGGTGCGGGAAGATAACACAGGGGAGTTCCCAGTCTTATCTTTCAGGGTGAAAATCCAAGGTCTGGCCTTAACTGGTTGTTCCTGGCAATGACCTTGTTGAAGGAATTGTTTTATGAGCAAGGACTTTCTCTAGGATGAAAACCTATGATCTTTGATCGGGCAACGATGGCGCTTGGGCATTGTTTCCTTCTTGAAGGCGTTGTTATTGGAGTGGGAGACTACTGGTGTTGTTCTAATGGTGTCAGTGTTGTTGCTTTGAGGATTAGTTCTCTGTAGCGGGACTTTTATTTTTTGTAATTCTTCTTTATTTATTCTGAGTTGTGTGCATCCGTATGGCCGCTAGGGCATGCGTTGTTGCAGAGGCTGGGTGTAATTGGTATCCCTGTGATATTAATATATACTCTTTTCCAAAAAAAATCTTAATCGAGGACGAGCTTGTTTTTAGCTTGGGGGTGTTGACGAGTGGATTTTATATAGTGTTGCAAGCCTACTTTTTCACAAAGAAATTCCTCATCACATGCTCCATATAGTAAATGTTGTGTCCTTTCTAAATACGATTACTTGTTTCTTTTCATATCCATATGAGATTTGCATAACTGGTAGTTTTATTACGATTTTGTTAGTTTTTCTTGCCTTTGTTGTGTGTGTAGGTATTCTGGATATTCAGGAACAAAGTGCGGTCAAAGGAGCTAAGAGGAGGCAATATGGAGGAGTTACAGGCATGAGGAGTTAGCAATATTGAACGGTGGAAAAGTGATATTTTCCATCACGGGATAATAAAGATCTAAAACCATGGTTGAAGAACACCTCAATCGGAGTTCATATGAGAAAATGACGCCCAAAATACTAAAATAGTCCATAGACTTTAACGATTACTAGGACGGTCATGATAACCGTACCAGCTAACTTTACCACCCTCCGTTGGGTCCGTACCATCAAACCGAATCCCATTGGTGAAGGCCAGATGGACACATATTCGTGTGGAGCTTTTCATAAATACCAACCGATCTCCACGAGGCTATTATTTAGGGGAACCCTAGCCTCCTGATGTCACCAATCTACATGAACATCATTTTGTTGGGACTACAAATACAGAGTGATGTAGCAAGCGTGTTTTTCCACAAGGGTGACTCGAGGGTTTATATCGAACTCTCTGGAAAATCCTTGAATGGTCTTCTCATTCCTCTTCAAACAACCTACAAAGCAAGAAAGCAAGTCTTATGTCCCCAACACCACCAAATGGTTTTTAAGCACAAGGATTTGTGAATAGCATTAAAAACATACAAGTAAAATAAAATAAATTCAGGGTTCTAGTTGTTTTTATCGTGTTATCATTGATGTACCGAGAGTTACTGTGCGATTACATGTTTGGGCTTCTGGTTGGCCATATTGTACTACACGGGTGTCCCTATTTACGGATATATTTTATTGGCGCTTCCTTGAATATTCTCAAGGATTTTTTTACCGTGACTGGTTGTGACTTAAGTCGGCGGAATTCCATAACGAGAGAATCAGAGTAAATGGCACAAGAGGTCATATAACTTGTCTCGCATGTGCACTTAAGTCACAGAACTTGCAAACTGAACTAACAAGTCACATAACTTGCAAACCCGTGCACCCATGGTCACAAAACCGGTCAAATGTGTGGTTTTTGACCAAAACCGCTCACTGGAGCTTGTTTTCAAAAAAAAAAATAGTTTATAAGACTCCAAAAAATCTGAAAACAATTTCACACAAATATTTATACATTCTAAGGTACGCAAAAAAATTTAGACAAAAATACGTTTTATTTTGTGAATGAAATATAAAAAAAATCTCTAACAACGTGGTTTTTTATACGATATATAGCTGGGAATTTATTTTTTCTTCTATAGCCCAAAATAAAACGATTTTTTCACCAAAACTTGCCATAGTCATTCAGCCCACACATATGTATTCACGAAATAAATTTTGAATTTTTTTAATAAAAAGGTACAGATTTTGATTTTCAAATACCAAGCTTGGGAGCCACAAATTCTCTCTCATGCTATTTGATAATAAAATATGGTTATTGTAAAGTTTTAGTCTAAATATGATCGGTTTTGGTCAAAAACCACTCAGTTGACCGGTTTTGTGACCACGGGTGCACGGGTTTACAAGTTATGTGACTTGTTAGTTCAGTTTGCAAGTTCTGTGACTTAAGTGCACATACGAAACAAGTTGTGTGACTATCGGTGCAATTTACTCAGAGAATCATGGCTTGCGGTCTCATTGTAAGTCGCCCACACGACCTTGGCGCGCCAGGCCTGCTAGTGTGTTTTAAATGATGCATAAGATAACTTTTTTTTTTTTTGAACTGATGCATAAGATAACTAATTAAGTAAGCTGGTTGTTGTAGTATATAAATAAAATCCACCTCTTCTCTATTAATGAAAACGGCAAGTTTTTTGCCGCGTTTTCAAAAAAAAATCCACGCAGGTATACAATGAAAACAAGCGAATTGATTGCAGATATTCTAAACAGGGACATATCACATATGCGATGATGAACTGCAACAAATAGATTGACGTATGTATACAAGAATACGCAACCTCATGGGTTGTAGTCTCCTCGATGTAAACTCTCGAGTTTAATAAAATGCCCCAAATATAAAAAAATACAAGAATTCGCAGCCTCGACGAACACTAGCCAGATCTGGGACAAGCTCCCAAAACAGGGTCATGTTGTAACATCCCAAAACTATTGATCAAAATTATCAAGTTCCAATAATCAAAATTAGGGTTAACAAAAACTTTTGTTAATTAAAATTATATGAATGCATGTGTGTATGTGATGATTGTATGAATGCATGAATGGACTTGTGTGATTATTGTAAATAGCAAGGAATGGTTTAAAGATGAAAACAACATCATCTAAAACATTTTCAAACAGAAACAAATCAAGAGAAATTCAAAAACAAACAAAAGGAGCTAATGGCCATTTTTGTCAATCTTGCTCACTAGGCCACTTTGAGTGTTTCTAGTCCAAGATTTCAAAAAGAAAATATTCCATTTATTTTCACCCCTTGCTAGACCAAGTAAAATTGAACCCAAGACTAGCTTTCAAACCCCCAAAAACATTTGGCAACTGGATTTAAATGACAACTCAAAATTGAATCTATATCATATGTCAAGATCACCAATTCTCAAGAACCAACCAAACAAACGCACCTTGACCTTTCCAACTAACCAGAGACTACCTAGTATACGACTAGTACACCCACGAATTTTCATTCAAAAATTCAAATTCAAATATCTTTCGGCCATTTCATCAAACATCTTGCAAACACAAATCAAACAAAACACAAAACACTATAGTGAGCAGTGTTTGTGCCTAACTTGTTCCCTCTCTAGCTCACAACATGTTCTCAGTAGATCATCTAGCTCAGTTAACAAGCTTTAGCTCACATTGAGCTTGCCATTGCCATCAATGGTGAGCATGCCGAGCCCCAAACGGCCACCCAATCGTCGATATCCAGATAGAAGCTTCCCTAGCCTCGCCAACCTTGTCTGGGACACTGACCACCGTCCACCGCCACCCCCTGTCCAACTCCAAAGCATAGCCAGCCCCTGGACCACCCAACCTGAGCGTTCCCGGCCTCTCTGCGAGCATGCCGAGAGCGCGCCAGAGCGCCGCACTCGACACGCGAGCATAGATCAAGCGCCGCCCTCACTGCTTGCGTGCGTGATCACCACCGTCCCAGGAACCGCCCGGACATGCCCATTCATCGCCGCGCGACCAGGAGAGCCCGTGCGCCATTAAAATGCTCGTCGGACCCGCCCAGAGCACCGCAATGTTCCGACCATCTCGCACCGCCCCACGCCTCGTGACCATGACGTTGAGCTTCGCCAGGGAACACAACACCGTCCCCTACCATCGACCATGTCGTTAGCCCACTGTGACGACGGCCACGACGAGCTCCACCCGCGCCCTTCGGTCCCCTCGCTGCACTATAAATAGAGGCCAGCCCCGTTCGATTTTAGCACACAAACACACTCCCCTCTCTCTTAGAACCACCCCACCTCATCCCTGGAGCAAGGAGAGCAGCAGGTCGCCGGAATTTTGTCGGAGTCTGCCGCGAAGGAGGAAGAGAGGAGCCAGCGATTAGAGCCACCCCAGGAGAATCCACTGGTACTAGGAGGTTCGCTATTGTCGACTTCATCGTTCGCCCCCGTCGCCGACCCTCGCCTGAGCCCCGGTGAGCCTCACACGACCCCCACAATCCGCGCTAGGGTTCTTTCTCGCCGGCGTTGCCCGACGGAGACGATAAGACACAACCGTTCGATTAGATGTTGATCATGTGGTCTAGATTACCCCGTACCCCTTCGCACCCCCCTGTCTCGCTGACTGGTGGGGACAGCCACTTAAACCACCCGCGCACGCGCTGTGCACCGTGGGCCGGCCCAGTTAACTTCCTGCGTGACCCAGTAGTTTGAATTTAGGTTTTTCCATTTAGTTTCAAACTTGTTTTTGTACCTAGATTCAAAAATCAACCTAGGTCGATTCACTGAACCAAATTGCATGAAACTAATTTTTCTAGAAAGATACTGAAATTCTTAATCCAAGCCCGTTGGATTCAAATCAATTGGAGTTGTAAATCACCTATAGTAAAAATAACAAGGAAGAAGCTTATATGCATTCAAAAAAAAATCAAAATTTAACCACAAAAGCTTTTGAGTTGATTCCAACTCTCAAAAATCACATTTAACCAGACATTTCTGAATATATAAAAATATCTAGGTTTACTTGTAGAAATAATGGACAAGTAATAAAAGAATGCATATAGGCATTTCTAGTCATTTTAATTAATTAAAATAAAATAATTTAAACCTTATTAAATTGTGACACCACTTTAAATCACATTCCCAAGTACTGAAATATGTGGTGATGACATGTGTCAACATGATCCCATGTTTTAGTTGGAGAATGTTAAATCTTAAGTAGTTTTTCAATGAGTAGAAATTACTTTTCTAAAATAAGCGAAATAAAACTAGTGTCTTAAATCTTTGTGATGTTTGTGATGATACTAGATCATCTAGTGAAAACCTTGGTGTAACAAATAAAACTAGTTAAGTATTGTTTGGTGATTGTGTACCTCATATTTATTTATAGACACTAGTACCGACCAAGGATACGAGGAGGAAGGAGGATACTACGAGGAAGAAGCATAGGAGAACTTCAACCACTGCACTGCACAAGGCAAGCTATCTAAGATATCTAGAACTTTGCAAGTTAATCCTTGCATTATATCGATGCCCACTAGATGCATGAAACATGCATTAGTTCCACCACTTGATATCTAATCCTAGTTTTACTTAAAAGCTTAGTATTTTATTTCTTTATCAAAGTTTTCTAATTAAGTTTACTTAGTGAATTGTAGATTCTGGAAAGATATTTAAAGGTAGCATAAAGAGCATAAAATTTGGCCTAAGTTAGATAAATCTTGATGTCATCCTGAGGCATGAGATTGAACTTAGATAAGTTACACTTGATTACCACCCCTCCTTAGTGTTTAGCCCCCACTTGTAGTTCCTAGTGCTAAGCATAAAACTTGATCACTTTAGATGGAAATACTTGGTGAAAATGATTATGAAAACCTCAGAATGAGGAGTCATTCTACTGAAATGTTTTGACATGTGTTCTTGAACAATAGATGATTTTGATGATGAAAATATTGAGGCATGAGCCTTAGCCCTTTATAAAACTGATGGTTGTCTAGATGCGATACCATTCCAATTTTACCGTACAACCACAATACCCGAAATTTGGGTAGGGCTTGACTGGAAATTTATATACCTTAGTATGGGTTCCCTTGCGGCCAAGGTTTGAGCTCAGGCTACCTTGTGAAGATTGTCCACCTGTGCAGTTCCCAAGATGACAGTGGGTCATGGTTGCGATGCCAAACTCATAAGAGAGGTGCCTATACTAGGGCGTGTAATTCAAAGGTTGGGATTGATTATCCGCATACTGAGTATGGTGAATTCAGGTTGTTCCTGACGGATGTATCGAATATTGTGGTAAAAGTGTACCACCTCTGTAGAGTGTCAAACTATTCGAATAGCCGCGTCCGCGGTTATGGACAGTTGGAGTAGCCATACTGTTCCGTCGTCGGATGTTTTCAAAATGACTTGTGAAATGAATCATGACTTTGACTTGACCACAACAGGGTTGTGCTATGAAAATTTAAGTTTCCACTTAGGTGTTATAAAACTTTCAACTAGCTTTCTTTGCTTCTGAACTCAGTTAAGGTAAATCTTACTTTTTACAACCTAGAGCTTAGTATTTCCTACTCAAAACCACTTCACTTGTTAGTCTTAGTTTGCGAGTACTTAAAGAGTACTCATGGCTTTGTCCCTCGCTATTCCCGTGGCCAGACTATGAAGATGACTATCAGGAGGATGGACCGCAGGAAGGTTACGACAACTAGGATCATCTCCCATCATTAGCATTGCTTGTGACCATGAAGATGGACTCTCGCCCACGCTACCGTTATTATTACGTTATTCCGCTGCTATGATTGTATTAAGACTGGATCATGTGATCCTTTATTTGTTGTAAGACCTTATGTATGGTTTGTAATGGATGTTATACCGTGATATCCAATCTGTTATGTCTCGCAAAAATGGTAATCCTGAGATTGCGATGTATGGCATAACAGGCATCTGGGATTAAAAATCCGGGTGTTGACACATGTTTAGGGCAACGAGGACATCTTCTACAAGAATAGTGATTAGTACTCCCTTCCTTTGTAAGTAGTTATAGGTTTTGTCAAAGTTAAAGTTTGACTAAATATATATGAAAATATACCAAGATAATAAAATAAGTATTATTAGAATCACCGTAAATATAATTTAGTAGTACTAGTTGTAAACCGGTGCATCGCCCGGGCTAGCATATAATGATAAATTTACGTATAAATCTATTCATGTCTATATTTATATTATCATATTGGTTTTGACCACCTCTTCGATTCACTTAATTTTTAATCTGATGCTTATACATTAAACTAAGAGTTCTTTATTTTTCTTGCTACGGCTTCTTCTAATTTCCATTTAATTGATTTTTATTGTTGAACATGGCAATGGGGGGATTGAAAAACCTTGGGCAAACTTTGTCGCCTAAACTTGTTTTGTAGTAATCCGAGGGGTAAAACATGTACATATTAAAGATTGTAGAGGTTAAAACATTTGGTTTTAAATTCACAAATGAAATCAGCATACAGCCAAGTTAACAAATGAAAAATGGATTGTTTACTATTTTTAATCATCATATTTATTTTCTTGTATCAGAGCAGTAAAATATATATAGGATTTAAAGACCTAGGAATATATGTAGAAATTGGGATGCCATACATATATGTATAGTTACATGAATCAGAATAATCATATGTTTATATACCTCATTATGAACGGTACTCTACTATATTGTATAAGAGGAAAAAGTTTAGTCCACCATGCTTGTATCTAACTCTGAATTAAATTTTCTATCAAGGAAATATAATTATCTTAAGATAGAAATGTTATTAATTTGGATGCACACAATAATTATACTTGTTTTGCATACATTTGTATCAGACTATAACATATCTAAACTCGATTTCCTTTGTTCCACATTAACAATCGCAAATTTGTCTAAATGGCTATGTATATGGACATACTACTTTTAGTATGTAGATATATGCGAATCTAGAAAATTCTACGGCCGTTAATATGGAAGCATTTGGATTTAATAAGCTAACCATGTTTCCATATGTAATTTGGGCATTATAACCTGTGGCTGCCACATAGTGGATATATATATTATTATTTCATTGGGAGAAAATGCAACACAATCTCCAAAAAAATACCTTAAAGTCTTGGATAAAAGATCTAGATTTACAACATGTTAAGGTTCGTGCACCTGTATGGGCTAGCTATTTTTTTAAGAACACAAATGACAAAACACTTTATTTGCAAATATCTTTTAGAACTATAGTATGCAGGGAGCTTGCAGAAGGCTCCCATCTATTCTTTTGTTGTGATACTTGAACCAACTAAAAAATCATGAATGCTAACTGCGTAAGTACAACTGTAAATATAGGCTAAAATGGTGGTAATCGAAAGATGTAAAAAGATTAAAGTGGCAACATACTGTACATCTCTATGGACCCGTCTATCTGGACCTTGATTCATGTTGGTAAGCACTAAAAGGATCAAATAATTCGGGCCTTTTCAAATCGTATGATTTCATCTTTCTGGACATTGATCCATGTTTATCGAATTAGAGCATGTTTGAATGTATGGTTACATAGATATTCTTGGAATACATGTTCAATTCTCTAAACTTGGTAGAAATTATAAGAAAAAATATAAAATAAAAGAATTAGGATTGTCACTTCAAATCAAAATACGCTGGACAAACAAAACCCTATTAACAAAAAAAGTACAAATAGTGGAATTACTATGATTTGTGTGTTGGTTCGCTTGTGTACTTTGTTTTATCTAGGTGAAGAATTATTCGTCTCAACATAAACTTAATTTTACATGCCGCAAGCATATAAGAAATTGTAGTCCATAAGATTTTTCTGTTAATTCCTATGCAAAGACCATGAAATCATAACTGGACATATATTAAAAATCTAAAAGGTTATTATAGCTCATAGTCAGACTAATCTAATGGCTCAATCAGAGAGTAACATGAGTACATTAAATATGAAATTGGGGAACACATCGTGAAGTAAGACATAAACTATATCGTCAGTCCAAGACTGTCTATATTGTGTATCAAGTATATTTCTTGAAGTAAAAAAATGGATGGAAGAACTCGAGATTAATCCAGACAACTATGCTAACTATATGGAAATTGTATTTGTGATAAACTAATTCTATTAGTAAAAAATACCTCATTCTGACCATGTATTCAAGTGTCGGAAGACTACTACCGGGGATATACTTGTGTGCTGAGTACTGAATGTGTGTAGTAGAGACAGGCAGATAACAGGAACTGTCAAAGCAGTGAAGTAGTGAACATCAACACCATAGGGCGCTGTATGTCCTTCACTCTGCAGCCCAACTTATTTTGGCGATTGCTTGAAAATAAACCATCAGAATGTCTCCTCAACAGGGCAGCGGCCCCAGAGACGCGGTGGCGATGGGTGGCGTCGACCTAGCTTCTCCTCTGCGCGGTGGTCGCGTGGAGGCCGCAGATTTTGGCCCCGCGCCATATTTGGTGGAGGTGGGGCGCCGCGGCAGGCCAACGTGGGTGGCAGTCTGGCTGGGACGCGGCGGCCCTGGCCGGAACCTGCAACTCTATGGTAGAGGCATGCCATGGAGATCGGACGGCGGCGTCGCTTGGGGTGGGCGAGGCGTCGGACCCGGCGTCTCCTGGTCGGTGGCAGATCAGCATGAGGTGCTGGACTGTTGTGCATGAAGGCCGGAGCAGCGGCTCCGGATCGAGATGGTGGTGTTGCTATGCCTTTGTCTGCCACGGGTGACGGGGGCGTTGTCTCTTTCGCCGACGATCTTGCTCGCCGGGTGGCACGGATCTTCTGTATGATAGTCCGTTGGAGGGGTTGGTCGGGGTCTCCGTACGAAAGTCTAGCCTGACTTAGTCAGTGCCGACAGCGGCGACACTTGAGGACGCCGTTCTCCCTCTTGAGGGCATTGTCGTGGAGCCCCGACACCCCGCTGTCCATCATTCTAGGGTGAAAGCCTAAATCTGGCTTGCCGGATTTGATGACAGCGGTGTCGTTTGGACGTCGTTACCTCCTTGGAGGCATCATTTTTTAGAGTGGGCGGAGCCATTCTTGGGATGCTAGTGATGCCGGTTGAGTCAACGTCTTTGGGCCCGTCGGCGTGCAAGTACCGCTGGCGAGTTTCCTACGGCCTACCTCTCACCATGAAGACTGTGAGGCCTAGCCGTTTCCTTTGGCTCTGACTTCCTCTCTAGTGACGTGGATCAGATTTTTCGTAGCGCCCAATGTTTCCACTGTGCTGGTGTTGTTCGGCGGTGCTCAAGACCTAGTCATGCTAGGTAGTGTGGCCTCATGTGGTTTTGCCGGTTTTTCCTTAAAACTTTGTTGCTTGGGGTGTTTATTTTGTCTGGTTCCCCTTTTAACCGAACCCGTTTGTATATACGTCTGTTTCATGTTTCAGATGGTTTCCCTTTCAAATTGACCAATTCTCTTCTCTAATAGAAAAGGTAGAGTTCCCGCTGGTTGCTTAAAAAACAATCATGGGACATATTCTCCAACGGGATTAGGCCTACTCAAACTGCCTTCATGCCTGGTAGGCATATTTTGGAAGGGGTGGTAGTTTTACATGAAACTATCCACGAGATTCATTGGAAGAAATTGGATGGAGTCCTATTTAAAATTTATTTCGAGAAAGCCACGACAAGGTTAAATGGCCCTTTTTACAGCATGCACTTAGAATGAAGGGGTTTGATTCTTTATGGTGCAAATGGATCGAACATTTTGTTCAAGGGGAGAGTGTTGGGATCCGAGTTAACGATGACATAGGTCATTATTTTCAGACAAGGAAGGGTGTGAGACAAGGATATCCCTTATCACCTATGTTATTTAATATTGTAGTGGATATGTTGGCCATTCTAATAGCGAGGGCTAAGGAGGTGGGTCAAGTATGTGGTCTCATCCCCCATCTTGTTGAAGGGGGTATCCATTCTTCAATACACAGACGATATGATTCTTTTTATGGAACATGATCTTTCAAAAGCGGTAAATATGAAATTGATTTTATGTATTTTTGAGCAACTTTCGGGCCTTAAAATTAATTTTCATAAGAGTGAGATTTATTGCTTTGGAAAAGCCAAGGACCATGAACTTGAGTGAGTATAGGAGTATATTTGGATGCGAATTAGGTTCTTTACCGTTTAAATATCTTGGGATACCTATTCATCACAGAAAACTAACAAATTCTGAATGGAATCCTATAAAAAACCGATTTAAAGGAAAATTAGGTTGTTGGCAAGGCAAACTTCTTTCATATGGAGATCGATTAGTGTTAATCAACTCTGTACTAACAAGCTTGCTCATGTTTATGTTATCTTTTCTAGAAATACCAAAAGGGGTTAGGAAAAGATTGGATTTTTTTCGTTCACGTTTCTTTTGGCAAAGTGATGAAGACAAGAAAATATATAGATTAACTCGATGGAATATTATTTGTAGACCCAAGGACCAGGGAGGCCTAGGAATTGAGGTGCTAGAACTAAAAAACAAATATCTCCTTAGCAAATGGTTTCACAAGTTATTATCTGAGAAAGAGGTTTGTCAAGAGTTGTTGTATAATAAATATTTCAAAAACAAAACCTTAACACAAGTCCAAGCAAAACCGATAGATTCTCCGTTTTGGAAAGGACTGATGCAAGTAAAGGAAGGTTTCTTTACTAGAGGGTTTTTCAAAATTGGAAACGGGAAAGATATTCGCTTTTGGGAGGACGTTTGGCTTGGAGATACATCTATCGCCCAACAATATCCTTCTTTGTATAATATCGTGCATAGAAAGCACACCTCCGTACATGACATTTTGTCCCAATATCCTTTTAATATTGGTTTTAGGAGAAATCTAATAGGGGCGAAATGGACTGCATGGTTGCATCTATGTCAGAGGAATATGCAAGTAAATCTAACGGATGAACCAGATGGGTTTAGGTGGAGATTAACCACGAATGGGGTTTTCATCGTCAAATCTATGTACGAAGATCTCATGAATGAACACCGGTGATTACCTATGAAATACCTGTGAAAGCTTAAGATACCACTTAAGATTAAGATCTTCATGTGGTTTCTGAATAATAAAATATTATTGACAAAGGATAATTTGGCAAAAATAAATTGGAATGGTTGCAAAAAATGTTGCTTTTATGATGAAGATGAAACTATTGAACATCTCTTTATTGCATGCCCCTTTGCAAAAATTATTTGGCGCATTGTTTTCTTTACTTATGACCTTCCACCACCCACCAATATCACTAATATGTTTAGAAATTGGTTAAATGGGATGGATAAGGAGAATAAAGCTAGAATCCATATAGGCGTTTCGGCTTTATGTTGGTCGATATGGAAATGTCATAATGATATTATTTTTAACAAGGCTCGAGTTCAATCTTTTTTGCAGGTTATACTCTCGGCATCTCATTGGATCCAGCTATGTGCTTTTCTTGTCCCAGAGCCTCTGCGCAAGCCTATGGTTTCTGGATGCAACCGTCTGGTGATGGTCGCTTAGGATATCTACTATCTGGCTTCGTGGCGGCATACTAATAGACTGAGAAATGTCTAGCAGTCGCCTACAACTTTTATTCAGACTTTTAGTTTTTTTTCAGATGGTTGATTTTTTGTATCAAGCCTATCTGATCCATGATTTGTAATAATTGTATACTTATGACTTCATAATAAAAGGCTGTTTGCATCCTTAGATGCAGAGGCCGGGGCTAACCCTATTTTGAAAATAAAAAAGAAAAAAAACTCCAACGGTTCTTCCTGGTTTCATGCAGCTTATTGTTCACACAAATCCCTATTATGCATGTTTTCCTGGTTTCATGCTGCTTATTGTTCACCAATCTGAAAAAAGTATTTGGAGATTGAAAAGCGCATAGATATTTTTTTCTAATTTGTTTGTGTGTGTCATAGGTACTTGGAATTTTGACGAGGGCGTCGGGTCTGTGGCTCCAATCCGTTTGCTCTGCTATAGTTCTTTTACTAGAATTTAGTTTGTCTTCATTAATCCGGTAAGCTCTGTCAATATTATTTTGATTAGTTCCTATGATTGCAAATTTTCTGTACGCCAAAAGAAATTGGCATGATGGGTGTTCATGCACTTCTACTTACAAGTTACCATTTAAAATTAAAGTTGGAATTATTAGTGATTTGGCATGAAGTATGTTTTCCTGCTCTGCAGATCTCCTTGCAAATATATTGATATGCTTATTTTCTTCCAAATTTATTGAGACGATATGCATCTTCAAATGATGTCAACTTTACGGCCGACTCTTCTAGGCATGACTCTTGCATATATTTTTCTTATCACATACAAAAAGAACATAAGTGTATATCGTCTACAGCTCGAAGTTTTAGGTTCTCTTTTATTGCAGATTATCAATAGATCAATTTCTGTAATATAGAGATGGTTGGATTTAGGGAAATTAACAATTAGATAATTCAATATACCATCTTAATTAACTATGGGATTTTGTATGTTCTTATCTATTTCAGTTTCCGTTAAAAAAAATCTATTTCAGTTCGAAAAATATTGCATCAGTTTTTTGAACTACAAGTTTATTTTGTGGCTCCCGTTCCTTCTCTTTGATTTGTGCATCTAGGTAAACCAGGGGTTTCCTGCTTCCTCTTGTGAGTCTGCTGCAAGATACCTTGATTTTCTTTATTCTTTTATGCGATATGGTTTCCTATTTATTTTGGGATGCTCAATTGTAGGTGCTTGAGTTTTCATAATTTCGTGCCTGTTCGCCAGACTTTAGATGCTGCTACGTTGGATATGGTCTTGGAGCGTGTCTGAATTTATGATTGCAAGTATATGAGCCAATTATTACAACTTCTTTGACTTGGCATTTTCAGGACAAAGCATATTCATGCTCATTTCTGCACCATCTGTGTTCACATAGAACATTTCCATGAGAGCATGATTATTACTGAGGTAGGCTGATATGAGCTTTGGTGTTCTGCAGGTGCAAAGATCAGACATGTAGAGTGGGAGGGTGGCAACAAGCTCAAGAAGTGATGGCAAGAAGAGAGGAAGCTCACAAGCATGCACTACATCACACGTCTCTAGATCAATCCATTATATTCAGCTTATTCAACCGCACTTTTGTTTTATTATCTACAAATACTACTATATCGGTGTATCAATTTTTACTCTGTTTCCTCTCTTTCTTCATACCAAACCGGCACGTCCTGGTATTCCTACCACTACCAAAACATGGCCAGTGTTTCCTCTCAATGTGCAAAATCATTAGTGTCAGATAGCAGTTTAATGAACCACTACTTGCTGATATTTTCTGTGATCACTCATATAGAATACATGTTTAAACCACTATGACTCAAAAATCATGAGCAATCGAATACACACACATTGTACGCACAACATCCACCCTGTCACGGAACTGATACCACCACGGGCGCGGCGATGTCGCCGCGCCTACTTACCTAGTTTGTTCTCCATGGAGGCGTAAGAGGCGTCTGTTAGGGTCTCTCAACGACACGCCTATGATGTGGCGTTGCTAAGAAAGGAGGCTAAAGGGAATATTTGGGCCAACACGCCTTAATCTATCCATCCGACGGTTAATTATGTGTGTTTTCCAGGATTAACATGTAGTTTTCTACGGTGCCTCCGATTAATAAATATAAGATATAAGGAAGTGTCTAGATCTTTTTATGTCTAAGTTGTGTTAATTGTCAGTTGCAACCTAGTAGCAACTTATATAATTTCTACTAATTCTTAGTTGCAACATTGTTGCAACTCATTAAATCCCAGTTACAACCTAGTTGCAACTCATGTGTGAGTCTCACATTGCACGAATCGCGTGGTAAATCCAATGGCGAGACATGTGACCGATACATAAGAAGTTTTCAGGCGCTTGAGAACTAGCAAATTCAAAGATATAAGGTTGTTTGCATTTGGTACCAACGAGGTTATAGTTTTGGAAAAAAAATTCCTGGTTTCTGATTTTGACCAAACCTAGAGCAGAATTTAATAAAAACAAAGATAATAATAAGATAGTAAAGGATTCTCTTCTTCCATGTAGGCGAGGAGAATGCCGATCCTGAACAGGAGGCGAAGGGGTTTGAGTTACCGTTGTGTAACTTGTGAGGAATTGCACATGCAGACCCGGGCTAGACTTCTTTCATGATGAAAACTCCTCATGAGACATAAGACAATAAAATTAATGGTTATGAGGGTGATAGTAGATGGTGCATACATGCATAGAGAAAAGGAAATTTATGGTTATGAGAAAAACAAAAAGGAAATGATACAAAAAAACAAAAAACAATCATAAGAAAACAAAAGAATGCAAAGATAGTAGATGGGTAGATGGCGATCAGCTACAAGACATCCAAGCATGCGATCAACTCAAATACACAAGGGAATGACAAGGGCACACCAAAGAGTAGCGATGGTTTTTTTCAAGAGGATGACATGCGGGCCTACAAGGACAGAAATCAAGACAAAACACTAGAATTCACCTAGAAATGCACACAGACCCGGCAGGAGGACACATGTCAGCGTGAAACAAATCACATGCCCTCTCCAAAATTCCTACAAAAAAGAGAAGCATGCAGGTTTAGGATTACGGTGGAAGAGAACAACGGAGGCACGCGAGAATAAAAGAAGAATAGAGAAACTTCAAGACCACCGGACAGATGGCATGCATGAACACGCGGCAATCAGCAGGCATGCAGAACCGAGATAACCAAGAACCAACAAGGAAGCAACCAGAACAGAAATCATGCATAGCCAGAGGTAAAAACAAAAGAGTAATGATGCACAAACCAAAGACAAAGACAAAAATTGCCATCATGACAAGGGGCACCAATGGACCCGACGCATAGAACCAAATGCAAAGAAGGTCAGATAGCGCCAAGAAACTAATGATTGTGAGAGAAAACAAAAAAACAATGATACAAACAAACACAAATACAATCATACAAAAAAAAAAGGAAATGATACATGCATAGATACTACCAGATCCAAGCCATGATAGTGCAGGAGTAGATGGTTCTGTTGAAGGTGAGTTAATGATGTTGGGTTGTATTGGATGGTGTACTACACAATAACATCATTTGGTATATGAGTTAATGTCGATGGTTGCATGCCGAAGTGTGATGACAATAGTAGCTAATTATCGACGGTTTTCATCTTTTCTCCACGCCATGAAAATCGGCACCGGCGTGGCAACTGTTAGATGCGCCACAGTACCAATGAAGTGACCAAAGAAGGCCTATCCCCCCCTCTCGAATCAGGCTTTCGCATCGCTGTATTAATATAGCCATCACCGATACAACGATACAGCTGCTGGGCATCAGCACAAACTCGCCCAAACGAAAAGTAAGAGAAGCAAAAAGTAAAACAAAGCAAGCCAAGGCAGGTCGACTAACGAAGATGGCTCGCCATCTGCATCTCAAGACAGATTCCTACCGCAAACCTAACCTACGGAACGCCGCGTATCAAGAAACACCTTTAAGAAGGGCTACGACGATGACGACGCTGCTGCTCGGACTTGTCCTACGGTTTCCCCCATACGCGGAGGTGAGAGGGCAGGGGGGTACATCCTACGCCCTCAGGAGGGGGAGGCGATACCCGTAGGCGTCACCCGTCGGTGTCGGAAGATCGACAGGGATTTCTCCCGACCCCCAAACGACCTCTACCCCGAAAGCCCGATAGGCTTCCACCCATCCTTGCCGCCCACCAACTCGCGCCAGCACGATCACGACACCACCAACGCCGTCTCATTGAGGACACCTACATGAGGCCTAAGAGACGAAGACCAGGTAGTCGATCAGGACTCGGATGTAGTAGCACCGCCGTGGAGCGGAGGGAACAACCCCCACCATTTTCACGGTAACCGACCGGACACGGCAGCAAGGGCATACCAGGCCTACGGGCCTGGCCCGGCCCAGATTAGGCCCGCAAAGCCCCCCACCACGCTGCAGTAGGCGCCCAGCAGCACCACCATCGTCCATGTCCCGCCACCGCCTAGCGATGCACTCCAGGACGCGCAGCCGAGCACGCCGCTGCCCGCCCGACCCAACCCAAATGGGGCCCAAACGGGTCAGGATCTGGGCCGAGCGGCCACCAGCTACCCTCGTGCCGCCACCGCGCGTTGCTGCCAAGGGGCAGCACCGCCGCCTCATGACCTCCCGGGGTCAGCCGCGCCACCGCCGGACCAAGGCTGGCCGAGCCGCACCGCCACCATCAGCACCCGCCGGGGTCGGGGTGTCCAGCACGTGAGGAAGAACGATCCCATCGCCGCCAGCACCGGGGATCCACATGGGCAAGGCCCGACGGCGGCGGGGGGCTTGGGAGAGGAGGGGAGGTTCGAGGGGCGGGGGGAGGGGGGGGAGCCCCCGGTCTTCTGACTCGGGGAGGCGACGCGGGGGGAGAGAGGCGTCCGAGACGAGGAGGGTCAGTTCATTGGAAGCTTCTCTGGAATCAGAAGGCCTATCGCTACTAGTGTACAAACTAGATTGGCCGCGACTTACTAGCTAGTAGCATGCACTTTTTACGGAACGCCACTATTCCTAGAAAGGAACACGGTACTAGTAAGTCTTAGTCAAGCCAGTAGGTACGTGGTCACGTACGTGTATGCGTGAGAGGAGAGGAAATTCAGAACTAAACGGTGGACTGCGAGTTGATGATTAAAAAATGCTAAGGTAGTTTTTTGTAAAATGGCACTCACAACAGTAGTATATATACTCGCCACAAAAGTTCATCGTCAGGTACGTAGCTATCAAACCAAATTTGAGAGACAATGGATGGGCTCAGCATCCTCTTGTGTATCACCTTGCTCTCCATTATTCCTCTCATATTTATGCTCAACCGCCATGGGCGCAAGCATCTCCCACCTGGTCCGCCGTCCCTCCTGTTCATAGCCAAGTGCTTGATGCTTAAGGGGCCGATCTATCAACTTGGCCCAATACTTCGCAGCCTGCATGCCCGCTACGGCCCCATCGTCTCCGTCTATCTCGGCGGGCGAACTTTCGTTTTCGTGAACGACCGCCACCTCGCGCACAGCGCCCTCATCAAGGGCGGCGGCAACTTCGACAGCCGCCCACAGCCCAGCGAGATTTTTACCCTATTTTTAGGGGGTTCTATGTCCGCCTCCCCCCTTGGGGACTACTTTCGTCTCGTCCGCCGCAACCTGCACTCGCAGGCACTGCAGCCATCCCGCATCAGGCTCTTCGCGCCGGCCAGGAAGCGCGTGTGCGACGCGCTCGTTGCCTCGCTGCGCCGCGACCGCGACCGCGATGGAGGAGCATCCCAGTCCCAGGGCATTGTCACGGTGAGGCCATTGTTGGCGCGCTGTTTGTTCGACCTGCTCATGTGCATGACCTTCGGCGTCAGGATTGGCCAGGAGGCGCTGGACGAGATGCAGCAGATGCAGTTCAAGATTTCCGAAGCCATCAGCAGGTTCCCGTCTTATCCATCTTCCAGCCCATCACCAAGAGGCTACAGCGGAAGAGGTGGGCATGGCACGTGGCGCTACGGGAGAGGCAGAAGGAGCTGATGCTACCGCTGATCCGCACGCCCCGCGACGGTGGCACCCCATGCTACGCCGACTCCCTCCTCGAGCTCCGCGTGGCGGAAGAAGGCGGCCGCCCGCTCACGGATGACGAGATGGTAAGCCTCTGCTCCGAGTTCATGATTGCCTCATTGGACACTTCGGTGGCCCTGCTGGAGTGGATCATGGCGGAGATCGTAAACCACCCCGACGTCCAAGCCAAGTTGTACGAGGAGGTGAGGAGCAAGCCTGAGCTCGGCGACGACGACCTGCGCGGGATGCCATACCTCAAAGCCGTCGTGTTGGAGGGGTTGCGGCTGCGCCCTACGGGCCACTTAGTCTTCCCGCACGGAGTCCAGAGCGACACCGAGCTGGGTGGATACATGGTGCCCAAGGACGCCGACATCAACTTCTTGGTGGCCGACTTTGGGCTTGATGAGACCGTGTGGACGGCGGCGCGGGAGTTCCGTCCTGAGAGGTTCATGGAGAACCACGACGTGGACATCACGGGGACCAAGGAGTTCAAGATGGTTCCTTTTGGTGCCGGTCGAAGGATGTGCCCGGGCTACGTGCTCGCCATACTGCATGCGCAGTACTTCGTGGGCAGCCTCGTAAGGGAGTTCCAGTGGCTGCCACCACCACAAGGTGGAAAAGACACTGTCGACATGACGGAGGAGCTAGCTATGACCATCAACATGAAGCACCCGCTCCGTTCTCGCATCATCCCAAGGGCTTAGTCAGATACGTACTCGATCAGGATGACACAATTGTAATAATAAGAAGCCACTTCCGCCAGTCCTCTTAATTCATATTGTTGTATCACATGTTTTTCTATCTATTTCTCTCTTCAAAATTGCCACGTATCATATCATCAGTTTTCAGTATATTATTGTAGTGTTTAAGCCGCCTATTTTCGGCAACAGTCGGAAACTCGTCAGGTATTGCCTGTAACGCTAGGACCGAGCGAGTTTGTTGGCTCCATGTTCTACGGGATCGTGGGGATCGACCATGTTTGCTTGTAAAATGGGAGAAATAAAATGGCTATTCATCTGTGTTAATATGTGACATTTTACGCAGTGCCAAAACCCTTGTGTTAATCTCTGAATTCCCCTTCTTGTTCATCGTCCACCTCACGCGAGTTAAGAGAGATCAAGTCAAATGCGTATTCATGTACATGGACACATCACACTGTGACATAAGCATGATGATGTTGTAATCACTTATGGCCAGATGTATCTTATCTAGATAGGGTGTCAAGTCAGATCCCACCAAAGTCTCACTTTTAGTTCATTTGCCAAAATTTAGTACAAATTTTGAGCAAAATTTTAAATTAAAATTTGACAAAATAACTAGAGGTGGGATTTGATGGAATCTTACTTGACACCTTAGATCTAGAGGAGCAATGTTGCAGTCTCATCCTCCGTCATCAACTCTGTCTCATCTGCGGAAGCCCGTCAAAATGGACTAGTTTGGATGGATCTGACTATATGCTAGGTTTAGCTCAGTTGTGATGCCGACATCTTGGGCGATTTGGCGGGAAATGAACGCCAGGGTTTAGCTCAGGCATTTCCGTCGGTACAGACTTTTTTTATTTTCAATTTAGTTTAGCCGTATATTTATACTCATTTATTTATTAGTCTTACTAATTTTAATGTGCATATATTTTTTCACGAATTGTAGGGATTTGTACCCTACGAATAACGGTCTCCACCCACACAAAATGACGTCACCATTCTCGTCCCTGGAAAATGTCCACCGGAGCGCCGGGATCTCAAGAAAACTTGTGTGTGGCCCTAGCATACAAGTACAAGTGTGGTGGAAGCTTACTAGATGCAATACATAGCTCCCCGGTGCGAGACACTTCACGTGCATGCGATAACACTTAGAAAACTACTTGACCTCTCGTAGGAAACTCCCGCTACGGGCCAAACAGAGTGCACCCGGTGGAATCATGGCCCCAACCTTGATTTCATATAGATATGACGTAAACAAATCTAAACCAACAGAAAAGTACATTGGTCAACCATCGTACGATGCTTTCTTCGTACGAACAAATCTAAACCAACAAAAAAGTACAACAGAAAAGTACTTGCGACGGTTCAGTTTGGTGCTGACACATGGACGGTGAGATCTAGGGCATGCGTTAGGGATTCTCAATCGAGGTTCTATTGCATCGTCTTCTCCCCTTTTATACCGTGGGGAAAACAGAGTAATTTCACCCCTTCGCCATTTGCCTCTGCTTCTTTGTCATTCCAACCATTTCTTGAGTTCTTGCTCTCATCGCGCACTAGATGTTCTCCCTGTATTTACCTCGGCCTTCCTTCGCTCGCGTCGCTGCACTCGCTGCTCCACGATGGGCAAGTCCAAGAAAGCTTCATCCACTGCAGCGGGTTCGAGCGCCGCCGACGTCGGGAAGAAGGCTGCTGCTCCGAGCCGCACCACTGATGGCGGGTGGCGGCGCACAAAGATGCGCGAGTCGGACTTGCGCAAATTGCATGAGGCCGGCCTGATCTCCAAGGAGAATAACAACGCCATCCTCCCCGATCAAGAGGTACTCCCTCTCCCACCCGAAGGGTTTCGGGTGATTTTTTTGTGTTTATCGTCCGCGGTTAGTCGCTTCCCGCCCACGAATTTCTTCGTGGGCTCCTTTTTTAATGGGATTCAGCTTCACCATATGTCTCCCAATTATCTCCTCCACATCGCTTTTTTCATCACTCTTTGTGAGTGCTGGCTCGGCATCGAGCCTCACTTTGGCCTCTTCCGGAGACTCTACTCCGTGAAGAGGCAATCTGGCACCGGTGGTGTTTATCCACTGGGTGGCTGCGGAATCTCTATCCGCTCTGCTGTCCAGTTCTTCTCTTTCTCCCTTTGCGAGTCCGTCTAGCAGTGGTGCGGGAAGTAGTTCTACATCCGCGACGTCAAGCTGGATGGTCAGCATTATGGGCTAGCCCCCTTCGACTCCACCCACAAGATCATCCGAAAGAGGTCGTGGAGGAACAACATCTTAGAGGGTGAATCCGAAGAGGTGGAGAAGCTCTATAAGCGGGTAGAAGCGACATCATCCGCACCTACCTCAAGCGTCGGGTGCAGCCGCTCCAAGCGAGGACGCACCCGATGTTTCTGTATGCTGGCCCCATCGACCCAACAAGGGTATTGCCTGAGGAGATGTCTTTGGGTGACCTTGATAAGGCGCTTCGGCCTCTGTTGAAGTACAAGGCCGACGAGGACCTCCCGGGGAAGTCCTTGACTGCCCCTTTCAGCGCCAAGAAAGCAGTCCCCCAAGTGAAACTTGTAGTTGCGCGTAGCACTTTTCGAGTGCTTGTTGCTTGCTATTGTTACTTATCTTGTTCTCTCTTGTCTTTTATTTGCAGGGCTTCAAGGTAGAGGGGATGATGCCTCCTCTACTTGAGAAGTTCACGGATGCGCCGGACAATAAGGAGGCGGAATCTGATTCCGAGCTCCCCCCGGCGCATTATCCTTCCCTGGAAGCCCTCGAGCGAGCGAAGGGCGGACCCGAAATAGGTCCCGAAGCGAGGATGGGGCGAAGCCTCCAACGCCGAAGGGTCCCTCCTTCCTCGAGCACCATGACGGGGATGAGGGTGAGACCTCCGACCCTATCGCGGTTGTGCCTGTTCGGGCAATGGCGCGGCATCCGCCGGCCAAGAAGAAGAAGAAGCAGGAGAAGAAGGAGTCTCTTGTCTTCAACCTGTCAGAAATACCATTATAAGTTGCTCTGACCGAGCCTTGTAGTTTTGTTGATATGCTAAGTATTAGCATGTTGTTGACTTGGTTCCTTTTAAGTGCTAGCAGCAATCACTTGGAGGAATCCCTCGAGGAGGAGACCGAAGAGATGATCGCGGAATCGAAGCCGACGTCTTTGTTTCCCACAGACGGCGCTGATTGACGAGGTTCAATCTCATCAATGCCCATTGTTATAGACTTGAGTTTTGGAGAAGATGGGCATGCTGAAGGTCGTGAGACGGTTAACAGGCAAGCAACGCGAGGACACGATGTTTACCCAGGTTCAGTCCCTTAGAGGGAAAACCCTACTCCTGCTTGTCTGCTCTTGATTACAGCGAAACCGAAGGTTGCAGGGGGTGTGCATATGCAATCTGGCGTGAGGTGTGTGTATGAGGTGTTCGTCTTCCTCGCCATGCCCTCCTGGCTTTTATTTTGATATGCCAGGTCCAGGGGATAGGTCGAGTTGGTTACAGATTAGGGTTAAACCCTTTGAAATCCTATCTATATCTTGACTTGTCCTCAAAGGAGCCGAACTTGCAATGGGCTTGGGCCATCTGAAATATCCGTGGGTAGCAAGTCTTCGAGTGAGCCTTTCCTAGACTGGATCATGGCATAAGATGTAAGGCTTGGACAAGGAATAGCGAATAGTCAGGTCATAAAGGATATCGACAGAGGTACGGCGGCATAAGAGGCGTCTAAAGCTAAACTCTAGCAGTTCGTCATGTATTGTCCCTTGAGACGCCTTTAAGCAGCACAATCGGCCAGAAAGATGAATTGTGGTATGACGACTAGTTATCGAATCTAGCAGCTCAGGACAGTTTGGCACCAGACTAACAGAAAACGTTAGCCATCAGATTAGCTCACAAGAAAAAGGTTCTCACCGAACTTATTTCTCTACTAGCAGCTGGTGAACAGTAACTCATTGAGTTGGCTATGAAAGTATTTCGTAACTCGTCGAGTTAGCAAAACTTACTTCAACACATTTAACAACTACAGATAGAGAAAAGAGGTATTAGCTAGTTTAAATGTTGTGAATATTCTTCAAACTTAAAGGGGGCAATACTATCTTAAATATCTTTTGAAGCACTATAGGTAATTTTCCCAATTTATTTGCTACGTGTTCGAAACCACCCTTCCTTGGAAATTTACCGTTACAAGGAATGGTCAAGACATTGTTTTTTACTATAGACCAGGATAAAGAGCAGTGTCAACTCCCAGTAGACAACCTGCATATATGCCTATTAGAGTCCACATGCATGGCTTGGTGGTAGCCGTGATGATTTCATAAAATTTATTATATGCATCTTTCATGGACCTCCTTCATGGGGCCACCTATTTCATTTCTTGATAGGCTTGATGGAGTTGTGTCTCCACGCCCACCACGAGGATACTAGATCCAACATCAGGACGTGTAGCTTGACCACTGAGCCCCGGAAGCAATTAATACGCGTCATTTCATACTGAAATCTAATGATCTGACATTTATGACATGTATTTCTCATGCCTCACTCAATAGAATATCCATAGGTTTATATTGCAGTACACTCATCTGGCACAACAATTAACAAAGAGATGCCGCATCGGTATCACTAGATAGTATCACGACACCACACAGATCTAGAAAAACTAGTAAATATAGACCTTTTTAATAGCTTGCATTGAGAATTTATAAATAAATAAATATGTTGATACTAGGGTACTAGTTTGTAATGTTATGCATTATCATATCATTATCGTATACTAGTATCATATATATTATACTAACTTATGATGGTTTGCCTCCATACCAACTACTTTGCCAATATGGCGCAAAATTGGAGTGCAACTAGACGTATTTATTTGATGATATCTAATTAATAATGGGACCAATGTTTTTTTAATCAAGTTCGAAGTAAACCTATACCAAATATGGAAACATATCTTAGAATGGCCTATTTTGATTCCATTTGTGTTCTATGCGGAAGAACCATAAGAGAGACCACTAGCCACATTTTGTCTTCTTAGGAGATCGTCGCTCGAAATTTAGCCATGCATTGAGAACATGGTTTATTCATTTTTTTACTATACAAAGTATAACCAAGTTGAACGATGCATGGCTTGATGTCATTCTTGAAGATTTCTAGACCGACTTTATTGAATTGTGTCAGCATCCCAACAAGCAGATGCTAGATCCAACTACATGCTAGTCCGCTTGACAAAAGAGCCTAAGAAGTAAGTAATGCACGTGATATAATTGTGGAATAATAAAGGGACCTTGACGGAGTCATAGTCTTATTCCTCGCACAATGTGAGATACATATTGATGTATATTGTAGTAGAATCGATAATTAGCTGATGTAGCACAACAATTAATAAAGAGAGGTCATATCACTATCATGATCTATTACGATATCATGACAAATAGATCCAACAAGACTAATAAAAATAGACCTTGTAAATAGCTTTGCATTGAGATTTTATAAATAAATAAATGTGATGATACTAGGATGCTAGTTTGTAATGTTATGCATTATGGTGTTATTATTGTCATATACATTATACTAGCGTATGTTTCTTATGCAATGATGTCTTATCAAGTACCATACCTACATGGCGCCAACATATGAGTTGTAACTTGACATATTTTATCTAATGATATCTAATTAGTAAAGGGACCAATGTTTTGTAATCAAGTTTTGACGTAGTCTTATAAAATAAACGAAAATACCGCTTGGAATGGCCTACTTTGATTCTATTGGTGTTCTTTGCAGAACAGCCATAAGAGAGACCGATGACCAATTCTCTGCCGGCTTAACAGATGGTCGTGCAAAATTTTAGTCTTAAATTGAGAACATGGTTTTTTTCCTTTTGTACTCCAAAATATAGCCAAGTTATTTTGTAGTGCCTGGCATGCTAGCTTGTCAAGAATAATGAAGCCAACTAGAATTATAGATGTACCGAAATTTTCTTTAATACAAATAATAACTATAGATGGAGAAAGAGGTATTAAGTAGTTCAATGGTCATTAATATTCTTCTAATATGAAGTGAGCAAAATATCTTAATTTTCATTTTAAGGATTATAGGAAAATTGCCCAATTTATTTTTAAGTTTTCTGTTCGAAACCACTTGCCTTAGACAATTACCATTATGGACAATGGACAATATATTGATTTTTCCTCTAGGTTAGGAAAAAGTCCAGGCTTAGGTCCTACCTACAAATATGCCTACTAGAGTCCACATGCATAGCTTGATGGACCTCTTCCGTGGTACCTTATTTTTATTTCTAGATAGACTTTATTTAGTTGTGTTAGCATACCCAACAAGTGGATGCTAGCTCCAACTACATGCTAGTCCGCTTGACAAAAGAGCCTAGGAAGAAAGTAAGAAGCATTAAATAATTATGGAAAACTAACAATGGTACCTTCATGTCATCACATTCTTATGCCCCGCACAATGGGAGATCCATTGATGCATATTGCAGTACAGTCGATAATAAGCTGATGTGTCACAACAATTAATAATAAGAGGTCATATGAGTATCATGCTCTATTACATTATCTAGAAAAACTAATAAAAACATACCTTGTAAATAGCTTTGCATTGAGATTTTAAAAATAAATAAATATGATGATACTAGGATACTTGTTTATAATTTTGTGCATTATGATTGTTTATTCTGTGACACATTATCAAGTACCATACCGTTATGGCGCTAAAATAAGAATTGCAACTAGGCATATTTATCTGATGATATCTAATAATAATGGAAAAATTGTTTTGTAATAAAGTTTTGACGTTCCAAAAATACATCAACATCATTTAGTAAGGCCTATTTGGATTACATTGGAGTTTTGTGCAAAAGAGCTATAAGAGAGAATGCTGATTTTTTTTCTGGCTTAACATATGGTCGGTGCAAAATTAGGTAATTCATCTTCCTTAGTTGTTGGCATGCATGTGTATTTAGCTTGTGAAGAATAATGAAGAAAACTAAAATTATAGATTTACCAAAAATTACTTTATAAATAGAAGAACTATAGATGGAGAAAGAGGTGTTAGGTATTTCACTGGCTGAATGAATATTCTTTGAATTGAAAGGGAGCAATACTATCTTCAATTTCATTTTAAGGATTATAGGGAATTTTCCCCAATTTCATTTCTAAGGTAGGTGTTTGAAATCATCTATTGTGGACATTTACCGTTATTGACAATGAGCAACACATTGATTTTTTCCTCTAGGCCAGGAAAAATACCTGGCTCAACTCCTAGAAGACAACCGTTAGATATGCCCATTTAAGTCCATATGCATGAGCTTGGTGGCAGCATTGATCATTTCATACAATGTATTATATGCATCTTTCGTGGACCTCCTTCACATGCCCTTATATATGATTTCTGCACATACTAGATGTAGTTGTGCTGGCACTTCCATCAAAAGGATGCTAGATCCAACTACCAGACAACCCGCTTCAGTACCGAGCCTTTAAAGCAAGTAACAAGTGTGATATCATCGCATAAATCTAATAACTAGGGCAGTAACCCGGTCATTAGTGCGACTAGATATGTACTACTTCCTCCGATCCATATTAAGTGTTACTACATCTTATATATTAAAATTGTTTCCCTACCAATCCACCTTAGTATAAGTAACTTGGTATAGATCTTCGCATGGTGTTTTACCTTGTCTATCAAAAAATATCTTGGCATGTAACAACAAAAGAACAAAAGAATTGAGGTATCATCATGTAATGGAAGCATGTAGACTTTTACTCTAATTTAGATATATTTGTTATAACTATTAGAAACGTTATTATACTCACCTATGTCTTTAATTATTAAAAAATTCTATTACTTTGTATCGTATCTCGTGTCTTACTCTCGTGAAACTACTTTTTGTACTCCAGCGCGGGTCTCTTATTGGTGTGGTTCATTGTCGATGGGAGATCAGAGAAAAAAAGGACATGTTATCATCATAATTATTTTATGAACTTTCCACCAATAACTAAATTTAAAGATTGATAGCTCACACAAGTATTGTGCACTCTTCCACCAACCATGTATCACATGATGTATTGAACTTTTGTTGTTTTTTTGTTTGATTGCTGCAGCATTCCACCAGATCATGTCCTTCCTAGAATGGTTTCTTTTTTCTAATTCATGCTTGCTGTAGCTTAATAATTTTTACCTCACCGAAGTCCTTTGTATTTTTTTACCAAATGAAATGGTGCATCATATACTTTAATTTTACTATTACTCACACATTACTCTTTAGTTCCTACTTAGTGAGAGCTTGCTAGTCTGGGAAGCTATTCGGGGTATTCCTATGAAAATCCAGTAGATTATATAATGACTAGCTTATTTAGTCAACAGTTAGATCAGAAAAGACTTGTAATTCACTTCACTTCGTATTTTTTCCCAGGCTCCACGCACTGCCTAACTTTACCAACTGCCCTCTGTCAAAACAAGCAGATTCTTGTTAGTTCGTCATGCTTATATATAATTTATGCGGTCTTTATATGCCTAGAAACTTTGACCCTACGATAGGCTAGCTACCACCGCATTACACTATATGATATATATATTGTATGCTAGTAACTGTATATCCATACTCTTATAATCAGTGTGCTAGAACGCTGCTACACAATGATCGGTCTGAAAAAGTAAAATCCTGACGGGAGTTTAGATAAGAATTTGTCCAGCAAGTGTATACACAGTATCTTTCGATAGCAATCTCACTTTAAATACGAAAATTTAAAATGTTTTCTTGGTCAAATCGTTTGTCTGAATTAAGATCCGTCTTCACCGTCATGTTAGTCGCGACGACATCTTCGAAACTAAATCCCATGTTGGTATATTTTGATATATTTTTTTGAGCAAAAGTTATCCATTCGTAACACGCGAATTATACAGACTTCAACATGTAAGTTATTCACCTAATAACATATAAGTTATCCACCATTATAAATAAATTACCCACAAATCACGTGTTAGGAATAAGTAACTTTTTTTATTTACCCACAAGTTACTCATTAGTAACACAAGAGTTATCCATACTTCATCATATAAGTTATCCACCCAATAGCATGTAAGTTATCCATTACTATAAAAAATTAACCACGGATAAAATATAAAAAATATTCTAACGGCTCGGTCTCGTCCCCCGTCGCCGCTCTCACAGCGTATGGACTACTTAACCTCAAAAGGCTATCACGTCCAATATCAAACATAATAACTAAATTTAAGCTTTTTTCCATACAATATAAATAAATAGGGTCTTATGCCTAACCAACCATCACACTAAGTCATAGTAAACAACGTGATACGCAATCGGTATTCTAGCGACTTGATCCACTACGAGCTATATATGACCCTCTATTTTCGTCACAAAATCATCACAATAGTCCATTTATGACGATTTTGAGATCGTCGAAAGATGAGCGTCGCAAATGAACTATAACGACGATTCTATAACGACGTTTTATAAAATTAGATGGTAAGTATAACTAAGTTAGATGGTAAGTTTTATAAAATTATTTTTTCTTCCTTATGGCTAGTATGCGCGTGTATTTAGCTTGTTAGGAATAATGTTGCCAGAATTATAGATTTGCCAAAAAATTACTTTAGGACAATTAACAACTATAGATGGAAAAGGAGGAATTAGGTATTTCAGTAGCCGTGAATATTCTTCTAGTTTAAATGGAGTAATATATCTTCAATTTCATTTTAAGGTTTATAGGGCACTTGCCGGATTATTTCTATGTTAGTTGCTCAAAAACACATGGCTTGTACATTTACCATTACGGGAAATGGACAAGAGATTGATTTTTCCTCCGGGCAACGAAAAAGAAAAATACCAGGCTTAGGTACTTGTAGACAGCCTACATATATGGTCATTAGAGTCCACATGCATGCTTGATGGTTGCCCTGATTATTTCATACATTGTATTATATGCATCTATTGTAGATCTCTTTAGTGGGTCTCTTATGTTTGATTTCTAGACAGACTTGATTGAGTTGTTTCGACACACCCACCAAGAGGATGCTAGATCCAACTATCGGCCGATCCGCTTGAGCACCGATCCTAATATGCATGTATCAAGAGTTATATATATATCATTGTGTAAATCTAATAATGGGATTTTTATGGCGTCACATCTGTATGCCTCGCACAATGGGAGATTCATTTGTGTATATTGCAGTACAATCGATAATAAGTCGATGTAGAACAACAGTAAATAAGGAGAGGTCGTATTAGAATCATGCTCTATTACACTATCATGGCACATGGATCCAGAAAAACTAATAAAGAGAGATCTTATAAATAGATTTGCATTAAGATTTTATAAATACATAAATATGATTGTACTAGGATACTTTTTTGTAATGCTATGCATTATGGTGTTAGTATCATAAACTAGGTCGACATCCATGGCCATGGATTCCTTTGTGGACGGTCAACGGTGAGGCTAATGGACATGGATCTGGATCTGGTTTGGATATATCCATCCAAATCTAATCCATTGCCATCCTTAGTTGATTTCTATAAATATGTATGGTGGCACACCTAGAAGCAGGACACATTTCTGTTGCAACTATTAGGATGCACTAGTGGAAAAAGGGCATATAGTCCCAGTTTGTAAGGGCCTTTAGTCCTGATTTTGTAACCGGGACTGCGAAATCGGGACTAAAGGCCCCTATTTCTAGTCCCGATTTGTTACAAACCGGGACTAGATGGCCACCGCATGGCCGTTTTTTGCTGTGGGGGGGGGGGAGGGGTGAAGGACCTTTAGTCCCGGGTCGTAATACGACCCTAGACTAAAGATTTTCTTTTTATTTTTATTTGTTTTTTAATTTTTTTGAATTTTGTTTTTCGAATTTTTTCTTGAACTTTTGAATTGTTTGACTCGTAATCCTTTTACTTGGAACATTTTTAGCACTAAGTATATTTAATCTTAGGTCAAATTATACTTGTGGTCAAACTTCTCATTCGGTCACCCATCCTAGCACTACTCCACCTTTAGCACGCTTAACTTCTCTGTTCCATCCGGATGTCCTTGCGCGAAGCCCTTTTGTACCTTGTTGTCAACACTATCATATCAATCCTATTAACCCATATCAATATGCGATACATCTTGATCTATTGAAACTACAAACAGCTATTTTAGTAAACAACAATAAATAAGTATTAATAATATTTTAATATAATGAAAGTAAAAACTAAATAAAATAATATTTTATTCATTTTTTGCCATTATTCATTTAATATGGCATAAATAATATCTTTAAATCTGTAAATCGAAATTCGACAAATAATATATTCATTATTATCATAAAAATGTGAGGAATCAAAATATGGAATAAAAAATTGCAAAATAATTAACTTTTTTCCCTTTTCAAATTTTAAAAATGTAAAAGAATTAGAAAAATGTGAGGAATCCATTATTTATAATTTTAAAAAACTAAAAATGTGAGGACTCCAAATAAGGCTGTTAAAATCAAACTCAAAATTTTTCTCCACACATTTTGATAGGTTGTACATTTTTTTTCGACATCGTACGCAAAAGTTATAGCAATTTTAAGTTGCCCGCGTTCGCACCCCTTTAGTCCAGGACCGTATCACGACCCGGAACTAAAGGGTCACCCCTTTAGTCCCGGGTTGTATCATGTCCCGGGACTAAAGGGTGTTGTCCGCGCCACACACCTTTAGTCCCAAGCCGTATCACGACCCGGGACTCAAGGTCCGAAATGACCCGGGACTAGAGTTTTCTCGGGCTCCTGGCCACTGAAAACGATACGAACCGGAACTAGTGCTCATACTAGTCCCGGTCCGTAATAAATTGGGACTAGTGTCAGACTTTAGATCGAACCGAAGGCTCTTTTTCTACTAGTGATATAGAAGCGACACGTAGAGAGATAAAATGAACTATTAGGAAACCACACGCGGTACTGGTTAGATGCACACACACAACCACACATCGGGCAGCCATGGGCCAGCGCACGTGAACAATGAAGGAGCAAACTGTTATAATTGCGACAAAAAGATAACGAATAACGAAAAGAAAATTACAGTAAGAGGACACATAAAACGTAGAAAAAACTCTCAAACAAAGAGAGAGAAAATTACGGGCGCCAGCCAGCGAAACTATACTATATCGGAAAGTGTTTACAAACGTCGGAGATTGATTTCACATATGCAGCTTATCCAACCGGCATTTACAAGGGATTTATACACTCGGCTCAAGACTCCGGCGACGGGCCTCGCTCCACTCTTCAGAAGTTAGCCTATAGTTTATAGAATTTGGATCAACATATAATATAAACAAGACTAGAGTGGCTGACCAATTTCAACCAGCCACCAACACCGCCACAACGTGGCAACCGACAGTACAAGTGACACACGATATAATGGACACCAGTCAAACGTACTGCAGCAAGGATCCTTCCAGCGCGTCGACATGATATGGAGGCCGACGAAACAATCACACATAGAGACAAACCATGAAATCATATACAGTACAAATATAAAAGCTAGAAAATCATACATGGAGCTAAGCGAGACAATCATTGACAGGAAAAAGACCAAGCATATAGTGCACGTCAGCCTGCAAGAAGAAAGCGATGGTAGACAGGCTATCTTAGCTACGGCCACACCAAGCAACACAAAGAAAACAAAGCAAGCCACGACACCAACGAACCAAACAATACGATGACACGCCAAACCACGCCCACATTCGGCGGACACAACCACACGAAAAGATCACACACCACCGAGAATACACACAAAAACTTAACAAAAGGATCGGATCCAAATCAACAGAGGGAACATGTGTCGGCTACACAGAAATCGCCACGACTAGCCAAAAATCAAAGAGAAAGGAGAAGCTTGCTCATAAAGGATATTACATATATGTGTATTTTGTGAACCTCTTTCATGGGCCCTCTTAGGTTTGATTTCTGGACATACCGTATTGAGTTGTGCCGGCACATCCATCAAAGAGGATACTAGATCCAACTACCAGTCGGTCCGTTTGACCATCGAGTCTAGGATGCAAGTAGCAAGTGTGATATCATTGTGTAAATCTAATAATGGGACCGTCAATCATCACATTCTTATGCCTCACACAATGAAAGATTTATTAATGTATATTGCAGGAAAATCGATAGTATGCCGATGTGGCACAATAATTAAAGAGAGGTTATATTAGAATCATGCTCTATTATAGTATCATTGCATATAGAACGAGAAAAACTAATAAAAAGATATCTTAATTATAAATAGCTTTGTAGTAAGGTTTTATAAATAAATGATGATACTAGGATAATTATTTGTAATATTATGCATTATAATGCTAGCTAGTATCATAAATTAGGGCGACATCCATGGCCACAAAAATCTTTGTGGACAGGGCAACAGTGAGGCTAATGGACATGGATCTGGATCCGTCCAAATCCGATCCATCGTCCATCCTTAATTGATTTCTACAATAGTATGTACGGTGGCTACCTGGAAGCAGCCCACATTTCTATTGCACGAGCGAGCAGGAACGACCGAGAGGGAGCAAGCCATGGGGTTGGGCGACAGAGACGCGGCGGCGGTGCACACGGCGGGGCAGGCTGCGCGTATGGTGTGGGAGGAATCGAAGCTCCTGTGGGGCATCGGCACGCCTATGGCCGTCAGCACGCTTAGCCTGTATGCTGTCGGCTCCGTCACCACCATCTTCGTCGGCCACCTCGGCAACCTGCCCCTAGCCGCGGCCTCAATCGGTATCTCCGTCTTCTCCACCTTCGCCCTTGGATTCATGGTACGTGCGCTAGCTCCCAGCCATGCCCACGCATCATTGCTCCGTAACTAATAACTAACTATCGAGGGGATGATGCCAACTTGCTTGGAGTTGCGTGCAGATGGGCATGGGGAGCGCGCTGGAGACGTTGTGCGGGCAGGCGTTCGGCGCCGGCCAGGTGGCCATGCTCGGCGTGTACCTGCAGCGCTCCTGGATTGTCCTCGGCGTCGCCGCGCTCCTCATGGTGCCCTTGTACGTCTTTGCCGAGCCGCTGCTCCTGGCCCTGGGCCAGGACCCCGACGTGGCACGCGAGGCCGCACGCTTCGCGCTGTACATCCTCCCCGGCGCCCTTTCCTTGGCAGTCAACTTCCCCAGCGGCAAGTTCCTCCAGGCGCAGAGCAAGGTCATGGTGCAAGCCTGGATCGGGGTCGCGGGGCTCGGTTTCCACGTCGCACTCACCTACCTCCTGGTCACCGTGCTGGGATGGGGAACCCCCGGCGCCGCCGTGGCATACGACGTCTCACTCTGGGCCATCGCGCTGTGCCAGTCGGCCTACATCATCGGGTGGTGCAAGGACGGCTGGAGGGGATGGTCCATGGCGGCTTTCCAAGACATGTGGGCGTTCGTGAAGCTCTCGCTTGAGTCCGCCGTCATGCTCTGCCTTGATATTTGGTACATGAGCATGATCCCGGTTCTCACCGGCGGTCTTGAGGATGCGCAGCTGTCCGTAGACTCGCTTGGCATCTGGTACATATACTGCGGCTTAATTACTAGATCGACAGACGATGACGACAACATGAAATAGTTCAGTCTCGACTCTCTTTCTCAACTTACTGGGCGCTTAATTTGTTTTCAGCATGAGCATAGAAGGATGGGCGCTCATGATCTTCGTTGGCCTCAATGCTGCTATCAGTGTCCGAGTCTCCAATGAGCTGGGTGCTGGACATCCAAGGGCAGCCATGCACGCTGTCATCGTCGTCATCGCCGAGTCGCTCCTCATCGGGCTGCTATGCATGCTCCTCGTCCTGATCTTTAGAGAGAAATTCTCCATCATCTTCACTAGCGATTTGGAGCTCCAGCGCGCCGTCTCCAAGATTGCAGGACTGCTTGGCGTGACCATGGTGCTCAACAGCCTGCAGCCTGTCATTTCAGGTACCTGGAATTAGATGATGAGTTTGTTTTCTTCATATGTCACCTGAACCTCCTAAGCGTCTCGCTCTCTGTATATATGCTTCAGGGGTTGCTATTGGAGGAGGATGGCAAGGCCTTGTTGCATACATCAACCTAGGCTGCTACTACGTATTTGGGCTGCCCTTTGCGTTCCTTCTTGGCTACTACTTCAACTACGGAGTTGGGGTAATTAATACTTATATCATCATGTTCATCTGAAGAACCACTGCAAAAAAAGAATGATAGTATTAGTATTAACAAACAATGATATGGATTTCAGGGGGTCTGGGGTGGCATGCTCAGCGGGGTTGCACTGCAGACAGTTATGTTACTCTACGTAGTGTGGAGAACGGATTGGAATGCAGAGGTATAAAATCCCATCCATCGCCTTTAATTTCCTCTCAAAAGTTTACAGGAAATGGAGATAGAGATATAACTGAATAATGTTAGCTCGTTCATATAATAGCTACAAGTCCCACCTTAGCAACTCTGGATAGTATATATATGATTCATTCATGACTTTTTTTTTTAGTAAATAAGACACGATTTTTTATGTCAACTTTTGTAGGCCAAACTAGCTTCGAGCCGTGTGCGCAAGTGGGGCGGCACCGATGTAACCAGACCACTCCTGGAAGAGAACTAGCTAGAGAACTGAAGCATCTTTTTATCTCAACTTAAGAAGTACTCCCTCCGTTTCAAAATATAAGATGTTTTAGGTTTGTGAAGAAAATAAATCTAGACTTGTATTAATATGTAATTCACTCAACTTTGGGATGAATCTACACACTAAAACAAGTCTAGATTCATTTGCTTCACAAACCTAAAACATCTTATATTTTGAAACAGAGGGAGTACTCTAGATGTTTTGAGCCAGATGATATCATCAATAGGATATATTATGGAAAAAGGTTGAAAATGTTGAATTACTATATCCATACATCAGCATGAGGCTGAATGGTCCGCCACGTCGTCTTTGTATGTGGATGCCAGAATGGTTTTCTCTTATCGGAAATAAGGCGCCACGTTGTCCACGTCGTCTTTGTTGTACTCTAGCTAGAGTACAACAAGCTGGACAAGATCCATTTTCACGTCCACATGTGACGTGCCACCAACCACCTGCTTCACGTTTTTCTATATATATTGCCTAGATGTCGGCCACCATCTGTACAAGATCCATTTTGACGTCCACGTCGTCGCGATGCATGTGTTCTTGGTTGGTTGTTGGAATTTTAACCAATCGCAGCTACGACAGACATGAGACAGGATATGCCCGTGACTGCGTATAGCATCGTCGGGACCTACAGCAGGAAGGATTCTCTTCTATTTAATACAAGTACATCAGCAAACTAGCTGCTGTGTACAAAAGTTGATCAACTCGTAAGAGAAAACACATACTTCCACCATTTCTAAAAAATATATTTTGTGATGACATATGCCTACTTTATGCATCATATATGTTTACCATGTCTTGCCTTGATGTTTTTCTGTTCTATTTGTGTCTCATTATATATAGGACTTCGATAGATTGAAGTCACTACAGGAATGGGAAATTCTGTGACGCCGACGCAGCACTGACGGTCAGCGTCGTAGCCGTCGCTAAGCCATTTCAGCCAGCCGGCCCGTCGGCGTAGAATTGCCCTCGGCATATCCTATGCTACGCCGACGGCTGCCCCGGCGTAACATACGCCGACTGCCCTCGGCGTAGCTATTTTTTATTTTATCTCATTAAACTTTGAAAAATCATAACTAAATCATTCTAATTCAGAAAAATACAAATAATATATCAAAATTTGCAGAAAAATAAGACCTATCTATCTACACTCAAATATTACACATTTATAAATAAAAATTAAGTAAAACATAAGACATTATATATAGTTTAAAACGGGCATAAAAAATTCAAAAATGATTGAAACAATGCGAAACCTTCGCGTGGTGTTATATTATGTGACATAGTTAGAAGGAAAAATATCAAACTTGGTATATTGATTATGTCTCAAAGAAACCTTCACAAAATGACCTATCTCATTCGAGGTTTCTTGGTTTTCGGGTCAAATGACCAATGTTATGGCTATAATTAAGACATAGTTTGTGATAATGTGCCCATATTGTGCATACACATGCATCATGGGATGGCGAACAATGTTGCAGGAGAAAGTTTTCCTTTTCGTCGCACCAAAAAGCCATTTCCCATTTTCTGAGCATAAAAAACGGACGATTTTGTAAAGCAACCACCAAATGGCTAATTCAAAATGGTAATACCATATTTTACAAAAATACTATACCACCTTATATAGACAATGTCCAAATAGGGGAATCCGAAACCTTTCCGTCCACCTCTGGTAAAAAGGACAAATTCCTGCCGAATCGGTAGAAAGTGGGTCAGATATGAACTACAGGTACATGATCCGATGCTCATGTTTTTTTACAAAAATCATTTTTAGGTTCACAATATTCTATTTTATCAAAGATCCAATGCAAGTTTAGCGAGGCTCGGCCCCGAGCTAAGAATCTTCATGCCCGCCGTTCGACAAAGTTTGACGATAGTTTAAAACGGGCATAAAAAATTTAAAAACGATCGAAACAATGTGAAACCTTCGCGTGGTGTCATATTATGTGGCATAGTTATAAGTACAAATATTAAACTTGATATATTAATTATGTCTCAAAAAAACCTTCACAAAATGACCTATCTCATTCGAGGTTTCTTGGCTTTCGGGTCAAATGACCAATGTTATGGCTAGAATCAAGGCATAGTTTGTGATAATGTGCCCATATTGTGCATACACATGCATCATGGGATGGCGAACAATGTTGCAGGAGGAAGTTTTCCTTTTAAATGCACCAAAAGCCATTTCCCATTTTCTGAGCACAAAAAACGGACGATTTTGTAAAGCAACCAACAAATGGCTAATTCAAAATGGTACCACCACGTTTTACAAAAATACTATACCACCTTATATAGACAATGTCCCAATAGGGGAATCCGAAACCTTTCCGTCCACCTCTGGTGAAAAAAACAAATTCCTGCCGAATCGGTAGAAAGTGGGTCAGATATGAACTACAGTTACATGATCCGATGCTCATTTTTTTTACAAAAATCATTTTTAGGTTCACAATATGCTATTTTATCAAAGATCCAATGCAAGTTTAGCGAGGCTCGGCCCCGAGCTAAGAATCTTCATGCCCGTCGTTCGACAAAGTTTGACGATAGTTTAAAACGGGCATAAAAAATTCAAAAACGATCAAAACAATGCGAAACCTTCGCGTGGTGTCATATTATGTGACATAGTTATAAGTAAAAATATTAAACTTGATATATTGATTATGTCTCAAAAAAACCTTCACAAAATGACCTATTTCATTCGAGGTTTCTTGGCTTTCGGGTTAAATGACCAATGTTATGGCTAGAATCAAGGCATAGTTTGTGATAATGTGTCCATATTGTGCATACATATGCATCATGGGATGGCGAAAAATGTTGCAGGAGGAAGTTTTCTTTTTCGTCGCACCAAAAAGCCAATTCCCATTTTCTGAGCACAAAAAACGGACGATTTTGTGAAGCAACCACCAAATGGATAATTCAAAATGGTACCACCACATTTTACAAAAATACTATACCACCTTATATAGACAATGTCCCAACAGGGAATTGAAACTTTACGTCACCTCGATAAAGATAAATTCTGTAGAATCGTACAGAAGTGGTCAGATATGAACTACATGTACATGATTCGATGCTCATGTTTTTTTACAAAAATCATTTTTAGGTTCACAATATGCTATTTTATCAAATATCCAATGCAAGTTTAGCGAGACTCGGCCCCGAGCTAAGAATCTTCATGCCCGCCGTTCGACAAAGTTTGACGATAGTATAAAACGGGCATAAAAAATTGAAAAACGATCGAAACAATGCGAAACCTTCGCGTGGTGTCATATTATGTGACATAGTTATAAGTAAAAATATTAAACTTGATATATTGATTATGTCTCAAAAAAACCTTCACAAAATGACCTATCTGATTCGAGGTTTCTTGGCTTTCGGGTCAAATGACCAATGTTATGGCTAGAATCAAGGCATAGTTTGTCATAATTTTCCCATATTGTGCATACACATGCATCATGGGATGGCGAACAATGTTGCAGGAGGAAGTTTTCCTTTTCGTCGTACCAAAAAGCCATTTCCCATTTTCCGAGCATAAAAAAGGACGATTTTGTGAAGCAACCACCAAATGGCTAATTCAAAATGCTACCACCATATTTTACTAAAATAATATACCACCTTAAATGGACAATGTCCCAACAGGGGATTCCGAAACCTTTCCATCCACCTTTGGTGAAAAAGACAAATTCCTGCCGAATCGGTAGAAAGTAGGTCAGATATGAACTACATGTACATGATACGATGCTCATGTGTTTTTACAAAAATCATTTTTAGGTTCACAATATGCTATTTTATCAAATATTTAATGCAAGTTTTCCTTTTTATCGCACCAAAAAGCCATTTTTCATTATCCGAGCGCAAAAATGGAATTTTCTAAAGCAACCACCTAATAGATAATTCAAAAACGTAGGGTTCGTGATTAGTTGATATGGATATCATATTTGGATTCCTCTCATTGTTCTGATCAATTTAGACATATTATTTGTTAAATTCCGATTTATAGATTTAAAGATATTAATTATTCCATATTAAATAGAAAAATACAAAAAAGTAAAATTATTATATTTTTATTTGAATTCAATAATATTTTTACTTATTCATTAATGTTTATTTAAATAATTGTTTGTAATTTCAAAAAATACAAACATGTGACATGTTGATATAAGGGTTAATAGGATTGATATCATAGTATTGACAACAATGTATGAATTACTTTGCGAAAACAGATTCTGAAGGAACGAGAAAGTTAAGCGTGCTGGAGCTAGAGTTGTATTAGGATGGGTGACCTTCCGGAAAGTTCGACCAAGACTGCAATTTAATTAAATATTAAGTGTAATTAGTGTTAAAAATGTTCAAAGTGAGAGATTAACGAGTCAAACAATTCAAAGATTCAAAAATTAAGAAAAAAAATAAAATAAAAAATTTATTTTTTTTTTAAAAATAATTTTTGCAACCTGTCGACAAGCTATGCCGACGCTACGACGGCATTTCCTCAGTAGCATACGCCAAGACATTTTGATACGCCGACGGCCTCTATGTGCTCCGCCGAGGGAGCCCTTTGCCGAGGAGGCTACGCCGAGGGCATTTTGGGCTACGCCGACGGCTCTTTGCCCTCGGCATAGCGCGCGCGTCCTGTAGTGAGTATCGTCTATGTGTGTTAGGTATCACCTGGTTTATGTAAGATCCATTTAGGTACCAAACTGCGTCGACAAGCGGTCTAGCTAATGCTACTAGTGGAACAGAAACATATGTCATGAACAAAGCAAAACAAAGGTCACAAAAAGCGCAGCCCATAAATCATGATAAGAAGAGCAAACAAAACAAGATAGAAAAAAGAATTATAAACAGTGTTGTCTTGACAACACACCGCCGGTTCCAACAGAAGTAGCTGCAGTAAATACCATCCCACATATTCCAAAGCCAGCAATTGCTAATCCAGATACCCAACAACAATTGGCAGATGAACCAGCTTCCACCCCTACCGGTGATGTGGGGGGTGAACACATCAATGCCCATAGTTTATGGACTTGGGTTTTGAGGAAGATTGGCGAGTTGGAGACTTCGTCGGCTAACAAACAAGCAACACGGGGGCACGAAGTTTACCTAGGTTCAGGCCCCGGAGGAAAAAACCTACTCATGCTTGTCTGATCTTGATTGATGATAAACCGAAGGTTACGAGGGTGGTTTTATGGCGATCATGTGCAGATTAGATCTGATGGGTGTATGTGTACTAGGGTTTTTGGGGTCCTCCTCGTTCCTCCCTCCTAGCCTTTATATGGGAGGCCAGGTCTCAGGATGCATCAGAGTCAGTTACAAGCTCTAGGGCTAATCCTTTAAGTTACCTATCTAGTCTTTATCATATCCTCCAAGGATTCGATTACTTCATGGGCTTAATGACACCTGAATCACCATGAGCTTCTTTGTTAGTAGCGGATTGTCATATGGGCCTCCCGCTGGGCCGAACTAGATAGGCCAACCGTAGGTACCCGTAGGGCATACCTATGTCAACTTGCCTAACATTGCTGGTACAACATCAACAAAATAGCGTTGATCTCCCATCTTCCCTTAGTCCTGACAGAAACAACTGCTTCGCTCCTTATCATCCTAGCACCAAAAAAGGTACATGTTGCATTGCTAATTGTTGCATGCTCCCTTATATATTCCGTGATAGATTGATATGCCGATTGAATTGGTACCTACACGACGGTTAACTAAAAGTGGGACAATGATACGGAAAAGGCTTGAATTTTTTTTCCGAAATGAGATATAGATATTTCATCACTTCTAAAGTTCCTGACAAACGAATGCCAGAAGATCTAGAACAATCTGCTTTTTTAGCATCAGAAATAGGCATTTTTATCAGCAATGATATTCCCATCTTCCCATTGTTCAAGCACCACCAAGACACTCCTAACCATTATGATTTATTACTCAAGAAGTTACATGTAAGTCATGTTGCTATGTATCATGCCTTATAGCTTGCTGTTGGTTATATTCTAAATCACATAACACTCCAACGGTTCCCATTCTTGTTGATAGACAAAATTTAACTTCGAGCATGATAATGAGGATGTAAAGTATGTTCTCAAGGACATGTTCTCCTCTTCTTTGCGCCAGTAGTGCCATAGGATAAAAATAAATACTTCAATGGGAAGGAAAGTAAGGATATCTAAAGAACATATCCTTTGGAACATGTGACTAACGAATAGTGGTTCGATCTTCTCAATTACTGGTTTGATCCAAAGATTACGGTATGGTTCATGAAGACTATGAGACCAAATCATAATCTGAATTCCTACTTGTGCATTTGTCTCGCTATTCTCCTTTTGCAGTGTCACGCTAAATAGAACAAGAATAATCGTGCTGCACAACTTTTACCAAGCTGTACGGGATCTCGTAACTTGGTTGGACACCTCAGCCTAAATGTAAGGATCGGTAGTTTTGTGTTGTTATATTAAAATATTTAGTATTTAATCTTACATAAGAATTGTGCTTCTTATATTTTCATCCTCCACTATGCCCGTGTTGCGGAAATAAGTGACATGGCTGATGGATCAATTCGAGGCATGCCAGACGAAAAACGTAAGTGTGATTGGACCCCTCTCTCATGAAGTTATTGTAAGTCTTCTATATGATTAATATTTTGTGATGACGCATCCTCGGTGATTCAAATGTAACATTTTCTGAAAGGCTGCCCAGTTTGGTTTTTATTTAATTTGATTTGCAACTAGTGTTAGTTTTAGTTTTCAACAAAGAGTTGTCTAGTGATATCATGCACCTTCCAATAAAGAAACAGACAGATAGCTAAGTTATTATAGTCGCGTTATTGTGTGTTAGTGATAAAATACTTATTAGTATCATCCGATAGATATTCTTTTACTTCAATGCATATGATGTGTAATTAGCTATGCCAAGTTATAATATTTGATCATGCAGATGTTAAATGTATATTAATCAGCGATACTAACTTGTAAGATTTGTTCATGCACATGTTATATGTATTGTCTGCATGTTTCTCTATAGTAGTTTATCTTCTCTTACACATGTCTACCAACTGATAACTTTTCAGCTTAAAATGAAGGAGAAGATGCCAAAACCTAAGAAAGATGGTCCAGAAAAAACCAAATAAGAACATTTGGAAGCATTTAGCATGTCATGGTCCAAGTCCAAGTCGATTTATTTGTCTCAAAATAAATAAATCATAGAACTACGGGCTAATGGACAAATTCTAAGACAAACGTTCGATGAGTTGACATAGAAGGCATAAGTAACTGATGTGGAGTTAAAGTACTTTCGAGATCGGTACAATTTGCATAAGAATGTGAGAGTGAGAGAACACATAGATGAGGATATTAGTCTAAATTGAAGATGAACTCTGACATCGACACGTGGGTATGTTGGTCATGTGAAATGGTTCATGAGACTAAGCCATTTTTATTGATGCATTTATCTGCACTTGTTATGAATTTGGTGGCCATTCATGGTTGCGATGTCGATTAATGACATTTCCAATGATAATAATTCTTTTTGACATATAATTCATATTTTCTTGATAAAATTTATGTTTAAGCTTTTTTCTTAAACTACGTGTTGGTCTAATAAACCGGTATGGAGGCAGCACCTAAAATGTGAGTTTTTTCTAATGCAGATGAATGTGAGTTTTTTTAGATTATCGGCAGCAAGAGCCACCCTACTTTAAAATAATAAAGCCAAAGGATCCAACATAGTACGTTTATAGACCAGAGCCTAGAAAAATGGGTAAATGCGACTTTGTGGCCTTGTATACAAAAACGGAGGGAGGATGTGTTGTTAACATCTGGTTTATCTATGTAATCAGGGTGGAACATCAAGGAGAGAGAATGAAAAGAAAGCCTACTACACCAAGAAAATGAAAGAACATGAGCTGAGCGAGAAAGGCTTGTTTTGGCAATAATCGATAGACTGAGTTGTGTTTGTTTGTGATTCTATATTTGTGTGTGTATGTGAAGAATCTGGGGTCTATATTGGTATGTGTAAGTGATGAAATTTGTTTTATGTATTGAATCAAAGGTATCCAAATTTCTGTGTAAATATATGGGCATGGATAATTAGTTGATGTTACTCTCGGCCTTGAATTTCTGAAAATAAGAAGTATTACTTTTTCCAAAGCCAAATTCAAAATTTCAGTTGAGCAGCAAAATTTATCGCCTATCCCCTTTGAAATGGTGGTATCCAATTTTTAGTGCAAATATATGATCATGGACGATCAGTTGATGTGACTCTCAGCCTTAAATTCCTAAACAAATGTACTAGTATGGTCTACTGCCATTTTCTATTATTACTTGGCCGAGAGCCAAATTCAAAATCTCAATCGAGCAGTAAAATCTCCCATGGACCTGAACATTTCGCACCCATATTTTTGAAACACTACGACCCTTCGATCTATTGTTCAGACCACCAATGGCCATGGTGAAGTCGGTAACTTGGGGGTACAGTCGTAATTAATTTTCTGTTTATCACTGATGTCTACGCACGCTTCTATTCTTGTAGACAGTGTTGGGCCTCCAAGTGCAGAGGTTTGTAGAACAGCGGCAATTTACCTTAAGTGGATCACCCAAGGTTTATCAAACTCAGGGAGGAAAAATTTAAAGATATCCCTCTCAAGCAACCCTGTAATTAAGATACAAGAAGTATCTTGTGTCCCCAACACACCCAATACACTTATCAGGTGTATAGGTGCACTAGTTCGGCGAAGAGATAGTGAAATACAAGTAATATGGATGATTATAAGGGGTAATTGCAATCTGAAATAAAAATGGCAGCAAGCAAACATGTAGCATGAATGGTTGTAAATGGTGTTTTAATGCTTAGAAACAAGGCCTAGGGATCATACTTTCACTAGTGGACACTCTCAATAATGATAAAAAAATTGAACACATAAATATCTTATCTTCACTATGCTACCCTGAACTACTCTCCTGTTGGATAACGAACACCAATTCACCGCGTAGGGCTATAAAAGCACACCTTAAAGTTCATATTCCCCATCTAGGTAACCTCACACTATCACCTTGGGCGCTAGATGGTTCCAGACAAACACCACAATTTTATAGAGACATCCAACTCAAATTATAACTCATGATAAGTATTTCTGTAATCTTTAGCCTAAGAGCCACACACGGTGCGCACACTGTCACCTTCACACATATGGGACAAGGTGGATCCGGAGATCACATTAATAAAAGCACATGAGTAGGATAATAGACAAAGAGTAGCATCTACTTATTCAACTAGATTACAAAGGTCATGATCACAATAAGATCACACCATGGAGAGAGAGATGAACACATAGCTACCAGTAGAGCCCTTAGCCTCGGGGGAGAACTACTTCCTGCTCATCATGGGAGTCAGCAACGAAGATAGAGATGGAGGTGGAGTCGATGGAGATGGATCTGGGGAAAATTCCCCGTCCCGGCAGGGTGCTAGAATAGAGACTTCTGTCCCCCAAATCTCATCTTTGGTGGCGGCAGCGCTGTGGAACTTTTCGTGGATTTCTGATCTCGTCTCTAGGGTTTTCGTCTCGAGGGGTTTATATAAGTGAAAGGGTGATGTTGGTGGAGGCCCGAGGGGCCCACTACATGGCCAGGCGCGGCCAGGGGGTGACCCGTGCCACCCTATGGTGTGGCCGCCTTGGTGCCCTCCTTCGTCTCTTCTTTGGACTCCGTCTTCATGTCGGGAAAAATAAGACGTTTGGCTTTTGTTTCGTCCTCCGAGAATATTTCCTTTGGTAAAAACCTAGAATATAAAACAGTAGAAAATAGGAACTGGCACTATGGCATCTTTTTAATAGGTTAGTTCCATAAAATGCATAAAAATGCCCTGAAGTGCAAGCAAAACACAAAGCAATTGGTGTAAAACAAGCATGGAGCATCAAAAATTATAGATACATTTGCAACATATCAGCATCCCCAAGCTTAACTCCTGCTCGTCCTCGAGTAGGTAAGTGATAAAAAGAGTATTTTTTTAGCTGACATGCACCATCACAATCTTGATCAAAGTATTTCAAAGCATTTATAGTTGGGATCAAAGTACTCTAAACATCAGCATGAAAGATATATTCCTAACAATAAGACATAGCAACTATGTTGCAACATGAAAGGCTACACAAATAAAAGATCATGAATAATGCTTTGAAAGACATTTGTTTGTTTCATATATAGAAAACATAGCAAGAGTGATATTCAGCTTGTCCTTCATGGAATATCAAAACATAAATGCATAGGACACCTTCAAAGTTTATAAGGGTGACTAGATACAAATAATTTAAGAACAAGCAATACCATAATTATGAATCAATCAACAAGTTTTGGGACAATGCACATTGAACTCATAATGACAACTATTCTCTCTTAACTAGTGCATTAAGATAGAAGATGGAGACTCAACAAAAATTAAAAATAAAGGTCCTTCGCAGAGGGAAGTAGGGATTAAATGATTTTATAAAGCTTCCAAAAATTATGGTACTTATTAGCTTTGAGCTCTCATTGCCCCTATCATAAGAATCTTGAAGTGATTAAGGTTAAAGTTAGGGCGAATATGAGTTATATACTTGACAAATCACAAGTTGAAAATCTCATGCCCATTGAGTACGAGTACCGAGACCTCATGCTACTCAACTTTGGTCCCAGGAAAGTTCTTGTCATTGTAAGTACATGTGTATTATAGAGAACCACCAATGGGGTACCCCTTGCCCCATGACACATGAGCTATCCCATATCAAAATGACAAGGCAACATATAGTGAGCATCTCAACGATATTTTTATTTGCTATTTGTATAGTTTTTTATTGAGGATGCTTCATAGAATGCCACTATGTTTTTGATGAAAGTTTCCACCATGATTAGACATGGCTTAGGCTAGCCGCCTAGGCGTTTCTCTAACACATATACAATTTCCATGGACCTGCAAGCTCCCCTTTTATTTTACACCCCCAGGATCCATAAACAAAAGAACATGATATCAACTAAATAGAATAAGTGCAATGTCGAAAGCGTTCCCCATGATAGCATGGTTCTCCTAACTCCCAACTTATAATTTGAAAGCATATAAGCAACATAGATGGGTACAATGGTTCAATTTTATTAAGTGCAAGAAAATAAAGTGTGCCATCAAGTTCGTGAGAGATTTAATCACTAATTTTCACATAATAAAAATTTAATTTGGAAGATAGATGAAAACATGAATATACTTGGAATGGTGTAACACACCATGCATAGGAATTTGTAGTGGACTCTTTGGAATAACTTGGTTTCTTGGGAGTTGGATGCACGAGTCGAGCTCATACTCAGTACAGGTGGAGGCTAGCAAAAGACTGGGAGCGACCAACTAAGAGAGCAATAATGGCCATAATCATGCAAAGCGACAAAACATTATTAATCAAAGCATAAAGTGATATTACAAGTCAAAAACTAAATGATCATAGAGGCTAAGGTGACTGGTTCATAGTCATAACATGGTGTAAGCATGTGCCAAGTTAACCTAAATAAAGCATCAAAGGAGAAAACCATAATATTATGCTTTTGTGTGCTAAAACAACGCATGATTCTTTTAAGGCACATTAAGCAATCTCAATTGTTTAAAACAAGGCATGCTACAACAATAATCACTAAGCATATGGTCAAAGCAACATATAACATGGCATGATAAAGTCTAAGTCACAGTCAAAACAAGCTCCTTTTTGTACCACTATAAGCATGAAACATTCTACTCGGAAAATGATACCCATCAGCCGGGGGATGGCAAACTTCCGATCCCCCGGGTCGCTGGCCACGTACGTGTTGCTCTCCTCCCGCACACAACGCGATGGTTAGCCTGCCACTAAATAATATCTTGTCCTTCAACTGTCTTATCTATTTGACGAGTGGTCATACTCCTTCCCTGTCGCCGCCTGCGTTCCACCCCTGTTGTCGACGGCGCCCCTGCATCTCCCACTCAAGCGCCGCCAAGCCATACGCCTCCTTCCTCTCCGCTCCTGTACGCCTCAGTTCGGGCAACCTCCGCCCACCTCCCTCGCTCTGCAACTCCACGGCCGCCATCAACTCCAGATGCGATTTGATCCCCACCGCTGGTATTCTCCTTGCCTTGCATCACCACGCCGGCAGCTTGCAAGTTTGCGGAGCTTTCGCGTGCGGCGACTTGAGGCGGCTCGCCTTCCCAAAGACCGCAGGCGCCGAGCTCGCCTCTTCCCATCTTGCCGGCCAGAGCTGGCTGCCCCAAAAGTGGAGCATCGGTGCAGCGAGCTGGCGAGAACGGGTCCTGGGAGAGGGAACAACGACACTGCTCCCTTGCACGGGCTCGCCTCCGGCAGGGGCGTCGCCCTGCTGCTCCGACCACCGGCGAGGAACACTACTTCGATGTGGTGCCTCGAGAGATTTTTCTATAGGCGGTCGACGTTTTAGCTACCGACATACATCGTCATTTCTACCAACAGCCGACGGATTTGCTACAGACGAACCGGTGGATTTCATGTTGGGAATTTTCTTGCTTCGGCCACGGGATTTGATACATATTTTTTTATTGCTCCAACTATTTTGTGTTTTTGCTATAATATTGTAAAGCTTTTGCTACAAGATAATCGACGATAGTCTTCGGAGAAGTCGGGTCTCTGACGATGTCTCCGGCGAAATATTTTTTTGCTACATTAGCATTTTTTTTTGCTACCACCCTTCTGTGATTTTGCTACAATAGCGTAAACTTTTTGCTACAAGGTTTCTGGCGAGTTTTTTTTGGCGAGTCTCCGATGATATTTTCCGGCGAAGTCGGTTTTGCTACAATAATACTTTTTTTGCTACAAAGTCTCCAACGAGTTTTCCGGTGAAGTCTCCGGCGAGGGTTGTGTGTTTTGTTCTGTTTTTGCACGAACCGTTTTTTGCTACAGTGTAGAAAATCCGAGTATTATGTAGCAAAAGCGGGATTTAGTGTAGCAAATGCGGGATTAGAAGGACACGTATGAGCAGGAGGAACCGGGGGATCAAAAAATTTAATCCCCCGGGGGACGTGTAGCACCGCCCATTCTACTCTCTTCCAACAACAATCGACTTATTTGAAACAACTCACAAAGATAATAATCAGTAAATACCACAGAACTTGTCTCACCTAACTACAAAGAAGAACTAAAAAGTTTTAAGCAAAAAGAATAAGAAAACTAAAGCTAAACGCAGTGCTAGCAAAAATGAACACTCACAGAACAATAAGAGTGAAAACTAGAGTGTTCTAGGCAATGAAGAACAAGGTGTGACTTCTCCAAAAGAAGTGTGCTAGAATCCAACCAACTTATTGCAGCAAACAAAGCAAAAGAAAACTAAAAAACAAAGACGCTCCAAGAACAACACATAGTACATGAAGCAAAAAATTATAGTATCTTGAAAGAAGACCTGAGATTTTTGTTGATGAAGAAGGGGATGCCTTGGGCATCCCCAAGCTTTGACGCTTCTACCTCTTGAATATTTCTTGGGGTGACATGGGTAGCATACCCAAGCTTGAGATTTTTTCCATACTTCACCTCATCACATCATTATATCCCTACACTTGAAAACTTCCTTCATACAAAACTTCACACAATCTTCATTAGCAACATTAGTGTTTGTAAGATAATAAACCTTTGGGTGCAGTTTCAACTCAAGTAAAACAACTATTAAAACATTACCTACTGTAGCAAATTCTTTTGAAATCTCAAGTGATCAACAGAACTAAAAAAGAAAGATATTAAGAGGCAAATTCAAATAGTGGAAAAGATCTGTCAAAATAGAACAGTAGGTAAAGATCGATTTTTTCGAAAATCTTCTGTTGCTCAAATCAAAAAGTGAAAATCTAACGGAAGTTAGATAATAACCTGGGGCATGTGCACAAAAACTTACAGATCAATACGACATTCTGGAATTTTTCATGATTTTTTACAGTGAAGCACAAAAATATGTTTCACGGAAGCAACTTCCCCAAATCTTACATTCTTCCTATTATAGGCTACTCTTGGCACAAAAACGAAATAAAAAGGATAAGGAGAGGTTGCTATAGAGGTAACAACAAAAATCAAACAAAAATAATAAGGAGGGATCATTGCTGAAGTAATAACTTCCAAGACTTAAGGAACCTCTTGGGTTTCTTCCAACAAGTACTTTTCTTTAACTCCTTTAAGTTAGGCTTGATAGTTTGAGAATATGCCCAGATAAGAAATATGAATTGATGTAAAATAGAGCATCAAAACACATTTAAGTATAACCCACTTCCTATGCATGGGAATCTTGTAAAGAAACAAGGCATGAAAGCACAAAGCAACAAGCATAGGAAAGAAAAACAAGTGCAACTTCAAAACTTTCAACAAAAAGAGGGGAAACTTAATATTATTGAGATGCATAAAACCATGTTTCCCTCTCTCATAATAACTTTTAGTAGCAACATGAACAAAATTAACAATATAACTATCACATAAAACTTTCTTATCATGAGCCACATCCATATAATAATTATTACTCTCCACATAATCATAGTCATTCTTATTAATTGTAGTGGGAGAAAATTCAACAAAATAGCTATCACTATTATTCTCATCACCATAATCATCAAATATAGAAGGCATATTATAATAATAATAAATTTTCTTCTCAATAGTAGGTGGACTGAAAATATCATATTCATCATTGTAATCATCATATATTAGAGGTTTGGTATCATCATAAGCAATAGAATAGCTATCTTCCAAAGCTAGGGAACTAAAAAGATCATGCTCATCAAAACTAGCCTCCTCAAGCTTAGACGTTTCCATAGCATTAGCAACAATGGTGTCCAAAGAATTCATACTAATAACATTTCTATTAGTATGCAAATAAAGTTCCATAGGTTTTTTAATTTTCTCTTCAAACACTTCATGTCCTAACTCAAGATAAACACTATCAAGCTCTCTAATTTTTGTTGTTGTTTTCCTTAAAGCCTAACTAGTGAAAACAAGAAACAAAAAGACAAAACTGTAGAATATAAAGGAAATACCTTCGAGCACTCACACCAGAGGATGTGAGTACCTTTTACCTTACCTCCCCGGAAACAGTGCTAGAAAATAGTTTCCTGGCTTGCTGTTGCCGTGGGGTAACGTGTGTGAGTGCCTTTTACCTTTCCTTCCCGGTAACGGCGCCAGAAAAGAGCTTGATGTCTATGCACTTCTATTCTTGTAGACAGTTGTTGGGCCTCCTAGTGCAGAGGTTTGTAGAACAGCAGCAAGTTTCCCTTAAGTGGATTACCTAAAGTTTATCGAACTCAGGGAGGAAGTGGTCAAAGGTATTCCCTCTCAAGAAACCCTGCAATAGAGATACTAGAAGTCTCTTTTGTCCCCAACACACCCAATATAGGTGCACTAGTTCGGCGAAGAGATAGTGAAATACAAGTGGTAACGGTGCCAGAACATATCTTGACGGTGAGGTAAAGACTATAGGCAACAAGAAGGAAGCAAGCAAACATGCAATAGATCTAGTAGCAAACGGTGTTTCAATGTTTAGAAACAAGGCCTGGGGATCATACTTTCACTAGTGAACATTATCTCATATAAATATCCTCTCTTCATGATACTACTCTTAACTACTCTTCGGTTGGACACTCTAATCCATGGTAGGGCTATAACAGCACACCTCAAAGTCCGCCTTCCCCAATCTAGATAACCCCACACTGTCACCTTGAGCTCTAGATGGTTCCAATAAACACCAAAATTTCATAGAGACATCCAACTCCAAATATAACTCATAAAAAATATTCAATCTAGCCAAAGTGCCACACACGGTATGCCTGCTGTCACTTTCACACACGTGGGGAAAAGCATAGATCAATTAAAGCACAAAGAGTATTTATGTAGACTCAAACATAAGTGTCACCATGGCGTGCATGTTGTCACTTTCACACACATGGGGAGAGCAGAGATCTAATGAAGCACTTGAGTAGCATGGTAGATCTACTTGATTACAAAGCTCATGACCACAAGATCATGCATAGAGAGAGAGATGAACACATAAGCTACCGGTAGAGCCCTTATCCTCGAGGAAGAACTACTCCCTGCTCATCATGGGAATCGGCAATGGTGATGGAGATGGTGGTGGAGATCGATGGAGATGGCTCCGGGGGCACTTCCCCGTCCCGCCAGGGTGCCGGAGAAGAGACTTTCTGTCCTTCAAATCTCCCCTTCGGTGGCGGCGGCGCTACAGAGGTTTTCGTGGATTTCTTCTGGATGCCCTAGGGTTTTTGGGTCGGAGGCTTCTTATAGGCGAAGGGGGAGGCCGAGGAGGCAGCCAGAGGGCCCACACCCTCCCCTAGTGTGGGCCAGGCTTGGTCGCGTCCAGGGGGGTCTGGCCATCCTCTGGTGCCTCTCCGTCCCTCCTTCCGGATTCATGTCCCTCACGGAAAGTTATTGACTTTGGCTTTTGTCCGTCCAATTTCGAGAATATTGATTTTCTGCCTTTCTGGAACCAAAAACAGAAGAAAACAGGCAACTAGCACTATGGAAACTTGTTAATAGGTTAGTTCTAGAAAATATATAAAAACACCTCAAAGAAAGACAAAGAAAACCAAAGTAGATAATAAACAAGCATGGAACATAAAAAATTATAGATACGTTTCCGACGTATCAAGCATCCCCAAGCTTAACTCCTGCTCGTCCTCGAGTAGAGTAAGTGATAAAAAGAATAATTTTTGAGGTGACATGCACCTTCAGAATGAAGATCAAACCATTTGAAAGCATTGAAAGCCGTGATCAATGAAATCTAAACATGTGCATGAAAGATGGAGTTCTAACAATAGGACAAAGTAACTATGTATGCAACACGACAGGCCACAAACAAAGATCATGAATAACATGCATTGAAAAACGTTTGTTTGTTTCACATACAGAAAACATGACATAGTGGCATTCAGCTTGTCCCTCGTAGAGTAGCAAATAGATGCATAGGACACCTTCAAAGTTCACAAGGGTGACTAGAAATAAATAGCACAAGAATAAGTAATATCACAATATGCATCAATCAATAAGCTTTGGAACACTGCACACAGAATGACAACTATGCTCTCTTAACGGTGCCTAAAGGTAGAAGGTGGAGACTCAAGTAATGGTGGAAGAAAAGCCTTGTTGTAAAGGAAGCAGGGATTTCAAGTTTCAAAAAGAGCTTCCAAAAATTATGGTACTTGTTAGCTTTCAGCCCTCATTGCCCCTATCATAAGCATCTTGAAGTGATTAAGGTTAAAGTGAACAAAGATGGATTATATGCTTGACGAAGTATATGTTGGCAATCTCAAGTCCCTTGAATACGAGGGCCACACCTCATGCTACTCAACTTTAGTCACCTGTAAGTTCTTGTCATTGTACGTATTTACATATCATTGAGAACCGCCAACGGGGTACCCCTTGCACATGGTACATGAGTTATCCCATAACCAAAATGACAAGGCAAGCAGACAATGAGCATCTCAGCAATATTCTTATTTACCATGGGAATATGGTGCTTTTTTCTCTCTTTCCTCTTTTCTCAATGTGCCTCTCTTTTTTTAAAAGAAGAATGCTTCATAGATGTCACTATGGTGATGCTGCAAGTTTCCACCATGATTCGGCATGGCTTAGGCTAGCGGCCCAGGCGTTTCTATAACACAGAATACAAACTCCATGGACTTACAAGTTCCCTTTTTATTTCACACCGGTGACATCCATAGACAAAAGAGCATGATATCAACTAAGTACAAAGTACAAATGCAATGTTCAAAACGTTCCCCATGACAGCATGGTTCTGCTAATTCCATTGTATAAGTGCAAGCATATACAACATAGACGACACATGGTTCAAGTTTATTAGGGGAAAAGAATATAAAGTGTGCCATCAAGTTTGTGAGGGATTTAATCACTAAGTTTTCACATAACAAAATAGTTTTTAATTGGAAGATAGCTGAAAACAAGAATATACTTGGAATGGCGTAACACACCATGCATAGGAGTTTATAGTGGACACTTTGGAATAACTTGGTTTTTTGGAAGTTGGAAGCATGAGTAGAACTTACTCATACAAGTGGAGGCTAGCAAAGGACTGGGAGCAACCAACTAAGAGAGCAATAATGGCCATAATCATGCAGAGCAACAAAACATTAGTACTCAAAGCATAGAGCGCTATTACAAGTCAAGGACCAAATGATCATAGAGGATATGGTGACTTGTTCATAGTCATAACACGGTGTGAGCATGTGCCAAGTGAACCCAAACAAAGCATCAAAGGAGAATACCACAATACTATGATTTTTGCATGCTAAAACAACGCATAATTTCTTCAAGGCACGCTAAGCAATCCCAATTGTTTGGAACAAGACATGCTACAGCAATAATCACTAAGGATAAGGTCAAAACAACACCTAGCATGTCATGCTAAAGTCTAAGTCACGGTCAATACAAGCTCCTCTTGCACTTACAACCAAGAACTTACTACTATTTTCCAACACCAATCAACCTATTTGAAACAACTTACAAAGATAATAATCAATAAAGACCCATGAGATTGTCTCACAAATCCACAAATAAGAATTAAAAAGTTCTAAGCTGAAAGCACAAGAAAACTAAGGCTGAACGTAGTGCTAGCAAAAAGTGAACACTCACAAAACAATAAGAGTGAAAACTAGAGTGTTCTAGGCAATAGAAACAGAGTGTCTCTCTCTTCAAAACAAGTGTGGTGTAACCAACCAACTTACTCAAGCAAACTAAGCAAACTAAAACCAAAAACGAAAACTAAGACGCTCCAAGAACAACACAACAATGCATGAAACAATAAAAACAAAGTGTCTAGAAAGACCTGGGATTTTTATTGATGAAGAAGGGGATGCCTTGGGCATCCCCAAGCTTTGACGCTTGTACCTCTTGAATATTTCTTGGGGTGACATGGGGTGGCATCCCCAAGCTTGAGCTTTTGTCCATTATTGATCTCATTACATCATTCTCTCTCTACACCTGAATTTTTTTTCCTTCATACAAAACTTCACACAATCTTCATTCGCAACATTAGTGTATTCAAAATATAATAGACCTTTGGGTTAAGCTTTGGAACAACAAGACTTTTCACTAAAAACACAAGCTACTATAGTAACTACTTCAAAAATCTCAATTCCCCAAAAGAGAACTCAAAAAGGAATCAATAAGAAGCAAATGCAAATAATGGCAGAAATCTGTCAAAACAGACCAGCAGGTAGAAACCGATTTTTTCGAAGACCTTCTGTTGCTCAAATCAAAAGGTGTTGAACTAATGAAAGTTAGCTAACACACTGGGGGATTAATTCGTAAATTTTTAGCTCAATAAGACTTACAGAGACTCCTATGGTGGAGGACAGAAATCTGTTTTGGGACAGCAACTCCCCAAATCTTACTTCCCTCTCATTAGAGGTCATTCTTGGCACAAAAAAGCAAACAAAAAGGATAAGGAGAGGTCATTACTGAAGTAATAACTTCCAAGACTCAAGGAAACTCTTGGGTTATCTTCCAACAAGTACTTTTCTTTAACACCTTTAAGTTAGGCTTGATAGTTTGAGAAGATGCCCACATAAGAAATATGAATTGATGTAAAATATAGCATCAAGAAGCAAATTGAAAACACATTTAAGTCTAACCCACTTCCTATGCATGGGAATCTTGTAAAGAAACAAGTCATGAAAGCACAAAGAAACAAGCATAGGAAAGCAAAACAAGTGCAACTTCAAAACTTTCAACAAAAAGAGGGGAAACTTAATATTATTGAGATGCATAAAACCATGTTTCCCTCTCTCATAATAACTTTCAGTAGAAACATGAACAAATTTAACAATATAACTATCACATAGAACTTTCTTATCATGAGCCACATGCATATAATAATTATTACTCTCCACATAAGCATAGTCATTCTTATTAATTGTAGTGGGAGCAAATTCAACAAAATAGCTATCACTATTATTCTCATCACCATAATCATCAAATATAGGAGGCATATTATAATAATAATAAATTTTCTCCTCAATAGTAGGTGGACTGAAAATATCATATTCATCATTATAATCATCATATATTAGAGGTTTGGTATCATCATAAGCAATAGAATAGCTATCCTCCAAAGCTGGGGAACTAAAATGATCATGCTCATCAAAACTAGCCTCCCCAAGCTTAGACGTTTCCCTAGCATTAGCAACAATGGTGTCCAAAGAATTCATACTAATAACATTGCTATTAGTATGCAAATAAAGTTCCATAGGTTTTTAAATTTTCTCTTCAAACACTTCATGTCCTAACTCAAGATAAACACTATAAAGATCTCTATTTTTTTGTTGTTTTCCATAAAGCCTAACTAGTGAAAACAAGAAACAAAAATTCAAAACTGCAGAATCTAAAGGAAATACCTTCGAGCGCTCACACTGGAGGATGTGAGTACCTTTTACCTTACCTCCCCGAAAACGGCGTCAGAAAAGAGCTTTATGCCTTGCTGTTGCCGTGGGGTAACGTGTGTGAGTGCCTTTTACCTTTCCTCCGCGGCAACGGCGCTAGAAAAGAGCTTGATGTCTACGCACTTCTATTCTTGTAGACAGTTGTTGGGCCTCCAAGTGCAGAGGTTTGTATAGCAGCATCAAGTTTCCCTTAAGTGGATTACCCAAGGTTTATCGAACTTAGGGAGGAAGTGGTCAAAGGTATTCTCTCTCAAGTAACCCTGCAATCAAGATACTAGAAGTCTCTTGTGTCCCCAACACACCCAATATAGGTGCACTAGTTCGACGAAGAGATAGTGAAATACAAGTGGTAACGGTGCCAGAAAAGAGCTTGACGGTGAGGTAAATACTATAGGCAACAAGATCTAGTAGCAAACAGTGTTTCAATGTTTAGAAACAAGGCCTAGGGATCATACTTTCACTAGTGGACACTCTCTCATATAAATATCCTCTCTTCATGATACTACTCTTAACTACTCTTCGGTTGGACACTCTAATTCATGGTAGGGCTATAACATCACACCTCAAAGTCCGCCTTCCCTAATCTAGATAACCCCACACTGTCACCTTGAGTGCTAGATGGTTCCAACAAACACCACAATTTCATAGAGACATCCAACTCCAAATATAACTCATAACAAATATTCAATCTAGCCAAAGTGCCACACATGGTATGCCCGCTGTCACTTTCACACACATGGGGAAAAGCATAGATCTATTAAAGCACAAAGAGTATTTATGTAGACTCAAACCTAAGTGCCACCATGGCGTGCACGCTGTCACTTTCACACACATGGGGAGATTAGATATCTAATGAAGCACTTGAGTAGCATGGTAGATCTACTTGATTACAAAGCTCATGACCACAAGATCATGCATAGAGAGAGATGAACACATAGCTACCGGTAGAGCCCTTAGCCTCAAGGAAGAACTACTCCCTCCTCATCATGGGAATCAGCAACGGTGATGGAGATGGTGGTGGATATCGATGGAGATGGCTCCGGGGGCACTTCCCCGTCCCGGCAGGGTGCCGGAACAAAGACTTTCTGTCCCTCGAATCTCCCCTTCGGTGGCAGCGGCGCTACAGAGGTTTTCGTGGATTTCTTCTGGATGCCCTAGGGTTTTTGGGTCGGAGGCTTCTTATAGGCAAAGGTGGAGGCCAAGGAGGCGGCCAGAGAGCCCACACCCTCCTAGTCGCGGGCCAGGCTTGGTCGCACCCAGGGGATCTGGCCACCCTCTGGTGCCTGTCCATACCTCCTTCTGGATTCGTATCCCTCACGGAAAGTTATTGACTTGGGATTTTGTCCCGTCCAATTCCGAGAATATTGATTTTTACCTTCTCGGAACCAAAATGAAGAAAAGGCAACCGCACTGTGGCAACTTGTTAATAGGTTAGTTCCAGAAAATATATAAAAACACCTCAAAGAAAGACAAAGCCAAGCAAAGTAGATACTAAACAAGCATGGAACATCAAAAATTATAGATACGTTTCCGATGTATCAATGACCATAATAAGATCACACCATGGAGAGAGAGATGAACACATAGCTACCGGTAGAGCCCTTAGCCTCGGGGGAGAACTACTCCCTCATTATCATGGGAGTCAGCAACGACGATGGAGATGGCGGTGGATACGATGGAGATGGCTCCGGGGGAATTCCCCGTCCCGGCAGGGTGCTAGAACAGATACTTCTGTCCCCTGAATCTTGTATTCGGTGGCGGCGGCGGCGCTGCGGAACTTTTCATGGATTTCTAATCTCGTCTCTAGGGTTTTCGTCGCAGGGGGTTTATATAGGCGAAAGGGTGATGTCGGTGGAGGCCCGAGGGGCCCACACCATGGCCAGGCGCGGCCAGGGGGTGACCCGCGCCACCCTATGGTGTGGCCGCCTCGGTGCCCTTCTCCGTCTCTGCTTTGGACTCCGTCTTTCTGTCGGGAAAAATAGGAGGTTTGGCTTTTGTTTCATCCAATTCCTAGAATATTTCCTTTGGTAAATACCTAGAATAGAAAAACAGCAGAAAACAGGAACTGACACTGTAACATCTTGTTAATAGGTTAGTTCCAGAAAATGCATAAAAATGCCATGAAATGTAAGCAAAGCATAAAGCAATTGGTGTAATACAAGCACGGAGCATAAAAAATTATAGATATGTGTGCAACGTATCAATTACCTCTATAGTCCAAATTCTTGCACTTCCACTCGATGGCCCTTAAAAAGGGCTAAGCTCCTCTCTCTCTCTATCTCACGCTCACACCTCCATGACCACCACACGCACCGGCTGAAACCACTCGCCGCACTTCACCAGACAGCATGCCCGCCCCACCTATATACCGGCTAGCGCGGATTTGTGCATGGCACTCTTTCGGTCCCCCACCGGAGGTAGATGGGATGCGAGGTACATGGTGGCTGCCATGATCGCAGCCTGCGGCGTCTTCGGTATGACGTTGCTGTTGACGTCCATCTCCATGAAGGACGTGTTGATGGTTTTGGTGACCTCACGTCGCGCGGCGGGGTACATGTGCTCTGTGCGAGAGCGATGCTTGTTGGCATGATTTTCGTGCGAGCTGGAGCCACCAGCGGCGGAGAGTGCAGCTCGCGGTGCACTAGACTCCGAAGCTGCCTGCTTGCGTTGTCGAGTTCCTCCTGCAGTTTTACCTGCCTGTTTGTGTTCGCTGATGAGGAGGAGATGGTACGCCATCAGCAGATCTCATGAAGAATTCACAGGTATGATCTTGTTACCCGCCATGGCTTCGCGTGCCTGGCGCCAGCTGTCCTCATTGAGGTTGATCCTCTGGTAGGCGTCAGCGTCGCCTTCGTTGGGCTGGAGGGGAGGGTTTCCTCCGTTCCCAGCCTGCGGGGTTGGGTGGTGGATTGGGTGGTGGGTTGGGTGCAGTCGAACTTGGTGGAGTTCTGATTCACCATGGATAACCACGGCGCATTGGTAGCGCCTGCGGATTGGGTCGCTGCTGCCGCAGCTTTTGGATCCGGAATCGTAGGTTCCTTTGTCTGATGAAGGGCCGCACAGATATGAGTTGCACCTGCTGCTGTCATAAGACTCATCTGTCAGCATCGACATGCGTAACACGCTGATGGGTGGGACCCATGAAGCGGGCCTGATGGATGGTGACGGCACCCGCTTTGGGAGGCGGAGGGTGCCAGTCTGCCCCACCTGGAAGCAAAATCTCCCGAACATAATCTCGAGCCCGTCGCCTACGGGCTCGAAATCCTTCATGGTGGCTGGCGAGTGGGCGGTGAAGTCGAAAGCGCCAAAGAGGAGGTGGCTCTCCATCGCTGATGAGTTGTAGATCGCTTCGGATGGGACCGTCACGATCGCACAATCAGCGCCCCCAATTCCCACAGACGGCGCCAATTGACGAGGTTTAATGTCGTCAATGCCCATTGTTATGGACTTGGGTTTTGGAGAAGATGGGGATGCTGGAGATCGTCAATGCCCATTCCTGCTTGTCTGCTCTTGATTATGGCAGAACCGAAAGTTATAGGGGTGCGCAGATGCAATCTGGTGTAAGGTGCGTATGAGGTGAGTTGAGGAGAGCCTCCTCGTCGTGCCCTCCTAGCCTTTATATAGATAGGCAGATCCCGAGCATAGGTCGATTCAGTTACAGATTAGGGTTTACCCCTTTAAATTTTTATCTATTCTAGTCTTGTTCTCTAAGCATCCGAAGGCATCATGGGCTTGGGCCACCTGAAACCTCCGCAAGCCGCGTATCTTGTCATGAGCCTTCCTTGGGCTGGACTAGGTATGCTGATGTTGTGTATCCGTGGGGTATAACCATGTCACCGGATTCACTTCAACGACAACCACCTCAGCAGATCTCGTTCACCGAGTCCTTCTACCACCGCACATGACCTCCTTCACCGACTTCCAAGTCCACCGCACTAGACTAGCTTGAGTGTTGTCATCGTGCACTACACCGGATCTGCCTCGCCATGCTCTCGCCAACCGTTCTGAAGCCGACATCGACCGTCCAAGATCTACTTCCTCGCCACCGACAGCTGCCACAACAATACATCAAACACTTCACTAATGCCCACCGCACTGGATCTAGTTCACCAAGTTCCAAGTCCGTCGCACCATACCAACTTCAGCGCTATTACCGTGTGATGCACCATATCTGCATCACCGACGCTCTCGCCCACCGAGCTGAAGTCGGCATCGACCGCCCAAGATCTGCTTCTCGGACGCCAACACCCACCACAACAGCACCCTCGGTGACATGGACGACATCCGTACGGATACGGATGATGCTTAGATGCGCCCTGACCTAGGTAACCAAATCTCCAGCATGTTTTTGTTTTATTAAAAGTATAGCAGGTTCAAGCCTGTCGCAATAAACTCATTCCTGTATTCGTGCTACTTACAAATTCACTGGGCATGCTTGTTATTTGTGCTAGTACATGCATGGTCACTAAACTCGTTGATTTTCATTCCCTGCTCTACAAATTTTAGGTCATGCATATATTTGTTGTTTTGTTGGCATTGGATGCCCTACAAGTTGACAAGTGACATAGTTACAATTTCTATATGATTCGTTCCTAGATATAACAGTAATTGTCTGCTATTATGTAGGTCAAATCTAAGTCACTAAAAATGTTAGTTTGCATTCCCTGCTCTTCAATTGATGAATTGTACCTGGTTAGTCCTGAGCTAAGTTCCTGCTATTATTTCCTCCGTAGAATCGTTTGGCTATCACGTAGTATCCACTAAGCTATTCGTATTATTTTGATTATAATTTTGTGTGCCATCTTGTTGGTCAAAAGTTGCAACACTAACTATTTTGTCTGTCTTTGCATAGAGCTCGGACATGGAACACTAAACATGTTGGTTTGCGTTGCATGTTCTACAAGTTCACAAGCTATGCCACTAAATTTTGTATCTGGTTCTGCTTCGTACTAAGCTATTACATAACTATCCTCTATGATATAGTTTATTTGTGGTTTGCTTTCCCTACTCTACAAATTCACATATGATGCCATTACAAATTTTTTCTGGTATATTTTTGGCTATGAAAGTAACTGTCTACTATTGTGTAGTTTACCACAAATTCCCAGTCCCTCAACATGTTCTTGCATTCTAGGCTATACAACTGCTTGCATATTTGCTGAAATGACCTAACTAGTTTATATTTGGTGAAATTCTAAGCCACACATTGTTTGATTGCTAATTTTATCCTTGGAACACTTGTTTAATACTTGCTTGTCATGTTCCTTTCACATGTTGGTCTATAGTAAACCCCAGAGATTAGTTTAAAATTCTTTAGCAATGAACATGGTTCTCTATTTGCCTTGTTTGTTATAGTAACTTGTTATTTCTTAGTCTCAGACTGCAAAAGTTGATATCACTGAAGATATAGGGATGCAAGAAGATCGTTTTCCATCGTAGATATCACTCTACGGCTGCAAAATTCTGCTATATGTGGGCTCAATCTCGACGCGCAACTAAAATGCTGGATTGAACATGTTATCATTTTGTAGCTGATGTAATATGTAGGTAAATTGCGTAAGCTACGTACGAATTTAGTATTCGTTGTCTCTACTGGTACCAACATTGGGCCTGCTAGGTTGAAAAGGGAAACAATACTAAGCTTATTTAGCGGCATGTTCTGCATTGGGCCTATATTTAAAGTGTTGTTCCCTAATGGTCGAAATATAGTCTTTGATTTGTTGTGTACATGTTATGGGCCATAAAAAAAAGGCTGAAACAGTGACGCGCAGAACATGCTAGTATAGAAATAGGCTAATATAGTAACAATCTGACATAGTAACATGCCGACACACTAATAGACTCACACACTAATAGGATATAATATTAATAGGCCAAAACAGTGACAAACTTGAACTTTAACGGGTCGTTCTTGGCCACGCATTAATGTGTTCTCTTAATATCCATGGGCATGTAGCAGGCAGGGACGGAGCCAAAAACTGAGCTCAAGGGGGGCAAGTCATGTGTGTGATCTCAATGAGGGGGGATAAGATAGTTAAATTAGCTTAAAACATGAGTTTCCATGGCTAAATTTCCAATAAAAATCCGGGGGCCTGCTTGTCCCCCCTCGTCTCCGTCCCTAGTAGCAGCAGGACTCAATGGCAACGGGACTTAATACAAAATGCTGTAAATGGGTTATAGTCAACGCGCGTGAATGAATAGTGTCTGGCCTTCTACGAGCCGAAATAGTACCGGGTCATAGTTGTGCATGTCGTAAATGGGCTGCATTATGATGGACACAACACGGCCTTACGCATGCCTAAATAGTAATGGATCGACAAGTTAACATGCTACAACTGGATGGGCTAAACAGCCAAACGAGAAACCCTACTAGAAGACCTTGAACGTGTCAACTAAACAGTTAGCTATCGATTCAGAACCTGAATTATCAAAGCTGTCATGTTTATGTATTGTTCACGAAGAGATACTGAACCCAAACAACGAGCACCGGCGGCCGGACAAGAGGACACAGCGGAAGCAGCCTGGCAATCATGGTCTAGACGAAACAGATATTGTTAGGGCCCTTAACCAGATGCCGTAGCTCGACGGCCTGAAACTGACAAGTTTACAAGAGGCCCAAAAGAGTCTAGCTGTTTCTTTTCTCTCGTGCTTCTCCAGCTTACTAAGATGTAGTATGGCACTATGCTCACACGATATAGATCAAGTGGCAGCTTCTATTTATTTCCAACGGCAGGGCAAGGGTTCAAGACTAGGCACTGGCACTAATTTCTTTTTCCATTCTTTTGTCTTTCATATCGTAGATTTCTTTTACCAGAACGTACGATAAGAAGCACCATGGTCATATTTTATTTTATTTTGTAAAATAAAATAATCACAAAATATTAGCATCGAAATTTGGGGTATTACACCTGGTGACACCATAGAGTACATATGATCCACATCATGTCAAAGTAGCAGAGGTATTACTATGTATGTTCTTAAATCTAGTTTGAGGAGTTTTCCCTACTAGAGGAGTATTAGTGAGATGTGTTGCATCATATTAATTATAGGACATGATGCCCATATGAATGTGTATCAAACACATTATGAAGTTGCACCAATATTTTCATTCTTTTGTCTTTCATATCGTAGATTTCTTTTACCAGAACGTACGATAAGAAGCACCATGGTCATATTTTATTTTATTTTGTAAAATGAAATAATCACAAAATATTAGCATCGAAATTTGGGGTATTACACCTGGTGACACCATAGAGTACATATGATCCACATCATGTCAAAGTAGCAGAGGTATTACTATGTATGTTCTTAAATCTAGTTTGAGGAGTTTTCCCTACTAGAGGAGTATTAGTGAGATGTATTGCATCATATTAATTATAGGACATGATGCCCATATGAATGTGTATCAAACACATTATGAAGTTGCACCAATATTTCCATTCTTTTGTCTTTCACATCGTAGATTTCTTTTACCAGAACGTACGATAAGAAGCACCATGGTCATATTTTATTTTATTTTGTAAAATGAAATAATCACAAAATATTAGCATCGAAATTTGGGGTATTACACCTGGTGACACCATAGAGTACATATGATCCACATCATGTCAAAGTAGCAGAGGTATTACTATGTATGTTCTTAAATCTAGTTTGAGGAGTTTTCCCTATTAGAGGAGTATTAGTGAGATGTATTGCATCATATTAATTATAGGACATGATGCCCATATGAATGTGTATCAAACACATTATGAAGTTGCACCAATATTTCCATTCTTTTGTCTTTCATATCGTAGATTTCTTTTACCAGAACGTACGATAAGAAGCACCATGGTCATATTTTATTTTATTTTGTAAAATGAAATAATCACAAAATATTAGCATCGAAATTTGGGGTATTACACCTGGTGACACCATAGAGTACATATGATCCACATCATGTCAAAGTAGCAGAGGTATTACTATGTATGTTCTTAAATCTAGTTTGAGGAGTTTTCCCTACTAGAGGAGTATTAGTGAGATGTGTTGCATCATATTAATTATAGGACATGATGCCCATATGAATGTGTATCAAACACATTATGAAGTTGCACCAATATTTATGCTTTGATGAAACCATTTTGATCTTGCCATGTTAAAGAGAGAGTAGACACGTGAACCTATAAACTCGGTCCATTTTTAATCATAAGAAACACATTTTACTTAATTGTAACCGCACTTTTATTTACAATACCAATTAAATCCGAAAACACAGATATATTTATCTTGTTGCATTTAGTTTACGTTACCATTTGTATTACTACTCTATCCTAGAACCTCTAGTTTAATTTCTTGCACTTAGTTTATTTCCCACGATGACTACCAAACTATTTTTTGGCATTGTTTCATTTGTTTAATTTACTTTATTTTACTAGTTGTTTTCGATCTATTCACGAAACCTTGTGCCTGAAAACCACTTGGTGTAGTTGCGGACAAAAGGCTTACTATTTTTATCTATAGGTTGCTTGGCAGGACACGAAGAGGCATCCTAGGATTTCCCCGAGAATTTGATATATACCATCTTGTCACCTTTGTGGGTAAATATACGATTGCTACATCTCTCCGCACCTAGAGTTCCAAAGAGTTGGCATTCACGTAGTTTGGTGCCATCAAGACTATTTTCTAGTGCCATTGTCGGGGAAATCAAGGAGGCATCATAGTGCGTCGTTGTAAGCTTTTCTTTCCCTTTAGATTTACAAACCATTTTAGTTTTTCTTGTTTTTATTTCTTTTGTTTTCTTTAGTTTTGCATATTTACTTTTAGTTTTGCATATTTACTTTCAATTTTGCATTTGTCTTTACTTTTCTCATATAAAAACCTGAAATAAAAACTAGTGTGATATGCATCCTAACTATGGAGGGACTTTATGGAATCTCTATGGTTTAAGGTTATGAAAGAACTATGGAAGATTATTATGAGTATAGATCAACCAAAGAAGGAGACAGAATGTATGAATTGCTTCAACATCTTAACCGGTTGGCTATTGAATTTTTTGAATTTAATGATGTAACTTGCTGCACTATAGAAGTCTTTAAACACTCTCAAAATCAATGTAGGCATAACAATGATCCTATAATTTCTTCTGATCAAGAGTGTAGTTTTCATGCTATGATATAGAACAAGTTAAGAAATACATTGCTTATATTTTAGCCCATGAGATAGACTCTATTATTGAGGAAACTTGAAACTAGTCATGAGGCTTGTGTAATGAAAGGACATTGTTCTATTCTTCTCCAAATTTGCATAAATGATTTTAGTGGTAATGCTTATGTTATTAAATACGAAGTTAAGGTTGATAGGTATAATAAACAAGCTATAATACCACCTAATCTTGGGGATGTGTGGCTTCCACTTTCCGCATCAACATATGATAGTAATTCTTTTTTTTGAGGGTAATAATAGTAGGAAAGGCTCCTACTGCCTCATTTTCATTAATAAAAGATCAGAGTATGTAAAGTTACATATTTACATAGAGACAAAGGGGGAGGAAAGGTCTCTAAAAGACAGGTTATAAAGATCTAGGATCTTAAAAGATTTACAAACTATGAATAATGCTCTTGATAAGTGGGTGTAAATCCTCTTTTGTCCTATGAATCAGCAGTGACAGATCAGCAGCCAATCTTGACTTCCAAGCCTGAACTGAGGGTTGTATGTTATTAAACCAGAGGTTGTTTCTCTCTTTCCAGATGTTCCAAGAGCCAAGCAAGGTAATTTCCATAAATAGCCTTTTATTCCAGCTCTTTTTTCCTTGCTCAATGATCTGAAGTCTAGAGTTAGCCATAGACCAATAGATGTTAATTGAAACCCAACAAGCTTGACTGAAGGGGCAGTGAAAAAGCAAGTGTTCAATTGTTTCTTCAGTATTGTGATTACACATAAAACAGTCATATCCAGTCCCCATTGCATAATGTCTTCTTCTGAGCATGTTTCTTGTATTCAATCTGTCAGACAGAACCAGCCACCCAAAGAACTTCACTTTTGCAGTGCACTTCGATTTCCACAGCCATTTAAAGGATATGTGTGGGCTTAGATTTCTGAAATTATATTGATAATATTTGCTGGAAGTGTAAACTTTGGCCCCCCAAACATAGCTCCAAGTGTCATGTGAATGCTCTCTTAGTTGTATTTCTCTACAACTATTTTGAATTTCTCTCAATTCAGCTAGCGCTTCAGGTGACAAAGGAAGATAGAAAAGTTGTGTCAAACTATCTGCTGTAAGAAACTCTTGTGCAGAGATATCTTCATTCCTTACATAGGAGTAAATGATCGGGTGACTCTCTTCTAAGATAGTTGCAGACCACTGATCCTTCCAAAACAGTGTAGTAGCCCTATTACCAATAGAGCTTTTAGCTATCCCTCTGAATAAATGTGAAAGTCTAGAAACATCTCTCCACCAGAAAGAGCCACAAGGCCCAGAAGCATGAGGAATATTGTTGTTGTAATATGCATTCCATACTAGGGAGACCCATGGTGTGTCATCCTTATTATAAAACTTATGCAGGAATTTAAGCAACAGACCTTCATTCTGAATTCTAAGGTTGAGGATGCCAACACCTCCTTTACTTTTTGGCCTGCAAATCATATCCCAAGCAGCCAGAGAATTGCATTTTCACCCTCTTCAGTTTTCTTGTTCCACAGACAGTGTCTCTGAATTTTTTCTATGTGCCCCACAATCTTATCTGGCAATTTGATTGCACACATTGTGAAAGTTGCAATTGAAGCCAGTAAGGAATTAATCACAGTTACTCTCCCACTATAAGACATCATCATGAATGAAGCAGACACCTTTCTCTCAACTCTGTCAATCAGTGGCATAAGATCATAAACTGTGGGTTTAGTGGTGCCAAGAGGAATCCCCAAATAAGTGAAAGGCATTTTGGCAATTGCACATCCCAATATATCTGCAATTTCCTTAGAGATGTTGTTAGCCAGATTAATTGGTATTAGATGAGACTTGTGAAAATTGATCTATAAACCAGTAGAAACAGCATAATTCTGAAGAATCCCTTTCATTATCTGAATTTGATCTTTGTCGGCTTGCATTATAATCAAAGTGTCATCTGCATATTGAACAACTGGAAAATCCTGTCCAAAATCAGGGGAGAAAGGGGCCCTGAGTATGTTTTCTCTGAATGCATTATTGATTGCAGATTGTAGTAAATCAGCAGCAAGCATAAAAATTAGGGGATACAAAGGGTCTCCTTGTCTAACACCTCTTTTGCAGTGAAATTTTCTCCCAGGTACTCCATTGAGCAAGACAGCAGACTTTCCAGTGCCAAAAATAATTTCAATCCATTTTAGCCATTTATCATCAAAACCCATCTGTTTCATAATTTTCATCATAGCCATATGATCAATGGTATCAAAGGCTTTGGCAAAATCCAACTTAAGTAAAATGATCTCTTTCTTAGAAGCTTCACATTGATAAAGAAATTCAAATGCCCAAGCAAGGCAATCCTGAATGTTTCTGCCTTTTAAAAAACCATATTGATTTTTATGAATAATCTTCAATATTACCTTCTGTAGCCTATTAGCCAAGATTTTGGTTATCAGCTTCAGAACACAATTTAGTAGAGTTATTGGTCTGAAATCATTGATAGATTCAGGTGAACCTATCTTTGGAATGAGTGTAATATGACCCATATTTATACTTTCTAGATTCAGATCTCCTTCATAGAATTGAAGGCATAAGGAATAGATGTCTTCCTTGATGATGTGCCAACAACTTTTTAGGAAGAGACCATTAAAACCATCTGGGCCTGGGGCTTTATCACTTGGCATCTCTTTCACCACCTTGTCAATTTCCTCTCTAGTAAATGGTATGGATAAAAATTCAAGGCCCTCAGTTGGAGTAATCAGATGTTGAAGATCAAAAAGCATCTCAGGCTGAGTAGAAGTGCCCAATCTTTCTTTATAGACTTGATAAATAGCTTTTTCTTTGTCAGCATTCTCAGTGACAAAAGAACCATCTGAAAGTTTGAGGGAGGCAATATTGTTCTTTCTATATATTTCAGAGCAAAATTATGAAAGAAATTTGTGTTCTCATCTCCAAACTTTGTCCATCTAACTATACATCTTTTCTTCCAATAAGCATTTTGGTACTGTAATAGTCTTGCTAGATGAGCTTTTAGAATTCTCCTGAAATTTGGTTCTTGACAGAACAAAGGTCTTCTGTCCTCCAGATTATCAAGTTTAGAGAGAACTCTATTGGTATTTTCAATACAAGTGGAAAACTTTGAAATTGATTTGCTCCAAAATTTCAAATCATATCTTATCTTTTTAAGCTTTGCATTAAGATTTGCAGCACTGTTAGATTTATGAGTTGGTTTACTCCAACATTCTGCAACAACTTCCAGAAATCCAGGATGAGCTACCCAAAAGTTTTCAAATCTAAAAATCCTACTGCCAGGGATCTTAGTCTGAATAGAGACAACACAGGGAGTATGATAGTAATTCTGAAACTGAAAGCTCTGTTGTTATGGATGAGCCAATTAATGGAACATATTAATATAGTGATGAATTTGATGATAATATACTTATGAGTGATTTTGTTGTTCCTAATAACGACTTTGATGATAATGAGGAGTATGTTTTAGATATGCTTTATGATAATGCTTTTGATGATGGTACTATGTTTGTTGATAATCCTCCATATACAATAGTTGAGGATAAAAATTATTTACTTGCTTGTTGTGATGATAATCTCATTCATGAGAGTCCTACTCTGTTCTTGAATTCTCCCGACCACACGAATGAGGAGAAATATGCTTATGTTAGGAATACTTATGTGGTTTGTATTTAACTTCAGTTCAAAACTCTCATTATAGTCATGGTATTATGATTGAAAATAGTACTTGCAACTATTATGAAATATTAAAGCACACTTATGATTGCCTTGATACATTTGATGATCCTCTTCATATATCAAAATTTTCAAAGTCGCATGTTTTTGATGGTTACATTCTTAATTTTTCTTCTAGTGCTTTCAATTATTATGAGATAGGAGGTTATAAGTGACCTATCTATTTTCAAACAAGTGCAAAGTTTCAGTTACCAACTATAGCTATGCATTGGTCTACTTACATTTGTTGTAGTTTATCCATATATAATGCAAGTGGGAGAAAATCAAAAGAAGTTGCCCAGCTCGGCAAACAGGCAAAACAATCCATCGCCCCGCTCAAGGTGTTACCCCAGCCCACACAAGGTGGAATAGATATGGAATTAGCTATTAAATTGGCCAAGGAGTGTAACGTGCCGGTCGAAGCACTTCTAGCCGGTGGAGATAATGTCGCCAAGGGACCAATAGCACGAAAATTTGTCTAACGGGAGCCTCTGGTCAGCGATGAGGTATTCGATGATCTGCCAACACATATGCGACTATTGCATATCTGGTACTTGAAAGTCACAAAGGAAGGGAGACAATTTCTCCTATGTAAAGTTGGAGAGGAGTACTTCCGTCCAGACGAGATCTCCATTGAACTTTGTGAACTATTTGAGTTATTCAACCTAGACGCCCTCGACAAGTTCCTCCTCAGTTGCTATTGTCTGTAAGTAATTAAGTCACTAACTCAGCTCGTTCAATTCATTACCTGTCGTTATCCTCACTATAGATCCTTTTGTATGCTATTATATATGCAGAATGAAGATTCAAAAATGTAGAAGAAAGTCAATCTACAGCATTGGGTTTGTTGACCCAAACAGAGTTAATGAACATACGCTAATAAATAACCTCGAGGAAACGGAGGATAACTTGCTAATGTTTTTAATGGAGCAATATTACAAGAAACAAATACTATTTCCTTACAACTATGGGTAAGAGTCTTACTGTCTTGTACACATTCAATTTTTGTTTACTCGATGTTAAGTGTATATAAACGTGCGCAGCTTCCCCTGGATTCTTCTAAACATTGACGTTGACCGTGCAAAAGTTGAAATCTCGGACTCATTAGAGAAGCCGATGGAAGACTACCGTAGCATAATTGATTGCCTCCAAAAGTAATTTCAATCACTATATCTGTCTCTTTTGTTCATTCTCGAGATGTAAACTAATTAATAACTCATTCATTTCTTTTTTGCCGGACAGGGTTTGGAAAAGGTTCACGAAGGAGGTTCGTGGTGAATGGCGTGAGGAGCTCACTTTTTGTACGGTCCCGGTAAGTAGTACGAGAGCTAGGGGACTAATTTATGTGGATATTACAATTATCATTCTTACAATTATCATGCTTGATTATTATCTGATTGAATTATTCTCGATCGAAAAGTATGCGACGCAGCCACAGGGGACTAATTTATGTGAATATTACGTATGCGAGTTCATTTGTGGGTGTATGGATCAGGGCACAGACTTTCTTCAAGCACGTAAACAATATATTCGCAATTTATTCTATACCATAGTTTTTGTTGAGTTCCATTCATAATGATCTACTTCTTTATATATAGTTGGATGCGATGCGGGATAAGCTCCTACTACATGAACGCCTACTAGCAATTTAAGAGGAGTTGTCGGGATTTTTGCTCAGGGACGTCATAAACTCAAAAGGAGAGTACAACATAGATAGACCTTCGTGTAATCATGGATAGACACAAAAGGACAATATCTGTTGTAATGATCTTGGTGTAAATCAATTAGACGAGCTCTAGTCTCGGTTGTGTATATATTTATATGTATTTATGTTATCATGAGTGAAATTATATTATATATGCATCAATGTATACAACATGTAGTAGCGTAGAATAATATGTATATGAAAACACAAAATGAAAAATAATCAAACACAAAAAAAAGAAAACCCTAATACCCTAAAACCCCACCTCCTGCCGCGGCAGCAGTTTGGTGCAAACCGGGACTAAATATCCTTCAGCCCAGCGCACGCAACGGGGCCACGTGAAAACAATCTAGTCCCAGTTTGTAACAGAACCGGGACTAAAGGCCTAACCTTTAGTCCAGGACTAAAGCCTCTTACATACCGGAACTAATGTCCTGTTTTCTACTAGTGACATATAGTTGGCCACATAGAACGTACGTTAAAAAAAGGCCACGGTTGGATGTAGTTTATGCCGCACATGTTTAATGTAATTCCACTTATCATGGAAAACTTTTCATGCCCATTTAAAAAACTGGCATGTTCGTTTAAAAAGTTAAAGAAAAACTTATACAAGGATCGACGACACCGTTAATGTTCTACATGCTTGGATTAATCATTGCAAAGCTCAAAAAAGAGACCCAAGACATTAACCGTACGTGGAACTTCAGATGAACGGATAAGATTTTACACCTATGCCGATCAAAGACTAAAAGTGTGAGTTATCTACTCTCCCTCCGTCCCAAAATAGATGTCTCAGATTTGTCAAAGTTTGAATGAATCTAGACACTATTAATTATATAGATTCATCTAAATTTTAACAAATCTGAGACATCTATTTTGAGACAGAGGGAATACTTTAAATATGTTATCTTTAGGAAAAAAACTCAGTTCCTGTAACGCCACCATATACTTTACAACAAAATCTAGGTGATCCCTGTGATGCTATCTGGAGAGATGTGGCGTGAGCCGAGGTGAAGCCCTAAGAATGGAAGAATGGGTATCATGTGTCAAGATGCGACGGGCGGCCGAGTGGCAGCTTGATGAGCTCCTCCTATATATGTGCCTAGACGGGGGGTTATCTGATGTTTTCCAACACTCAGAGGTGTGAAATAAGATTGATCATGCATGGTTTGCACGAGTAGCGTATTATATACTTGCTCATAACATGGTGTCCGTCTACCATGCAACGAGTAGTGTATTATATACTTGCCCATAACATGGGGTTCGTCTGATTTTTCTCAAGTATAAGTTACTGATACATATATATTTTATGCAATATATGTGTACATAGATTGATATTTATACTCTTACATACTGAATAAGTTACTAAAATTATGCGCGACACATAACAATTAATCAATAAAATATCCGCCCGGTCAGGATTCTGTATGATATTGTCATATCTTTCTTACAGAAGAATGTAAAAACAATAGGTTGTTTGGATCATAACTATGTAACTACTCTATATAGTAGAATAGAGATGCCAAACGCCGTGTATCTATTTTTCCATATAATTTGGAAATAAATATTTGAATAAACATCACTCAATATAGAAGCTTTATGCATATATAACAAGAATAAATCCACCACTATTTATTCCTCAATAGTCATATACATGTATCTGTGACATGTATAAATAATATAAAAAAGTAGTGTTAATAGTGTTCTAGAAATTTCATCTAAAAATAATCAAACATACAAATTATCTACCTGAAATATAAGAAAATGAAATAATTTATTTTCTATGTTCTATCTCGATTACAATGTGTGATATAGAACAATGTTTAATCAAACAACTGAATGCTCTACTATGTAACAGTTAGAACATCTCAAGATGGATTTTGTAGAAACAAATCCACATAGCATATGTTCAACAAATATTTAGACTGAAATACATCATAGGATATGAATGAGTTGAAGATTCACAAATCATTACATATATTGGCACCTCGGTGTGTTATACACCAATGTTGCATGCTCATATTTTAAAACTCAAGATAAATCAGAGATCGCATGCCATTACAATACAACAATATGCATTGATACTATTGATTGTATTGTGTCATCTAAGGATGCAATCTAATCACAAATTGTTCCAAACAAAAATGTGAAGAATCACAAACTCATGGAAGCAATACAACTCCTTTTTGGTATATCATGTATGTCTATAAAAAGTTACATCCTTGCTTTACAATAATTCAGAAAAACATCTTAATTCTAGTTGACATTTCTGATTCAGAGAACACATTCATATAATAATACAAAAATAAAAAATAGGCTTAGCCCATACAGGTGCTCGGGATGATGAATAGTCTAAAGTATAACCAAATTGAATGTTAAGTTTTATAAAATTAGATCATTGTTCTTCCTTAGTGGCTAGCATGCACATGTATTTTTATCTTGTTAGGGATAATGTAGGCAGAATTATAGATTTACGAAAAATTATGATAACACATTTAACAACTATAGATGACGGAAAACAAGGTATTATGTAGTCCAATGGCCGTGAATATTCTTCTAGTTTAAAGGGAGTAATATACCTTTAATTTCATTTTTTAGGATTTTAGCAAATTTGCCCAATTTATTTCTATATTAGTTGTTCGAAACCATCTTCCTTGGACATTTACCGTTATGGGAATGGAAAACACAATGGTTTTACTCCAGGTCAGGAAAAAGACCAGGCTTAGTCCTAGCAGACAACCTACAGATAAGCCCATTAGAGTCCACATGCATAGCTTGATGGCAACCTTGATGATTTCGCACAATGTAATATATACATTTTTAGTGAAACTCGTTCATGGGGCCTCTTATGTTTGATTTATGGACAAACTTGATTGAGTTGTGTCAACACGTCCATCAAAAGGATGCTAGATCCAACTATCGCCTGATATTCTTGACCACCGAGCCTAGGATACAAGTAGCAAGTGTGATATCATTGTGTAAATCTAAAAACGGGACCTTTCTCATGTCACATTCTTATGCCTCACACAATAGAAGATCCATTGATGTATATTATAGTACAATCGATAATAAGCTGATGTGGCGCAACAATTAATAAAAAGAGGTCATATTAGAATCATGCTCTATTATAGTATCATGGCACATAGACCCAGAAAAACTAATAAAAATAGACCTTATAAATAGCTTTCCATTAAGATTATATAAAATAAATAAATATGGTGATACTAGGATACTTGTTTGTAATGTTATGCATTTTTTGTGGGTAATGTTGTGTATTATGGTGTTAGTATCAGAAACTAGTATCCTATAAATTATACTACTTTATTGTTGTTTATGCTATGACGCCTTATCAAGTACGCTACCTATATGGCGCAAAAATATGAGTTGCAACTAGACATATTTATCTGATAATATATAATTAATAATGGGACAATCTTTTTGTAATAAAGTTTCGACTCAGGGTTATAAAAAATACGAAAACATCGCTTAGAATAGCCTATTTTAATTCTATTTGTATTCTATGTGGAAGATCCATAAGTGAGACCACTGACCACATTTTTGTCGGTCTAATAGATGGTTGGGCGAAAGTTTAGTCATTCATTGAAAACATGGTTTATTTCTTTTTCTACCATCTAAAGTATAACAAGTTAAATTATAAGTTTTATGAAATAAGGCAATTATTCTTTCTTAGTGGCTAGTATGCACACGTAATTTAGCTTGTCAGGAATAATCTAGCCAGAATTATGGATTTACCAAAAATTACTTCAAGAGAGTTAAGAACTACAAGGAAATACGTCCAAATGTTGTCGCGGTAGGGAAATGGCTGTTGATGGTGCTCCACCACAGGAGTTCAGAATATCTCAATTGTGGCGTTCGAAAAGAACGCCACCAGAGCAGGAAATAGTGGTGGCGTTCGAGAGGGACGCCACCAGTAGGGGCCCTAATGGTGGCATGCAAAGAAGAAGCCACCACTAGGACCTAGCAGTGGCGTGAGGTTAGTGGCATGCCACTTCAACATCACGAACCCTCTTTTTTGAATGCCTCCACTAGGGCTTTTCCTACTAGTGCTAAATTCAAATGAGAACACTTGTTGAATTTAAATGCCCACACGTGGTCTAATTTGTTTTCACAAACTACTTAATGCATTTAATGCATGCATGGGGCATGCAAGCTTGTCACCTTCTTTCTATGTCCCCTTGTCTTTGGATTTCTATGTGGATTTTGCATAGATTTTAGATAAGTTGAATTCAAACAAAAAGGAAAAAACTAAAAATAAATAACAACCTACCGACATTCATGGCACATGCAACCTTGCCTATCCTATCCTCCTTGATTCTATTGGAACTCTTGATGGATTTTTTATGGTTTATGAGTTCAAACAATGTGAACAAATAGAAATATTAAAAACCTAAATTAAACTACCAAAATGATCTACCCAAACAAAAAACTTACCCCATCTCCCTAGCCGTGGAGCACCCCTCCCCCTCCCTTGCTTTGCAAGCACATGACCAGCACTAGCCACGACCACCCCCTCTCCTTGGTCCCCTCTCTCGACTACAAGACAAAAAAGAGGGAGAAGAGGAAACCCTACCCCGAGACCTTATTTCGCCTTTTCCAAAATCTAGTCAAGCAACCCCCATGTGCTCCTCTCCTTATCTACAAGACCAAATTAGATCTTAGATCGAGATCTCAGATGTCCTGAGTATCCCTAGCCTCCCTTCTTCTTTGTTATTCCTCCCCATGTAAGCCATGGCCACCTCTTTCTCAAACCCTAAACCTATTTCGGCCCACTACCTGCCCAGCAACCTGCAGCTCACCAAGCACGGCCAGGAGATCTAGAAGCTTCCCCTACAGCCTCTACTACGTCTCGTACATGCCACCGTCATTGGAGCTTGCTAGAGCCGCCACAGGAAATAGTGCCCTATTTCCACCCAAGCTGCTGGACTTTGACCCCCGTGCCAGATCATGACCTCCCCAAGCGCCAACACCACGCACACGCGTCTCTGGTGAGCACTTCATCCTCCCAGACATGGCCTCCCCCACCCTATCTTCCTGCATCGTCGTCGCCGCCCGTCAAGCGCCCTCCATGTGCCCCGCAAGCACTAACCCACCCCCATAGCACGCATCACTGATGGCCTCCCCTTGTGTTTACTTGAGCGCAAGGATCAGCGCCAGAATCCCTTGCATCTAACTGTCACCACCCCGAGCCCTGGTATCCACCAAAGTGCGACCGTCGCTGACGTCGCTGCCGCAAATCAACACCAGCGCACGCGTGTGTTCGAGTTACTCATGCGTCTGTTCTATGAGTTCGAGTCCATGCCACATTCCACCTCAGCCCGATCCTCTTGCAACATTTTGTATCCTCAAGTGCCCTCTTTCCAATGAACTAGCATACACACGAAATGGAGTAGTACCAAGCTCGCCACTATCCTTGAAAGATCATAACGCCACTCAGTTTACTGTCAATTTTAGACTCACGCATTTTGCAGTTTTGTCAGTAAATCTATAGACACAGCCTATAATCCAAGACATTTCGTTGGAATACATCCTGTCTTTTCACCTTTGTAGTCCTATGCATAGTCAGTACTATAGCCCAATCATAGCTACTAATAAAATCAGACTTTAACCTAACTAGCGCCAAATCCGGATTCTCACACCACCACAACTGCAGCCAATCTGGATTCTCTCAAATTCCTTTGACATTTTTTTATCAAATGCTAGAAAGGTTGTGAAAACATTCACACTTTTGTTATTGAGATGGTTATTCAGGTTTCTCTCAAATTTTGTGCATAAGGATGATCATGAAAGGACAACTTTCTCTTGTCCATTTGGAACTTTTGCTTATAGAAGAATCCCTTTTGGTTTATATAATGCTCCTGCTAGTTTTCGAAGATGAATGAATGTTATATTTGCTGATTATATTGAGAAAAATATGGAAGTATTCATGGATGATTTTTTGGTGTATGGCAGCTCTAATAATTGCATGTTCAACCTTAACAAAGTTTTGCAGATATGTGAGGACCAACAATTAGTATTAAATTGGGAGAAGTTCCACTTCATGGTTACATAAAATGTTGTTCTTGGGCATCGGGTTTCAGTAAGAGGAATTAAAGTGGACTATGCCAATATAGAAGCTATAGAGAAACCACCATATCCAAAAGATATCAAAGGTATAAGAAGCTTTCTTGGTTATGTAGGTTTTATAGAAGGTTTATTAAAGATATCTCTAAAATATCAAAGCCTCTAACTAATCTTTTGCAAAAGGATGTTCCCTTCTCTTTTAATGATGATTGTGTAGATTCCTTTAATGTTTTAAAGAATGCTTTAGTAAGTGCTCATATAATTTAACCTCCTAATTGGAATTTACCTTTTAAAATTATGTGTGATGCTAGTGATTATGCAGTTGGTTCTATTTTAGGCCAACGAGTTGATAAGAAATTAAATGTTATTTACTATGCTAGCAAAACACTTGATGGTTCTCAAAGAAATTGTGCTACTATGGAAAATGAATGCTTAGTTGTGATATTTGCATGTGATAAGTTTAGACCTTAAAGTTTTTTATTCTAAAGTAGTTATGCACTCTGATCATTCTGCTATTAAATATCTCATGAACAAGAAAGATGTTAAGCCTAGATTAATAAGATGGGTTATTTTACTTCAAGCGTTTGATTTTCATATTGTTGATAGGAAAGGTGAAGATAATCCTATAACTGATCATTTGTCTATAATGGAAAACATTCCAGTATATCCTATACCTATTAATGATAGTTTTGTTAATGAACAACTTGCAAACATTAAAGTGTCTAGTCCTAGAGTTGCATCCCCTTGGTTTCCAGACTATGCAAACTTTATTGTTAGAAAATTCATGCCACCACATTTTAATTGACAACAAAGAAAGAAATTCTTTTATGGTCTTAGACATTACTTTTGGGATGTCCATCCCTTTGTAAGAAAAGTGTGGATTGTATTATTAGACGGTATGTGCCTAAATTTGAGCAACAAGATATCATAAGAAATTTCCATGACATCTCTTATGGAGGACATCATGCAGGGCACCGCACCGCTGCAAAGTTATTACAGTCTGGTTTTTACTGGCCTAATTTATTTAAGGATTGTACTAAATCTGTTGAAGCATATCATAAATGTCAAAGAGTCGGAAAATATTGGTAAGAAAAATGAAATGCCTATGAATTATTCATTACCACTTGAACCATTTAATGTGTGGGAATTTAACCTTATGGGACCGTTCTGTAACATCCCTTTCTTTAGAATGAGAAAATTTTATAGGGTTCATGTGCATTGTACAAAGCATCATTTCATTCTCAAAACACCATTTCAAAATTTCAATTTACATCTATTAAGGTTTTAAATGGAAAACCAAATTTGTATTTTTGTTGGGCTAAAAAAATGTATTCCATAATGTCCTAAATGAAAATTATGAATTTTATAAATTTTTTAAAATTTATTTGACTCATTTTGAAGTCCTAAATAAAAAGATACAAAAAAATAGGAAAAAGAATATATAGGAATGAAAAAAGAAAAAGAAAAGCAAGAAAGAGAGAGCGAGACTTGAATTCATTTAAAAAGGGCCATACGCCAGCCACACCGCGTGCGTACATGCAAGGCGGCCGCACGCATAGGCCGGCCCGGAAAAATCACACCCGAATTGCTTCTTCTCTTAGTCAACCTTTTCTTTTTGTTTTTCTTTCTCTACAGCGAGCACGACCCGTAAACTTGGCCAACGGGCCGACCCGGCACAACACGTGGCGGCACGGCATGCCATCAGCGCCAAACCGGCCGGTCCATGGCACGTTAGACACGCGGGTCTATTAATAGATTTCTGCAAACTCATTGAAAACTATCCACGGCTCCTCCTGTTGGGCCGGCCCATTTCACGGCGGTGATTTTTTTCTTTTTCTGTTTTCTTTTTTGTTTTTTTTTGTTTTATTTTTCTGCTTTTTTCTGTTTGAGAAATTTCACGTTTCAAAAAATGGTTCATGATTTTTAAATTTGGTTCATGAATTTTAAAATTTGGTTCAAGAATTTTAAAAAATCTTCATGATTTTTGAAATTTTGCTCACGGTTTTCATAATTTGTTCATGACTTTTGAATTTTATTTATGGTTTTTTGAAAAAAAAAATTATGATGTTTCGAAATTTGGTTCATGACGTGTCAAAAAATGTTCCAAGTTTTTTAAAAAATTGTTCATGAATTTCGAGAATTAGTTTATTATTATTTTCAAAAGTCTTCATGAATATTAGAAAAAAAATCACAGATGATTTGAGGTTTGGAAACTGGGATCAAGCTAATTGTTCTATATGTACTTGTATTCATGCGGTCTTTTATATTTTTGAGCGGACTGTAGTCACACGGTTGAGTAAATAGCTCACTATAGGCTGGCCCAAGATGACTCCGCCCCAGACGGCGTGAGTATCACGCCGCCGCGCCGAGCGGCCAATAGCACCACCCTTGGAGCATCTCTATTCGTTGGCCGAATCCAGGCCGAAAAACAGACCAATTTTCGGCCGGACGGAATAAGTATTCAGCCTGGGCACGTCCAGTCGTCCACTCGTGTACCCAGGCCGAGTTTTTAAGTTCGGCTAAAATTCGTTAATATGGGCGAATTTCATCAAGTTGGGCGAATATAGGCGGATTACATTGAAGTTAAACTAAACTGATACATAATAAATTTAAAAAAGACCGACGCCGGTGCCTTCGCCGTCCTACATGCCGAATTTGTCGTAGAACGACGTGTAGTCGGGGTCGGCTCGGCCGTCATCCTCGCCGCCGTCGTCGTCGTTGCTCGGCGGCTGGTTCTGGCGGGAGCTGCCCTGGCCAGGGTCGTCGTACCTCCATGGCTGGTAGGACGGGTCTGCGTCCTCGTCGTCTTCGTTGTCCAGGACGTAGAGCGGGCGCCCTGGTAGGCCAGCTCATGGCGGAACAAAGCTTCGGCCGGGCGGCGATCTCGGCTCTTTGCTACGAGAGATGCCGCTTCCGCCTTCTCCCGATCCATCTGGACCATTCAGATATCCGCGAAAAGCCTCGGCCGTGGCGGCAGCGGCGACGTCTTCGGCGCCGTTTCGCAGAGCGACTCCTCCAGCGCCATCTTCAAGGCGGCGTCTTCGGCCGGCGCCGAGCCTTCTGTCTTGGGGAGACGTAGGCGCAGGTGGCCTATTGGCGGCGTAGGCGCAGGCGGCTCGCCGATGACGATACCGCGCGCGTGTGTCCGTGGCGGTGAGCGCGCAGGCGATACAGCTTCGCGCTTCACGGCCGTCGGCGTGTGAAGCGGCGCGGTGCCGGAAGAGTGGGAGGCCGAAGCGGAGGAGGACGAGCTCATGCTCGCCATCCTCCTTGGCGCCCAGTTCGGGTTGCGCAGGAAGCCAAGCCGCGGAATGTTCCCGCGGTTGATGTGCTCCAGCACGGCAGCGAGCGTCTTCCCTGGTGCATTCCACCAACGCCGGCGCCCCGCCGAGTTTTTGCGCTTCGGCGGGGACTCGTTTGGCGGCCCCTCGTGGCAGTTGAGCTCCTGTTGGCGCCGCTCCGCGAAGAAGTTCCCCAAGTAGAGGAGTGAAGGGTTTCGCAGCATAGTGAATCAAAGTTTTCTACGGATGCGAACGGGGAAAGCCAAGATCTAATCTAGGAGATGCAAACAACGAGGGGGAATAGATGAGATCTTCATAACCTTGAAGATTCGCACAGCGGAACGTTCGACGGAACGTGGGTGATGTAGTCGTACTCGCTTCTCCTCCTCGCGATCCGATCCGATCTAACACCGCAAGTGGCGATGCCTCCGAGAGATGCACGTCACGGCACCTCGGCGTCTCCTCCTTCCTCGGTCCATCAAGTGGGGTGGAGAGATGGATTGGATCTACAACGCATGTGGCGTGCAAGCGATGGAGAGTTCTGTGGCGGGCTTCTGTGCAATCGGGAGGGAGAGAGAGGAGGCGGCAGCGGCTAGGGTTGAGGAGGAGGTGTGGGAGGGGTGCGCCCCCAGCCCTCTTTATATAGAGGGGTGGGCGGCTGGCCCTTGCCCCTCCCCAAAGCCCTAGGCCGGCGGCCAAAGGAGGGAGGAGTGGGGGGCAAGTTTCCCCCTCCCTTCTAGAAGCTCCCCTAGGGTTTCCTAGGTGTTTCGCCGGCTGGGCCCTATGGGGCCTTGTGCCCCCTGGCCCAATGCGGCCAGGGCACTACCTCATAGGCCCATGCCCCCTCCCGACAAGTGGGGCCACGTTGGTCCCACTCCGGAATGTTCTAGAAGCTTCCGGTACAATACCGATTAACCCGAAACAATTCCGAACTCCAAAAACTGCATTGCCTTATATGAATCTTATTCTCCGGACCATTCCGGGACCTCTCGTGATGTCCCTGGACCTCATCTGAGACTCCGAACAAAAACTCATAAACCAATTATCCAATCTATCCTAGCGCCGAGACACGTTAAGTGTGTGACCCTTCGGGTTCTAGAATATGCATACATGATCTTCTATCAATAATCAACGGCGGGGTCTGGAAATCCATTTTGACTCCCACACATTCATCGATGATCATATCGGATGAACCACGATGCCAGGATTCAATCAATCCCATATATATTCCCTTCGTCGCGCGATATTTTACTTGCCCGAGATTTGATCGTCGGTACCGGTATACCTAGTTCAATCTCGTTCACAGCAAGTACTTTACTCGTTCCGTAATCCGATATCACTTTGCGATTAACTCCTTAACCACATGATTGCAAGCGGTGTTGATATCGATTACCGAGTGGGCCCGAAGTATATCTCTCCGACTTGGGAGGGACAAATCCCATCTCGATATATACAACCCAACAGGTACTTTCCGATCACCTGAGAGACACCTTTATGATCACCCTCTCATAGGATGACGTTTGATGACCTCAAAGCTTTCATCCGATACCAGGGAGTTGCATTATCTCATGGTCTAAGGAATACAATATTTGACATAGGAAAAGCTTCGCAAAGATGAACACGATGACACGATCTAATTGCTCCGCTTAGTTTGGGTTTGTCCATCATATCACTCTCCCAATGATATGATCTCATTATTAATCGATAACTCATGTCTATAGTTAGGAAACCTTAACCATCATTAATCAATGAGCTAGTCCATAGAGGCGTACTAGGGACACGTGTTGTTCACAAACCACACAATTATTAAAGTTTCCGCTTAATACAATTCTAGCATGGAATATAAACTTTATCATGAACAAGAATTATAATAATAACATCTTTATTATTGCCTCTAGGGCATAATTCCAACAGTCTCCCACTTGCACTAGAGTCAATAATCTAGTTTACATCTGGCAACAATCCAACACTCATGGCACTAAGGTGTTGATCATGTTTTGCACGTGGAAGAGGTTTATTCAATGGATCTGCGACATTCAGATATGTATGTACTTTGCTAATCTTCAGATCTCCATATTCTATATAATCTCGGATTATATGAAAATTGCGGTTGATATGCTTGGTGTTTGGATGATATCTTGGTTCCTTAGCTAGTGCTATGGCGCTAGTGTTGTCACACAATATCTCCAGTGGGTCCAAGGCGCTTGGAACCACGCCAAGCTCAGTGATGAAGTTCCTGATCCAAACTCCTTCACTCGACGCTTTAGCAGCAGCCATGTATTCCGTTTCTACTGTAGATCCCGCGATCACGCTTTGCTTGCAGCTTCTCTAGCTCACAGCTCCTCCATTCAAAATATAAACGTATCCTGTCTGAGATTTAGAATCATCCTTGTCGGTGTCGAAACTAGCATCGACGTAACCCTTTACGAGGAGATGTTCATCACCTCCATAGACTAAGAACATTTTTTAGTCCTATTTAAATACTTCAGGATGTTCTTTACGGCTGTCCAGTGTTCCACTCCTGGATCACTTTGGTATCTGCTCGTCAAACTAAGAGCATTGGACACATCCGGTCTAGTACACAACATGGCATACATGATAGAACCTATGGCCGAGGCATAAGGCACTTTGCTCATAGCTTCTCTATCATTTACCGTAGCTGGACACTGAGCCTTGCTCAATATCTTACCTAACAACATAGGCACTGAACCTTTCTTTGCCTTATCCATTCTGAACCTTTTCAGAACTTTGTCTAGGTATGTACTTTGGCTTAAAGCTATTAGGCGTCTTTGTCTATCTCTATAGATTTTGATGCCTAATATATAAGCAGCTTCCCCTAGGTCTTTCATTGAAAAACATTTGTTCAAATAACTCTTCACATCGTTAAGCATGTTAATGTCATTTCCAATGATCAATATGTCATCTACATATAGTACCAGAAATGTCACTGAGCACCCACTCAATTTCTTGTAGATACAAGCTTCGTAGCAATTTGGAACAAATCCAAAGCTCTTGATCACTTGATCAAAACGAAGGTTCCAACTCCGAGATGCTTGCTTCAGTCCATAAATGGAACGCTGAAGTTTGCACACTTTATCAGCATCCTTAGGATCGACAAAACCTTCGGGTTGCATCATATACAACTCTTCATCAATGTTGCCATTGAGGAACACAGTCTTGACATCCATCTGCCATATTTCATAATCATGAAACGCAGCAATTGCTAATAAAATCCGAATGGACTTAAACATCGCTACGGGAGAGAAAGTCTCATCGTTGTAAACACCTTGAACTTGTCGAAAACCTTTCGCGACAAGTCGTGCTTTATAGACAGTATCATTACCATCCGCGTCCGTTTTCTTATTGAATATCCATTTGCACTCAACGGCCTTTCGGTCGCTAGGAGGGTCCACCAAAGTCCATACTTGGTTTTTGCTCATGGATCCCAATTCAGATTTCATGGCCTCTAGCCATTTCTCAGAGTCTGGGCTCATCATCGCTTCCTCATAGTTCGCAGGTTCACTGTCGTCTACTAACAAGACAGTTAAGACAGGATTGCCGTACCACTCAGGAGGGGCACGCGACCTTGTCGACCTGCGACGTTCAGTAGCAGCATCATCCGAAGCTTCATGATCCTTGTCATTAGCTTCATCTATTATTGGTGCAGGCGGCAGTGGAACAATTTCAGGTGCTGCGCTACTCTCCAACTCAAGAGAAGGTTCAACAACCTCGTCTAGCTCTACTTTCCTCCCTCTCACTTCTTTCGAGAGAAACTCCTTCTCAAGAAAGGATTCGTTCTTTGCGACAAACACTTTGCCTTCAGTTCTGTGATAGAAGGTATACCCAATAGTTTCCTTAGGGTATCCTATGAAGACGCATTTCTCCGCTTTGGGTTAGAGCTTGTCCGGCATCAACTTCTTGACGTAAGCTTCACATCCCCAAACTTTAAGAAATGACAACTTAGGTTTAGCACCAAACCACAGTTCATACGGTGTCGTCTCAACGGATTTAGATGGTGCCCTATTTAAAGTGAATGCAGCGGTTTCTAATGCATAACCCCAAAATGATAACGGCAAATCAGTAAGAGACATCATTGATCGCACCATATCTAATAGAGTTCGATTCCGGCGTCCAGGCACACCATTGCGCTGTGGTGTTCCGGGTGGCGTGAGTTGCGAAACGATTCCGCTTGCTTTAAGATGCCTGAGAAAATCATAACTCAAATATTCACCTCCACAATCGGATCGTAGAATCTTAATTTTTCTGTTATGATGGTTCTCCACTTCATTCTGAAATTCCTTGAACTTTTCAAATGTTTCAGATTTATGTTTCATTAAATAGATATACCCATATCTACTTAAGTCATCGGTAAAAGTGAGAAAGTAGCGATATCCACCGCGTCGAAACACTCATCGGTCGCATACATCGGTATGTATGATTTCCAACAAGTCCGTTGCTCGCTCCATCATTAGGAGAGCGGGTTTTGATCATCTTGCCCATGAGGCATGGTTCGCATGTGTCAAATGATTCAAAATCAAGAGACTCTAAAGTCCATCAGAATGGAGTTTCTTCATGCGCTTTACACCAATATGACCTAGACGGCAGTGCCACAAATAAGTAGTATTATCACTATCTACCTTGCATCTCTTAGCCTCAATGTTATGGATGTGTGTTTCATCCCTTTCGAGATTCAGAAGAAGTAAACCATTCACAGCAGGTGCATGACCATAAAAGATGTTACTCATATAAATAGAACAACCATTATTCTTAGATTTAAATGAATAACCGTCTTGCAATAAACACGATACAGATATGATGTTCATGCTCAACGCAGGCACATAATAACACTTATTGAGGTTTAAAACTAATCCCGAAGGTAAAACTAAGGAGAGCGTGCCGACAGCCATCACATCAACTCTTGATCCGTTGCCAACGCGTATCGTCACCTCATCCCTCGCAAGCCGCCGTCTATTCCGTAGCTCCTGTTTCGAGTTACATATATTAGCAACTGAACCAGTATCAAATACCCAGGCACTACAACGAGGGCTAGTAAGGAAAACATCAATAACATGTATATCAAATATACCTTTGATGGTGCCAGCCTTCTTGTCCGCTAAGTACTTCGGACGATGCCCAAAGTGACCCTTGTCCTTGCAATAGAAGCACTCAAAGGTCCGGCTTAGGTCCGACTTGAGCTTCTTCTCAAGAGGGGCAACGCTTGCGCCTTTCTTGAAGGGCTTCTTTGCACCCTTACCTTTCTTAAAGTTGGGGGCTTGTTGACCATCAACACATGATTATCCTTTTGATGTCCACCTCCGCAGACTTTCACTTAGCGAAGAGCTCGTGATCATATCGATGGAACCAATCGATTATGAGTCACTACAAACCTTTTGTAGCTAGGAGGGAGTGATTGCAGAACCCTGTCAATCTTGAGCTCCTCTGGAATCTTGCAGTCCAGTTGCTCAAGGCGTTGAGTGTAGCCCGACATCTTTATGGCGTGCTCACTAACGGAACTCCCTTCCTCCATCTTGCAGTTAAAGAATTTCTCAGAGATCTCATATCTCTCAGAACGGGCCTGAGTCTGAAACATAGTTTTCAGTTCCTCAAGAATCTCAAAGGGCCCGGGGTAATCTTCAAAACGATTTTGAAGGTCCAATTCCATAGCAAACAACTTGGTGCTCTTAATCACACCATAATCATGTTTGAGCGACTGATAAACAGCTTTCTCATCAGCCGGCGCATCTACAGCAGGGGCGTCACCTAGCGCATTCTCAAGGACATAGTCCTTTTGTCCGCCAGCGAGAATGATTCTCAGATTGCGGAACCAGTTGGTGAAGTTAGACCCATTGTTCTTAAGCTTTTCTTTCTCAGCAAAAACGTTGAATTTGAAGTTGTACTTAGCCATTTGATCTACAATATTTGCAAGTACAAATTAGACTATGTTCATGATAACTAGTTCAACTTAATCAAATTACTAGATGAACTCCCACTAAATTCAACATCCCTCAAGTTGTTTAGTGAACATGATCCAAATTCACCACACCTAATCCGATCTTCACGAGAAGAGATGTGGTTTCAATGGTGGACAACGAAGTGTCGATCATATCATTCATATGACTCATGCTTAACCTTTCGGTTCGTGTGTTCCGAGGCCATGTCTGTACATGCTAGGCTCGTCAAGTCAAACCCAAGTATTACGCTGCAGTGCAAAACCGGCTTGCATCCGTTGTATGTGAACGTAGAGTTTATAGCACCCGATCATCACGTGATGTTTGAACACGACGAACTTTCGCAACGGTGCATACATGGGGAGAACACGCTTTTATCTTGATCTTTAAGTGAGGAATCATCTTATAATGCTACCGTCGATCTAAGCATAATAAGATACATAAAAGGATAAACATCACATGCATATAACTTTATGTGACATGGTATAGCCAATCTTCAAGAATGATCTCCATCTTGTGCGTCAAGCATGATCTCCATCACTCCACCATGATTTCCTCCACCACGAATAGCAACTACAACTATTGCTAACTACTTAGCGATAAAGTAAAGCTATTACATGGCGTATAAGAAGTTGACACACAGGTCATACACAATTATAAAGACAACCATATGGATCCTGCCGGTTGTGTACTCATCGACATGCAAGTCGTGAAACATTACAAAACATGATCATCGCATACAACATATACATCACATCTTGGGCCATACCATATCACAGAAAACACTCCCTGCAAAAACAAGTTAGACGCCTCTACTTTGTTGTTGCATGTTTTACGTGGCTTATGGGAGTAGCAAGCTAAGAACGATTCTTACCTACGGAAAGCCACAATGGTGATATTATGGTTGCCAAACTCCGGTGTAAATCCCATAACAACTATAGTGAGAGAAACTGGCATCCACCAGCCGCATGTGTGGAACAAGCCACACGTCAAGTGCGGAGCCGGTCTCGAATGACAGTCGCGTAAGGTTGGCCTGGACCGCTTCGATCTCACTATCCTGCGTCATAAGAAGTACACAAACAAGAGGCTTGCAACAGAAAACATCAACGCCCGCAACAACCATGTTGCGTTCTACTCGTGAAACACATCTACGCATAGATCTAGCTCTGATACCACTGAAGGGTTTCGCAGCATAGTGAATCAAAGTTTTCTACGAATGCGAACGGGGAAAGCCAAGATCTAATCTAGGAGATGCAAACAACAAGGGGGAATAGATGAGATCTTCATACCCTTGAAGACTCGCACAGCGGAACGTTCGATGGAATGTGGGTGATGTAGTCGTACTCGCTTCTCCTCCTCGTGATCCGATCCGATCTAACACCGCAAGTGGCGATGCCTCCGAGAGATGCACACGTGCGGCACCTCGACGTCTCCTCCTTCCTCGGTCCAGCAAGTGGGGTGGAGAGATAGATTGGATCTACAACGCGACGGCGCGGTGCAAGCAGTGGAGAGTTTCTGCGGCAGGGCTTCGCCTACGCGCAGTCGGGAGGGAGAGAGAGAGGAGGGCAGCAGGGCAGCTAGGGCTAGAGGAGGAGGTGTTGGAGGGGTGCGACCCCAGCCCTCTTTATATAGAGGGGTGGGCGGCTGGCCCTTGCCCCTCCCCCAATCTCTAGGCCGGCGGCCAAGGAGGGAGGAGTGGGGGGCAAGTTTCCCCCTCCCTTCTAGAAGCTCCCCTAGGGTTTCCTAGGTATTTGGCCGGCTGGGCCCTATGGGGCCTTGTGCCCCCTGGCCCAATGCGGCCAGGGCACTCCCTCATAGGCCCATGCCCCCTCCCGACAAGTGGGGACACGTTGGTCCCACTCCGGAAGGTTCTAGAAGCTTCCGGTACAATACCGATTAACCCGAAACAATTCCGAACTCCAAAAACTGCATTACCTTATATGAATCTTATTCTCCGGACCATTCCGGGACCTCTCGTGATGTCCTGGATCTCATATGAGACTCCGAACAAAAACTCATAAACCAATTATCCAATCTATCCTAGCGTCAAGACACGTTAAGTGTGTGACCCTTCGGGTTCGAGAATATGCAAACATGATCTTCTATCAATAATCAACAGCGGGGTCTGGAAACCCATATTGACTCCCACACATTCATCGATGATCATATCGGATGAACCACGATGCCAGGATTCAATCAATCCCATATATATATATATATATATATTCCCTTCATCGCGCGATATTTTATTTGCCCGAGATTTGATCGTCGGTACCGGTATACCTAGTTCAATCTCGTTCACAGCAAGTACTTTACTCGTTTTGTAATCCGATATCACTTTGCGATTAACTCCTTAACCACATGCTTGCAAGCGGTGTTGATATCGATTACCGAGTGGGCCCGAAGTATATCTCTCCGACTTGGGAGGGACAAATCCCATCTCGATACATACAACCCAACAGGTACTTTCCGATCACCTGAGAGACACCTTTATGATCACCCTCTCATAGGATGACGTTTGATGACCTCAAAGCTTTCATCCGATACCAGGGAGTTGCATTATCTCATGGTCTAAGGAATACAATATTTGACATAGAAAAAGCTTCGCAAAGATGAACACGATGACACGATCTAATTGCTCCTATTAGTTTGGGTCTGTCCATCATATCACTCTTCCAATGATATGATCTCATTATTAATCGACAACTCATGTCTATAGTTAGGAAACCTTAACCATCATTAATCAATGAGCTAGTCCATAGAGGCGTACTAGGGACACGGTGTTGTTCACGAACCACACAAGTATTAAAGTTTCCGCTTAATACAATTCTAGCATGGAATATATACTTTATCATGAACAAGAATTATAATAATGACATCTTTATTATTGCCTCTAGGGCATAATTCCAACAAGGAGGTTGTCGGCGCTTTCCGCCTCGGCGGGGTTGTCCATGCCGGCGATGTACTCTTGTACATCGTACGACAGCTCTTCCGGCGTGGGCCCCGGCAGGATTGGGATGCCGCCGGCGCTCAGCGTCCACCCCAGAGGCATCCGCGTGTCCGGCGGCGCCATGTACCCGGCCTCGTACAGTATGCGCGCCTCCCAGGTCTGCAGGGTGCGTCGGCCGAAGCCGTTTGCCGCAGCGCCGTCGCCGGGGTAGCGTTCGCCCATGGTGAGAGAAGGGGAAGAGGTGAGAGAAGGTTCACCGGAGTTGGGCTTGTGGGTGGGGGGAGCTGTGAGAGAGTGCGAAGATCTCAGGCGAGGAGTACGGCTTATAAAGCCAAGGTGAGCGGCGAGGGCGGGAGGGGTGTAGCGGCGAGGGCGGGAAAAGTGGAAACGGCGGGAATTTAGTGACCGCTGGTCCGTCGCGGGAGCCGAGGCGAAGCGTGGCCGACGCGATGGGCAGTTATTGCCCGGCGGTCACCGCGTGGTTCCAAGGATGACGACGACTCGGCTTCCATCACTGACTCGGCGGGTCCACGCGCCGCTTTGATTTTTTTCGCCGATTTCGCGGAGTCCGGCGTTCCCATGGCGTACCCGGAAACCTGGGTTCGACCTGGGTAGTCCCGACAAAAAATGGCCCAAATCCGGCCGAAAACAGGTCCTTGGGTACACGACTGGTCCAGTTTTCGGCGTCTGGATCGGTCTTCTGGGTAGGCGAGTGGAGATGCTCTTAAAAACAGCCACACTCGTACTCTAACACCAAAGTTCATGTGACATGTTGGTTAAGCGCAGTTAGGAAGGGAGGAGGTCTCAAGTTCGATCGCCCAGCACACCACGGGCCGAGCCGGACCGGTGTCGTGCTTATTTCGCGTGTCGGCCAGCAAAACCCTCGCCCGATGACCAGGTTTAGGGACCCGCTTGTCATCCTTGTCCTCCTGCAGGACCTCATCATTCTTGTACGAGATAAACTCGACCCGACTCCCAACTAAATCCCTAGAAATTCGCCTGATTCCGTTCAAATTTCTTGCCTCCTCGACCACGAAAACAACCCATAAATAATCCCTCCTCCTTCCTATGCAATCTGAAGAAATCTATACCTAAATCGAGCCGGACCGGTGTCGTGCTTATTTCGCGTGTCGGCCTGCAAAACCCTAGCCCGATGACCAGGTTTAGGAACCCGCTTGTCATCCTTGTCCTCCTGCAGGACCTCATCATTCTTGTACGAGATAAACTCGACCCGACTCCCAACTAAATCCCTAGAAATTCGCCTAATTCCGTTCAAATTTCTTGCCTCCTCGACCACGAAAACACCCCATAAATAATCCCTCCTCCTTCCTATCCAATCTGAAAAAATCTATACCTAAATCGAGCCGGACCGGTGTCGTGCTTATTTCGCATGTCGGCCCGCAAAACCCTAGCCCGATGACCAGGTTTAGGAACCCGCTTGTCATCCTTGTCCTCCTGCAGGACCTCATCATTCTTGTACGAGATAAACTCGACCCGACTCCCAACTAAATCCCTAGAAATTCACCAGATTCCGTTCAAATTTCTTGCCTCCTCGACCACGAAAACACCCCATAAATAATCCCTCCTCCTTCCTATCCAATCCGAAAAAATCTATACCTAAATCGAGCCGAACGTCTGTTTAGATCTCGTCGGAGTTCCTTGTGCGGAGCTTCACAGTCGAAGGTTTATACGCACGGGGCTCCCATCTTCCATCTAATCTTTCTAAGTATAATTTTCCTCCGCATACTCCTAAACTATCTCGCTGACCATACATGCTTATGTATTGAGGTTCCAAGCTCGTTGGAGATTCGCCGGACCTCGTCGTCTCCAGCCGGAGGTAGCCATCGCCTAGGAACACTACGACCGAAGCCGTTGATACGAGAGACACCTACGTGGAGATCCGAGCACTGTCATCCACTTATACGAGCTGTAGGAGTAACCGAACGATGCCAACGTTGATCACCGACACCGCCGACGTCGTCCTTGTAGTCGTCGACCACCCACAGCCACTGTAAGTCGCCGTACGCGTCACTGCCGTGTGGCCGTCCATGTGCTGATTCAGCTCGTCGCGTCGGCGGCATATTCTAGAAATATTCCATTTCTATTTAGAAAAAGAAATAAAAAATAGAAAATGTATAGAACCTTGTAAAATTCATAAAAATTAATCTATGACTCCAAATTTAGCAAATTTGATGTCTATGAATTCAGAAAATTGTAATCTACGTCACTGTATCATTAGTTGATTTTGTTACCGTAATTAAATCCCTTAAATGAGTATTTTGTCATAACTTTTATTTTGTATAAATAATTTTAAGGTGAAAAACCAGGGGCAAATGAAAGCTATGAAAAAATTCTATCCAGTAGCATGGATTACAAAAATTTCTAAACAATTTTATACTAAAAGTATTTAGATTCCAATAATACCTATTATAAGCCTATTTGATTAATGGAAAATGTCTATAAAAAGCTTTTGAACTTGTTTCTTTTTTCTAGCATGCATGCGTACTATTTTGTTGTGTTGTGCTACTGTTTGTTGATTGCATTTAATTCTTTTCCGTAATAGATTGTCCGGACTACAATTATTGCGATTGTTATGACTGTGTGAACAAGAACTACAATTAAGACAAGTGCCACTATCATAAATCTCCTATTGTTATCGTATGCATTTAGATTTCAGTAGCTTTGCATGTATAGGAAATGTTTTATCTTATATTCTATTGTATGGTGTGAGTACTCAATAGAATTTTCATAGACCCCAGTTGATTTCTTGATAGCCATCGTATTGTAGATGTTTAGCCATACTATTAGTTGTGTGGGTGGTTTTCATGATACATATGTGTATGAGAAGGATTATGTTTTGCTGAAATGAAAACCACTTAATCAACAAATCACCCGGGTGGAATGGCGTGGATTGGGTCATCGAGTGTGGTTTATGGTGGGGATTGCCACCCAGGCTTCAAAGAGATAATAGACGGTCTTGATTAGTAACTTTCATATACATCCACATGTAATATGGGCTCTGACTTGATTGAGTAAGTTATGGGATTGTGTCCTACCGTGACTAACATATGTAGGTGTTTATAGGATGGTATGGTCAGGGGTGAGGCTCATTATTTTGTTTCCCAAAGGTCTCGTCCTAGTCTTGTTTCAAAAGGGGTTGATCGGGTCTTGTGGATAAAGTGTACTAGCCTCTGCAGAGGGTTAAAACTAAGTGATTAGCCGTGTCTCGGGTAATGGACAATTATGAGTAACTTCTTTTGACGTAGTTAAAAATTCTTATTCATTCCAATTTTCACTATTAAAACTTGATGGGTGAACTTAATAGGTTATAGGATCACTTGAGTGACTCAATATGTCCATAGTTTATATTAGGATCTCTCGAGTGACTCAAGGTGTTCTTAGTTATTTTGAAAAACTGAAACTTATTTAAAAAGGTAGGAGAAAATGCTGCTTTATGCAAATAAGCCTGAACTCCACTAGCCAAAGTGTGCATGTATATGTTAGGTTGCCAATTGTGTCCACATAACAGTGACATCATGCCAATACAATTCAAATATATTGACATTCGTGGATGAAACTTTTTATGTTGCAGGTTACGTCCGACGACGATTAAGGTTTTCGGTTAGGTTCTGAATCTCTAGTCAGTGTGTTGCCTGTGGCGCAATGGAGCTTTTATCTACTATTTATTTGTTGAACTATATTATTTGAGCTAGCTATGAGCTAAGCAAATTTGCAATAACTATATTCTTGGATCGATTATTGTAATAATATGACACATTGATACTATTTTATTAATTGAAACTGTGTGTGCCAACTAATTGTTCCAAGGGACTGGCACAATAAACACAGGATCCAATCTATAACGCATTGGATTGCTTCATGTTCCCACCATCAACAACAAAACATAAAAATATTTTGGTTGTGGTGGATTATGTGACTAAGTGGGTGGAAGCAATTCCAACCAAAAGTGTAGATCATGCTACACAAGTAAGATGCTCAAGGATGTAATCTTTCCTAGACTTGGAGTTCCTAGATTTTTTATTACTGATGGTGGTTCTCATTTCTTACATGGTGTTCTTAGGAAAACTTTAGCAAAGTATGACATTAATCATAGAGTTGCATCTCCATATCACCCTCAAGCTAGTGGCCAAGTTTGAAGAAGGAGCAAGGGACATGCGAGAAATCAAAGAACCTTAATTCAGAAGCCTGGCGGATAGAGACATGCAAGCAAGGATCAATTCTCTCCACCAAAAAATTTGTAATTAAGAGGAACTCCTCTAGTTCCTGCTGTTATGTCAAGATGTTGCAGGAATATTATGACTGCAAGTTCACAGATAGGATGTAGCTAGTTTCGAAATAAAGATATCGATCACATAGGGAGCATAAATCTGAAGTCTAAGAATTCTTGAAGTAAATACTGAAAATAGAATTGCTATATAAAGTTCTAAGTGACAAGATAAAATGCGAGTAATGTGTAAAAAGGTGTTTTGGGGTTTTTGGTATAAGAGAACAATGCGTAAAGTAAATAAAACTGAATACAAAAAGTAAGTATCGCGTATGTAAAAGAGATTTGAAACTTTGGGAGAAAGCATTCTCAGGGATTGGCGGATACACCACTAGCATTATAAAGGGCTAAGGTAAAGATTATCATCATGAACATTCTTAAATATGTATGTGTGGGAGGAACTCCGTATTTGGACAAAGAGGCAACAACCACTGCTCAAATCATCCTCATAACCATAACAGACAACAATCAACATTGATTGAATTACCACGCTATTAAGGGACGTAATCCCGCAGGACGTATCCCATGGCATGGATAGTGTTTTGTGAATTTTCTCGATTACCAAGTTGATATGTAAGAGGTGCCAATAGATTTATACTCACTGTAAGTGCTAACATACCTCCGTCTACCAACAAGTAGTTCCCTATATCAAGTCCCCACAAGAGGCAAATATTGGAGAGGTCAACTTCTACCAACATCAAGATGTAGACAATCTAACACATGGTCACAACGATGAATATCATAATAAACTTTATCTTATTTCAATCTCATACTAGGGTTTCTCCATCTCCCCAAGAACTAATGATCTACTCAGACATGGAGGCAAACAACATCATAGTAATTGTAATGTAAGTGATCATTGATGAATAGTACTTGTATAAATCCACAACTAGTGCAAGAATTAAAACAAGATCTAGATGGGATGGATGGATATGATGGTGGTGATAAAGATGCAGCGGTTGATGAAGATGGAGATCGATGCCTTGACCTCCCAGATCTGCGTGCGAAGATGGATCCCTAGGGCAATTTCCCCCTCCAGATCCCTTCCGGAGGTTAGGTTTCAGCGATTTCTGGGTGTTCTGTATGTCGTCTCTCCGAACCAGTTGCACGGGGTGAAACTATTTGAGGAGACGGAGGAGGTCAACTCTTCTTTCTTTGCTTCTCGCTTCAGGTTTTCTTCTGGTGTTATTAATATTTCCCAAATAAGCGATTTACGTACTTTTTGGCTCCTTTTCTCTCCAGTACAACTGCTCCAAGAATTGTGTCCTTTGGATCCATCATATGATCTGATCTTGGTGAAAATAAACATAAAAAGTGCACGTGAATGCCATAAAATACCAAAATCCTACATCTACAATGCAAAATAACAATATAAAACATGATGCAAATATGCACTCATCAACTTCCCCAAGCTTAGACTCTTGCTCGTCCCGAGAAATGTTAGCTTAATGGATGTCATCCTCATATTCATGAAGCTGAGTCAATAAATTAAATGAGGCAGTTGCAGCATGTGTTTATCATAAAGGATACATATAAATAAGTTCATTACTAGTACCTTACTCGAACCATCTGAATAATATTCGCAGGATTCCATACCATAGTAATTAATAGTTCACAAAATATTATTGTCAACATGATGTAAAAGTATTCGGTTCAACCGAATGAGTTAGTGGGGTAGTCCCAAGTGTTTTTAGGATTAACAAATTCACTTGGGATTCAAAATCTCAAACGTCTCTTTATCTTACTACAATATAGTGGTACATGCCTATTTGCTCTTTACACATTCGCTCTTTTTCTTCATCTTTCTTTTTCTTCCTTTTCTATATATATTTGTGCTCACACTTTTGCTTAAGTGTTGTGCAAAGAAGGTAGCCATATATTCCACTTCATGTAGGAATTTTAAAGTTTAACGATCTCAATTATCAAATTACAAACATATATGAAGCATTGTTATAACTTGAGTATTCTACCTCAAACTTGTTCTCGCTCTATTTGATAGCACTTATATTTTCTCCTTTGTTCAAGGTTTTATTTTTCATCTTAATTAATCAGATAGTTTCTCCTTTTTAAATCAAACCAATTACCTACAACATATTAATCAAACTATCTTTATATGTTCCAGTAATACCAATGGTCTGGAAGACTCCTATTGCTATCATCAAGTGCAAGTAAAATCATACTCAAGTCATTCATATATCCAATAAGACAAACTCAAACTCAATAATACTCAATATATTATAGTAAACTTAGAATTTCATAATAGGGATCAACTATTCTTGAAGGATAATGATGCAAACTTTATTTATGATCTCGAACTAATGCAAAACTAAAATAGAAATAAAAACTTATAAGATAGGTTATAAGGTCTTAAAGATCTCCCCAAGCTTGGAATAAAGCCAGGCGGGATCAAATAATCCCTTGCGATTATTTGATAACGTGCTTTATTGAAGGTCACTGTGGTGTCATGGCGCGTGGTATCTTCTCCTCATGGGACAGCCTGAGATGGAGGGATTGATTGATGGCCTCCAGCTCTTTAATGCGCATCTTGTAGAGAAGGTTATTCTTCTCCATCACTTTCACTTGTTCTTTAATGATCTCATTGTTTCTTTGGAGGGTTTGTATCGCCTTGAGAATCATAGTAAAACCTTATTCAGTGGTTTGCTTGATATCTTCATCGAGTTTATCAAGATAAACACGCAGCCACCAAAGATGCCTAGGCGTCCCCGGCCCCTCCTTGTTTATTTATTCAATCTTCAACTCGAGGGCCTTCAATTCCCTCTTCCGTCGTTCTTTGTCCTCGTCAAAGAACTCGAAAGATGTAGTCTTGATATCCTTGCCTTGCTTGTTATTGCTTCCGATCTCCATAGGAACTCCTCCCCTTGGCCTCTTAGATCTTGATGGCTCTATGTTGTGTGGTCTCTTGTATGAACAAGAGGTAGATTTCTTCCTGGTGATTTGTGATTAGAGAGAGGCACAATAGGGAAGTATATAAGAGCAGCCAGAGGTCGGTAAAACTCACGAGAAACACCAAATTGTCGTCCAAGGAAACAATCCAAACCGAATAGAAAAAGAAATTGCGGATTTGGAGGAGTCCTGCGCCGTAGCGACCAACTATACGGCCATGGACCTTATAGTTGCGGCCGTATAGTTGGTTCCGGGCAGAAACTTCCAATTTTTCTAGCCCAGGTCGGTTATATTACCGACTAAAAATGTTTCTTTTTTTAAAATAGAAAAATAATAAAAATGGGTCGAGGGTACTGAATCTTTGACGTCCAACTATACGGCGGGAGAATTTTCTCAGACCGTATAGTTGCGGCCGTATATATACCACACCTCGAAAATTCTTTTGTAAAAGGATAAAGAACGTTTAACGACCAACTATACGGCGGGAGATTTTTCTCCGGCCGTATAGTTGCGCCCAGAACCGAAAAAATATTTTGCAAATGGGATACAAAACGTTTGACGACCAACTATACGGCGGGAGATTTTTCTTCGTCCATATAGTTGCAGAAACCCCTCAAAAACTTCAGAAAAACAAGAGGAATTCAAAGGCAAAAAAAATAATAGTAGAAACTGTGAAAATAAAGCACTTATTAGAGTTAGAAAACTTACCTTTCACTTATCGTTTATTTAGTCGGGAGTGATAATCTCCTCCAACAATAAGGACTTCTTCTTTTGGGAGGATTTGGCTTTAGCTCATATAATAGTTCTTGAAAACAAAAATCATCAAGACCAAAACTCCTCTCAATAAGATCAATGTCTTGCTAGGTAAATATAGATGATGCATCCACTATCTTTGCTTCTCGACTCTGCATAATCTGCAACTCAATTTTTTGAAGTAAAAGGAGCCAACGGATCAGTCTTGGCTTATAAAACTTCCTCTCGAGGAGTTCTTTTAAACCATCATGATCTGTATGAACTCTTATTTTTGCATCAACAATGTAAGAACAAAACTTATCACAAGAGAAAAATACAGCAAAGAGTTCCTTTTCTTGCTTGGGATAATTCTTTTGAGAACTATTGAGAGTTCTACTAGCATGATGTATAATATTAAATCTACGACCTATATGTTGTTCCAGAGTTACTCCTACAGCATCATCACTAACCTCACATATTATATCAAAAGTCATATCCCATATAGGTGGTTTAATGACAGGATCTCGAGACAAAGCATATTTAAGCTTATCAAAGGCAATAAGGCATTTATCATCAAAATTGAATCTTACTCCTTTTGGCAATAGATTAGTAAAAGGTTTGGAAATTTCAGAAAAATTTCTAATGAACCTTCTATAAAAGCCTACATGACCAAGAAAACTTCTTATACCTTTTACATCCCTTGGTTGTGGCATTCTCTCTATTGCTTCAACTTTAGCCCTATCTACTTCAATACGCTTACATGATACTTTGTGCCCAAGAACTATGCCTTCTTTGACCATAAAATAGCACTTCTCCCGTTTAAGACAAGATTATTCTCTTTGCACTGCTGCAAAATTCTATTGAGATTTTCCAAGAAACTAGTAAACAAAGTTCCATAGATATAAAAATCATCCATAAATACTTCCATTATAAGTTTTATAAATCTACAAATATAACAATCATGCATCTTTGAAAAGTAGCTGGAGCATTACATAGACCAAAAGGCATACGTCGGTAAGCATGTAAACCATAAGGACTAATGAAAGTTGTTTTAAATTGGTCATCAGGATGAACAGCTATTTGGTAAAAAACAGAATATCCATCCAAGTAACAAAAATGAGTGATTTGTCTAAAGTTTGATCTATGAATGGTAAATGATAGTGATCTTTCCTAGTCTCCTTATTCAATTTATGAAATCTATGCACATCTTATGTCCAACAATAGTTCTAGTAGGTATCAATTCATTGTTTTCATTTGGAACAACAATACAGCCGCCTTTCTTAGGAACACAACGAACAGGACTTACCCATTCACTTTCTTTTACAGGATAGATTATACCTGCATCAAGTGGGCGTACTATTTATTTTCTTACCACTTCCTTCATTACGGGATTTATTCTTCTGTTAAATTTCGCAACTGGTTTAGCACCTTCCTCCATGAATATCTGATGGGAGGCTATCATGGGACTAATACCCTTCAAGTCATCCATTGAGTACCCAAAGGCCTTGCGGTGCTCCTTTAGTACCTCCATAAGTTCTTCTTCTTCTTTCCCTGAAATTTTAGAACTAATAATAATAGGGAATTTATTAGTATCATCTAAGAATCTATACTTAAGATTATCTGGTAAAGTTTTTAATTCTAGGGGTGGTAGCTCTTCATCCCCTCTATTTTCTGGTTCTTCAAAAGCTTCATCAGTTGGAGGTTCTTCATTGGGAAAAAATCAAATTCATTTTCTAATTCTTCTAGAGTTTTATCCTCCATAATTATTTCTTCACAATGTGGATCTTCATTTATTTCTTTATCTTGACTATTTAAGAAAAGAGCTACCATTTCTTCAATAGTTTTATCCTTCTCTTCTTCTTGTATGATTAGAGGTTTGTCTTTAAATTTGGAAAAATAGAATTCTTGTTCTGCTTCCCCGAGCTTAAGGGATGCAACCTCCTTTTTGAAGTCAACTGTGGCACCTATATCACTCAAAAAATTTCTTTGCAAATATAATTGGGAAAAGAGTGTCAATTGGCATATCAACAACTACAAAATCAATAAGGACATTTTTATTGTTAATTGTGATAACTACATCTTCAACTACTCCCATTGGAATTTAAATTTTTTACTAGCTAACATGATTGTCATATCGGTTTTCTTTTGTAGCCAGTGCTATCTCTTCTTTTATTTCTAGATAAAAATCATAAGATATAACATTAACTTCGGTGCCAAGATCACATAAACCGTAATGCGAGGTTTCTTTAAATATAGAGGGAAGAATAGGCTTACCCACATCTTTTACCTTAATTCTCCTATCAACCAATATGGAAGTTTCTTCATCAAGTTCAACTATGTTACAATGTGCATACATAGCCATGATTGCTTCCTTGGTTACCTTTTCATCTTTGGTTTCATATAGATGTTTTTCAATTATTGGCACACTTTCCTCTTCTTTCTCCTCCTGTACTGCTTTGACCTGTTCATACTCCAAAATATGCTTTTGTGCAGTGTTAGGAAAAGGTATCTCATACATTGGTTCTAGGGAGGCTACAGTTGCTTTAACTTCTCTTTTCTTTCAGGTGGTAGATCAAACTTGACCAGACCCACCTTTGGAGCTTCGATATGTTATGTAAAAGCTTTAACAACTTGCAATACAAGATCTGAATCTAAATAAATCTCTTTAGATAATTCATTAGCATGGCCTTTTTATTATATTCGTGAATATATTCATTATCTATTTCCGTGCCTCCTTCACTTCCTAGACCAAAATTCCATGAAACTCTATGATCACGAATTCTATTAAGTAAAGCCCAAGCTTTAGTTATAGGTAAATCCATAAAATCTCCTCTCGCGCAAGAGTCTAGTTCAATTCTATTAGGTTCAATCAAACTGCCATAAAAGATGCGCAATAAATACATTCAGGTAAATCATGATGAGGACATTGTCTAAGTAAATCTTTAAATCTTATATAAGCTCTTACTAGTCCTTCATTGGGACGGTTCTTCCAAGTCATTGTTGGACGCCTGATTCCAATAAATTTTGATAATGGGTAATATTTAGATAATAATTCGCAAGATAAATCATCCCAGTAATAGTGGCTTTTGAGGGTAGAGATCTATACCATGAGAGAGTTGTGCTTGTCAAAGTTTGACTAAAAAGTTTATCCCTTACCTCATCAGCGATATACCCCGGTAATTGGAACGTGCCACATATATCTTTAAAACATGCAATATGCTCATATGGATCAGGATCTTCTTCATCTCTAGTAAATTGCTTCTTGTGTAGAATACCAAGTAGTAGAGGATTTATTTCAAACCCCCTTGTCTTCTCATTGGAGTTGTTTCTTTTATAAATATCACAGGGCTTCCCAAAACGGTTGAGTGGGTTAGCACTAGTCATATGCTCAAACTCCATCATGTTGGTGAAAACATGTAATTCAAAACAAAACTTAACAAAACTAAAGTAAATAAGCAAAAACTAAAAGACCTACAACGGTTAGCTCCCTAGCAACGGCGCCAAAAAATAGCTTGATGACTGCAAGTGCATAGATTGGATGTAGCTAGTTTTGAAATAAAGATATCGATCCCATAGGGAGCAGGAGTCTGAAATCTAAGAATTCTTGAAGTAAATACTAAAAATATAATTGCTAAATAAAGTTCTAAGTGACAAGATAAAATGCGAGTAATGTGTAAAAAGGTGTCTTGGGGGTTTTGGTATAAGAGAACAATGCGTAAAGTAAATAAAACTGAATACAGAAAGTAAGTATCGCGTATGTAAAAGAGATTTGAAACATCAGTGGGAGAAAGCGTTCTCAGGGATTGGCGGATACACCACTAGCATTATTGTCACATCCCAAGATTTTCCAAATCTTGTAATGTGAAAAATAAATGAATAAAATAAAACTTTGTTGATTTTCAGGGTGAGAAGAAACTTTTTGATTCCAATTGGAAACCTTCAAACCTTTTTGATCAAACAAATCCTAAAGGGATTTGAAAATATAAACAATTATTAAAGGAAATATTAGATATATGAAATTACTATTTTGGATCTTTTAATAAAAGATTTGGTTTTCAAAAGAAAAGATAGATTTATAAATAAGGATTATTTTTATAGAGCCAAAATTAAACCTTGGCCAAGCTTTTGAAATAAAAAATATTGTTTTGATTAAAAGAATAAAAGTTTGTTTAAATAAAATAATAAGGATTTAATATCCAATTTTATTGAAGTGGAGGCTTTTCCCATTTTAAATAAACACTAAAACTTATTAAATTATATAAAATAAGTTTTTCCAAGTATCTTATATTTTCAAATAACACCTACTGATTTGGTTTTGATAATATTTAGTTTTCAAATGGAGATTTTATTAAATAAATCAAAACCTATTTGAATTAATAATTATGGTCTATTTTATTTAATTATTAAATAGATCCTAAAAGGAATAATTTTATTATTTTATTTTAGGACTTTGGTTTGTGTTGATTAAACAGAACCAAACTCAATGCAAAAGTTTGGTGGAAGTTTGGATTGTTTTGGTTGTTTGAATTGTTGTTTGAAATTCAAAACAGAAAATAGAATTAGAAAAAGAAAAGACATCCACAACAAAAAAAATTGAATCTAGTCGACCCAACCCAGCAGCCCACTAAGCCCAGCAGGAGCCCACCCGGCTTATTCCTCAGCGAATCGTTTTCCCACCGAAAGACCCACCCGTAGAGCCAATGACTGGTGGACCCTCGTTCTCTCTCTCACCGCAGCGGACCACCACTCACCTGTCTTCAACCACGACCAGTTCCTCCTCCCTCTCTCCCGTTTGCGTTGAATTCGAGCTTAATTCTCGATTAATGGCGCAATAACCCCGCCTGCGACCACGCACGATAAAGCGTCTCCTCTCCTCTGGGTTCCCCTGCCGCCCCACTCAACACGCCCCAGTCGCCCAATTCCTCGCCACACCACCCACCGTCCGACGCCCGGCGAAGATTCCGCAGCCCCACGCCACCCTTGCCTCCTCGAGCACGCAGCTGTGATCCCGGGACTGGCGCATATTTACGCATCCGCAGCTCATCGCGCTCCCCTCGAACCTCGGCGGCGACTCAAGCGCCCGCCGCGTCATTTGCTATTCCGTGAGACCTCCGGGTAGAATCTAACCACCCCTTCCCTCGTTGATGCTCGCTTGTCGCTGAACGCGTCTGAAGCTAACCACAACCTCTGTTCTCTCCGTGCTCAGAGCAACATCCCCGACGCTGAATGCACCGATGCGAGCAACTCCGTGAGCCATTACTCTCACCTCCGCGCCCTTCGCCACCAAGTACCTCCTGAGCTTCCCCAAGCTTGGCGAACACGGTGAGCCTTCTCCTCCTATCCCTGTATCACCGACGACGACTCGCTGAAAGGCCGCTACAGAGCGCCGCCAACGCCGCTGAGTATTGGTCAGAGTAGTTGGGACCGTTGGATTTGAATCTGACGATTAGGATAGAAAGTAAGCGAATGGGTACGCACGCTTCTGAGCCGCATGATTTCACTTAAATCCTACGGTCTGTGTTAGTCGATCTGCACGAACCATTTTTGACGAATCAGAACAGCCCACGTGTCCAGTGTTTGTTTTAAAAACAGAATTTGATCTATTAGATGATCAAATTTGTAAATTTCATAACTTTAGTTCTACACGTCCAAAATTTGCAAACTTTATATCAATGGAATCAGTGGATCAAGCCCTAGCCAACCATGCCATTTGTTTAGTAAAAAGTTTCTGTTAAATTTTTTGTTTTTGCAGAAACTTATGTATGCTTGTTTAGGTTATAAAAATTATTCAAAAATGATTTTGGGGTTAAAATCTTTGGCAAATGGTGTGATTTGAACCTACTGACCATAGGAAACACTTTATGGATCGAAAAATGTATTTGGTGATGCAAAAGAATGATTCTTTGATTTAAAACCATTTTTAGACAAATAAAAATATAGTTTATTTATTAAAAATGGTTTTGGAACAAAACCTTTGGGAAATGTTTTGTTTAAACTCTCTAACCCCAAACACCAAGTTTTATGGTTTGAAAACATATTTGGTGAACCCTATAGATTAATGCCTTAGTAAAAAATATTTCTACACTACATAAAATGATACTTTGATTTGAAAATGGTTTATAAAATGAAACCTTTTGAAAATGACTTTGCCACTTTATAAAATGACCATTAGGTGTTTTCCAATGTTTATGACCCATTAGGAACCACTTTTTCAAATAAAACAAAGCTTGGCATGCTTGCATGCATTACTTTGACTTTATGATTTTATGTGATTGATTTGCTTGAATGGTAGATTGAAATATTGTTTGCTTGATTGATTTGTAGTGACTTGAAGTGTGTGAACATTGCAAAGATCAAGGAGTGAACCTATACTCTACCAAAAAGGCAAGTGATGCTTCATACTTTTTGTCCCATTACTTTCACTATGCATTAGTGATTTTTCTAAGTAAAACTTGCATGGAATTTTGCTAAGTATAAACCTTGCTATAGGAAAACCTAGTAGATGAAACCTTAGTGTAACTTTTCCTAAGTTAAGATTCCTACTACTATCAAGCTTAGCTTAGCTAATAGAAAACAAGGGTGGAATATACATTCATACTATGGAAAAATTTCTAAGTCTGAGGACTTGTGTTTTGTTTAATAAAACAACTAAGTTAATGAATCACCTGGGTGGAATGGTAATTGCTTGGTGGTTTTTGGTTGAGTGGTTCACAAGGCCCATGTTTATGGTTGACCTTGTGTATCTCACTTGTGGATGGCCACCCAGGAACAAAGAGATTTGAGATGTCAAATGTTGAGAAGCTTCAAGTGCAGCCACTTGGCATTATGGGCTCTGCCTGGATCATATAGGTTGCAAGAACTTAGCCATATGGATAGTTGGTGGTAGAGTTTGATAGGTTGGAACGCGTCCATTTTGGTCTAAGGGAAGTCTTCTGAAAGATCTTGTCTTGGTGAAACCAAGTCTTGTGGGGAAAGTGCACCACCTCTGCAGAGTGTAAAATCTAAGTACTTAGCCATGTCCCTGGTAAAGGACAATTTGAGCATCAAGACATGGAAGCAATCAAGAATCTCATCATTCAAATTTCAAAGTTAAAAACTTGTGGTTGAATAAGGGTTAAAGGATCTTCAATATTTGATTGGGAGACGCCTTGGAAATATTATTTTGTCAAGCAAAACTTAGTGTTTTCAAATGATAAGGAAAAATATATTTTGAGCAATGCAAGCCTCAACTCCACTTAGCCAAAAGCATATAGATGATATACTCCACTATACTACCATAGTATCACTTGCCAATACAATTCAAATGTATTGACCCTTGTGGCTGTAACTTGTTATGTTGCAGGTTTGATTGATTTAGTGAAGTGTGTTGATTAGGATTACAAAGTCTACAACCAACATGTCTGCCTGTGGCACTTTGAAGATGAAGGACCCCATGCTTATAGATATTCTGCTGCAATGTAATGTAATAGCCAAATGAGCTATGTATGATGTAATAAAATTATGTTATTCCTGGTTATAAAGTTGTATTATGACCTTTGTTTCTTGATATTACATCTTAACTGTGGATGCTAGCTATTGATCCAGGGACTAGCATTGTAAACACATGGGACTCTACCTTATTTAAAGGTTGGGACCCTTACAGATGGTATCAGAGCATTGTGTTGCCTGTAGGATTTGTAAACCTAGGATTGGACAAAAACCCTTAGAAAAATAGGAGTTGTATTTGTTCCAAAAACTTATTTACAAACATTCTTGTAAACTCTTTCCTCAACCATTTTGGTTTCAACTCTACATCTCTTCTACTTCAACTTGATGGAAAAACCTACCCCATGACCAAAGACTTCACCATGTGCAAAGGACTCCATCAACTCTAATGACTTCAACTTCTTCAACTCTAATGACTTCAACATCTTCAGCATATTCACCAAGGACCTCAACCTTGGATATCACTAAGGACAAGCGAGACAAGAAATATTGCCCAAGACTTGAAAACTAAGGAAACACAACTTAGAAGGAGCCACCAACACCTTTGAAGTATTTGTGACCAAGAATTTTCCCAAGGAAACCATGATCTCATGCAAGAAGAATCAGCCAAGAAGGATGGAAAGATCTCAAGTGAACTATATTGATGGACCACCATATTTAGTTTAAGTCAAACACACCAACTTATGTGGTGTAACAAAAATATTTTTGGATGCTTAAAAATATGCTTGAAACTTGTTGTTTGAGTGAAATGTTTGGCTTGTGATTGCTTACACATTGCTTGTGTGAATTATGATGTGTGTGATTAGAATTAATTTCCTTAGAAGTACCTTGCCTATTCTAATCCCAATCCAACCCAAACAGATGACTACTCCAAGAGACTCCAACATCAAGGTTAATGATGACAACCACAACCAAGAGGACAACATGAGAGAACTTATAGCAACCCAAAACCAGTTGAGCCAAGAGACAAATCAGATTTTAGCCAACAACAATGGACTAGACCCAGCCATACAAAGGATTTTGAAACTTCAATCCCAATTATTGCAAGGATTGGTTACACAAATGATCAACATGATAGAAAACTTTTCCCAAAGAGCTAATGACAACAAGGATGACAAAGATGCTATTCTAGAAGGAACCCAAGCTAACAATACTTGTGGAGACAAGGATCATACACCCAAGGAGCATGAAGAGCAATGCCCCAAGAAGAGAGAAAGATTTCCCACCTTTGAGGTGAGATATGAAGAACATGAACTAGAAGAACCCCTAGCTTTGGAGAGACCCAAAAAGAAGAAGAAGGACATAAGCCAGTTGCAATGCTACAATTTCAAAGAGAAGGGACACTATGCCAGTGAATGCCCAGAAAAGAAGAAGAACCAAAGAAACAAACAAGAGGCAATGATACCAAAGGAAAAGAAAGATATCAGCCAAGTGATGTGTTTCAAATGCAAGGAACTAGGCCACTATGCAAACTTCTGTCCAGAAAAGATGAAGCACAAGATAAACCAACCTATAAAAGATCTCAGCCTTGTCACATGTTTCAAGTGTGAAAACAAAGGACACTATGCAGATGTTTGCCCAGAGAAGTTTCCCCAGGATCCCAAGAAGGCCAATATGTAATTTAGTTGGAAAATTTTTAAGGGTGGTAATACCCTAGTTGTTTTGAACCTACTTGTAACCCCTAGCCTCCCCAAATCTCGGGACGAGATTTATTTTAAGGGTGGTAGCCTGTCACATCCCAAGATTTTCCAAATCTTGTAATGTGAAAAATAAATGAATAAAATAAAACTTTGTTGATTTTCAGGGTGAGAAGAAACTTTTTGATTCCAATTGGAAACCTTCAAACCTTTTTGATCAAACAAATCCTAAAGGGATTTGAAAAGATAAACAATTATTAAAGGAAATATTAGATTTATGAAATTACTATTTTGGATCTTTTAATAAAAGATTTGGTTTTCAAAAGAAAAGATAGATTTATAAATAAGGATTATTTTTATAGAGCCAAAATTAAACCTTGGCCAAGCTTTTGAAATAAAACATATTGTTTTGATTAAAAGAATAAAAGTTTGTTTAAATAAAATAATAAGGATTTAATATCCAATTTTATTGAAGTGGAGGCTTTTCCCATTTTAAATAAACACTAAAACTTATTAAATTATTTAAAATAAGTTTTTCCATGTATCTTATATTTTCAAATAAAACCTACTGATTTGGTTTTGATAATATTTAGTTTTCAAATGGAGATTTTATTAAATAAATCAAAACCTATTTGAATTAATAATTATGGTCTATTTTATTTAATTATTAAATAGATCCTAAAAGGAATAAAATTATTATTTTATTTTAAGACTTTGGTTTGTGTTGATTAAACAGAACCAAACTCAATGCAAAAGTTTGGTGGAAGTTTGGATTGTTTTGGTTGTTTGAATTGTTGTTTGAAATTCAAAACAGAAAATAGAATTAGAAAAAGAAAAGACATCCAGAACAAAAAAATTGAATCTAGTCGACCAACCCAAATTTCACTAAGCCCGAGAGCCCACCCAGCTTATTCCTCAGCGAATCGTTTTCCCACCGAAAGACCCACCCGCAGAGCCAATGACTGGTGGACCCTCGTTCTCTCTCTCTCTCACGCTGCAAAGCGGACCCCACCGCCAGCTCACCTGTCTTCAACCACGCGACCAGTTCCTCCTCCCACTCTCTCCCGTTTCTGCATTGAATTCGCGAGCTTAATTCTCGATTAATGGCGCAATAACCCCGCCCTACGACCACGCATGATAAAGCGTCTCCCTCTCCTCTCTGGTTCCCCTCTGTCGCCCCACCTCAACACGCCCCTAGGCCGCCCAATTCCTCGCCACACCACCCACTGTCCGACGACGCTCCGACGAAGATTCCGGCAGCCCCACGCCACCCCTTGCCTCCTCGAGCACGCAGTTGTGATCCCCAAGACCTGGCGCATCTTTCTGCATCTGCAGCTCGCTCGCGCGTGCCCCTGAACCTCGACAGCGAAGACTCCAAGCGCCGCCACCGTCTGTTTTCTATTCCGGCGAGACCTCCAGGTAGAATCTAACCACCCCCTTCCCTCTCGTTGATGCTCGCTTGTCAGTGAACCGCGTACGAAGCTAGCACAACCTCTGTTCCCTCTCCCGTGCTCTGTAGCAACATCCCCAGCGACGCCTGAACGCATCCGACGCTAGGAGCAACTCCGGCGAGCCATTACTCTCACCTCCGTGCGCCCCTTCTCCAGCCAGTACCTCCTTGAGCTTCCCCAAGCTTCGGCGAACACGGTGAGCCTTCTCCTCCTCTCCCTTGCATCCTGTATCACCGGCGACCTCGACTGGCGCTGCCGCCCAGCTTGCCGCCATGGCCGAGTATTGGTCAGAGTAGTTGGGACCGTTGGATTTGAATCTGACGATTAGGATAGAAAGTAAGCGAATGGGTACACACGCTTCTGAGCCGCGTGATTTCACTTAAATCCTACGGTCTGTGTTAGTCGATCCGCACGAACCGTTTTCGACGAATCAGAATAGCCCACGTGTCCAGTGTTTGTTTTAAAAACAGAATTTGATCTATTAGATGATCAAATTTGTAAATTGCATAACTTTAGTCCTACACGTCCAAAATTTGCAAACTTTATATAAATGGAATCAGTGGAGCAAGCCCTATCCAACCATGCGATTTGTTTAGTAAAAAGTTTCTGTTAAAATGTTTGTTTTTGCAGAAACTTATGTATGCTTGTTTAGGTTATAAAAATTATTCAAAAATGATTTTGGGGTAAAATCTTTGGCAAATGGTGTGATTTGAACCTACTGACCATAGGAAACACTTTGTGGATCCAAAAATGTATTTGGTGATGCAAATGAATGATTCTTTGATTTAAAACCATTTTTAGACAAATAAAAATATAGTTTATTTATTAAAAATGATTTTGGAAGAAAACCTTTGGGAAATGTTTTGTTTTAAACTCTCTGACCCCAAACACCAAGTTTTATGGTTTGAAAACATATTTGGTGAACCCTATAGATTAATGCCTTAGTAAAAAATATTTCTACACTACATAAAATGATACTTTGATTTGAAAATGGTTTATAAAATGAAACCTTTTGCAAATGACTTTGCCACTTTATAAAATGACCATTAGGTGTTTTCCAATGTTTATGACCCATTAGGAACCATTTTTTCAAATAAAACAAAGCTTGGCATGCTTGCATGCATTACTTTGACTTTATGATTTTATGTGATTGATTTGCTTGAATGGTAGATTGAAATATTGTTTGCTTGATTGATTTGTAGTGACTTGAAGTGTGTGAACATTGCAAAGATCAAGGAGTGAACCTATACTCTACCAAAAAGGCAAGTGATGCTTCATACTTTTTGTCCCATTACTTTCACTATGCATTAGTGATTTTTCTAAGTAAAACTTGCATGGAATTTTGCTAAGTATAAACCTTGCTATAGGAAAACCTAGTAGATGAAACCTTAGTGTAACTTTTCCTAAGTTAAGATTCCTACTACTATCAAGCTTAGCTTAGCTAATAGAAAACAAGGGTGGAATATACATTCATACTATGGAAAAATTTCTAAGTCTAAGGACTTGTGTTTTGTTTAATAAAACAACTAAGTTAATGAATCACCTGGGTGGAATGGTAATTGCTTGGTGGTTTTTGGTTGAGTGGTTCACAAGGCCCATGTTTATGGTTGACCTTGTGTATCTCACTTGTGGATGGCCACCCAGAACAAAGAGATTTGAGATGTCAAATGTTGAGAAGCTTCAAGTGCACCACTTGGCATTATGGGCTCTGCTGGATCATATAGGTTGCAAGAACTTAGCCATATGGACAGTTGGTGGTAGAGTTTGATAGGTTGGAGCAGCGTCCATTTTGGTCTAAGGAAGTCTTCGAAAGATCTTGTCTTGGTGAAACCAAGTCTTGTGGGAAAGTGCACCACCTCTGCAGTGTAAAATCTAAGTACTTAGCCATGTCCCAGTAAAGGACAATTTGAGCATCAAGACATGGAAGCAATCAAGAATCTCATCATTCAAATTTCAAAGTTAAAAACTTGTGGTTGAACAAGGGTTAAAGGATCTTCAATCTTTGATTGGGAGGCTTGGAAATATTATTTTGTCAAGCAAAACTTAGTGTTTTCAAATGATAAGGAAAATATATTTTGAGCAATGCAAGCCTCAACTCCACTTAGCCAAAAGCATATAGATGATAGACTCCACTATACTACCATAGTATCACTTGCCAATACAATTCAAATGTATTGACCCTTGTGGCTGTAACTTGTTATGTTGCAGGTTTGATTGATTTAGTGAAGTGTGTTGATTAGGATTACAAAGTCTACAACCAACATATGCACTGTGGCACTTTGAAGATGAAGGACCCCATGCTTATAGATATTCTGCTGCAATGTAATGTAATAGCCAAATGAGCTATGTATGATGTAATAAAATTATGTTATTCCTGGTTATAAAGTTGTATTATGACCTTTGTTTCTTGATATTACATCTTAACTGTGGATGCTAGCTATTGATCCAGGGACTAGCATTGTAAACACAGGGGACTCTACCTTATTTAAAGGTTGGGACCCTTATAATTATAAAGGGCTAAGGTAAAGATTATCATCATGAACATTCTTAACTATGTATTTGTGGGAGGAACTCTGTATTTGGACAAAGAGGCAGCAATCACTGCTCAAATAATCCTCATAACCACAACAGACAGCAACCAACATCAATTAAATTACCGTGCTATTAAGGGACGTAATCCCGCAGGACGTATCCCATGGCATGGATAGTGTTTTGTGAATTTCCTCTATTCCCAAGTTGATACGTAAGGGGTGCCAACAACTTTATAGTAATTGTAAGTGCTAACAACCCTTCGTCTACCAACAAGTAGTTCCCTACATCAAGTCCCCACAAGAGGCAAATATTGGAGAGGTCGACAATCTAACACATGGTCACAGCGATGAATATCATAATAAACTTTATCTTATTCCAATATCATACTAGGGTTTCTTCATCTCCCCAAGAACTAATGATCTACTCAGACATGGAGGCATACATCATCATAGTAATGGTAATGGAAGCGATCATTGATGAATAGTACTTGTATAAATCCACAACTAGTGCAAGAATTACAACAAGATCTAGATGGTATGGATGGATATGATGGTGGTGATGAAGATGCATCGGTTGATGAAGATGGAGATCGATGCCTGATGTGCTTAGTTGATATAGAGCCAATTGGGAACCTCAAGAGGAAGGTATGATGAGCACGGTAGCAAGTTTCCCTCAGTTATAGAACCAAGGTTATCGAACCAGTAGGAGAAAGAAACCACTTCTGAAGGTCTTTCTAGCAACGTGGAACCTACACACAACACAACCAAAATACTCTGCCCCAACTTATCAATGAGGTTGTCAAACTCACTAGTTTTGCTGAAAACAAAGGATTAAACGTATAGTGTGGAAAAAAGTAATTGCTTGTGGTAATTGCAGAAAGTAAGAGTAAACAGTAGATAAAATATCACTGTGAAGGAATGGACCAGGATCCACAGTTCACTATAGGTGTTTTCTCCATAAGATAAATAACATGCTGGGTGAACAAATTACAGCGAGGAAATTGACAAATACAGAATGCATAACAATCCATGTACATTACATTATGATCACTATGAGATTCATTTGGGCATTACAACATGATACATATACCGTAATCCAACTACATCTATGACTAATAATCCACCTCTCGGATATCATCCGAACAACCCTCGGGTATTAAGTTGCAAGCAATGGATAATTGCATTAAGCAAAGTGTGTAATGTAAACAATACAATTGCCATTGGACAAAGGATTGTTGTTTTCTTCCTAGTAGCAACAACACATCTACAACCTTAGAAGTTTCTGTCACTCTCCCAGATTACTAGAGGCATAAACCTACTATCGAGCATAAATACTCCCTCTTGGAGTCACAAGCAAATACTTGTCCAAAGTAACTACTAGAAACGGAGAGCATGCAAGATCACAAATAACATAGACATGATAGAACAATGATCAATATGACAAAGTACTCAATATCCAGTGGATCCCCGCAAACACAACATGTAGAATTACAATAAGATGATCTTGATCATGATAGGCAGCTCACAAGATCTAAACATGGTAGCACAAATAGGAGAAACAACCATCCAGCTACTGCTATGGACCCATAGTCCAAGGATGCACTACTCACACATCACTCCGGAGGCTGGCATGGTGATGAAGAAGGCCTCCGTGATGATCTCCCCTCTCCAGCAGGGTGCTGGGAAGAGCTTCAGATCCCTCCTGATCTAGACACGATGGTGGCGGCGGCTACGGACTTTTTCGTGAAATTCTGATCGGGTGCTTAGGGTTTTTGCCTCGGGGGGTTTATATAGGCGAAGGCAAGGTCGGTGGGCCTTGGGGGCCCACACCTAGGGGCACGGCGAGGTGGACCAGCGACTTCACAGTGCGGCTGCCTTGTGGCGCCTCTTCGTTTTTCCTTCGGACTCCGTGTTGTGTCTGGAAAAATAGGAACTTTAGCTTTTGTTCCGTCCAATTCCGATAATATTTCTTTACTAGTTTTTCTGAAACCAAAAACAACAGAAAACAGGAACTGGCACTATGGCATCTTGTTAATAGGTTAGTTCCAAAAAATGCATAAAAATGCCACAAAGTGTAGACAAAACATAAAGCAATTGGTGCAAAACAAGCATGGAGCATCAAAAATTATAGATACGTTTGCAACATATCAGCATCGCCAAGCTTAACTCCTGCTCGTCCTCGAGTAGGTAAGTGATAAAATCAATATTATTTGAGGTGACATGCACCATCACAATCTTGATCAAGGTATTACAAAGCATTGATAGCTGGGATCAAAGTACTCTAAACATAAGTATGAAAGATATATTTCTAACAATAAGACATAGATTCTATGTTGCAACATGAAAGGCTACACAAACAAAAGATCATGAATAATGCTTTGAAAGACATTTGTTTGTTTCACCTATAGAAAACATAGAAAGAGTGGTATTCAGCTTGTACTTTATGGAATAGAAAAACATAAATGCATAGGACACCTTTAAAGTTCATAAGGGTGACTAGATATAAATAATTTAAGAACAAGCAATACCAAAATTATGAATCAATCAACAAGTTTTGGGACAATGCACATTGAACTCAGAATGACAATTATGCTTTCTTAACTGGTGCATACAGATAGAAGATGGAGACTCAACAAAAAAGCTAAAAAGAAAGGCCCTTCGTAGAGGGAAGTAGGGATTAAATGGTTTTATAAAGCTTCTAAAAATTATGGTACTTATTATATTTGAGCTCTCCTTTCCCATATCATAAGCATCTTGAAGCTATTAAGGTTAAAGTGAGTGCAAATATGAGTTATATTCTTGACAAATCACAAGTTGAAAATCTCATGCCCCTTGAGTATGAGTATCGAACCTCATGCTACTCAACTTTGGTCACAGGCAAGTTCTTGTCATTGTAAGTATATGTGTATCATAGAGAACCGCTAAAGGGGGTACCCCTTGACCCATGACACAGGAGCTATACCATATCAAAATGACAAGGCAACAGATAGTGAGCATCTCAGCGATCTTTTTATTTGCTATTTGCATAGTTTTTTATTGAGGATGCTTCTAGAATGCCACTATGGTTTCATTGCAAGTTTCCACCATGATTAGCCATGGATTAGGATAGACACCCAGGCGTTTCTCTAACACATATACATACTCCATGAACTTACAAGCTCCCATTTTATTTCACACCGCCGGCATCCATAAGCAAAAGAACATGATATCAACTAAACAGAATAAGTGCAATGTTGAAAGCGTTCCCCATGACAACATGGTTCTGCTAATTCCCAACTTATAACTTGCAAGCATATAAGACAGTAACAATGGTTCAAGTTTATTACGTGCAATGCCTTCAAGTTCGCGAGGGCTTTAATCACTAATTTTCACATAACAAAAATTTAATTTGGAAGATATATAAAAACATGAATATACTTGGAATGGTTTAACACACCATGCATAGGAATTTATAGTGGACTCTTTGGAATAACTTGGTTTCTTGGGAGTTGGATGCACGAGCAGAGCTCATACTCAGTATAGGTGGAGGTTAGAAAACGACTGGGAGCGACCAACTAAGAGAGCAATGATGGCCATAATCATGCAGAGCGATAAAAAATTATTAATCAAAGCATAAAGTGATATCACAAGTATAAAACTAAATGATCATAGAGGCTAAGGTGACTGGTTCATAGTCATAACATGGTGTAAGCATGTGCCAAGTCAACCCAAATAAAGCATCAAAGGAGAATACCACAATATTATGCTTTTGTATGCTAAAACAACACATGATTCTTTCATGGCACATTAAGAAATATCAATTATTTAAAACAAGTAATGCTACAACAATAATCACTAAGAATATGGTCAAAGCAACATCTAACATGACATGATAAAGTCTAAGTCACAGTCAAAACAAGCTTATTTTTATACCACCATAAGCATGAAACATTCTACTCTTTTCCAACATCAATCGACTTATTTGAAACAACTCACAAGATGATAATCAATAAAGATCAGAGAGCATGTCTCAGCTAACTACAAAGAAGAACTAAAAAGTTCTAAGGAAAAATAATAAGAAAACTAAAGCTAAACCCAGTGCTAGCAAAAGAGAACACTCACAAAACAATAAGAGTGAAAACTAGAGTGTTCTAGGCAATGAAGAACTGGGTGTGACTTCTCCAAAATAAGTGTGCTAGGGTCCAAACAACTTATTGTAGCAAACAAAACAAAATAAAAATAAAAATAAAAACAAAGACGCTCCAAGAACAACACATAGTGCATGAAGCAATAAAAATGTAGTATCTTGAAAGAAGACCTAAGATTGTTGTTGATGAAGAAGAGGATGCCTTGGGAATCCCCAAGCTTTGACACTTGTACATCTTGAATATTTCTTGGGGTGACACTGGTGGCATCCCGAAGCTTGAGCTTATGTCCATACTTCATCTCATCACATCATTCTCTCCCTACAATTGAAAACTTCCTTCATACAAAACTTCACACAATCTTCATTAGCAACATTAGTGTATGTAAGATAATAAGTCTTTGGGTTCAGTTTCAACTCAAATAAAACTTCCATTAAAACATAAGCTACTGTAGCAATTCCTTTTGAAATCTCAGGTGATCAAAATAACTCAAAATAAATCAATTTAAGAGGCAAATGCAAATAATGGCAGAAATCTATCAAAACAGACCTGCAGGTAAAGACCAATTTTTTCGAAAATCTTCAGTTGCTCAAATGTCAACACCCGGAATTTTCAATCCTAGATGCCTATTATGCCATACATCGCAATCCTAGGATTACCATTTTTGCAAGACATAACAGAATTGGATACCATAGTACATCATCCATTACAAACGATACATAAGTTCTTACACAAATAGGGATCTCATGATCCAGTTCTTAATACAACCTCAAGCAGCGGAATACGTAATAATAACGGTCAGAGCGTGGCTAAGCTCCATCTTCGGGGTCACAGGCAATCGTGATGGGAGATGATCCTAGTTGTCGTAACCTTCACGGGGTCCATCTTCCAGGTACTCCTCTTCATAGTCTGGCCATGGGAATAGCCAGGGACAAATCCATGAGTACTCTTTAAGTACTCGCAAACTAATACTAATAGGTAAAGGGGGTTTTTGGATAATAGGACACTAGGCTCTAGGGTTGTTTTGCAAAAGCCAGATTTATCTCTACTAAGTTCTAAAGCTAGTCATAATTTTATAACTCCTAACTGGGAACTTGTATTTCATATCACAACTCTGTTGTGGTCAAGTCAAAGTCTTAGTTCATTTCACAGGTCATTTTGAAAAGTCTGACGGGGGAACAGTATGGCCACTCCAACTATTCGAATAGTTTGACACTCTGCAGAGATTGTACACTTTCACCACAACATTCGATACATCCGTTAGGAACAAATCCTGAATTCACCATACTCAGTATGCGGATAATCAATCCTAACCTTTCAATTACACGCCCTAGTATAAGCACCTCTCCTGTGAGTTTGGCCTCCCAACCATGACCAACTGTCATCTTGGGTACTGCACACGTGGATAATCTTCACAAGGTAGCCTCAGCTCAGACCTTGGCCGTGAGGGAACTAATACTAAGGAATATAAGTTTCAAGTCAAGCCCTACCCAATATTCGGGTATTGTGGTTGTACGAAAAAAATTTGGAATGGTATCGCATCTAGACAACCATCAGTTTTATAAAGGGCTAAGGCTCATGCCTCAACATTTTTATCACTAAAATTCTCAAGTGTTTGGAAACACATGTCCAAAACATTTCAATATAATGATCCATCATTCCAAGGTTTTCATAACCATTATTCCACCAAGTAATCCCATCTAAAAGTTCATCAAGTTTTATGCTTAGCACTAGCATCTACAGGTGGGGGTAGTACCAATGAGGGGTGGTAACTAGTGGAGTTTCAACTAAGTACAACTTCATGTCTCAGGCTGATGTCAAGGTTTCTAACTTAGGCAAAATTTTATGCTCTTTATGCAACCTTCAGCATCTTTCCAATATCTACCAGTCACTTAAGTAAACTCTAAGTAAGCTTTGATGAATAAGTAGAGTAATAAGCTTGCACATAAAACTAGGATTGGTTTATCAAGTGGGTATGATCACATATGCTTAAGGCATATAGTACTCATAGAACAAGTATGGGTTTGTTGCATCAGTAGGGTATCTTGCAAGGGTTAGCTTGCATAGGTATAGTATCATCTTGCATCAATATCAGTATAAGCTTGCACATTCACTAGTAGTATTAGGCTTGCATAGTTACTAGCTTGCCTTGTGCAGAGCAGTGGTTGAAGTTCTCCTCGGCTTCTTCTTCGTAGCATCCTCCTTCCTCCTCGTATCCTTGGTCGGTACTAGCGTCTATGAATAAATACGAGGTACACAATCACCAAAAAATACTTAAATACTTGCAATCATCACACACAAGGGTCCTATGGATGATCTAGCATCATATCTAACATTACAAGGTTAAGGCTTGATTTAATTCCTTTTATTTTTAGAAAAGTAATTTCTACTCATTGAAAAACTACTTAAGATTTAATATTCTCCAAACCCAACATGGTATCATGTTGACACATGTCATCACCACATATTGTAGTCCATGGGAATGTGATTTAAAGTGGTGTCACAATTTAATAAGGTTTTACCCTTTTATTTTAATTAATTAAAGTGGCTAGAAATGCTTATGTAGCATTCTTTTATTCCTTGAACATTATTTCTGCAAGTAAACCTATATATTTTTATATATTATGAAAGGTATGGTTAAATGTGATTTTTGAGAGTTGGAATCAACTCAAAAGCTATTATGGTTTAAATTTGAAAAATGTTTGAATGCAGAAAACCTTCTACCTTGTTATTTTTACCATGGGTGATCTATAGATCCAAATGACTTGAATCCAACGGGCTTGGAGTCAGCATTCACAGACCTTTCCAACAAAATTGGTTTCATTCAATTTGGTGGATTGAATCGATCTGGGTTGATTTTTGAAGTTGGGTACAGAAGTGTGTTTGAATTGAAATAGAAAAAGGTTTAATTTGAATAACTGGGCTCAAGGAAAAGTTCTTGGGCGGCCTGCTAAGCGATGCTCCATGGCTGCTTAAGTGGGTGTCCCCACTCTTCAGTGACACGGGGCTGGGCGAAGCGGTATGGGGCGACGTGGATCGTTCGATCTAGTTCTAATCTAACGGCTGTGAGTCATCATCGACGCGAGACAAATCCGGCGAGAACGAAACCTAGCGCGGCCAGTGAGGGTTGCTGGGGGCTCACCGGGGTACTGGCGAGGTCGTGAGGCAGGCGAGCGAATCAGTCGACGACGAATCTCCTGGTACCGGTGGCTTCTCCTGGGGTGGCTCCAATCGCTGGCTCACTTCTTCTCCAGAGGCGGCGGGCTCCGGTGAAATTCCGGCGGGGTGGTGCTTGCCTTCCTCTGAGAACGGTGTGGCACGATCAGTGAGGAGAGGGGAGTGAGATGGTATGAAGAAATCGTGCGGGGGTGGCCTCTATTTATAGTCGAGCGAGGGGACCGTCGGGGCACACGGTGAGCTCGTCGGAGGCGATGTTACAGGCGGCTAATGGCATGGGCAAGGGTAGGGGACGATGCGGTGCCTCCTGGCGATGCTCAACGACATGGTCTCGAGTCATGGGGCGGTGTGGTTTGGTCTGGAACGGGCGGTGCTCTGCGCGGCAGAGGCGGCGTCTTCGACGGCGGGCGATGGACGTGCGGCACGGGGCGGCAAACGGGGATGTCTGGCGGTCTCCTGGGTCGGTGGAGATTGTGTATGCACGCGGCGAGGGCGGCGCGCGATCTGTGGGCTTCGGTCGAGGGTCGTGCTCTGGCGCATGCTCGGCATGGTCTCTGGCGGTCTGGGCGCGGCTTGTGCGCGTGGTCCAGGGCTTGGCAACGCTCGTGGCTGGGACAGGTAGTGGCGATGGACGGTGGGATGCCTCCCAGACAAGGTTGGCACGGCTAGTTCTTCCTCTAGCCTGCTGTCCACAATACGGTGACAAGGGGGTGCTCGGCTGTTCACCATTGATGGCAATGTCAAGCTCACAGGGGTGCTAGTCCTTAGTTAAACTTCCTAGATGATCTACTAAGATGTGTGTGAGCTAACTAGGGAACAAGTTAGGCCAGAATCATTGCTCACAATAGTGTTTGATGTTTGTTTGATTTGTGTCTGCAACCTGTTTGATGAAATGGCTGCATGAAATCAAGTTTTGAATTTTGAAAAGATTTTTGGTGGGTTTGGTAGATTGGTGCTGGTGAGTCTGCAGATGCTTGGGTTTTTAAAGTTGAGTTTGTTTGAGTGGTTTTTGAAAAAGTGGGATCTTCCCATATGATAAATATTCAATTTTGAATTGTCATTTAAACTATGCATTTGAAAGTTTCTGGATGATCACAAAGTGGGCCTTGATACCTTGTTATGAGTACATTCAAGGGGTGCAAAGATCCAGAAAAGTTTACATTAGGTTACGAAAGTTTGAGACAGCCAAAGTAGGCATGGGAGTTAAATTGGCCAAAATGACCATTCATTTCATATATGTGTTTTGATTTACTTGTCTTTAGGAAAAGTGTGGGAAATGTTTTAGATGATGTTTATTTCACCTAAGAAACATTTTACAAGAAATGAAACAAACAAACAAGGTGGTTTTAAAGGATTTCAAAATCCATGCATACACATATGCATGCATTCATGATTTCATTTAGAAAAGTTTTTGTTAACCCTAATTTTGATGATTAGAATTTGATGATCCAAGCTTAGTATTTTTGGGATGTTACAAACCTCCCCCCTTAAACAAAATCTCGTCCCGAGATTTGAAAAAGGACGAAAAGATTACCTAGGATTTGAAGAGATCGGGAAACTCCGTCCTGATGTGATCTTCGCGCTCCCATGTAGCTTCCTCTTCTGTGTGGTTGCTCCACTGAATCTTGAGAAACTTGATGCTTCGGGTTCGGGTAGTTCGAAAAGATTATTCCAAAATGCGGATGGGTACTTCGGGATAGGTCAGGTCATCGATCTCTATGGTCCGGTGATCGATATTCTTGAACACTTTGGTCTTCTCGAGGACTTCGAGACATTTGCGAAGTAACGAGATATGGAACACATTGTGCACAGCTGACATCTCTTCAGGTAGTTCCAATTGATACGATACTTCTCCTCGACGGTTCAGAACTTTGAAAGGTCTGATATATCTGGGGGCTAACTTTCCTTTGAGTTGGAAATGTTGCATTCCCTTCAATGGCGACACTTTCAGATAAACAAAATCTCCTATATTGAAGGCGAGGTCTCGATGTCTCTTGTCGCCATAACTCTTCTGTCGGGATTGGGCGGTCTTGAGGTGCTCACGAATCTTGTGAACCTTCTCTTCTGCTTCTCGGAGGATGTCGGGTCCAAAAATCTGACTCTCTCCTACTTCCGATTCAAAGGGTGCGACACTTTCTTCCGTACATGAATTCAAAGGGGCCATTTGCAACGGCTTGGTAACTATTGTTGTATGAAAATTCTGCAAACAGCGACGGTCTTCCCACTTGGATCCATATTCTAGCACACATGCTCTAAGCATATCTTGAGTATTTGATTTACTCGCCCGTTTGTCCATCGATTCGAGGGTGATACGTGATCTTGAAATCTAGGCGGGTTCCTAAACCTTCTTGGACTTTCTTCCGGAATCTCGAGGTAAACGAGTTCCTCGATCCGATACTATGTTCTTAGGGACTCCATGCAAACAGCGATTCTAGCGATGTACAACTCCGCTAGCTTCGATCTCGATAGGTGGTTTTGACGGGCAAGAAATGGGCGACTTTGGACAATCATCACTATGACCCAAATAGAGTCATTTCCCTAATAGAAGTAGGTAGTCCGGTGATAAAGTCCATTCCTCTGAATCCCATTTCCATTCCGAATTTGCAAAGGTTGCAACAATCCAGGGTCTTTGATGTCCTGCCTTGACTCGTGACATATATCACACTTGGAGATATAGCTTCGATTTCTCTCTTCATCTTATGCCACCAAAATTGCTCTTTCACATCTTGTTACATCTTAGTTCCTCCGGGATGGAAAGAATAAAGAGTGTCATGAGCCTCCTTCAAGAGAGCTTCGTGCGACTCCGAATCGGCTGGGACACAAAGGCGTCCTTTGTACCACAGAACTCCTTCTTCGTCCTCGATGAATCCGGGTACTTTGCCTGTACCGATACGACGTTTGATTCCGTTGATACTGGCATTTCCCTTCTGCGCCTCTTTAATCTGACTGATCAAAGTGGGCTGAAGTTCTATGCTAGCCAAAAATCCTTTACTTACTAATTCCATTCGAAAATCTTCCATCTCCTTGTGCAAACTTGGTTGCTCCTTCAAAATCATGGAGTTCAAGCGGCACGACAATCTGCTAAGGGCATCGGCTACCACGTTGGCTTTACCAGGGTGATAGTGAATGTCCAGGTCGTAATCCTTGATTAGCTCAATCCATCTTATCTGCCTCATATTCAACTCCTTCTGAGTGAATATATACTTTAGGCTCTTGTGATCCGAATAAATCTCACAACGGTTTCCCATTAGGTAATGTCTCCATGTCTTCAGGGCTAGGACTACTGCTGCGAGTTCGAGGTCATGGGTTTGATAGTTCTGCTCATGTTGCTTCAATTGTCGATATAGATAAGATATAACTTTGCCTTCTTGCATTAGCACACATTCGAGACCAATCTTGGATGCGTCACAATACACATCGAAGGGTTTCGTGATATCCGGCATGATCAAGATTGGGGCTGAAATCAATCTCCTCTTGAGTTCTTGAAAACTCGCTTCACATTTGTCGGTCCATTCAAACTTCTTGTCCTTCTTCAGCAATGGGATCATGGGTCGGGCGATACTCGAGAATCCTTCTACGAATTTGCGGTAATATCCTGCCAATCCGAGAAAAGCACGAACTTGGGTTTGAGTGGTTGGGGCTTGCCAATCTTCTACATCTTTCACTTTGGCAGGGTCAACGGCAATTCCTCCGGTTGATACAATGTGACCGAGGAATCCTACTTCCTGTAACCAGAATTCACATTTGCTAAACTTGGCATACAACTGATGCTCTCTAAGGGTTCCAAGAATGGTCCTTAGGTGTAGCTCATGTTCTTCTTCTGATTTGGAATAAATCAGAATGTCATCGATGAAAACAACGACAAACTTATCCAGTAAGTCCATAAAAATCTTATTCATGAGGTTCATGAAATAAGCGGGGGCATTGGTTAATCCAAAAGACATGACGGTATACTCGTACAATCCATATCTGGTGGTAAAGGCAGTCTTTGGAATATCCTCTGCACGAATTTTGAGTTGATGATAGCCAGTTCTAAGATCAATCTTAGAAAACACACGGGCACCGGTCAACTGATCAAACAAATCTTCTATCTTGGGCAAGGGGTACTTGTTCTTGATGGTGACATCATTTAACTTCCTATAATCCGTACACAAATGGTTACCTCCATCTTTCTTGTCCACAAATAAGACAGGTGATCTCCATGGTCACGCACTTGGTTGAACCAATCCAATTTCTAGCATGGAATCCAGTTGCTTCTTCAGTTCTGCTAGTTCCTACGGGTTCATACTATAGGGTCTCTGGGCTATGGGTTCACTTCCGGGGATTAGTTCGATGATAAACTCGATATCCCGATCTGGGGGCATACCGGGCAAAACATCTGGAAATACATCGGGGTATTCATAGACTATCCGGACTTGGTCAATGGTAGGTTGGGCTAGACTCTTGTTACACTTGAATTGGCGAGGTAAGGTTTCAGATATATGCTCGACTGATATTCTAGTGGTACTAGTCATGGTGATGGCTTTCTTAGCACAGTCAATCAATCCCTTATGTTTGGACATCCAATCCATTCCTAGTACTACTTCCAAACCTTTAGTTCCGAGTACTATTAGATTAGCATAAAAATCTATGCCATGGATTCGGATAGGGACGGCTTTGCAAATTTGCCTAGCCTTGGTGGTTGATCCGGGAATTTGCACAATCATAACATGCTTCAGTTTGGTTGGTTGAATTTTACTAGTGCAGGCAAATTCTTCGGTGACAAATGAATGCGAGGCACCAGAGTCAAACAACACTCTTGCAAGTACTGAATTAACAGAAAACATACCCAGCACGACGTCTGGCGCTTCCTGAGCTTCTTCAGCATGCATGAGAAAAATACGGCCATTGCGGTTGAGTGAATTCCCTGGGGCAAATCTTCTTCCGGGCTGGACACGACGCTGCTGCTGAGCTGGGGCATTGGCATTAGGGGCTGTAGCATTCTTCTTGTTGGGGCACTCGTTGGAATAGTGTCCTTTATTTCCACAGTCATAACAGGTCACTTGTGACTTGTCCTTGGCTGACAGTACAACATTGCTTCCAGTCCTCGGGGCGTGTTGGTGTTGGCGGTAGCATTGTTGGTGTTGAACTTGGGTGGGCACGGTGAAAGTGCTAGAGTTCGGGGTTGTTGTGATTTCCTCCGGTCTAGGGTTTCCACGTTTGGGGTAGGTCGGACGGGTCATAGAAGTCTGTTGGTTCTTGGGGCAAATCCGGAGATGGGTTGGGCGATACTTTGGGGTCCGATGGGTTCTGGTTGATGCATCATGCTTGCAGTTCTCATTGGCTTGGTTGATCTTTCCTTCCATCTGGAGAGCAGAGTCGACAAGGGCTTCAATATCAGCAAAGGGGATATTGACTAACACCGTCTGCATCTCGTCATGCAGACCATTCAGGAATCTTTCCTTCTTCTTGGCTTCGGTGTCTATCTCGTTTGGGGCATACCTAGCTAATGACAAAAATTTGTCACGGTATTCCACTACAGTCATCTTTCCTTGCTTCGGCTCTCTGAACTCGTTTCTCATTCTCTTGATCAAACCTGGTGGCACATGGGTTCTGCTAAACTTGACCTTGAAATTCATCCCAGGTCATCATCCGGCCTCCGGTCATTGCGCGAACACTGTTCCACCATGCCCTGGCATCTCCGGCTAGATAATGGGTGGCGAACAGGACTTTCTCGTTGGCTTCCACTCCGGCGACTTCTAGGTTGTTTTCCATGGTTTGCATCCAATCATCGGCATCTAGGGGTTCTTCTGACTTGGTGAAAATGGGTGGGTTGGTATTCTGGAAATTCTTGAGCTTAGATCCATGGTTGTCCTGATTTTCGTGGCCTTGGTTGTTGTGGGCTAGTTGGTCTATCTGTTGCAGAGTGGCTAGGTTGGCTTGACGTTCCGCTCTTTCAGCTTCACGGTCAGAAGTCAACATTTGCAGGATCTGCAATATCGGGTCCGGCGCTGAACCACTTCCTCCACGTGGCATCTGAAGATTGATATAGATCATGAGAAAAGAGGGAAATTTCTAAGGTTTTGGGTCTTTGAAAAGTTTTTAGAGTTTGACTCAGGTTTTTCTAGCAACTTGCTTTTTCATTCATTCATTCATAGCACACGGTACAACACACACCACAACAAATAAAAACAGATGGTTTTAGGAACCATCCTGGAATCTACGATACAGTGGGACCGACTACTACTCACTACGCTAGTGCTCAGTGCTACTACTCCTTGGAGTCTGTGGCTTCATCATCTTCATCATCATCGATGAAGGCGGAATCATCCTCATCGGTGAAGAAGTCCATGGCCTGATCCTCCAGAAAATCATCGTCATCGCTGAGATAGGAGTAAGGGTCTCCACGAAGATCCTCTCCGGCATTCTCCCTTTCCTCCAACTGCATGTCTCTCTCGTGGATGGTCTCCTCCAGAGATGAGATGCGGTGGCGAAGACGGGCAATAATGCGCTCCTTCTTGTCGATCTGACGGCGGAGAGACTTGCGATCCTTTGCTAGCATGGCTATGGTCTGATCCTTCGTCTTGATGATGGCAGACTTGTGGTTGCAATAGTCACGGTAGTTGTACAACTCCTGCTGACGATCATACATCATGAAGCTAAGGTAGTCCAATTGAGTCTTCAGCTCGGGGTGGTATGGGGCTTCCAGTGGTTGTCCATTTGCAACACGCCTTGGGCAAAACTCAAAGCGAGTACCCTTGATCTGATTGATGCTTTGCCCACACAGACGGGAAAGAGCTTCCTACATTGCTCTGGCAAGTCCATCGAGCCAGTTGTTTTCCCTCAAGGTAAACTGAATTCTCTCCGCAGTGGGAGGTTCAATCTTTCCTCGGAGACTTGCAACAATTAGCCACTGCAGATCTTCTCCTCCTTGATCATTGAGCTGAGCTCCGAAAGCTGATCCAGATCCCTCTCAAAGATAAGGTCTCCTCCATTCCCAAGTTGGTAAAACTTATTGTACTTCACGTCCATCTATAAAAATAGATGATGAGTAGATTAGCAGAGTGATCAAGTGTGTCAAAAATTTATGTATTTTGCAAGAGTTTTTGAGGAACATGAATTTTTTATAAAAGAATCAAAGAGATAAGAATGAGAATAAGTTTTTGTAAATAGTGGTTTTCTTTGGTTTTGAAACTAAGTTTTTGGTTCAAACGTCCAGTCTAACTAGGGTCTCCTATGGTCAGGATGGCTCTGATACCAACTTGTCAACACCCGAATTTTTCAATCCTAGATGCCTGTTATGCCATACATCGCAATCCCAGGATTACCATTTTTGCGAGACATAACAAAATTGGATACCATAGTACATCATCCATTACAAACGATACATAAGTTCTTACACAAATATGGATCTCATGATCCAGTTCTTAATACAACCTCAAGCAGCGGAATACGTAATAATAATGGTAGCGTAGGCGAAGCTCCATCTTCGGGATCACAGGCAATGCTGACGATGGGAGATGATCCTAGTTGTCATAACATTCCTGAGGTCCATCTTCCAGGTACTCCTCTTCATAGTCTGGCCATGGGAATAGCCAGGGACAAAGCCATGAGTACTCTTTAAGTACTCGCAAAGTAATATTAATAGGTAAAGGGGGGTTTTTGGATAATAGGACACTAGGCTCTAGGGTTGTTTTGCAAAATCCAGATTTATCTCTACTAAGTTCTAAAGCTAGTCATAATTTTATAACTTCTAACTGGGAACTTGTATTTCATATCACAACTCTGTTGTGGTCAAGTCAAAGTCTTAATTCATTTCACAAGTCATTTTGAAAAGTCTGACGGGGGAACAGTATGGCCACTCCAACTGTCCATAACCGCGGACGCGGCTATTCGAATAGTTTGACACTCTGCAGAGATTGTACACTTTCACCACAACATTTGATACATACGTCAGGAACAAATCCTGAATTCACCATACTCAGTATGCGGATAATCAATCCCAACCTTTCAATTACACACCCTAGTATAAGCACCTCTCCTGTGAGTTTGGCCTCCCAACCATGACCAACTGTCATCTTGGTCTTGCAGTGGACAATCTTCACAAGGTAGCCTCAGCTCAGACCTTGGCCGTGAGGGAACTAATACTAAGGAATATAAGTTTCCAGTCAAGCCCTACCCAATATTCGGGTATTGTGGTTGTACAAAAAAATTGGAATGGTATCGCATCCAGACATCCATCAGTTTTATAAAGGGCTAAGGCTCATGCCTCAACATTTTTATCACTAAAATTCTCAAGTGTTTGGAAACACATGTCCAAAACATTTCAATAGAATGATCCATCATTCCAAGGTTTTCATAACCATTTTTCCACCAAGTAATCCCATCTAAAATTTCATCAAGTTTTATGCTTAGCACTAGCATCTATAGGTGGGGGTAGTACCAATGAGGGGTGGTAACTAGTGGAGTTTCAACTAAGTACAACTTCATGTCTCAGGCTGATGTCAAGGTTTCTAACTTAGGCCAAATTTTATGCTCTTTATGCAACCTTCAGCATCTTTCCAATATCTACCAGTCACTTAAGTAAACTCTAAGTAAGCTTTGATGAAGAAGTAGAGTAAGAAGCTTGCACATAAAACTAGGATTGGTTTATCAAGTGGGTATGATCACATATGCTTAAGGCATATAGTAGTCATAGAACAAGTATGGGTTTGTTGCATCAGTAGGGTATCTTGCAAGGGTTAGCTTGCATAGGTATAGTATCAGCTTGCATCAATATCAGTGTAAGCTTGCACATTCACTAGTAGTATTAGGCTTGCATAGTTACTAGCTTGCCTTGTGCAGAGCAGTGGTTGAAGTTCTCCTCGGCTTCTTCTTCGTAGTATCCTCCTTCCTCCTCGTATCCTTGGTCGGTACTAGCATGTATGAATAAATACGAGGTACACAATCACCAAACAATACTTAACTACTTGCAATCATCACACACAAGGGTCCTATGGATGATCTAGCATCATCTCTAACATTACAAGGTTAAGGCTTGATTTAATTCCTTTTATTTTTAGAGAAGTAATTTCTACTCATTGAAAAACTACTTAAGATTTAATATTCTCCAAACCCAACATGGGATCATGTTGACACATGTCATCACCACATATTGTAGTCCATGGGAATGTGATTTAAAGTGGTGTCACAATTTAATAAGGTTTTACCCTTTTATCTTAATTAATTAAAGTGGCTAGAAATGCTTATGTAGCATTCTTTTATTACTTGAACATTATTTCTGCAAGTAAACCTATATATTTTTATATTCGAAAGGTATGGTTAAATGTGATTTTTGAGTTGGAATCAACTCAAAAGCTATTATGGTTTAAATTTGAAAATGTTTGAATGCATAAAAGCTTACGCCTTGTTATTTTTACCATGGGTGATCAATAGATCCAAATGACTTGAATCCAGGGCTTGGATTCACATTCCTGAACCTTCCAAAAAATTGGTTTCATTCAATTTGGTGGATTGAATCGATCTGGGTTGATTTTTGAAGTTGGAGAAGTGTGTTTGAATTGAAATAGAAAAGGTTTAATTTGAATAACCGAGCTGCGTGGGAAAAGTTATTGGGCGGCCTTCTAAGCGGTGCTCCCACGGTGCTTAAGTGGGTGTCCCCACTCGTCGATGACACGGGGCGGTATGGGCGGCGTGGATCGTTCGATTCATTCTAATCTAACGGCTGGGAGTCATCGTCGACGAGACAACTCCGGTGAACGAAACCTAGCGCCGCCAGCGAGGGTTGCCGGGGCTCACGAGTCATGGCGAGTCGGCGAGGCGAATGACGAAGTCGACGACGGCGAATCTCCTGGTACCGGTGGCTTCTCCTGGGGCGGCTCCAATCGCTGGCTCCCTTCTTCTCCAGAGGCGGCGGGCTCTGGTGAAATTCCGGCGGGGTGGTGCTTGCCTTGCTCTGAGAACGGTGTGGCACGATCAGTGAGGAGATGTAGCATCCCAGTTGTCTAACCACTGTAATGCTACTAAGTTTAATAATAAAATGGGCCACTTCCAACATATAATTGTTGCATCATCATCATATCATGCTCATGTCATCATGTCCCCTTGCATTTGAGCATCATATAAAACCTTTTCTTGTTTGCTTCTTATCTCATGTGCATGATTAATTGTAGTTGCTTCTTGATATTGTATTTGGTTCTTACTAAATTGTTAAATGCCCAAGTTGAGTTGGGGGCATCTCTCTTTTGACTCCACCACCTTATCTTGCACCACCTTATAATTCCACCATCCAATAATATGGGCTTGGCTTTTATTGAGTTTCTCTAGCCCATGTTGTTGGTTGGATCCTCTAATCTATTGCTTGGCCTTTGCCCACCTTTTGGGAATGCAAGGATTAAAAGCCACAAGAAACAATGTTGTTTTCAATATGACCTTTGGGCTTTAATTGTCTTGCATGGGCCATGCAAGTACCATCCACCTAGCTTTGGCTTTTGTTTGGATTTCTAGATGGAGCCTTCTTCTTTGCTTGTTTGTTTGGTTAGTATAAAATCCTAGCCCCCCCTCTATCTTTGGATCTTGCTTGTTCCTTTGTGGATCATGCATGGTCCATTAGAACCACATCATCACACGGACCATCTATCCTCCCTCTTCTTCTTTTTCTGTTCTTGCTAGAGCTTGCTTGAAGCTTGCATAACCAAGATTAGTAACCTTCCACCTTCTTACCCCTTGATAGCAAAACCCTATTTCCAAGCTATCCTAAATCAAAATCCTAATTTACCTCTATCCTAAAATTAAACCCCAAATTACACTTACCTCTAACAAAACCCAAACATTCTCTCTCTCTCTTTTCTATCCTAAACTAAACCCTAATTTAATTCCACCTAAAATAACCCCTACATCTATTTCTATCTCTAAACAAAACTCAACAACACTCTATCTACCCCCTCTTCCTTAGCTAAACCCCATGCCCCTAACCCACCTAGCTCGACCCTCCTCCCTACCATGCATGCCCCACGGCAGTACCCTCCTAGCTACCCCACACCCGAGGCTGTGCCCTCCTATCTACTCTAAACCCTAGCTCGACCCATGCCCTTTTCCTCTCCTCTTTTCCTCTCTCTCTGCCAGCAGCTGCCAGCGCCCCTACCCCGCTTGCCTGCCCCCCTAGCTGGCCTGCCCCACCTGCCAGCCTCTCCCCTGCCCCCTGGTGCCCTGCCTTGCCTTGGCGTGGCCGAACCGTGCAAGCACGTGAGAGGAGGAGGCCAACGTGCTGGCTTTCCCTCCCCCACGCCACCTGCCTTCCCTCCTTCTTATCCTCTCCTCATCCCTCTCGCCGCTTGAGCCCCCAGATCCACCCGAGAAACCCCTGCCTCTCCCCTTCCTTCCCCGCCACTGCTCGACATCGCTGCCTACCCACCGCCTGGTTGCACTAGAGCGGAGAAGGGGCTGCGAGCCGTCGAAGAGGGCCCGCACCCAAGCATCGCCCAAGCGGCGAGGAGGCGCCGAAACGCGCCAGAACCGAGGGGCCGGCGCAAACCCTAACTACGGCCGCCCGGCCTCGGAGATCGTGACCACCCGGCTCGAACCGACCACGCCAACACGTTCGCGGTGAGTTCCTGAACCTCACGACAACCTCCCATCCTCGCCGCTTCTGGTTGCGCCGTTTGTTTCGTCGAACGCCCTCGTGCACCACGCCACTGCCCGTTAGCATCGCGCTACGAATCGCTTTACCTAGCTCAAGGCGACCCAGGCGGCAGACGCAGCCATGTGAGCTGGCACCGTCAGCACATGAGCCTCAGACCCTGGTTCGATCCCCACTGCGCTGCCAAAGCGCCCTGCGAGGGCGAGGAAGATCCATGCGCCCGTCCCTTTGCGAGAAACCCCGGCTGTTTCTTTTGCTTAACCAATCCCGAGGTCCCACTGTGGCGGTGGCCTTTTTCTAAAAGGCTCCCGCAAGACCCTCGAACTCGCAGTCCACCCCTGCCAGCGTGTGCGTTTTGCAAAAGACCCTGCCTTTTTAATTTCAACCCGCGGTCCTTCCGGCCCGTTGTCGATGTCTGGGAGTTTTGCGAAAAGGTCCTGTTTGGTTTATTCAACCCGCGGTCCAGTTGCTCGAGCCTTTACGTGGGCCACAGACACCCCAGTCCCACCTCATTGCGGCCCAAAGCTAGCCGAGGCTGTGTTATAAGCGGTTCAGAGCTGTTTTCAAATTCAAAATATGTTAAATAAATTCAAATTCAAATTATTTCGATTTTAAATAACTTTTGCATACTTTATCCAAAATAGACAAATGATATATGTTTTGGATTCAGAAAATGAGAAGAATTCAAATATGCCATCTGTTTAGTGTTTTGCACAGTAAAATTTCCAAGTTTGTTTAAATTACTTCAATTGCCACTAGAATTTCTTAATTAAATAACTTTTGTTTGGAAAATCCAAATTAAGCAAATGAGTAGTCTAAATTGATCACTGACGAGACCTTTCCGTTTATGATATCCATGACTTCAATTGCAGCATGCATCATATAAATATATGTTAAACAACAAATGTTATGGCAACAATTGTGGATCTAAAACCCAATTAAATGTTACTTTCTTGTTCTTCACACCTCACCATGCCATGCTACCTTTCTTGCCATGTAAATTGTGCATCATTCATCATGGCATGATTGTTTGCTTGACGCATCTTATTCATATGCTTGTGCTCTATATTTATGTTGGCCTTGTTTGTTTGGTTTTCTCGGATGAACCTTGAAAGGTTGTATCAAGAGAACCAGCACTACCCAGAACCGTCCTTTGCTTCAACAGAGACACTGGCAAGCACTACCACATGCTTGCATACATACTGGACCTATTGCCTCTATCTTATTCTTGCATCATTGAGTCGCGAATGCATTAAATTGAATCCCAAGTATGCATAGCCTTTACTTTTAAACCCCACCAAGCTTGTATCCTCCATCCCATGAGCCACTACTATAGGAGTTGTTTGAGCCATGCGAGTCAATGAAAGCATGTGTAGGGTTTGTGAGAGTCGATGGATAACGAGGTACTTAAACAACTTAACTTGAGTAGTTGGGATAACTAAAGAAAGTGGCACGGTGAGCAATATCTGCTATTTGGTTTCCTGCTCACTTGTGTCCGTAAGACCCCGAGTACTTGATTCCTGTTCCTGGTTTTATCGCGCTATCCACATCCGGAGGTATATGGGACCCCCGAGTAGCTTGATTCCGTCTTATTTCTTGGGGCCACAAACTAGTTTGAGGTTTTACGACATCAGACTTGTACTTATGCCATGTTTATGCTTTATTAAGATTGTGCGAGAGCACACTGATTGTTTAGGAGTGGGACACGTTTCGCGGGTGTCGACAAGCCACACTTTCGGTTCCCGATCGTTCACACTGGCCCACGAACCTTGAGGCCTCGAAGCTTGCTTACTCCGTTATGGATTCTACTTAAGGTGGCCCCTGAATATCTCTGAATCTTGTGATTGTTCAGTCGTGAAAGCCTCGTTGGGTTTTGATTTGGTTTTTCCGAGGTTGATCGAGTGTGTGTTGCTATTGGTGCACCCCGGCCGGGTAAAACTTTCTGAAAGCCGTGTCCGCGGTTATGGACGACTTGGAGCACAGTTTCTTGATCATAGACAAGCCTAACTAAAGTACCGCCTTAATTTGACTAAATCACTTGACTAGTAAATAGTGCAATACTCACGGAATGGATAATAAAATTGCCAACGGAAGGGGGGGTTGTTCGTCCGCTTCCTTGTTGGTAAGCAGGGAGGAGGATGGATCGGATGAGATTACCATTATAACTGTTGTACTTAAATTCACGGACATCCGTCTATCATTGGTTAGGCGGATGGTTAGCGTTATCTGTAGAATTGCTAGGGTTTATCTTTTGCTGCAATTGCGTCACCCCAGGTTGTGTCCCCTTTAGAGGCATTAAGACTTGCTGAGTACCCTTAGGGTCTCACACGATAAATTCTTGATTCAGATGAACAGGTACCTTCTCGTGACGGATCTTTGGGTGGAGGAAGCCGATGATGTGGGCAACGATCGTTCGGTGTAGAGATTAGAACGGGATCCGTGAGACCTAGTTGGGATGTGCTTATTTTCTCCGGCATCTTATGCCTATTTGCTTCTTATCCGTACTCGGATCTTGTTTGCCGCTTCCATGATACTCGATGTGTCTTTGTATGAGGAGCTATCCTAAATTATAGATGTATCCAGGTCATTTGAATCTTGCCAGTATGGCGTTGGTATATTTCCTTTCTTTCTAGATGGTGTGGCTCGATGTACTTTTGTATGGTGGCTTGCGTACATACCCACTTGTGTCGTAGTTGATCCCTTCGCCGACTCGCCGCCCGTCTGAGTCCCGTTGAGAGGTTAGCGGTTGGGACGTCTGAAAGGACTACCGGTGAGTGGCTTTTGGGGCCCCGTACTATTTCAACCGCTATCTCTCATCCAGGCTTGTATCTAGGAGCGTAGTTCACCGAGGTAGTTACAATTGGTATCGAGCCATCCCGACCTTGAGGTTTCAAAGCAGTCGTTGTCGATCTAGCAAATATTTTGAGTAGTTATGTATATTAGGGAAAAACAAAACGAGAGTAGGACTGCTTCCATTTTCTTCTTACCCTCCCACCCACCCTTTTCGGTAAGGAAGTGCGTTTTCAATTCTCTTCTCAAAGTTCAAACTAGGATTCACGTGTTCGGGGTTTCCGTAGTACCATAGGATGTGTGTGTGTGTGTGTGTGTGTAGTCCCTTGTCTATCTGTTGCATCCAAGTTGTTATCTTATCTGCCTTTGGTTATCAACTGTTGGTACATTCCATACCAGAGCTTTTGTAAACCGACGCAATCTATCTTCCTTTTATGTCACGCTAGCTTGTTTGGGGTGTTCGTTTCCGTAGTACCAATCTTTAGGTTTCGTCGTGGAAAGAAGGGGTTAGGATATGTGTTCCACTTGTTCATGTGCGGAGTAATGGTTTGAGTGCGGGATGGAGTCGCGACCATACCACTACTTGTATCATTTGCTTTTGTATATTGGATCGGTAGAGTCACTAATCTTGATTCGTTAAGTAATTTTGCATCTATTGGTATTTTAATGCCGAAATTTGTGGAAAATTTTTCTTTGATATGTTTGTGTACCACACTCCTTTTCAGTCGTGTGCGATATGCTTAATATCTTTGAGGTGCTATGAACTTTGTTGATATTTTCATATCATCTCAGTAAAGTGTATCCTTTAATCTTGGTTAATTCCATCTTGGTACTATTTTGGATTATCATCATCTTCCATTATAGTACTGACTTGAGTTTTACATCAATGACAGGATGGCTCCCCCACGGATGAGGAGGACATTCCTCGAGGCGGGCTCGGTATTGTCAAGCATTGCAAATGCTCCGCAGCCATGCAAGAGAACCAGTGCGCTTTGAGGAGAGCGTCCAAGGAGCGAGTTCACTCCACTTCCTCCACCTCCCAAGCGTGGCGACATCAAGAGCTTCCTCAAGTTCACCCTCGCGGTTTGATGTGTCGGCCGACCTCTTGATGCGATGATTGGTCGCGAGATCTCAAGGCTGCTAGAGGCTGGCGATGTGCGAACAGGAATGGGTAAAGTGTGCTACTCACTGCTCAAGGGAGACGCAGCTCTATGGTGGGAAAACTACACGAAGGCTAGCTGCCTGGGTTCCACCCACTTGGGAGAGGTTCACCGCTTTCAAGGAACAGTTTCTCGAGATTGTGATGGAGCGGATGAAGGATGCTTTCCTCAACTTGAAGCGGCAATGATAACGTCAACACCTACATCAGAACTTCATGAACTTGTCTCGCTATGGTGGTGATGAGGTCGATGACAAGAAAAGCGTAAGAGATTGCAAGGGCTCAATCGTCGATCAAGTATGCACTCACGCATGCAAGACCGCAACCTTCTGGAACTGCAGCATATGGCACTACAAGAGGAGGCTAGTAGGCGATGTTCGAGGAGTCCAAGAAACATAGCAGGGATGCATCAAGCTCGGCAATGGCAACTCCTTCTAAGCGGCGTGTCGGGTTCCTAACACCCCACCGCAGCCCCGGCTCCACCAAGACTGCGAGTTTCACGCCAAGGCCACCAAACTTCTGCTGCGGCTCTGGGGCTACAACAACCCTTACCTGGCGCTGGCGAGTCCACAGCTTCTCTGCTCCACGTCCTCGCGGTGCTTGCTACACATGTGGAGATCATGGTCATCCCGCTCGAACCGCCTAATGAAGAACAAAGCTCTCCCTCAACCCCGCCAAGATCTGCATCAAGCTCTCCTCGGTTGTGCACCACCGCCTCGGGCTCTCAACATCAACACTAAGCCGGGTCTGCGGTTGTTCGAGCTAGCTAACGTCAACGCCTCTCATGAGCTCGCACTGGAGTTGTCATGGGTATGCTCTCGATTAACTCGTCCACGAGTTCTCTTTGATTCGGTGCATCGCATTCCTTTGTGTCATACAAGTTTGCGTAAGAGAATGAGTTAGTCATGGTCCCTCTCTCTAAGCGGTTGGTGGTGCAATCACGGTTCAAACATGAGGTGAGCATATCGGTCATGGGAATCAAGTTGAGATTGGTGGCTCTTCATTCTTGGCTTCTTTGATTGTTCGGGCAACTCGACATTGATGTCATCCTGGGCATGGATTGGTTGACACAAATGCATGTGATCGATTGTCTTTGAGCCTCGGTACCCGAAGATCCCTGAAGGCCACATAGTCTTTTCTCCAAGTCTGACTCCTGCTGTCCAGCTCTATTCCTTGGCTGCTCTGAATGATGACGCTATGGAAGCTATTCAGAAGGTACCAGTGGTCTGTGAGTTTCCGGATGTTTTTCCTGAAGAGTTGCCAGGTATGCCTCCGGATCGCGAAGTTGAATTCGTGATCGAGCTTGAACCTGGAACGGCTCCTATCTCCAAGAGGCCATATAAGATGGGTCCTTCTGAGCTGGCTGAACTCAAACGACAACTTGATGAACAAGAGAAGTTGGGTTTCATTCAGCATAGCACTTCCTCTTGGGGTAGTCCAACAATCTTCGTGAAGAAGCGTGACAGAACCGATAGGCTATGTGTTGACTACCGGGCTCTAAATGCTAAGACCATCAAGAACAAATATCCTCTCCCTCGGATAAATGATCTATTTGATCAGCTCGCAGGAGCTGTGGTGTTCTCTAAGCTTGATTTGAGAAGTGGTTATCACCAAATCAAAATTCGCAAAGAGGATGTGCCCAAAACAGCTTTCACCACTCGCTATGGCCTGTATGAGTACACGGTCATGTCTTTCGGTCTCACCAACGCACCTGCTACCTTCTCGAGGCTGATGAACTCCGTTTTCATGGAGTACCTGGACAAGTTTGTGGTGGTATATCTGGATGATATTCTCGTCTATTCCAAGTCCAAGGAGGAGCATGAAGAGCACCTGAGGTGTGTCCTGAACAAGCTTCGTGAGAACCGCTTGTATGCCAAGTTCTCAAAGTGTGAGTTACGGTTGCACAAGTAACTTATCTGGGGCATGTTATCTCGCCAAGGGCATTGCGATCAACCGATACCGTGAAGACAATAGTTGAATGGCTTCCTCCTGCTAATGTCAAGGAAGTGCGGAGTTTTCTCGGCAGCTAGCTATTGTCGTCGTTTGTGCGAACTTCTCGAAGATAGCAAAGCCTCTTACCGACCTCCTCAAGAAAGGCAAGAAGTACACTGTGGACACCTTGCCAAGAGAGTTTTGAGACACTCAAAGCGAAGCTCACTTCCACAGTCTTGGTCCCTCCGGATACATCCAAGCCTTTCCAGATCTTCTGCGATGCCTCTTTGCAAGGATTGGGTGCGGTCCTTATGCAAGAGACAGTGGTTGCTTATGCCTCGTCGCTTGAAGACGCATGAGGTCAACTATCCCACATGACCTTGAGCTAGCGATGGTCTTTGCCTTGAAGCTGTGGAGGCACTACTTGGGTAACCGTTGTGAGATCTTCTCGGACCACAAGAGTTTGAAGTATATCTTCACTCAACCGGATCTCAATCTTCGCAAAGGAGATGGATTGAAGCCATCAATGACTTCGATGTGACCATCAACTACACTCGTGCAAAGCAAATGTCATGGCGATGCGCTTAGCAGTAAAGCTTATGTCAACAACCTCATGGTAGAAGAGTGACCTCTCTTGTGCGAGAATTCCGTCGGTGAACACGAAATTGTGGAACAAGGGCATCTCCTGAACCTTCGGCTACTCCTCTCTTGGAAGAACAGATTCGTCTCGTCAGTGGTGATCCGACACCAAGAAGCTCATCGCTAAGCTTGGCACTCAAGTATGAATCCTTCCATGTTGATGATCGTGGCACGCTCTTCTTTGATCACCGGATGTTTGTTCCAAACTACCCGGTCGAGAGATCAATTGCTCAAGGAGGCACATGATTCGGTCCTTTCTATCCATCTGGCAGACAAAGATGTATATGGACTTGAAAACACAATCTTGGTGGCACGGGTTGAAAAGGTATTGTGCCAATGCGTCTCGAATGTGATGTCCGCAGAGTCAAGGCTGTTCATCGAAACCATTTGGTCTCCTACACCATTGAAGCCTCCGGAATGGAAATGGGAGAAAGTTGAGATGGACTTCATCACCGGCTTTCCAAGATCGCAGAAGGGCAACAATGCAATTTTGTTGTCATCGATGGGCTTTCCAAAGTGGCACACTTCTTCCCGATCAAAGAAACAATTTACGGACTTGGTTGGTGAGCTCTATATCAACAGGATTGTCTCTTTGTATGGGGTTCCACCGAAATCAGATCGTGGGAGCATCTTCACCTCAAAGTTCTGGGAGAGTTTCCAAAAAGCTTTGGGAACAAAGTTGAACTTCAGCACTGCTTACCACCCTCAGTCGCAAGGACAAGTGGAGAGGATCAATCAGATTCTCGAGGACATGCTTAGAGCTTGCGTCATCTCGTTTGGCATGAAGTGGGAGGAATGCCTTCCATATGCTGAATTCTCCTACAACAACAGCTTCCAGAAGAGTCTGAAGATGGCACCATTCGAGGCTCTCTATGGTCGCAAGTGCAGAACTCCCATTGGTTGGTCAGGCGCAGGAGAAAGAATCTGGTTTGGCCCTGACATTGTGACTCAGGCAGAGGAGAAGGTGCATATCATTCTGGAGAACCTGAAGATTGCTCAGAGTCGTCAGAAGAGCAACTATGACAGGAAGCACACAGATATGGTATATGCCCCTGGTGATCTAGTCTACCTTCGTGTCACTCCCATGAGAGGAACACACCGCCGGTATCAAAGGAAAGTTGGCGCCTAGATACATCGGTCCTTTCAAGATACGTGGTAGAGGAGAAGTTGCTTATGCACTCGAGCTTCCGGAAAAACTCAAAGTCCATGATGTTTTCCACATCTCGCAGCTTAAGAAGTGCTTCAAAGACCCCGGCAAGACCGTGGATCATGAGCTAATAGACCTCCAAGAAGATCTCTCTTATCAGGAACACCCCATCAAAATTCTTGAGACATGAGCGTAGGACTCGCAACAAGTCCATCAAATTCTGCAAGGTGCAGTGGTCACACCATTCTGTTGATGAAGCAACTTGGGAGCGTGAAGATGAACTCCGTGCCAACCATCCTTCTCTCTTTGTGTCTTCTTCTTCTTCTTCCTAGAATCTCGGGGCGAGATTCCTGTTTAGTGGGGGAGAGTTGTAGCATCCCAGTTGTCTAACCACTGTAATGCTACTAAGTTTAATAATAAAATGGGCCACTTCCAACATATAATTGTTGCATCATCATCATATCATGCTCATGTCATCATGTCCCCTTGCATTTGAGCATCATATAAAACCTTTTCTTGTTTGCTTCTTATCTCATGTGCATGATTAATTGTAGTTGCTTCTTGATATTGTATTTGGTTCTTACTAAATTGTTAAATGCCCAAGTTGAGTTGGGGGCATCTCTCTTTTGACTCCACCACCTTATCTTGCACCACCTTATAATTCCACCATCCAATAATATGGGCTTGGCTTTTATTGAGTTTCTCTAGCCCATGTTGTTGGTTGGATCCTCTCATAATCTATGGCTTGGCCTTTGCCCACCTTTTTGGGAATGCAAGGATTAAAAGCCACAAGAAACAATGTTGTTTTCACAATATGACCTTTGGGCTTTAATTGTCTTGCATGGGCCATGCAAGTACCATCCACCCTAGCTTTGGCTTTTGTTTGGATTTCTAGATGGAGCCTTCTTCTTTGCTTGTTTGTTTGGTTAGTATAAAATCCTAGCTACCCCCCCCTCTATCTTTGGATCTTGCTTGTTCCTTTGTGGATCATGCATGGTCCATTAGAACCACATCATCACCTGGACCATCTATCCTCCCTCTTCTTCTTTTCTTGTCTGTTCTTGCTAGAGCTTGCTTGAAGCTTGCATAACCAAGATTAGTAACCTTCCACCTTCTTACCCCTTGATAGCAAAACCCTATTTCCAAGCTATCCTAAATCAAAATCCTAATTTACCTCTATCCTAAAATTAAACCCCAAATTACACTTACCTCTAACAAAACCCAAACATTCTCTCTCTCTCTTCTTTTCTATCCTAAACTAAACCCTAATTTAATTCCACCCTAAAATAACCCCTACATCTATTTCTATCTCTAAACAAAACTCAACAACACTCTATCTACCCCCCCTCTTCCTTAGCTAAACCCCCATGCCCCTAACCCACCTAGCTCGACCCTCCTCCCTACCATGCATGCCCCACACGGCAGTACCCCTCCTAGCTACCCCACACCAGGCCCTCCTATCTACTCTAAACCCTAGCTCGACCCATGCCCCTCTTTTCTCCTCCTCTTTCCTCTCTCTCTGCCATGCGGCGCCCTACCCTTGCTTGCCCCCCTAGCTGCCCGCCACCTCCCTCCCCCGGTGCCTGCCTTGCCTTGGCGTGGCCGAACCGTGCAAGCACGTGAGAGGAGGAGGCCAACGTGCTGCCACTTTCCCTTCCCCGCCACACCTGCTTTCCCCTCCTTCTTATCCTCTCCCTCATCCCTCTCTGCCTCGCCCAGAGCCCCCAGATCCACCCGAGAAACCCCCTGCCTCTCCCCTTCCTTCCCCCTCGCCTCCAGCTCGACATCGCCGCCTACCCCCTGCCCAGTTGCACTAGGCGGAGAAGGGCTGCGAGCCGTCGAGAAGACCAGGCCGCACCCAGCATCGTCCGGTACAAGCCAGCGAGGAGGAGAGCGCGCCAGAACGCTGTAACCAGGACGCCGCAACCCTAGCTCTGCCGCGCGGCCTCACGGAGATCGTGACCACGGCTCGAACCGACCACGCCAACACGTTCGCGGTGAGTTCTGAACCTCCGACAACCTCCCATCCTCGCCGCTTCACGGTTGCGCCGTTTGTTTCGTCGAACGCCCTCGTGCACCGGCGCCACACTGCCGTTAGCATCGCTACCGAATCGCCTTACCTAGCAGCGGCGACCCAGGCGGCGACCGCGGCCACCGCGATGGCACGCATCAAGGCGAGCCTCGAGACCCTGTGTTCGATCCCCACTGCGCCCGCGCCCGCCGTCGAGCGCGCGAGGGGAAGATCCATGGCGCCCGTCCTTTGCGAAACCCCATTTGTTTCTTTTGCTTAACCCGCAATCCTCGAGGTCCCACTTTGTCGGCGGTGGCCTTTTTCTAAAAAGGCTCGCAAGACCCCTGCTGAACCCGGTCCACCCACAGCCTGCGTGTGCGTTTTGCAAGACCCTGTCTTTTTAATTCCCCAACGCGGTCCTTCCGGCCCGTTGTTGTCTCTCGGGAGTTTTGCGAAAAGGGTCCTGCGGTTTGGTTTATTCAACCCGCGGTCCAGGTTGCTCTCAGGCACTGTCACGTGGGCCACAGGACACCCCAGTCCCACCTGTCTGCGGCTCAGGCTAGCTGAGGCTGTGTTATAAACGTTGAGCTGTTTTCAAATTCAAAATATGTTAAATAAATTCAAATTCAAATTATTTCCAGATTTTAAATAACTTTTGCATACTTTATCCAAAATAGACAAATGATATATGTTTTGGATTCAGAAAAATGAGAAGAATTCAAATATGCCATCTGTTTAGTGTTTTGCACCAGTAAAATTTCCAAGTTTGTTTAAATTACTTCAATTGCCACTAGAATTTCTTAATTAAATAACTTTTGTTTGGAAAATCCAAATTAAGCAAATGAGTAGTCTAAATTGATCAGCTCGACGAGACCTTTCCGTTTATGATATCCATGACTTCAATTGCAGCATGCATCATATAAATATATGTTAAACAACAAATGTTATGGCAACAATTGTGGATCTAAAACCCAATTAAATGTTACTTTCTTGTTCTTCACACCTCACCATGCCATGCTACCTTTCTTGCCATGTAAATTGTGCATCATTCATCATGGCATGATTGTTTGCTTGACGCATCTTATTCATATGCTTGTGCTCTATATTTATGTTGGCCTTGTTTGTTTGGTTTTCTCGGATAGACACCTTTGGCGGGTTGTATCAAGAGAACCGAGCACTACCAGAACCGTCCTTTGCTTCAACAGAGACACAGGCAAGCACTACCACATGCTTGCATACATCTGATACCTATTGCCTCTATCTTATTCTTGCATCATTGAGTCGAATGCATTAAATTGAATCCCAAGTATGCATAGCCTTTACTTTTAAACCCCACCAAGCTTGTATCCTCCATCCCATGAGCCACTACTATAGGAGTTGTTTGAGCCATGCGAGTCGTAGAACAGCATGTGTAGGGTTTGTGAGAGTCTGATGGATAACGAGGTACTTAAACAACTTAACTTGAGTAGTTCTGGGATAACTAAAGAAAGTGGCACCGGTGAGCAATATCTGCTATTTGGTTTTTCCTGCTCACTTGTGTCCCGTAAGACCCCGAGTACTTGATTCCTGTTCCTGGTTTTATCGCGCTATCCACATCCGGGAGGTATATGGGACCCCCCTGAGCCAGAGCTTGATTCCGTCTTATTTCTTGGGGCCACAAACTAGTTTGAGGTTTTATTACGATCCTGTACTTATGCCATGTTTTACTGCTTTATTAAGATTGTGCGAGGAGCACACTGTACTGTTTAGGAGTGGGACACGTTTCCGCGGTGTCGACAAGCCCAGCCACACTTTCGGGTTCCCAGTCGTTCACAGCCGTCCACCCGAACCTTGAGGCCGTCTCGAAGCTTGCTTACTCCGTTGCGGATTCTACTTAAGGGGTGGCCCCCTGAAATATTTCTGAATCTTGTGATTGTTCAGTCGTGAAAGCCTCGTTGGGTTTTGATTTGGTTTTTCCGAGGTTGATCGAGTGTGTGTTGCTATTGGTGCACCCCGGCCGGGTAAAACTTTACGAAAGCCGTGTCATGGTTATGGACGACTTGGAGCACAGTTTCTTGATCATAGACAAGCATAACTAAAGTACCGCCTTAATTTGACTAAATCACTTGACTAGTAAATAGTGCAATACTCACGGAATGGATAATAAAATTGCCAACGGAAGGGGGGTTGTTCGTCCGCTTCCTTGTTGGTAAGCAGGGAGGAGGATGGATCGGATGAGATTACCATTATAACTGTTGTACTTAAATTCACGGACATCCGTCTATCATTGGTTAGGCGGATGGTTAGCGTTTATCTGTAGAATTGCTAGGGTTTATCTTTTGCTGCAATTCGTCACCCAGTTGTGTCCCCTTTAGAGGCATTAAGACTTCTTTGAGTACCCTTAGGGTCTCACCGATAAATTCTTGATTCGGATGAGCAGTACCTTCTCGGGCGGATCTTGGGTGGAGGAAGCCGATGATGTGGGCAACGATCGTTCGGTGTAGAGATTCCGGGAACGGGGATCCGTGAGACCTGTAGTTGGGATGTGCTTATTTTCTCTGGCATCTTATGCCTATTTGCTTCTTATCCGTACTCGGATCTTGTTTGCCGCTTCTGCATGATACTCTGATGTGTGCTGTATGAGGAGCTATCCTAAATTATAGATGTATCCAGGTCATTTGAATCTTGCCGTATGGCGTTGGTATATTTCCTTTCTTTCTAGATGGTGTGGCTCTGATGTACTTTTGTATGGTGGCTTGCGTACATACCCACTTGTGTCGTAGTTGATCCTTCGCTGCCGACCACGCGCCGTCTGAGTCCCGTTGAGAGGTTAGCGGTTGGGACGTCTGAAAGGACTACCGGTGAGTGGCTTTTGGGGCCCCGTACTATTTCAACCGCTATCTCTCATCGGGCTTGTATCTAGGGCGTAGTTCACCGAGGTAGTTACAATTGGTATCGAGCCATCCCGACCTTGAGGTTTCAGCCAAGCAGTCGTTGTCGATCTAGCAAATATTTTGAGTAGTTATGTATATTAGGGAAAAACAAAACGCGAGAGTAGGACTGCTTCCATTTTTCTTCTTACCCTCCCACCCACCTTTTTCTGGTAAGGAAGTGCAACGTTTTCAATTCTCTTCTCAAAGTTCAAACTAGGATTCACGTGTTCGGGGTTTCCGTAGTACCATAGGATGTGTGTGTGTGTGTGTGTGTGTGTAGTCCCTTGTCTATCTGTTGCATCCAAGTTGTTATCTTATCTGCCTTTGGTTATCAACTGTTGGTACATTCCATACCAACAGGCTTTTGTAAACCGACGCAATCTATCTTCCTTTTGTATCCGACGCTAGCTTGTTTGGGGTGTTCGTTTCCGTAGTACCAATCTTTAGGTTTAAATCGTGGAAAGAAGGGGTTAGGATATGTGTTCCACTTGTTCATGTGCGGAGTAATGGTTTGAGTGCGGGATGGAGTCGCGACCATACCACTACTTGTATCATTTGCTTTTGTATATTGGATCGGTAGAGTCACTAATCTTGATTCGTTAAGTAATTTTGCGCATCTATTGGTATTTTAATGCCGAAATTTGTGGAAAATTTTTCTTTGATATGTTTGTGTACCACACTCCTTTTCAGTCGTGTGCGATATGCTTAATATCTTTGAGGTGCTATGAACTTTGTTGATATTTTCATATCATCTCAGTAAAGTGTATCCTTTAATCTTGGTTAATTCCATCTTGGTACTATTTTGGATTATCATCATCTTCCATTATAGTACTGACTTGAGTTTTACATCAATGACAGGATGGCTCCCCCACGCCGGACTGAGGAGGACATTCCTCGAGGCGGGCTCGGTATTTGTCAAGCATTGCAAATGCTGGCAGCCATGCAAGAACCATTGCCGCTTTGAGGAGAGCGTCCGAAGGAACGAGTTCACTCCACTTCCTCCACCTCCCAAGCGTGGCGACATCAAGAGCTTCCTCAAGTTCAGTCCTCGGCAGTTTGATGTGTCTGACCGACCTCTTGATGCTGATGATTGGCTGCGCGAGATCTCAAGGCTGCTAGAGACTGCTGATGTGCCAGAACAGGAATGGGTAAAGTGTGCTACTCACCTGCTCAAGGGAGACGCAGCTCTATGGTGGGAAAACTACCTGAAGGCTAGCTGCACTGGGTTCCAGCCCACTTGGGAGAGGTTCACCGCCGCTTTCAAGGAACAGTTCCTCTCAGAGATTGTGATGGAACGGATGAAGGATGCTTTCCTCAACTTGAAGCAGGGCAATGATAACGTCAACACCTACATCAGGAACTTCATGAACTTGTCTCGCTATGGTGGTGATGAGGTATCTGATGACAAGCAAAAGCGAGAAGAGATTGAGCAAGGGCTCAATCGTCGATCAAGTATGCACTCACGCATGCAAGACCCGGCAACCTTCTGACTGCAGCATATGGCACTACAAGAGGAGGCTAGTAGGCGGATGTTCGAGAGTCCAAGAAACATAGCGAGGATGCATCAAGCTCGGCAGAATGGCAACTCCTTCTAAGCGGCGTGTGCGGGTTCCTAACACCCACCGTCGCTCTGGCTCCACCAAGACTGCGAGTTTCACGCCAAGGCCACCAAACTTCACCACTGCGGCTCCCGGGGCTACAACAACCTTACCACCTGGCGCTGGCGGAGTCCCAGCTTCTGCTCCACGTCCTCGCGGTGCTTGCTACACATGTGGAGATCATGGTCATCCCGCCTGGAACTGCCCAATGAAGAACAAAGCTCTCCCTCAACCCCCGCCAAGATCTGCATCAAGCTCTCCCTCGGTTCGTGCACCACCGCCTCGGGCTCTCAACATCAACACTAAGCCCGGGTCTGCGGTTGTTCGAGCTAACTGCGTCAACGCCTCTCAAGCTGAGCTCGCACCTGGAGTTGTCATGGGTATGCTCTCAGTTAACTCAGTCCCTGCACGAGTTCTCTTTGATTCTGGTGCATCGCATTCCTTTGTGTCATACAAGTTTGCAGAAGAGAATGAGTTAGTCATGGTCCCTCTCTCTAAGCGGTTGGTGGTGCAATCACCTGGTTCAAACATGAGGGCTGAGCATATCAGTCATGGGAATCAAGTTGAGATTGGTGGCTCTTCATTCTTGGCTTCTTTGATTGTTCTGGGCAACTCTGACATTGATGTCATCACAGGCATGGATTGGTTGACAAATGCAAATGTGATCGATTGTCTTTGAGCTCGGTACCTCTGAAGATCCCTGAAGGCCACATAGTCTTTTCTCCAAGTCTGACTCCTGCTGTCCAGCTCTATTCCTTGGCTGCTCTGAATGATGACGCTATGGAAGCTATTCAGAAGGTACCAGTGGTCTGAGTTCCGGATGTTTTCACGAAGAGTTGCCGGTATGCCTCCGGATCGCGAAGTTGAATTCGTGATCGAGCTTGAACTGGAGCGGCTCCTATCTCCAAGAGGCCATATAAGATGGGTCCTACGAGTGGTGAACTCAAACGACAACTTGATGAACAAGAGAAGTTGGGTTTCATTCAGCATAGCACTTCTTCTTGGGGTAGTCCAACAATCTTCGTGAAGAAGCGTGACAGAACCGATAGGCTATGTGTTGACTACCGGGCTCTAAATGCTAAGACCATCAAGAACAAATATCCTCTCCCTCGGATAAATGATCTATTTGATCAGCTCGCAGGAGCTGTGGTGTTCTCTAAGCTTGATTTGAGAAGTGGTTATCACCAAATCAAAATTCGCAAAGAGGATGTGCCCAAGACAGCTTTCACCACTCGCTATGGCCTGTATGAGTATACGGTCATGTCTTTCGGCCTCCTGCGCACCTTTGCTACCTTCTCGAGGTGATGAACTCCGTTTTCATGGAGTACTGGACAAGTTTGTGGTGGTATATCTGGATGATATTCTCGTCTATTCCAAGTCAAGGAGGAGCATGAAGAGCACACGAGGTGTGTCTGAACAAGCTTCGTGAGAACCGCTTGTATGCCAAGTTCTCAAAGTGTGAGTTACGGTTGCAGAAGTAACTTATCTGGGGCATGTTATCTCGCCAAGGGCATTGCGATCAACCGGATACCGTGAAGACAATAGTTGAATGGCTTCCTCCGCTAATGTCAAGGAAGTGCGGAGTTTTCTCGGCTTGGCTAGCTATTGTCGTCGTTTTGTGCGAACTTCTCGAAGATAGCAAAGCCTCTTACCGACCTCCTCAAGAAAGGCAAGAAGTACTGTGGACACACCTTGCCAAGAGAGTTTTGAGACACTCAAAGAAGCTCACTTCCACACCAGTCTTGGTCCCTCCGGATACATCCAAGCCTTTCCAGATCTTCTGCGATGCCTCTTTGCAAGGATTGGGTGCGGTCCTTATGCAAGAGGCGGTGGTTGCTTATGCCTCTCGTCGGTTGAAGACGCATGAGGTCAACTATCCCACACATGACCTTGAGCTAGCGAGTGGTCTTTGCCTTGAAGCTGTGGGCACTACTTGCTTGGTAACCGTTGTGAGATCTTCTCGGACCACAAGAGTTTGAAGTATATCTTCACTCAACCGGATCTCAATCTTGACAAAGGAGATGGATTGAAGCCATCAATGACTTGATGTGACCATCAACTACACTCCGAGCAAAGCAAATGTCATGGCGGATGCGCTTAGCCGTAAAGCTTATGTCAACAACCTCATGGTAGAAGAGCTGACCTCTCTTGTGCGAGGAATTCCGTCGGTGAACACGGAATTGTGGAACAAGGGCATCTCCTGAACCTTCGGCTACTCCTCTCTTGGAAGAACAGATTCGGTCTCGTCGGCGTGGTGATCGCACACCAAGAAGCTCATCGCTAAGCTTGGCACTCAAGTATGAATCCTTCCATGTTGATGATCGAGGCGCTCTTCTTTGATCACCGGATGTTTGTTCCAAACTACCGGGTGCGAGAGATCAATTGCTCAAGGAGGCACATGATTCGGTCCTTTCTATCCATCTGGCAGCACAAAGATGTATATGGACTTGAAAACACAATCTTGGTGGCACAGGTTGAAAAGGTATTGTGCCAAATGCGTCTCGGAATGTGATGTCGCATGAGTCAAGGCATTCATCGAAACCATTTGGTCTCCTACACCATTGAAGCCTCCGGAATGGAAATGGGAGAAAGTTGAGATGGACTTCATCACGGCTTTCCAAGATCGCGAAGGGCAACAATGCAATTTTGTTGTCATCGACGAGCTTTCCAAAGTGGCACACTTCTTCCCGATCAAAGAAACAATTTACGGACTTGATTGGTGAGCTCTATATCAACGATTGTCTCTTTGTATGGGGTTCCACTGAAATCAGTTCAGATCGTGGGAGCATCTTCACCTCAAAGTTAGGAGAGTTTCCAAAAAGCTTTGGGAACAAAGTTGAACTTGACCTTTGCTTACCACCCTCGATCGCAAGGACAAGTGGAGAGGATCAATCGATTCTCGAGGACATGCTTAGAGCTTGCGTCATCTCGTTTGGCATGAAGTGGGAGGAATGCCTTCCATATGCTGAATTCTCCTACAACAACGGCTTCGGAAGAGTCGAAGATGGCACCATTCGAGGCTCTCTATGGTCGCAAGTGCGAACTCCCATTGGTTGGTCGGCAGGAGAAAGAATCTGGTTTGGCCCGACATTGTGACTCAAGCGAGAGGAGAAGGTGCATATCATTACGGAGAACACGAAGATTGCTCGAGTCGTCGAAGAGCAACTATGACGGAAGCACATGATATGGTATATGCCTGGTGATCTCGTCTACCTTCGTGTCACTCCCATGAGAGGAACACACCGCTTGGTATCAAAGGAAAGTTGGCGCCTAGATACATCGGTCCTTTCAAGATCGTGGTAGAAGAGGAGAAGTTGCTTATGCACTCGAGCTTAGGAAAAACTCAAAGTCCATGATGTTTTCCACATCTCGCAGCTTAAGAAGTGCTTCAAAGACCCGGCAAGACCGTGGATCATGAGCTAATAGACCTCCAAGAAGATCTCTCTTATCAGAACACCCCATCAAAATTCTTGAGACCGCATGAGCGTGGGACTGCAACAAGTCCATCAAATTACGCAAGGTGCGTGGTCACACCATTACATTGATGAAGCAACTTGGGAGCGTGAAGATGAACTCCGTGCCAACCATCCTTCTCTCTTTGTGTCTTCTTCTTCTTCTTCCTAGAATCTCGGGGCGAGATTCCTGTTTAGTGGGGGAGAGTTGTAGCATCCCAGTTGTCTAACCACTTTGTAATGCTACTAAGTTTAATAATAAAATGGGCCACTTCAACATATAATTGTTGCATCATCATCATATCATGCTCATGTCATCATGTCCCCTTGCATTTGAGCATCATATAAAACCTTTTCTTGTTTGCTTCTTATCTCATGTGCATGATTAATTGTAGTTGCTTCTTGATATTGTATTTGGTTCTTACTAAATTGTTAAATGCCCAAGTTGAGTTGGGGGCATCTCTCTTTTGACTCCACCACCTTATCTTGCACCACCTTATAATTCCACCATCCAATAATATGGGCTTGGCTTTTATTGAGTTTCTCTAGCCCATGTTGTTGGTTGGATCCACTCCTAATCTATTGCTTGGCCTTTGCCCACCTTTTTGGGAATGCAAGGATTAAAAGCCACAAGAAACAATGTTGTTTTCACAATATGACCTTTGGGCTTTAATTGTCTTGCATGGGCCATGCAAGTACCATCCACCCTAGCTTTGGCTTTTGGATTTCTAGATGGAGCCTTCTTCTTTGCTTGTTTGTTTGGTTAGTATAAAATCCTAGCTACCCCCCCCTCTATCTTTGGATCTTGCTTGTTCCTTTGTGGATCATGCATGGTCCATTAGAACCACATCATCACCTGGACCATCTATCCTCCCTCTTCTTCTTTTCTTGTCTGTTCTTGCTAGAGCTTGCTTGAAGCTTGCATAACCAAGATTAGTAACCTTCCACCTTCTTACCCCTTGATAGCAAAACCCTATTTCCAAGCTATCCTAAATCAAAATCCTAATTTACCTCTATCCTAAAATTAAACCCCAAATTACACTTACCTCTAACAAAACCCAAACATTCTCTCTCTCTCTCTTCTTTTCTATCCTAAACTAAACCCTAATTTAATTCCACCCTAAAATAACCCCTACATCTATTTCTATCTCTAAACAAAACTCAACAACACTCTATCTACCCCCCCTCTTCCTTAGCTAAACCCCCATGCCCCTAACCCACCTAGCTCGACCCTCCTCCCTACCATGCATGCCCCACACGGCAGTACCCCTCCTAGCTACCCCACACCCGACCAGGCCCCTCCTATCTACTCTAAACCCTAGCTCGACCCATGCCCCTCTTTTCCTCTCCTCTTTTCCTCTCTCTCTGCCAGCAGCTGCCAGCGCCCCTACCCCGCTTGCTTGCCCCCCTAGCTGGCCTGCCCCACCTGCCAGCCTCTCCCCTGCCCCCTGGTGCCCTGCCTTGCCTTGGCGTGGCCGAACCGTGCAAGCACGTGAGAGGAGGAGGCCAACGTGCCTGCCAGCTTTCCCCTCCCCCACGCCACACCTGCCTTCCCCTCCTTCTTATCCTCTCCCTCATCCCTCTCTGCCTCGCCCAGAGCCCCCCAGATCCACCCCGAGAAACCCCCTGCCTCTCCCCTTCCTTCCCCCTCGCCACCGGCTCGACACCCATCGCCCTGCCCGGTTGCACTAGGCGGAGAAGGGCTGCAGGCCGTCGAAGACCGCACCCGGCATCGTCGGTACAAGCCAGCGAGGAGACGCGCCAGAACGCGAGAACCGAGGCCGGCGCAAACCCTAGCTACGGCCGCCCGGCCTCACCGGGAGATCGTGACCACCCAGCTCGAACCGACCACGCCAACACGTTCGCGGTGAGTTCACGAACCTCCGACAACCTCCATCCTCGCTCGCTTCACGGTTGCGCCGTTTGTTTCGTCGAGCGCCCTCGTGCACCGGCGCCACACCGTTAGCATCGGCGATCGCCTTACCTAGCATGGCGACCCAGGCGGCGGCCCGCGGCATGTGGCACCGCATCACAGCGAGCCTCGGACCCAGGTTCGATCCCCTGCCGCGCGCGCCTTGCATCGGCCTGCTGTGAGGAAGAGATCCACGATCGCCCGTCCTTTTGCGAGAAACCCCCTGGCTGTTTCTTTTGCTTAACGCATCCACGAGGTCCCACATCGTGGCGGTGGCCTTTTTCTAAAAAGGCTCCCGCAAGACCCCCTGCTGAACCCGCAGTCCACCCCCTGGCCCGCGTGTGCGTTTTGCAAAAGACCCCTGTCCTTTTTAATTCCCCAACCCGCGGTCCTTCCGGGCCCGTTGTCAGTGTCTCTGGGAGTTTTGCGAAAAGGGTCCTGCGGTTTGGTTTATTCAACCCGCGGTCGTTGCTCTCGAGCCTTGTCACGTGGGCCACAGACACCCAGTCCCACTGTCTGCGGCCCAGGCTATGAGGCTGTGTTATAAGCAGTTGTTTTCAAATTCAAAATATGTTAAATAAATTCAAATTCAAATTATTTCCAGATTTTAAATAACTTTTGCATACTTTATCCAAAATAGACAAATGATATATGTTTTGGATTCAGAAAAATGAGAAGAATTCAAATATGCCATCTGTTTAGTGTTTTGCACCAGTAAAATTTCCAAGTTTGTTTAAATTACTTCAATTGCCACTAGAATTTCTTAATTAAATAACTTTTGTTTGGAAAATCCAAATTAAGCAAATGAGTAGTCTAAATTGATCAGCTCGACGAGACCTTTCCGTTTATGATATCCATGACTTCAATTGCAGCATGCATCATATAAATATATGTTAAACAACAAATGTTATGGCAACAATTGTGGATCTAAAACCCAATTAAATGTTACTTTCTTGTTCTTCACACCTCACCATGCCATGCTACCTTTCTTGCCATGTAAATTGTGCATCATTCATCATGGCATGATTGTTTCTTGACGCATCTTATTCATATGCTTGTGCTCTATATTTATGTTGGCCTTGTTTGTTTGGTTTTCTCGGATAGAACTTTGGCGGGGGTTGTATCAAGAGAACCAGGAGCACTACGAACCGTCCTTTGCTTCAGAGACACCAGGCAAGCACTACCACATGCTTGCATACATACGATACCTATTGCCTCTATCTTATTCTTGCATCATTGAGTCGCGAATGCATTAAATTGAATCCCAAGTATGCATAGCCTTTACTTTTAAACCCACCAAGCTTGTATCCTCCATCCCATGAGCCACTACTATAGGAGTTGTTTGAGCCATGCGAGTCGTAGAAACGACATGTGTAGGGTTTGTGAGAGTCGATGGATAACGAGGTACTTAAAACAACTTGAGTAGTTACGGGATAACTAAAGAAAGTGGCACGGTGAGCAATATCTGCTATTTGGTTTTCCTGCTCACTTGTGTCGTAAGACCCAGTACTTGATTCCTGTTCTGGTTTTATCGCTATCCACATCCGGAGGTATATGGGACCCCCGAGCGAGCTTGATTCCGTCTTATTTCTTGGGGCCACAAACTAGTTTGAGGTTTTATTACGATCTTGTACTTATGCCATGTTTCTTTGCTTTATTAAGATTGTGCGAGGAGCACCTTTGTCTGTTTAGGAGTGGGACACGTTTCAGCGGTGTCGACAAGCCAGCCACACTTCGGGTTCCCGGTCGTTCCACGGTAGTCCACGAACCTTGAGGCCGTCTCGAGCTTGCTTACTCCGTTGCGGATTCTACTTAAGGGTGGCCCCTGAAATATCTCTGAATCTTGTGATTGTTCGGTCGTGAAAGCCTCGTTGGGTTTTGATTTGGTTTTCGAGGTTGATCGAGTGTGTGTTGCTATTGGTGCACCCGGCGGGTAAAACTTTTGAAAGCCGTGTCGCGGTTATGGACGACTTGGAGCAGTTTCTTGATCATAGACAAGCATAACTAAAGTACCGCTTAATTTGACTAAATCACTTGACTAGTAAATAGTGCAATACTCACGGAATGGATAATAAAATTGCCAGCGGAAGGGGGTTGTTCGTCCGCTTCCTTGTTGGTAGCGAGGAGGAGGATGGATCGGATGAGATTACCATTATAAGCTGTTGTACTTAAATTCACGGACATCCGTCTATCATTGGTTAGGCGGATGGTTAGCGTTATCTGTAGAATTGCTAGGGTTTATCTTTTGCTGCAATTCGTCACCCAGTTGTGTCCCCTTTAGAGGCATTAAGACTTCTTGAGTACCCTTAGGGTCTCACGATAAATTCTTGATTCAGATGAGCGGTACCTTCTCGGGACGGATCTTTGGGTGGAGGAAGCCGATGATGTGGAGCGATCGTTCGGTGTAGAGATTAGGAGCGGGGATCCGTGAGACCTAGTTGGGATGTGCTTATTTTCTCGGCATCTTATGCCTATTTGCTTCTTATCCGTACTCGGATCTTGTTTGCCGCTTCCGCATGATACTCGATGTGTCTTTGTATGAGGAGCTATCCTAAATTATAGATGTATCCAGGTCATTTGAATCTTGCCGTATGGCGTTGGTATATTCCTTTCTTTCTAGATGGTGTGGCTCGATGTACTTTTGTATGGTGGCTTTACATACCCACTTGTGTCGTAGTTGATCCTTCGCTGCAAACTCGCCGCCGTCTGGTCCCGTTGAGAGGTTAGCGGTTGGGACGTCTGAAAGGACTACCAGTGAGTGGCTTTTGGGGCCCCGCCGTACTATTTCAACCGCTATCTCTCATCCAGGCTTGTATCTAGGAGCGTAGTTCACCGAGGTAGTTACAGGAGAGGGGAGTGAGATGGTGTGAAGAAATCGTGCGGGGATGGCCTCTATTTATAGTCGAGCGAGGGGACCGTCGGGGCACATGGTGAGCTCGTCGGGGGCAATGTTACAGGCGGCTAATGGCATGGGCAAGGGTAGGGGACGGTGCGGTGTCTCCTGGCGATGCTCAACGACATGGTCTCGAGGCATGGGGCGGTGTGGCTTGAGTAACATGTTCATTATAAAATTGTTTAAATTTCATTATGACACTTCTCATGGATATAATCTTAGCAGGAGGATAATATTTTCCAATGAAAGCATCTTTGCATTTAATCCAAGATTCAATACTATGTTTAGTCAAAGATAGCAACCAATCTTTAGCTCTTCCTCTTAAAGAGAAAGGAAACAATTTAAGCTTAATAATATCTCCATCTACATCCTTATATTTTTGCATCTCACAAAGTTCAACAAAATTATTAAGGTGAGCAGCAGCATCATCAGTACTAGCACCAGAAAATTGCTCTTTCATAACAAGATTCAACATGCAGGTTTAATTTCATAGAAAGTAGCTTCTGTTGGAGATATGCCCTAGAGGCAATAATAAATATAGTTATTATTATATCTTTGTGTTTATGGTAAATGTTTACATTCATGCTATAATAGTATTAACAAGGAAACATTAATAATTGTGTGATTTGTAAACCTAATTTGAAGTCCCTAGTAAAGCCTCTTCATAATACTAGCTTGTTGGTTAATAAATGATTGTGGTTTCCCTATCATGAACATTGAGATGTTATTAACAACAA